>BPTQ01000006.1:165248919-165307521 GCA_019973895.1 Chrysanthemum seticuspe
TCCTTTGTCTAGGCAAGCTTCGTAACGTTGTTCCTAAACACTACTAACGATTACGAAAACCGGCAATGTGGTTGTTTAGGTTGTTAGCATAAGCAAGGAGTAGATTGTGTGCCTGAGTTCGACAACACTTGTTACCTGCACAACTTAAAGTCTTAGCACTAATACCAGCAGTCTACCCGCCACCAGTTCCCAAATTACGACACCCATCCTTATTGTTGTCTCGAGTTCACCACCTTGGCCCTTTACGAGTTTTAGCCAATTTACCAGAAGCTACGATGTTGACGTTACTCTTCCCTGTGGACCGATTACGTACGGGTTTCGGTTCCTGATCCCCGTCACGAATAAAGTTTCTCCGGAATGAAAACCGAGAATTCCTACTTCGACCACCTAGAGAGTGTTGGTTTCTTGTCTCGAAATACCGTCTACGTCTGAGTCTACTACTATATGGTGTAACGGCCAAAAGCATTAGCAATCATCACAAATCCTTGTTGCAATGCTTCGAACGGATCTGTTTCCTCAGTAGCTTCACTGACATATGCTTGAGCATTGTTGCTGTATGGAACCAATTGATTTTGTTGAGGTTGAGGTTGTTGCTGTGAAGGTGTGTTGGAAGCAGTTGGTTGAGTTGCTGGTTGAGAGGGATAATTCTTTTGAGCATATAAGGCAAGTTGTTGATTGTCCGGTTGTGATTGTTTAGCAATTTGAGCACGGAGAATCCTTTCCCGATCAACTTCCTTCTCATGAGGCTTCAAGTAATCGTACAACAATCCATAAGTAGAATGATGCATATTCTTCACTTGACGGAGAAAAATGACATACTTCTCCCATTCTGGACCAAGACTACTCAGGAACTTAGTATTCACTGCAATTCTTGGCATGATGATGTTGTGTTTATCCAAATCATTGATGATGTCTGAAAATCGATGATGATATGACTCGAGTGTCTCTCCAGATTCAATCATGAAGTGTTCATAAGCCAAGTAAATTTTGGATTCCAAATCCTCCTGATTGAGTACCGATCCTTCCATAAGAAGACGAATATGATCCCACATTTTTTGTGCAGTCTTTTGAGCATCAACACTACGAAGAATTGGGTTTGGTAATCCTAAGAGGATGTATTCCATTGCAAGTTCATCAGCTTCATAGTGTAGAAGTTCTGTAGGATTTAAATCTGCAACAGTAGCAATGTTGGTTTGTTCATCTCTTGGTGGAACAGTAGTTGGATCTCCGGGTACAGTGACAGTAGGCATCTCAAATGGACCTTCCAAGATAACCTTTTTTAAGAACTTTCCATGTGGCTTCTTCAGATCACAGAACCTAAAGAACCTTATCACCCATTGATCGTAGTTTCCTGGAGTGAGCATTGGAGGTCTATCAAGTGATCCAGCTTCATGAATTGATTGTTGGCTGCTTAAAGCTTCACACATCTTAGCAAACCAAGTGGGTTCCTTCATAGTGGTCCGTGATGGATGTTGATTGAAATCGGTTGTGTAGGGTTGAACTTGAATGCTTGGTTGTGGTTGAACCATTTGTGGTTGTGGAATTGCACCAAGTTGTGGAGTATGTTGCTGATTAAATTGTTGTTGATAAATAGCTTGTTGTTGATTCCATTGTTGATGTTGTGGAGTTAATTGTTGTTGTTGTTGATGATTATAAGTGTGAGGGAAATAGTTAGAGTATGGTGGTTGAGACATGATGATAAACTTGTGTAGTAAGAATGGATCTTTGTAGTCGAATGAACCTTTGTTGATGAAGTATCCTTAAGCGTAGAAATGACAAGAACCAAGTAGCACTTATGCGTAAAAACACCAAAAGTTACGCGTAACAGAGATGAGTTACACGTAGGTTTTAGCTTACGCGTAAGCAGGAAAAACTACTAAAATTATGCGTAAACAGTAAGTTAGGCGTAGAAAGTTAGGCGTAGGATTACCTTATGCGTAGGACTAGGTCTACGCGTAAGATGAATCTTAAGCGTAAGATTTTCTACGCGTAAGCTTTATGCTTAAGCGTAAGATTAGGGTTTTTGCCCAAATGATCTTTTACACTTCACAGTGCAAAAGATATCCAAAGTCGACGTATTTTCAGACTTATCCAAGTAAGAAAACACGGAATAAACCAGAAAATTGAAGATCAAACCAAGGAGAGTCTTACGCGTAATATTAGGGTTTTGTTACGCGTAGGATTACTCGTAACTTTGATTCTGCCCAAATGTGTTTCTAAACCAGTTTTTTGTTATGGAATAGCTTCAATAGTACCAAAAGAACACAAGAGTGTGAATTTTGATGTACCAAAACTGCTAAACGGGTTACGCGTAGAACGACACCCACGAACAAAAACAAGCTTAAAAACGTTAATCCACGCGTAAAGTTTGAAACTTTTTGCCAAAAACAAGTATTTTAACACCTCAAAACATTGAAAGTACGAGAATCTTGGATTAAAAAGTGTAAAAAACGAGTTTTTAAGATGACCAAAGATAGCGTTATCTCTACGCGTAAGATTCTAAACCAAAACTTCAAAAACAAACGAGTACACCCAACTATTTGGCGATTGATACCACTGTTAGGTCACTAGTTTTACAACACAAGCTTATAAGAGAAGAGATAAGGCGATTGAACAAGCAAGCCAAACACACACACACAAGTATACTTGACCGGTTATGCGTAGAGTGTAGTGAAAGAGAATAACTTGAACAACCAACCCTCAAATGAGGGTTTACAAGAGTTTATATAGGCAAGGAGCTAGGGCAACACTCCCTCTCCTTCCCTATTCCTTATTGGGCTTGGGCCTCAGCTTATGGGCCTTCTACATAAGCTGGACCTTAAACAAACATAAAGGCCATAATAAAGCTACCTATTACATATGAAATATAAATACTTGAAATACTGTTTAGGAGTGATTCCAACACAAAGTTAACTTTCCCTGAATGGCAAAAGATCAGGCTCAGTGTCATCACTGACCTTAGGAAAGTAGTCTTGTCTCTTACCTAGAATAGTCTTTGTAAACAGAGACAAAATATATCAGTATTTTGTCTTCTGTATGATGTCAGTTTGTCACTTAGGAAAGAGTTAAAACTCATACATGTATAAATAGCATAAGAGATGGAGTGAAAATATTAAGCTTGTGAATTGTAAAAACACACACATGCAAGCCATCTTTTCACTCCTCCAAATACAACTTAATCCCTGAGATAGCTCAGTGGGTTCTAAGAGTTGTGCTCAGACTTAGCCTGAGCTTAGAGAGGAGTCACCAAACTTTGTCATTTCAATCCCAAGTACTGTTCCGCAAGTACTTGGGTAACGTATTCTTTTTGATTGATTTCTAATAAAGAATATGATGTTGAAAATTATTCAGTGTGTTTTACTTATGTTAATTTCAGTCTTTGTTCACTATTAATTTGTTTTAAGTACTTAATTGTTTTTAAACGATAGTGAATAGGGAACAACAAGTCGTATCAGAGCACGGCTGATTATAAAACCTTTTATATAACTTTTTTTAAAGCCGCTCTAAAACGTTTTTAAATCAGAATCCTTATGGCTGAAATTGATGTACCCCAACTAGTCGATAAAAAGGGTGGAGCTTATTCAGCTGTTGCCCCTAGACTTGAAGTTGGTAAATTCAACAAATGGAAAAAGCGTATGCTTTGCTATTTGATTGGGATGGAACCTTATTATATAAAGTGTATAAATGAAGGTCCATTTATCCCAAAGACTGCTGAAGGTTTGCCTAAACCTGAAGCTCAGTGGACTCAGGATGAGAGAAGAGTGGTCAACCAGGACCAAAGGCTCAAAAGTATCATAATATCTTGTCTTCCTGACGATATTATGGAGTCAGTTATAAGCTGTAGTACGGCCAAACAAACCTGGGATGACCTGGTTCATAGTCATGAAGGTCCATCTGATACCAAGGAAAACAGGATTATGGACCTGAAACTTGAGTATAATACCTTCAGGGCTAAGGACTCAGAAACTCTGTCTCAAACTTACAGCCGTTACAAAACTCTTTTAAATGAACTGCCAAATGATGGTGTTAAGTTGTCCAAACATGAAATCAATGTTGGTTTTGTCAATAGTCTCCCTGAGAAGTGGTTGAATTTCTCTTAGGGACTTAGGAATGCAAATCATATCCAGAATCTTGAGCTTCCTGAAATTTATGGGAAATTTGTCTATGAGGAAAACCTCATCAACAGACGATACCCTGACTTAAAGAAGTCTCAGGAAGTCAAGAAGTCCCTGACCACCACCTCATCACCAATATCAACTGCTTTCTTTTCTAACAATGTGGTTCAAGATTTCCAAGAAAACTCTCATGATGAGCCTGATGAGAGATCAAGTGAGGAGTACCTAAATGACCTGAACGCTGAATTTCAGGAAAGGGCACTCCTTGCTAACTCTCGAAGGTTTATAAAAAGAAACAAAGGTTTTTCAACTGCTAAAGAAACTGAAGACACTGAATGCTTTAAGTGTCATAAAAGAGGCCATTTTGCAAAAGACTGTTTTTCAAAAACAATTTCTGAACCCTCTTACAAACCATCAGGGTCTAATCAGTCTTCAGGCTTTAGCAAATTTCAACCAAAAATCTATCAGTCTCATCAAAATTTTAAAAACAAATCTGATCAAAACAAAACCATCGATTATGAAGCTAAATATAAGAAAGCAAAAGCTAAGCTTGCATTGCTTGAGGCCAGTCCCTCATAAACAACAAAAAGTGTACAATGTGTGCAGGGTAAAAACAAGGGTCTCATTGCTGAAACGTTCGACTGGGATGAAGAGCCAGTCTCATCTGATGATGAAATGGTGCATGTCAGTGCACTGATGGCCCTCTTAGAAGAGGACAAGCTAGCTGTTGGGAAGAATCATGCCAGAAATGGGGAATGTGTCAACATCACAATGAAGAAGGTAAATATTTTAATTTCCATGGATGATGACTCTGATTGGCAGTCTTATATGAATTATCTTAATGTTGACCTTAAGTTTGTTGAAGAGCAACGATTAAATCTTTTTTCAAAATATAACAAGCTAAGTTTTGAGTTAAACAAGTGTAGAAATGAACTGCTTCTTTTAAAACAAGCCAAGCTTGAGGCTGTCACTTTGCAAATTTAGAACACTGAACTAGTTAAAAGAAATCAGACACTTCAAGATGAACTTAAAAAGGTACAAGATATCCTTGATAGTTGGACTGCTAAGAATCCCAGGGTCTTTGATGCTGTGGGAGCCCCCAGTAGCAAGAAGAGAGTCTTAGGTGAAGACCATCTTCCTGACACTCTCAACAAAGACCAAGGTCCTAAGCCATTTGTGTCTGGTGGTATGATTACCAGTATGTTGACTAGTCCCAAGCCCAGTGATTGGATTGATCGGGTTAATCCTGATAGTAAGCTTCCTAATTTCGATTCTAGAAGAATTCTAGAGCCTGAGAGTCAAGCTCTTAAGAGCATACTTGGACTCCCTGATGTGCCCAGTAGTACTGAACACATTGAGTCTGAAGCTGAGTCTAATGCAACGCTTCCACCCCTGAAACCTCTTCAGGGTGCTGCACCAAGCTCTGAGCTTACTCCAATGCAATTCAATCCTCATTCACCAAAGGAAAGGTCTGGACTTGGTAGAACCATCCTGAAAAGGCCAACAAAACCAACTCAACAAGAGTCTACCCCCACTGAAACTTCCACATCCTCTGTCCCCACTGAAGCTGACCAAATTCAGCAACTGACTGAACTTGTGAGGAAGCTAACTGACAAGATGGAATCCATCGAAAAGGTCCCTGAATCAATCAAGGAAACAAAGTCAGCTTCCTCTAGTTCCTCAAAGTCAAAAGCCACCACCAAATCCAAACAGAAGTGTGATTTGTGCCACTATACTAGTCATACCACTGACAACTGCTACATAATCCTTTTTTGTATGATCTGCAAAAAGGATGATCACAGAACTTCTGATCACTTGCAATATGTAAGTTCTCTCAGTAAAGCAAACTATACCAAAGTTGGTCATCAGTATGCTTCAACCTCCAAGTCTGCTAAAAAATTTAGAGCAAAACCCTTTCCTCCTTGTCCACAATGTGGGCTTAATGATCATCACCCTGATGATTGTCTTATGAACACATGCTGTGATATTTGCGGAAATCCAGCTCATAAGACATCCCAGCATGACAGTGTCATCCATGCAAGGAGAAGTTCCAAGCAACCCAAAATCACTGAGTCATCCTCAGTCTCTAAATTCAAAACTTGTGGTAGCACAATGCACTCAACCACTGACCATGAGTCGATTGCCAAATTCAAAGAGACCTTGAGACCCAAGCCCACTAGTAAGTGGGTCACTAAGAGAAACTAATTCAGTTTACTACTTGTGCAGAGAAACGCCAGGGAGCCTATTTGGCATCTAGACAGTGGATGCTCAAGAAGCATGACTGGTGTGAAGGCGTATCTGCACAAGTATGTAAAGGAACCAGGACCCAAGGTAGTATTTGGTGATAACTCATCATGTCCCACTGAATGTTATGGTTCAGTAAACTGCAATGGAATAGTTTTATCTAGAATAGCTTATGTCAATGGTCTCAAATACAATCTCATCAGTGTCAGCTAACTATGTGATGCTAAGTACATTGTGCAATTCAATGACAAACCAGGTACCATTTTTAATGCCAATAAAGAAGTTGTTTTGATAGCTCCTAGAAGAGATGATGTTTATGTCTTAGACATGTCTACTCTTTCTCAAGATGGAACCTGTCTCTTTGCCAAAGCCACTGAAACTATCAACTGGTTGTAGCACAAGAGACTCTCTCACTTAAACTTTAAAAACATCAACAACTTGGCAAAACAAAACAAGGTCCTTGGCTTACCATTACTGGTTTTTGCAAAAGACAAACCATGCTCAGCCTATGAGAAAGGCAAACACCAAAGAGAATCTTTCAAAACAAAACAAAATTTCTCAATCAAAAGCTGTCTTCACCTCCTGCATATGGATCTCTTTGGACCAGTCAGTCCTAGATCAATCCAGGATGAGAAGTACACTCTTGTCATTGTTGATGAGTTCTCAAGATACACTTGGGTATACTCTCTTTCCAAAAAGAGTCAGGAAACTGATACTATAATGTCATTCATCAGGAACATTGAAAACCAGAATGACATTACTGTAAAACAAATCAGAACTGACAATGGTATTGAGTTCAGAAATAATGAGCTTGAGAGTTTCTGTGATGAAAAGGGAATCTCCCAAAATTTCTCATCTCCTTACACCCCTGAACAAAATGGGGTAGCTGAAAGGAAAAACAGAACTCTCATTAAGGCTGCAAGAACCATGTTAAATGGCTCAGCTCTCTCAAAGCATTTCTGGACTGAAGCAGTCAAAACAGCATGTTACACTCAAAACAGGTCAATCATTGTCAAAAGACATAACAAAACCCCATATGAGATATTCAAAGGTAGACTTCCTGACATCAGCTACTTTCATGTGTTTGGATGTCCTGTGTTTATTCATAACCACAAGGATCATCTAGGCAAGTTTGATGCTAAAGCTGATGATGGATACTTTCTAGGTTACTCACTGATCTCCAAAGCCTTCAGGGTATTTAACACAAGGAGACAACAAGTTGAGGAAACGTTTCATGTCACCTTTGATGAAAGTGTAGAAAGCATCAGGTTCACCAACACCTTAGTGGAGGAAATAGGAATTGATAACTCCTCAAGATATCCTCCTGATGAGTATAACACTGAAATCAATTCCTCATACCAAGCTGATGCTGACATCTCATATTATGTCTTGCCTCACAACCTGTCACAACCAACTATCAGTGAATTCATTGATAATCAGTCAGTCCCTACTGGGATAGGTAACACTGATCCAAATGATCAGGAACCTGTGATTCATGAAACCCAACCTGAACAAGACATCTCAACAGATGTTCTTAATGATTCTGTGGCCCATGCACCTGAACTCACTCCTGAGTCTCTAGTGACCTCTTCAAGCTCAGATCCTAGACCAAAAAGTAAGTGGACAAAATCTCAAGACATTGAGCTTGTAAACATCATTGGTGAACCCACTGAGGGCATGCTCACTAGAAGCATGGCTGCTAAGTTAACTGCAGCCTCAGCCAATGAATGTCTATATGCTGATTACCTATCAGATATAGAACCCAAAAGTGTCACTGAGGCTCTAAAACACCCAAGCTGGGTTCAGGCCATGCAAGAAGAACTTCAACAGTTTGATAAAAACAAGGTCCTGACCTTGATCAAATATCCTCAGGATGTCATTGTCATAGGAATGAAGTGGGTTTTCAGAAACAAAACTGATGAAAACTGCACTGTCATTCAAAACAAAGCCAGACTTGTAGCCAAAGGTTACAGTCAACAAGAAGGCATTGACTATGATGAGACATTTTCTCCTGTTGCAAGAATGGAAGCCATCAGGATCTTCCTTGCATATGCTACCTACATGAACTTCAAAGTTTACCAAATGGATGTAAAAAGTGCATTCCTAAATGGTGAACTCAAGGAAGATGTGTATGTTCAACAACCTCCAGGCTTTGAGAGTAGTGAATTCCCTGACTATGTCTGCAAACTTGATTAAGCCCTTTATGGACTGAAACAAGCTCCCAGGGCATGGTATGAAACTCTCTCAGCCTTCCTGATTCAAAACAAGTTTGGCAGAGGAAAGATAGACAACACATTGTTTATCTATAAGACAAAACAAGATGTGATACTGGTCCAAGTATGTGTTGATGACATCATCTTTGGCTAAACAAACTACACTCTTTGCAAACAGTTTGAAAAACTAATGACAAAGAAGTTTGAAATGAGCATGATGGGTGAACTCACATACTTCCTTGGACTACAAATCAGGCAAACTGATAAAGGAATCTCCATCAGTCAAGAGAAATACACAAGAAATCTCTTGAAGAAGTATGAGATATCTGACTGTGCCTCAGTGAAGACACCAATGGTCCCTCCTAACAACCTTGGACCTGATCTCACTGGCAAGTCAGTCAATCAAACCCATTTAACTGCTTCCAGACCAGACATACAATTCTCAGTCTGTCTAATAGCAAGATATCAGTCCAATCCAAAAGAATCCCAGCTCACTGCAGCCAAAAGAATACTCAGATACCTGAAGGGAACCCCAAGCCTTGGACTCTATTATCCAAAGTGCTCAGGGTTTGATCTCAAAGGATACTCTGATTCTGATTATGCTGGCTGCAACATGGACAGAAAAAGTACCTCAGGGTCCTGTCAATTTCTTGGAGGAAAACTGGTTTATTGGAGTGCTAAAAAGCAACAATCAGTGGCTATGTCTTCAGCTGAAGCTGAGTATGTGGCTGCTGCAGGATGCTGAGCCAATGTTTTATGGATGAAAAGTCAACTCAGTGACTATGACATCCATTACAAAATGGTACCCATCTTCTGTGACAACACCAGTGCCATTGCAATCTCCAACAACCCTGTCCTTCATCAAAGAACCAAACACATTGATATCAGATATCACTTCATCAGGGACCACATAATGAAAGGAGACATAGAACTCCATTTCATCCCTACTGAATATCAACTGGCTGATATCTTCACCAAACCCTTCGATGAACCTACCTTCAGGAGACTGAAAGCTGAATTGGGAATGCTTGACATTGAAAGTCAGGCATCCGAAAACCAATCTCAGTAAGTTCTCTGAAATGGTTCCTCCTCCCTGAACGAAACCCACAAAACAACCTCTCACTGAATGAGTAAGACCCTGACAGTTAATATTGAGCATTGAATGAGTAACTAAATAATCCAAGTATCAGTTACTTAAATGTTGTCACACCCTCGCCGGAGGCGGAAACACGAGGTGTAACGGAAGGGAACATAAGCACAAGATAATAGAACATACCAACATTAATATTTAAAAGAAAGATTTCACCATTACAATACAAGTTTAGCCGGCATCGGCAAATATATTACAAAGTTTAGTTCCCAAAATATTGAGTTTTATTACATACGACTTGTAGCGACGAGTGAAAACTTCTTTATGCAAGACTTGATAGAAAAGCTTACTAACGATCACCTGAAATGCATGAGAGAAAAACGGGTCAACTATGAAAATAGTTGGTGAGTAAACACGTTTAGTGAAATAAGAAAACTCGTAAGAAAATATACAAAGCTTTCGGTCAACGAAAAAAATTAGTTCTCAAAGCAAAGGCATTGTGTATCCACTCAGTTCCAAATTCCGCCCATACAAAACTTGCAACCTGTGTGTACACAACCCATTGCACAAAAATTATAGCGCGTCAAGTAGTCAAGTGTAAGTGGTCATAATAGTTCCCAATATAGTACCACGAATATAATAATTCAGGAATGCTACCGATGAAACCAAATTAAGCTGGGTGCCACTACCCAAAGTTATACTGGGTGCCTCTTCCCAAAGACCTACTGGGTGCCTCTTCCCAAAGATACACTGGGTGCCTCTTCCCAAAGATATACTACGAACAAAGATGTCTATATAGTGATGCTCCGAACATGGGAGACTTTATAGTGATGCTCCGAACATTGGAGACTTTAGGACAAGGTCATAACACGTACGGTTCAATAAGTTCAAATAAGTCATAATTTCGTAATTAAGTTCAAGGATTGATTCGAGTTCAAATATTCAAGTCAAAAGAGTTCACAATTGTAAGGATCAATTTAATTCAAGTATGGTTCATGCATTCAGCCCCAAATTATAGTAAAACGGTAAAAAGGGGATGTGATTACTCACCTGATAAACTGAGGCGATGACAAAAGTGAGTACACCGAGGTATAATGTGATGTGTTAACCGGGACCTATCACGAATGATATGATATGCAATGAGTTGCAAGGTAATGTTATGCATGCATTTCGTATGTTATTTATACCATTAGCGAGTTTTGAAAATATTACTAATCGTCGAAAAAAAATACTCTTTTGACGTCTAGACCCTTCAAAATGACTTTACCAGTTTTTACGTCAAAATGTCATCCTACAATGGTTTTATAATGATTTTTGGTGAAATTACCACATTTCGTCGCGAAACAATGTCGTCGAAATTTTTATAAAAGTAACAAAAATGGCTTCGGAAAAGTAGTCGTAAAATGGTGTACGTCGATCGTTAGAGAACGAACTCGACGGTTTTGGAAAGTTTGTATCGATATCTAGAAGTTTCAGTTCAGGAGTTTTCGTCCAAAAGGTCTCGATCATAAAGATATCAAGGGTTAAAGATAGTGATTTTGGCTAATTGTGTGCAGAAAATAAGTTTCGGCCATGTTTGAACATCCGTAAATAATTTACCATAACTCCGCTTGACAAACAGCTTTTTGTTTTGAAAAATATGGTCGGTGAACTTGATTTTACTAAAAGACATTTTGTTCCAAAAAGTTTCACATCATGGTTAAAAACAGCCGCAAACATGGACGTTACAGCTACTAAAATACTTGTATCGTAAAAATAATATAGTTTTTCAGAAAATAATAGTTACGGCAAGTTTATAAAAACGTGCATATATTTGTCGTTTCAAATCCGTTTTCTACGTATAATATGTCCTTAGCTTCGTATCGAAGTAAACTAATATATTTTTGATAAGTCGAAATAATTTGTGAAGCTTAAGGCTCGTTTTTGACCCAAACAATGTAAAAACTGCATGCTGAATTTTCTGAAAAAGTTACGTTTCGTCGTCAAACTTTAAAAATTCACCACGGCTTCGTTATAAGTCCGTTTTTATCCGTTCAAAAGGCCACGGATTCTTTTTAAAGTATATTTTCTAAATATCAAGGCCAAAATGTCGTACCAACAGTAGGTTGTTCCAGAAATTCGAATTAAGGACAGAACATATATATATAGTTATCGAAAATAGTTTTTCTCGAACAAAACCTATTCTAATCCCTTCAAATCAACTCCAAAACTAATCTAATCCTACCATACACCTTCTTAGGGTGTCATGGGTTCCTAATCACCATCAAGACCAAAGAATACCATGGGAATATTTATAGGATGACCATAAGTATATAAATAACTCAAAAATCATGAAATAAATGGTATAAATCACATAACATGCATATAAGCTCCAAAAATGAAAAGAAACATATGAAAATGAAAAGGAAACATGAAAATGATAAAAACAAGCTTACTAGTGAAAATGATGAGGTGAAAGTAACAAGGATTAAACTTAAATACCCTTGGTTTTTATTTCAAAACCATAAAAGAGTATAAACTAGGTTGAAAAACACTTGATTTTGCAAAACTCTTGATCCCTTTGCTCTTGAAGGTGGTGACCGGTTTGAGGAAGCCAAAAAGAAAGGAGAAAAATCTTTTCTAACACTTGTGGAAATGAGAAGTGAATGAAAATGAGTTTGATAATGCAAGTAAGACTTTTGTAGAGTATCATTAATAACAATCAAAAGAACCATACTCATTTAATGTCTCCCCCCCCCTAGGGGCCGGTTTTTGGGGGTTCTTGTCCACCAATAATTTTTTTTTTTTTTTTATTTTATTTGTAAGTATATGTATATATTTGTATGATTTGATAAAAGGTATAAGAAAAAAAGGTGTAGATAATTGTATAAGTAATGATAAATGGAGATTTTTGGTACAATTAAGTTTTTAATAGTTCAAAATAGAATGTAATGAGATGATAAAAATTGTAAAAATACTTTCCTTGTAAAAATTGAGTGATAAAATAATTATCGTATAATTTTTAAGAAACACAACGTAATAATTAAACTTTAACGATTTAAGTACCAAATAAATTTGAAACACTGGGAAAACTAAAAATATAGTTTTTATGAACTAAATGTAAGTTTAAAAATACCTCGGGATCATTTTTGAAAGTAATGGGTTAAATATTCAAAATAAAAGCTCACGCGATAAAAATTATTAAATATAAAAATTACGCGATAAATGTGAAAATGAAATGTCGTGAATGAACTAATATGATGCATATTTAATTTAAGAAATGCCCGGAATTTGAGAATTGTGACAAATGTCCTAGGTTGGTAACTATGTCAATTTAATATAGGAATATATGTCTCTTTGTCTTACTGTCAACCATATCAAGGGTCCCTCAAAAAACTTACCTCATCCCACTTGACATTAAATGCCTCCTCACACAAAATATCCTGTGGATATTTTATTACTGCAAAAAGTGCACTTTTACTGTACACTGCAACTGTTTCCTTTAAAAACGGGATTTTACCGCGGGTAGTGGAGGGTGGCATTAAATGTGGAAATTCAAAACGTTTTCAAAAACCGACTTTACAAATCCACAAGTATGCACAAACTACCCCTCTAATCACTCTATAAATACTCTCACAAAATCCTTATAACACACACAAAAGATTTCTGCTAACAAAACTCTGTCAAAATCACTTTTCAAACCCAGAAATCTTTGTGTTCTTCAAATCCTTTTCTGAAAAATCCTCTTTGTAAACCTTTACAAAAGTTTTTCATCACAACTTAAGAGATTCAAAACCTTTGATTGTTCTTGTCAAGAAATTTTTTTCAAAACCTAAAAACCTTTTAATGGAAATGGCAAGAACACAATCGCTTCAGTTTGCTTCACAATGGGTAGGTGATCTTAGCAATGTTGAATTTAAAACAAATAATGTCATAGGCAATTTTGAATATCCTCAAACTGTCTCAGCCTATAAAGACATTATGAAATTTTTGTATAACTGCCCACTAAAAACGGCCTTTGTTCAGTGTCCCTCAATACTGTACCAAAACCTCCTCCGGGAGTTTTGGGCAACAGCCAAGGCCTTTGACCAGACACCCTCTACTGATGAGAACAACCTTAGACCACTCAGGGAATATCTCATCAGGTTCAGTCTTAACGGGGGACAGCAATTCACCCTGGATTATAAAACTTTTTGCACTTCAACAGGGTTGGATTATAACAAGGGAGTTTATGTCGCCCATCCTAAACCCTCAACAGTGAAGGATGGGTTAAAATAAACCATTTTAGATCCAACATTTTTGGACAAGACCCCAGTCACAAAGAGTTCATTTCCCATGGCTTGGAGGATCCTATTCACTTTTGTGATTCAGGTCCTCGGCGGGAACCACTCATCCACTGAACAAGTTAACTCTATTCAGTTGATGATGGCATACTGCCTGATGAATGGGGTCACTGTCGACATAGGGGAGATCATTTACAGTGATCTCGTAACCAAGCTACAGAGAAAAACTAGGACGAAATACGTTTCGTATCCTAGGTTTGTCTCTTGTGTTGTTCAAATTATCCTCAGGAAGAAAAATTTGGTGCTTTACCTGGCATCCTGAGCCAATCAAACTTTCAAAAGGACCCATCCCTTGTCACTAATATTGAATTGACGGCCCATATGGTTGCTGTAAACAACCAGAAGGAATCAGTGTCTCCTAACCCTGCTCCTATAAAGAGAAAGGGGAAGTCTCAGACTGGGACTAAGACCAAACCCAAGTCTCAGGGCCCTGAGGCTTCTGGAGCACTGGCCAAAAGGCAAAGAAAACCCAAGACTGATTTGCCACCCACTGGAGACCAAGAAACATCCACCCTGGTGACAACGAAGGACACTGATAAATCACAATCAGTGCCCTTGGTCCCAACTACTACTCCCCAAGATCCAGAGGGAAACAAACAACCCGTTGGTAGGGGAGCGCCTTCCACATCGCCCAGTGATGACATTAGCAAATCAAAGCCTTTGTCTGAGGGCACACTGATTGATCCCAAAGACTCAAAGGGAACCAAACAACCCGCTGATAGGGATATCACTTTCACTGACTCTGCTAAAGGCACTAGGAAAAACCCATCAGTGTCTTAGGGGTCTAAGGGGGACAAAGAATCGGAGGGAAAGGAACAACCCGCCGATACAGAACCCAAAACCAATCCTGACTCCAAAGAAGACACTGAGAAACTCCCACGAGTGTCTGAGGGGTCAACGGGGGACAAAGACTCAGAGGGAAATATACCACCCGCTGATATGGAACCCATCACCACCCCCTGGTTAAGTGTTGCTGATGTTCCTGGCTTGCTATTTTCTGAAGATGAACTTGCTGACAGTGATGATGAAATTTTATCAGCAGGGGAAGAAGTGGACGCTGAGGTTCAATCTGAACAAGAACCTTAGCCTGATCCACATGAGCATACTGAATCACCATTCCAGCCTGACAATAATGACTCCTCTTCCTCCACTGATGAATTCTAAAGATTTGACAATGTTCTCCCATTAACCGAGAGGCAGCTTGTTCAGTGGATCACCAAAGCTTCAAGGAAACTATACTCCGGGGTCACTGAAACATTGTGGGAACAACACACTGAGGCTGGTGCCAGTTATGTAGATCTGAAGGCTAAGGTACAAGCCTTTGATGAAAATGTTCATGAGCACAGGGATTTGATGTATGACAATATTCACAGACTAGATGAAAATTTGGCTAAATTCTTCAGACACCTTCAGGGTGTTGGCACAAAGATAGATGAAATCAGGGACTCTGTCAAAGAAGACCCATCGCTCAACTCTAAAGTGTTGGAGGCTACTGAGGCTTACTTGAAACAATCCTCCAGCCTCACTGAACTGATCGAAACGCTCAAATCTGCAAATGTTCAGGGTCTTCATTCTTCAGTCCAGTCTCTTCAAGCTACATTGAGCTCTGTGAATACTCAGGTGGCTACGTTGGCTCAGGCATCTACTTCCTTGGCCTGGAATCTTGGGCCCCGAATGACTGCTTTGGAAGTATCTCAGGCCGATTTGGAAGCTAAGGTCACTGGCATTCAAACAGATACTTCAGATATCAAGGCAATGATCACTGAAATTTATCAGGCCTTCAAGGGTCAAGCCGCTCAGTCCCCCTCAGCACCAGCACCAACACCAACTCTTGCCCTCACTGACGCTCCGGCAACAGTTGAGGGGGAGAATACTGCTGAAGAAACTCCTCTTCACACTGAGGGGGAGCCAACACCACCAGTATATGTTGCTCCAATATCATCATCACCACCAGTCCCAGTTGTACCTATCTCATCAGTACCACCAACAACATCAACAACAACAACACTGACAGTCACACCACCTATCATGACAACAACACCACCGTTGGTTGCATCATCTTGATCAGGCCAAGACAAAGGGAAGGCCATAATGCAAACACCAGGGCCTAAACCTGAGCTTGAGAAGATTCCCTACAAGATCCGCGACACTGAATATCTTCTCACACCTCAACAGCTAAGTGCCTATCTTGCTAAAGTAGAAAGGAAACAAATAGTTGATGAGGAAGAAAGGAAGAGCAGAGAAGCACTGGTAAAAGTTGTCGCGGAAGAAGCTGAGAACATAGGAATTATTCCAAAGCAGCTTCAAAAGGGTCAGGCAGGACAAAAATTTAAGGATGCTCAGGCAGCAAAAATGGCTGAAATGAAAAAGCAGTTGGAAGAAAAGAACAAAAAAACTGCAGCCATCAGGAAAGCAAGAATTGACCATTATAATTGGACAATGACAAGCAGAAGACTGCCTGAGAAGATCACTGATGTCAAAATCATTCCCAGGTCTAAACCACTGGCAATGAACGTCTACAGGGGGGGATGATAAAAGGCATTTCGAGGTTCATGATCCCCTAAAATTCACTGACTTTGGGATCACTGAACTCGATGAACTCGGTCCAATAATTGAAAAAAAGCAAAACGCGGTGGTTAAGGAGCTGATGAAGATGCTCAGTAAAAGGTATGAAAGACTGAGAGATACACCAGCACAACTGGGAATTCAGCCTGCCTTAACTGCACCACAAGGATCTCAACCTCAGTCATCACAGGGTAAAAGAAAGAGGGTTGAGTTCCAGCCTGAGATAAAAGTTCCTGGACTCGAATGCAACAGGGAACTGCCAGAAGGTGTAAAGTTCGTGAACTGTCTGGTAATTGAGAAGCCTGAAAGAGGGCTATTCCACATTGATGTCTATGGAAACCCAGCTTTCCAAAGATGGAGTGATATTGATCAGGCAGGTGTGGCTGCAATGCTGAGCTACATACCTGTGGCCTCTGAGATCCAAACCCCAGCAAACATCAGGTTCTGCCATGACCTGAATGCCAAGATAAGAGAGCACCCTGACAAAGAAACACTCCTAAAAAAGAAACCTAAGCTTGAAGCACTGGGGATCCATCTCAACTGACATCATTTTGATTTCTTTTTGTACTGGTGATAGGAACCATGTAATGTGATCAATAAAAGATGTACGTTTTGTTAAAATACTCAGTGTTCCTTATTGTATTCATTAGTACATTCAGTGTAAGAAGAAGCCATTTGCTCACTTACACTGATCAAACACTTAGGCTATTTGTATATCCAAATAGGGGGAGACTATTGGGTTCAGTAAATACCCAAACCCCTTAATCTAGGATTTGAATAGAAAATAGCCCAAGTGTTTAGTCCGTTAAACACTAACAGGTCACTAAGTGCATAGTATCTTAGTGAGTCATCTTCAGGATACTTAGTATGAGGCGAAGAAGAAGTCTCTCCACTCAGTAAGACGGAACTTAAAGGGTGAAGACTGAGTCAAGAAGAAGATGGTGGATTCAGTGAGTGATGACAATAACTCACTGAATCCCTAAGACTCCTCTCCAACTACTTACACTGAAGACAAACTGAAGTAGAAGACTGAAGGATATGAAGACTGAAGAATGAGCGGGACAAGGCGGGATAAGTTTGAATAAGATAAGACGAAGTCCTTATCAACCAAAGTCAACTTTCCCTGAATGGCAAAAGATCAGGCTCAGTGTCATCACTGACCTTAGGAAAGTAGTCTTGTCTCTTACCTAGAATAGTCTTTGTAAACAGAGACAAAATACATCAGTATTTTGTCTTCTGTATGATGTCAGTTTGTCACTTAGGAAAGAGTTAAAAGTCATACATGTATAAATAGCATAAGAGATGGAGTGAAAAGATTAAGCTTGTGAATTGTAAAAACACACACACGCAAGCCATCTTTTCACTCCTCCAAATACAACTTAATCCCTGAGATAGCTCAGTGGGTTCTAAGAGTTGTGCTCAGACTTAGCCTGAGCTTAGAGAGAAGTCACCAAACTTTGTCATTTCCATCCCAAGTACTGTTCCGCAAGTACTTGGGTAACGTATTCTTTTTGATTGATTTCTAATAAAGATTATGATGTTGAAAATTATTCAGTGTGTTTTACTTATGTTAATTTCAGTCTTTGTTCACTATTAATTTGTTTTAAGTACTTAATTGTTTTTAAACGATAGTGAATAGGGAACAACAGAGGGATTAACAATGTTAGGGAGAGTCTTGTGTGAAATGTATGTTCCTCTACATAAACAGCAGCTCGGTTCAAAGACATCGCGTCTACTGACAGCTAGGAGGCTAAGTGCATTTCACAAGGAAAGGTTCAAAGGGTCACACCTACCTATCCTTTGCAATATTCAACTATTGGAATTTCATCGTAATTTTTGTGTATTACGACCGATCTCCATTCATGTTGGGGATTGTTGGAAAATTGGTTGGCAAAAGTGACCTTTGACCAACTTTGGACACAATTATCTATATGTATGTGTCACATATATGAGTAATAGTTTGTAGGTTCGCGTTCTCTTCGAAGAGAGCTTCGCAATAAGCCTTTATGTGTCCAAAATAGAGTTGATGTGAATGAGATGTCGGGTCTCAAAGTTAGGCATTTGGTACCATGCCTAAAGAGGAAAAGTAGTTTATTTTCAATCCCACATCAGTGGGATGGGTGAACTTAGAGGGATTTTATTGTGTATAAATAGAGGCCCTAATTCCACAAGTTTTACACACATCAAATTAATAAGTATTATTAATTTACGACGTAAAGAATACACATTTCTTAAGATGAAATTCCTATCAATTTAGTTAAGTTCAACAATACAATTTACTATTTTGGTTGTTGTACCTTGGGAAACAGACGGCGAATCTGTTTTAAGGGAAGCGTGTCAAACACGTGCCTCGGCTTTTAGTGCTTCTTTGTTGATCTCTATTTGGTGATCAAGTAAGTCTTTTGACTATTTTATTATTTTATTTAATTATCGTTTATCTGCTTACATTCTGTTTGTATTTAATTTTCTGTTATTTATTTACTTTTAATTTTATTTATTGTAATTTAGATTTTATTAATAAAAGTGTAACCGTTTCCCTACATGTACAAAACATGCAATATAATTTAATATTAGAGATACATGTTTTAAACTACCTGAAGATTACACATTATTGAATACAACAAAACTTAAAATTGAATATTTGACATAGTAAAAAATATCTCAGAAGATTGAATGATACAAACCATTCAAAAGTTCTTATTTTATCTCTTAAGGGTGTGTTTGGTAGAGAGAAAAGAAATTAGAGAAATGGAAATTGGACTTATTTCCATTGTTTGGTACATAGAATTGAAAAAACGAAGAATTTGGTAGAGAAATGGAGAGAAATTGAGAGAATTGGGTAGTTTAATTTTGCTAGCTCCATTTCCATTATTTTGGTGAAGAAATTGGAGAAATGGATTATTATTATTTTGATTTTTTTTTTTTTTTTTTTATTATTTTTTTTTACAACTATAATTTTGTTAAATAATGGATTTTGTTTTAAAAAAAATATATATATGTAAACAAATAAGGATGTGCAACATTAGATGCTTAAAATTGTTTTTTTTAAGTAAATAAATTTTTAAAAAATAATTAAAAAAAAATACTTTAAAAAAAAATAAGGTTTTTTTAAATAAAAACATTTTCAAAAAATAGTTTAAAAAAAAAACAATTTTTTTTAAATACATTTTTAAAAAATAATTTTTTAAAAAAATATTTTTTGTTTTTTTTAAATAAATAAATTTAAAAAAAACATTTTTTTTTAAAAAAACAAGTTTTTTTTTTTTTTTTTTTTTTTTTTTTTTTTTTTTTTTTAAATAAATACATTTTTAAAAAATATTTTTTTAAAATAATTTTTTTAAAGAAAGTACATAAATTTTTAAAAAATAAATTTAAAAAAAAGATATATTTTTTTTAAGTAATTTTTTTCAAATATTTTTTAAGAATTGTTATTTAGAAAAAAAAATAAAAAATTTTAAAAAAAATCAACAAACAAATATATGTGAGCCTTATATGACAAAATGTTATTTAAATAATTTTTTTTTTCATTTCTCGGGTCAAGTCTCTGTTGTTACCAAACATTAGAATTGAACAAAATTCTCTACCGATTTCTATTCTCTGAGATTCTATTCTCTGCTTCATTTTATTTCTTTGAAATTCTCTCTATCAAACGTGACCTAACGTCTTTCACTGAGAATTCTCAACCGCAACCAACTTTAGTCAAAATCCGACTAATCCAAACTAACCATAGTTGAATTATATTACTATTTAACTCATTTGACAAATACACATAACCTCAGACTCACACTCTTTACAATAGTCTACACTCTACAGTATCATCTTTCTCATGACTCCATTCACTTCACGATTACGTCATAGCGTTCATCAAAATATTTGTCAAAAATGAAAACCGGGTGGTTCTAGTAGCCTGGTTGGACCCGGGTTGCATGAAACTCGCCCGTTCAATCTGGGTGTTAACTCCTTAGAAAACCGGCTTCCAACGGCCTGACAATATCACCGGTTCAACCACTTTAACCGGTCGTGTCAAATCGGGTTTTAAAACATTGGTTAATGGTCTAGGAAAACCAACTTACATAAATTTAGTACTCGTATCACATTGGGTCATATATAAATACATGGTTTTAAAAGGCGCGCAAAAGCCCTGCAAAGACGTGAGGCTTGGTTATGCCTTCACGCCACGTCTTATGCCACGTCTTTTTGTAAACTCAATATATATGAAATATGATATAAATATATAAATATTTTAATATTTTGTGCCGCTTTATGTCACGGCTTATAAACACAAAAGCTTCGCCTTGACTGCTAAGGCTTAAGGCTTGGTCATGCCGCACGTCACGCCTCGCGTTATTTATAACCTTGTATAAATATAAAATATGTGAACTTTTTTTAGTAGGATACATACAATAGTAATTGACTAAAAACAAGGTTTGTATTTAGGGATGAGCACGGTACCAGAATGGTACCGAACCGGTATCGTATTGGTGGTACCGATTTTTTTCCGAGCATGAAAGTGGGTACCGGTACCGTACCGGACGAGATTCGAGTACCGGAACTTGTACCGGTACTCGGTACCGGGAAATCGGTACCTATACGATTCTTCCAGTTTTTGTTAAACCAAAACGGATTTCAAGAAAATGAAACAAAAAATAGGAAAAAAAATATGCATTTTCAAGTGATTTCAAACTACAACGTCTCACAAAATGCAACCAACACTTAAATAAAAACATCAAAATAGGTTCGGGTTTAACATACAAACGTTCCAAAACTTACAAAATAGGTTCGGGTTTAATTTTTGTAAGCGTTATAAAGGATCTATAGTTGTCACAATAAGTTTTTCGAACGTTTGGTTTCTTTCCATATGTTTTACATAACTACTGTTTGACATGGAACGGGCTAAATGAGTGTTTGGAGAAGTTATTTAATTCAAAAATATGACTACTCAATTTTCGAGATTTTTTCGGTACTTCCCGCTTTGGTACCGATACTGTATTAGTGGTACCAGATTTTTTTGGGCTCAATTCATGGTACCTGGTCGACATTTTATTTAGACTAAAATACACCGTTGGTCCTTAAATTTGTCCAGAAAATCTCCTGAAACCGTAACATGAATTTTTCATCGTCAGTAGTCCAGAGTATGGGTTTTCGAGGCTAAACTGGTCCCTTGACCCTTAATGCTCAGGTCAACATTTGTAATTTGTTATTTAGTCGTGGGATAGTCCATACGCATTTATACTTAAATATAACTCAACCAGAGAAAACCTATTCGTATACCCTCTTGATTGTTTCCCTCCCTCGTCACAAAACCCTCACAGACACTTTAACAATGGCAGACAAAGACCTTACTTTTACAGTAGCAACTGATGAGATGGTAAAGTATGTGAAGGCCAAATATGGGGATACTTGGTTACAAGGAGATGAAATGTCTAATGAGATGTTTGAAGATTTATGTAGATTTGCGAAAGAAGCTAAAGTGATGAAAGGTTAGTTTGTTTTTCTGTATTTGTGTGATTGGCATTTTAAGGTTAGCAGTCAGGAATGAGCCTAAATAATCCTATCTTATTTGCTAGAAATCCAAGCAATGTCAGAATCTGCTAAAAAAGGATTATAGCAAACTAAACGTATTTGGCGATATGATTGAATACGTCATGGATACTTATGGGAATAAGTGGGATATAGGAGATGAAATTGTTGATGTGATACTTGAAGACTTGTGGCTAAAATATGGGAATAAGGAGGTTGCAAAAGGTTAGACTTAGTGTTTGCAAAGTAAGATAGTTGTAATGGGTGAACTATGATTTCTTTCTGTTTTGGCTATCTTTCCAGATACTAACTTTAAAGGAAATGAAGTTGATGTCGTCATTATTTCAGACACATCTGATGATGAGTTTGGGATCCTGTCTTCTAAGATTACTACTTTGAAAGGTTTCACTTCCCAAGCTTCCAAGGCTTCCACTCCCAATGCTTCCAATTCACAACATGTTACCACCCTTGTTCATAAAAGGCCAAAAACAAGGGAAAGGATTCAAATGTTGTACTTGATCTTGGAGCGGCTGTGGGATGCTCTAGCACAAAGAGGAATGAGTGGTATGTGCCTCCCCCTAATGAGCTCAAGTATCCCCCCATGAATATAAAGTCTCCCATCAAGAAGTTTACATGTTATTTTTAGTTGTTGATGTAATGAACATGTAAATTATTTTGTTGATGATGGTTACTCAAAACGATGCTTGTTAACATGTTTATTTTTATGTATATGGTATAATTAGTTGGTGATGTATGTTATATTTTGGTTTCGGTGGTTCCATTTTTTCAGTTTGCATTTGCATATGCAGTTTAGGGGGATGTTTGGAATGACCTATTTTGACTTATAAAGTCAACATATACCCAAAAAGTTATTAACCAAACATAATTGTTATAATCTTTCAGAACATCTTTTGTTTGCATTTTTAGTTTTGGTTTTGTTGTTTACATCTTTCAGTTAGCAATTGCATATGCAGTTTAGGGGGTGTTTGAAATAACCCATTATGACTTATAAAGTCAACATAAACAAATTTATTTCAAACATGATGGTGTTAAAATTACACATAGGTAAAACCTACTAACACCAGTTTAGGACAACCATTTTTTTGCAAGAAACATTGTGAAATCTACATCAAGTCTAAAGTCTTTCCAATAATCTGCCTCTTCCCTTGCTTCCATTTCTACTTCTTTTCTAGCTCTTTCCTCTTCATGTTTTTTGTACATTCTCTTCTCTTCCAAAAACTGCTGGAATGCTTCTTCATCCAACCTTGTTTGCTCTTCTTCTTGATCCAACCTTGTGTGTTCTTGTTCTTGCTCAAAAAAAGCTTCAAGAAACTCTTGTTCCATAGTCTGTCTTATCTCGTCTTCATCCATCCACTGCAAAAGTAATAGATTCGTACATCAACTACAATGTTAACACACAAGAACGTTCATTATGAAAATGATAATTAAATGAATACATGTTGCCTTCTGCCATCACAATGCTTTCTTCTTCCTCGCACTTTAGTTTTCTTTGGTGGTTTTGGTACTTGTTCCTTGTGACACCTAGACTTATTATGTCCAACAGTATGACAATTAGAGCATTTAATCTGTCTACGACCTCTAGATTTATCCATTGTGAAGCAATTTCAGTTAATTAAGGCTTTAGGGTTATGAATTCAAATTTGGGGCACTAGTGAGAATAAATGCATTCCTACACATTTATGTAAATGTGACCAAATGATAGGGAACTAAAACCTTTGTCATATATGTTTACACTGTTTATGCAAGGACCATATTTCTAACAACAACGAATACAAACAAAACACATATCAAAAGAATCAAAGAGGGAAAAAACAAAATAAAAAAATTATAACACAATAATATAAAAGATAGATTCATCCATTTCATATTCAACATGAACTTCAGTACATATGTTTCCGAAAAAAACAACAAAAGCACTAAATATAATATAATCACTTTGCCCTCCTAAGATCTTCCAGGAAGTTGTTCCTGTCAAACACCTGACAATAAGTTTGACAAATCATCTTCCTTAGCTCCAAGGCCTTTGATGCAGATTTTACTGACAAGGTTTTAATATTTATATTGTCTCGTTATACTTATGGTCTACCCTAATGCACTAACGGGCAGTGTACCCGGTCGTGTGTAGTGTAGTATTCGGTAAAACCGAGGTCGTCCCAAGAGCTATGTGTGTTGGATTATTACTAAGTCTAGGTGTCACAGATTTTAATAATGATTTTGATAAGGAATTAATTAACTACTAAAGCAGATAAAAGCAGATAAAAGGCAAAGGTTTAATCAATAGAGGAGAGTGGTGCTAACCTAGTTATTCCTCCTAGCTAGTAATGTCTATGTCTACTTACTTCCAATTACTTCAGGTGGGGTCAAATTCGAGAGGACAACATTTGGTCAATTCGCCCTAACCTATCAGCAAAGATGCCACCACTGGAGAAGTCAGGTGTCCCTTCATAAGTCCAGTTGTTCCTGGTCCCCTAAGCCAAGTCATTAAGTACCGCTACATGCTAAATTTATAATAGTGAGTGGCCGGGCGTTAGCAACTTAAACACTCACCCCCTAATTCTTAAGTTCATCCAAACGGTAGGTGATCAGTTGGTCAAATCGCACAAGTAGAAAGGGTCGTCAGTTGGTCATATCTTACCCTTCCCGTCTCAGTCTACTCACCTAGGGTCAGTTGGTCATATCTCCTAAGCAACTAGCCTCTACCGCCATTCAAAACTACCGAAACAAGGGTAGCTACCAATAAACTATGCATGCATACACTTAGAAATAATTATACGGAAGTAATGTAAACGTAAACAGAATAATTAAGGAATCATAACTAGGCCAGCACCAAAAGGTGCTTAGCCGCTCATATTAACCATACAAATCAATTCAATATTCAAAGTTACGAAATACATGAATCGAAAGTAAAGAAAAGATAAAATGCTAATGCTTATCGTAGGGGAGTGATTTCTCCCTTGGAGACAGCTCCGTATGCTCCTCTAGATATGCCTTTGGCTTCTTCCCACGTTCTTTGGTTGTGGTGTGTGAAATGGGATGCTTTGAAATGCTGGAAATCATGGGGTATTTATAGGCCAGATCTGGGTTACGGCGTAACTAATATAAGAGTTACGCCGTAATCTTCAATTCCTTCGTAATTTGCACTAGATCTGCTGGTTACGGCGTAACCTTATAAGTGGTTACGCCGTATCTTGAATATTACTTGGTTACGCTGTAGTTCATGAAATAGTTACGGCGTAGTTATCAGCGGCGTGGAACCTCATTTGACCTAATAAGTTACGTCGTAGTCTTTAGGGGGAGGTACGCCGTAATCTTCTAATGAGTTTGCTTTCTGAGTCACGCTTTAGTTACAGCGTAATGTGAGAGATGAGTTACGCCGTAACTTCTTCAAAGTCAGCATACTAAGATAAATCTTTGATTTTCTCCAATTCCGCGTCTCTTTAGCTCCAATGCTCGTAATTTACCTGAAAGTGGAAAACAATGGAAAACAAGCGTAAATCCGTATAAATGATATAAATTACAAGCATTATCGGGGGGAAATTGACACTTAATATTCAAGACTATTTGACGTTATCAAATATCCCCCCACTTGAACTCTACTTGCCCTCAAGTAGACCTTATTAGAAAGATTCCTAAAAAGATATCTCCCAAAACCTGGAAAAATATAAGTTTACAAATCCCTTATGCTAGAATAAAACAAAGCCGAACACCTCACGAAATGGGAACGAAACACTCAAATCTCTCAACTATTCTAAGTGTCAATTTCGGGGTGATCACTCAATCGCACAATCATAGCATGTATTCTATCATAAGCTTGGCGGTTACACAAATCTCCACCACTAGAATTAAGGGCCAAACAATTCTCGAAGGCAATATGGGTAGACACGACAAAGGTTAAGGGGTGACTTATCATTACTAACATGTCACGGCGAAGTGGACAAAATCAATGATACATGACCAAATCCATGGCCAAGACACCAAAGACTGCTCGCTGCATCACCTAGACACCCTTCATAACTAAAGGGTAGGATAAGACATGGGATATATAAATGGTGTAAAATAAAAATCAAGCAGGTAGTCTAAATCTATAACCAAGTTATCACCACTTACCGTCCGCCCAAAGTTCAAGCTTTGAAGTCAAGAAACCGGATCATGAAATACTAGGTAGATGTGTCATTAGAGGACGTCATGATGGGCACACTACCTTTTTCTCCAACTGTTGGCATAATTACCAACTCCAATCTTCGAATGTGACCGAGGTGGCCTCCTCGATACTAAATCTATAAAGCTCATAACATAGTGCTTATAACAATGCACTTTTACAATAACTAAATAACATAACAATTTTTTTTCAACATAACAATAACAACTAAACATAATATCCCCCCACTTGAGATGAACATAGGGAATTTGGGGGGGGGGGGTCTTCAATGATCTTCAGGAATATGTCGTCGATGAAAGCGTGATTTCCGAACCTTTCCACTTGAACCTTGAACTTAGGCAAATGATGACTTCCTAATCACAAATAAAGACTACAGGGTAGGCTAAGGTGTATAGGTGTATCGAAACAATAATTGGGTTAACAAAATGAAAGGAATGGCTCAGAAGGGTGTATCTAGGGGTATCTTGCACTAAAGGTGAGTGCAACAAAAGGGTTTCACAAGGGGGTCGAGAAGTCAAGGTGACTAATCGATAGACACACAATGGTAGGCTATTTGGGTGATAATCCTATAATATTGCCTTCTAAAACTGAAAAGTCCAAATACATCGAGCTAACTCAACATACCTCGTTTATGGTCTCGAAATGATGCAAAGGCCAAGTTCTAAAGTTTACAAGCTACCGGCACACACATAATTTGGTGGATTTGGGGTAAAATATTGGAAACGGATAAGGCTAATCTCACCATATAATATCAAGGCTTGTATGTGCTCGGCTAAGGTCTAATCTAGTTAGGTTAAGAAAAACATGTCAAAATTAAAAATGACATAATTTTTCAAAATAAACTAGAAAAACGAGGGTAAAATAAAGTTCAAGAGTTAATTCTACTCTCGTCCCTCCACTTGAATTGTACAAAGTCCCTTTTTTACTAAGCGTTAAATAAAGGTGAAGAGAAAAGTAGAATTAGAGCGAGAACTTCCTTGAAATTTGCTCCAAAAATAAAGAAGGCCCACGAAAAAGAGACATGCCTTCGTATAAGCATCATGAACAAACTTCAATCCCTGAAATCACACTACCGACAAGCATAATTCTAAAAAGAGAAAAATGAAAAATGAAAAACAAACCCAACCATCTTTCGTAGGAATCACGGTTGCATTTAGAATATGCAACAAGCCTTTTAAACCACTTGGTGTCCCAAGTGGACGAGTAAAGTCTCGTGAGGGTTTACAGGGAACACACCCACAAAGTTCATTTAAAATACTAATACAAGGCTATTGTGTTTTAAAATAAAAGAAGTCAAGCAGAGGAAAGTTACGTCGTAACTCTTTTGAGGGAGTTACGCTGTAACCGGAAAAACCTGACATATGCTGCAAAGCGAGTGGCTACGGCTTAACCACAGAGATGGTATTACGCCGTAATTGGTAATGCGTCTTGAACTTCTGCTGCAAGGGATTGGTTACGGCGTAATCACTGAGGTGAGTTACGCCGTAACTATGGTCAGATCAGCAAACTGCAGCAGCAATCACTTCCTCGTTTCCTGCAAAAATGGTTAAAAACACAAAACCCTACAGAAATAGAAATAAAACAAAAGAAAGGGATAATTTGGGTTGTCTCCCGAAAGAGCATTTTTCTTTATTTACAAGTCTTTAAGTTAGACTCAGAGCCGCGGGGCTACCAGTGCTTGTTGGTCATTTCGTGGATATGGCAATCTCCACGTTGGATCCAACTTATCAGATTCTCGTCCCGTTTGTAGTCATCCCCTAATTCTAAACAGCCCGAGTAGAAGCTCTTGATTTTCTGGTAAGGCTGGTCAATACCTTTTGCCTTGTCCTCCTCACTAATATCGAGCAACGGTTGGGCTTGGCTTAACTGCCTCTTGGTCAAAATTTTAAAATTCTTAATGGTTCTCGGCATTTTGAAGATAGTCTTATCATCGTTTATCTTTAACCATACTAACCCTTCTTTTTCATTTTTATCTAACCCAGACATTTCCTGAACTGGTTTTCCTAAAATTACTCCCCGTAAGTCCATCTTCCACAAATTCGCTTACGTTGTCCAAAACCATAAAATCCACCAAAAATGAATGAGTTTCAATGAAGACATGGATGTTAGTTACAAACCCCAGAAAGTTATTCCCCTTATATTCTAATTCTTTTTTCATAACTCGGTTGTAGCACTCTTTTGACATGATGTTGACTGGGGAAGTTGTGTCAATAAATGAATGGAAATCGATGAACCCGATTTTGCATGAGATCTTCAGATAATAAGGGTTTCTATGATGTATGCGGGTTCCTACCTCATGAAATCTAGGTTGATTGGTTTGCGAAAAAGCCTTTACAGAGTTGTCTTGCCAATGGGCCATTTCTACGTCACTTGAGAAGTCGTCAGTACTGATTCCTAAATTATCCTCTTCCTCGAAGTTGACAAAAACATCAAAATATTTCCCCGAATCTATCTCGCCAGGATCTGGGGGCTCACTAAGAAATTCTTCAAGAGCGTCACCAAAATTGCCTTCTGGGTCAACCGCACATACCTTTTGAGGAATAGACAGGAGTTCATTTGGTCCGAACGTTGCAATTTCTTCATTAGCTTCAAGAGTTAGTTTTCCAGCAAAGACATCCACCTTTGTATGGGCAGTGGCAAGCATAGGTCTGCCTAAAATGACAGGTATTCTGTTGTCTTCCGAAATGTCAAGAATCACAAAATCTACCGGGAAAAGGAATTTCTTAATCTTCACCAGCACATTTTCAACGATGCCTAACGGTGATTGCATAGATCGATCGGCCATTTCAATTTTCATCTTGGCTGGCTTTAAGTCACCAATCCCCATACGTAGGAACATTGAACGAGGCATTATGCTAATACTCGCTCCAAGATCAGCTAGGGCATTACACATATCGAGACTCCCAATCAAGCAAGGGAGAGTGAAACATCCTAGATCGATCTTTTTCATTTTGTGGCAGCTCGTTTCTCAAAACCCTTCAACATCTTTCGTTGAGTTGAACTGTCTCATCATTGCTTAATTTCTGCGGAATATCATCATGATTAGTTTTAATGGAATTATTAATAGGGTAGTTTACCTGTAAAGCTTGGTCCAGAAGTGATTGTCTCTCCATGCTGATTCGTCGCTTAACTTTTTCCGAAAAGGTCATCGGTTCTTCAAGGATTGTTTCCACCGTGTTGACAACTTCCTCTTCCCTAGCCGCTAGGTAATCAGTGATGGCTTGCGAACATGAGCTCACACTCTTTTCCAATCCCTTAATCCTATCTTCATGAATTTTGAGAGAAGAGACTGTATTATCCACAAATGTCTTCATTAATTTTTCAATTCTATCATCTCGTTCCCTTGATTCCTTGATGTGGTCAAGAATCTTTTTTTCAAGATTGATCCCGGTTTTGGTCCCAAATACACTCTTAACCTTCCCAATTCTACATGCTTCAGCTTCTCTTTCTAACCTTCGTTTTTTGAAAATTTCCCCATAATTGTATTTTAGCTTTGTTAACGTCTTCATTACCTTATGATCAAAATTGTCTCTTGGTCGGTACCCTGTATCCATATGCCATTTGTAGCAATGTTCAGAAATCCGTTGAATACATTCCAAGGCTTGGTCAGGGGTCATGCTAGGAATAGGTCTCGGGGAATCGAGTAGTTCACGTGTTAGCGTATTAATTCCCCAGTAGAAGATGTAGACGATCTGATGTTTGTTCAAATCATGAGTGGGACATCGATAAAGTAGCTCATTAAATCTTTCCCATGCCTGGTAAAGCGTTTCTTCCCCAACTTGAACGAATTGATAGATTTTACCAAGAAGTTTGGCCATTTTTGAAGGAGGGCAAAATTGCTGGACGAACTCTCTTCTTAGTTTATCCTAAGCTCCTTTACATTCGTTAGGGAGTTTGTGATACCATCTTTTCGCAGTTCCCGTAAGAGTCATAGGAAAAATCCTTGCGGTGACCGAATAGCTCGGGGTGCCTCTGACGTTGAAAAGAGAGTATAAGTAGAGTACTTCTTCTACATGATTATGAACGTCCTCATCTTCATCTCCAGAAAACTTAAGTTCGTGTAACTCTCGAATAAATTGATCTGGAATAGAGTATTTTTCAGTACTAAAATCCTGTGCGAAGGTTCGTTGGCAGTTCTCATTTGGTCGTTCCAAACACTGCTGCATGGTTAAGTCATCGATATTATTTTCATCGATGATCTCCGGTTCTGTGTCAGACTGGTCTGATTCGTAAAATGAAAAGATGTTGTGAATAGGAACCGAAGAGTAAACTTTCCTTGTCCAAAATTGCTTCTCCGGATCATCAAATGGGATGGCCAAAAAAGGCCTCGAGCTACGAGTCTTGTATCCTGACATTTAAGAGAAGAAAGAAAATTAAAAATAGACTTAATGCGAAATCCTAAAATAGCTCCCCGACAGCGGCGCCAAAAACTTGATGCAGGTTTTACTGACCATGTTTTAATATTTATATTGTCTCGTTATACCTATGGTCTACCCTAATGCACTAACGGGCAGTGTACCCGGTCGTGTGTAGTGTAGTATTCATTAAAACCGAGGTCGTCCCAAGAGCTATGTGTGTTGGATTATTACTAAGTCTAGGTGTCACAGATTTTAATAATGATTTTGATAAGGAATTAATTAACTACTAAAGCAGATAAAAGGCAAAGGTTTAATCAATAGAGGAGAGTGGTGCTAACCTAGTTATTCCTCCTAGCTAGTAATTTCTATGTCTACTTACTTCCAATTACTTCAGGTTGGGTCAAATTTGAGAGGACAACATTTGGTCAATTCGCCCTAACCTATCAGCAAAGATGCCACCACTAGAGAAGTCAGGTGTCCCTTCATAAATCCAGTTGTTCCTGGTCCCCTAAGCCAAGTCATTAAGTACCGCTACATGCTAGATTTATAATAGTGAGTGCCCGGGCGTTAGCAACTTAAACACTCACCCGCTAATTCTTAAGTTCATCCAAACGGTAGGTGATCAGTTGGTCAAATCGTACAAGTAGAAAGGGTCGTCAGTTGGTCATATCTTACCCTTCCCGTCTCAGTCTACTCACCTAGGATCAGTTGGTCTTATCTCCTAAGCAACTAGCCTCTACCGCCATTCAAAACTATCGAAACAAGGGTAGCTACCAATAAACTATGCATGCATACACTTAGAAATAATTATACGAAAGTAATGTAAACGCAAACAAAACAATTAAGGAATCATAACTAGGCCAACACCAAAATGTGCTTAGCCGCTCATATTAACCATACAAATCAATTCAATATTCAAAGTTATGAAATACATGAATCGAAAGTAAAGAAAAGATAAAATGCTAATGCTTATCGTAGGGGAGTGATTTCTCCCTTGGAGACAGCTCCGTATGCTCCTCTAGATCTGCCTTTGGCTTCTTCCCACGTTCTTTGGTTGCGGTGTGTGGAATGGGATGCTTTGAAATGCTGGAAATCGAGGGGTATTTATAGGCCAGATCTGGGTTACGGCGTAACTAATATAAGAGTTACGCCGTAATCTTCAATTCCTTCATAATTTGCACTAGATCTGCTGGTTACGGCGTAACCTTATAAGTGGTTACGCCGTATCTTCAATATTACTTGGTTACGCCGTAGTTGATGAAATAGTTACGGCGTAGTTATCAGCGGCGTGGAAGCTCATTTGACCTAATAAGTTACGTCGTAGTCTTTAAGGGGAGTTACGCCGTAATCTTCTAATGAGTTGGCTTTCTGTGTCACGCTTTAGTTACGGCATAATGTGAGAGATGAGTTACGCCATAACTTCTTCAAAGTCAGCATACTAAGATAAATCTTTGATATTTCTCCAATTCTGCGTCTCTTTAGCTCCAATGCTCGTAATTTACCTGAAAGTGGAAAACAAGCGTAAATCCATATAAATGATATAAATTACAAGCATTATCGGGGGAAATTGACACTTAATATTCAGGACTATTTGATGTTATCAGCCTTCAACAAATTGGCCTTTTGATTCTTACGAAGATCCACAAGAACCTTGTATGTCATGACCAAAGGATGATATCTTTCGAACTCAGTGATCTACTATTAGGTTTTGTTCATAGCATGAACCAGCTCAGTGAAAGTCTTTTGGAGCCTGTTTTCAATCTCCATGTCCTTATCATTTTCTCTCTGATAAAAAAATAGAAATCGAATCGAACATGTAGACAGAGTTGGCAGCAGTGGCGAGTTCTTGTAGACGTGTGAAGTTAGCCATTTGGAGATTTTTGTGATTTTATGATAGAGTTATGCTATTTAGACCTACAAGACAAGCCTAAATATATACCTAATGCATAAATCACTTGTACAATTGCATTAAGTACGCTCTCTCTCTAAATTCCCACCAATCAATTTTTTAAATCAGCCAATCAAATCATTAGGTTCATTTGTAGGTATGATTAGTAGGTCCAACAATCATTTTTCTTTATGATAATATGTGTTTTTGATTGTTGGTATGCAAATGCTTTAGGGTATGAACCCTTAAATAACAAAGACAACGGGACCTTACAAATTCAAGGACTAATTGTGAAATTACTAAAACCTAAATAGACAAGTTATGTATTATAAATATGCGGGAATTTTAAGTGCAAAATCGACTAACTGTCCAAATTCAGGGACCAAGTGTGACATATGAAAATTATTAGCCTGCAACTTGACCGTTGCCTTTCTTGATACGCGTATACACAATTAATATAGTGCCAAACACCCAATAAACCTAACTAACAAGATCCGAAAACATAAACACTCTCCTAATAACCCGACCCAATTAACAGAAACCCAACCAAACTAGACCTAAAATACATCCACACTCGTAAACACATGTACTCAAACACACATCAATTCAACCACATTCGTAAAGACACCAACTGAAACCATAAAGGACATGAGCATATTTGTGTCAACTTTTAAGGATATTCAGGAAGAAAAAGAAGGTGAGGTCTTGTTCAGAATCCACTATAATGGGTTATTTGATTATTAGGTATGAAAGAGGATTATTAATTAATCTGTGTGCCTTTACCAATGATAGGGATATATTTAGTTCAAGCCTTGATAATGTATTATCAGAGATTAATGAACAAAAATGGGTGTTGTTTTTCTGTGATCCTAAACAATCCCTAGAAAATGGTTTGCATTTGATTAATACAGATGATGATGTTCATACGATGTTTGCATTGGCTGAAACACATGAGTCAGTTGATATCTTTGTTGCACACAAGCCCCAAAAGTTAGCACAATTTTACTTAAAAAACATAAGTTTTGAATTTGTGGGTTGGGTAGAGCAAGATGCTAACTTTCAAATGACTAGTCCAACACCATTTAGGACTCGACATAAATGGAAGGGGATAGATAGGAAAAAAAAGTAGGGGGGTGTAACCAAGACGCAAACAGTGAAAGATGGTTTTGTTATCAAAGAGGAAGAAAGGGGTTTTTGGTAACAAAAGGGAAAAAAATAAGGGAAAAGGAAAGCTGTTTGAGGAAGAGGATATTTTGCCCAAGAAAAAGGGCAAAGAAGTTGTTCAAAATTTTAAGCGAGGTTTTAATGGTAAGGGGAATGGTAAAATGGTTGAGTTTGTAGGCTTTGATGTTGAAAACATGGCTGCTGCTGCTGGTGTTGAAACCAGGGTTGGTGGTGCTGATGGTCATGTGTCTAGTGGTGTTAAGACACCTTTTAGAAGCAGAGAAAGGATTACAAACTACGTCCTTGCACTTTTTCCCAAAGGCCATCCTAGGTGAGGTTTCAATGATGAATAGCATGACATGTGTTTAATATTTTGAACCTGCAATTATACAGTACCTAACTTAAATATTTGTTGTTTGGATACTTATTTTTGCAGACACAGTAGTAGTATGATCATCAGTTTAAGGTTCATGTTTTGTGTGTTCATCAGTTTATGGATATCCAGTACCAGTATGTAGATCATTAGAAGGTTCATCAGTTGAAGGTTTTAAAGTGGAAGCTGCATCATGTTTTCTATTTTGTGAATTGTCAGTAGAACCTTGTATCAGACAATGAATCACTAGTTTTAGTCATTTTCATGTTGCATCAAACAATGAAACCCTAGTTGACTGTTATAAGTCAACTTGCTAAATATTTGGTTATGTAGCATATGTGTTTGTTTGTCTTAGAAGTTATATTCTGTGTGTCCATACTAGTTCTCAGTTGACCTTTATAAAGTCAAACTTCAAAATGTCAAGTTTGATGGTATAAGCAACACAAACAATCACCCCTTTGTGTGTTGGTAGTAAATATAAGAAATTAGGTTGGGTTACATTTAACTAATGTATGGTATAAATGTGTATGGACTATAATACCCTCAACTAAATAACAGATTACAGACGTTGACCTGGGCATTACGGGTCAAGGGACCAGTTTAGCCTAAAAAACCCATACTTTGGACTACTGACGATGAAAAATCCATGTTACGGTTCCTGACGATATTTTTAGACAAGTTTAGAGACCAACGGTGTATGTTAGTCTTTTATTTAAGTTGGATTTACTTTTATTTTCTTATACAAAATCAATTTTCTACTTTTCTCTTTCGTTATACTTATTATGCTTTGTGTGTTTACGTAATTCATATGGACATGTGAATATGTAGATCAAACTAAAACAAAGTGGTAATAATTTAGGTCAAATAGATTTGGTGCAACCAAATTTTATCATATTAAATTATTAATTGGTCGTCTAGTTTGTGTATTTATTTAAAGTGTCATGGTTTCATCTCAAATCTAAATTAGATCATCGATCTAAAATAGTCACAGTAGTTACTATGATTCTTGTAAGATAGACTAAGGTATTGTTAACTAAATGACTAGAAGGAGGTTAAATTGAAAACGAATATTGTTTTTGCTTTGCGGCGTTGTTTTGTTTCATCTCAAATCTAAATTAGATCATTGATCTAAAATAGTCACAGTAGTTACTATGAATCTTGTGAGATAGACTAAGGTATTGTTAACTAAATGACTAGAAGGAGGTTAAATTGAAAACGAATATTGTTTTTGCTTTGCAGCGTAATTAAAACACGTTTTTATTATAAATGGTTAAAAGTAAAATGTCGTAAAAGTATAACGTCAAAAACCAAGGCTTAAAAGAAATTAATTAAAAGTAAAAGTTTGTTAAAGTATAAGGTTAAAAAAAATAATAAAAAAAAATAATAGATGAATAAAAGCACCATATACCCCTCTCATTATAAAATTGGTGTTATAGAAAAAATCTTGTCTCAACACTTTTTTCAAGAACACCAAACCTATAACTTAAATAAAAAACACACTCTCTACAAAAGTTGGTGTTATAGAACACCCTCTAGCCCGCACATAACTGAATAAAACACAAATACAAAAAAAATAAAATAAAAAATGATGAATCGCTTGGCTTGTGATTTCAACACCAGACCCTATGGCACGGGGTTTGGTGTTAAACTCGCGTTATCTGCTTCGCAGGTGTTATGGCGCAAATGCTACCAGCCACCTACACCCACTTTTCTAAGAGTGAATAGTATGAAGTATCTGGTTAGGAATCAATTAAAGGTATACAAATGCATTTACTTAACCTTTACACTAGTTCCAATAAGGATTTTTGTCGGTCGATCACAAGGAGGTCCTGTCGATCATCTATTGGAGGTGGTTGGTCGATTGGGAGTGAATTTGGGATGAAAGGTTCGCTCGGCCGACTTGTTTAAATACCTTTTACTTCTCTCTCTTTTTTTTAGTTATTTGGTAACAAATATATATATAAAAAGGAATAAATAAATGACAAAAGATCGGTGCAGAACATATTTTTAGCATAGAACATATCCTTCCATCTTGACCGTCCGTTTCATTTACATCCAACGGATAAAAATAGAACCCGCTTTTTCATTTATTTTGTTCAGATGGTAGGTTGGGAAATATTAATTCACGTCAAAACTCAATACACCGCTCATATCTTTCATTATCAAAACACACACACACACACACACACTCTCTCTCACTCTATACATTCTCTCACCATCTTCAATTTATCAAACCCTAACCTCTAATATTTCTGTTAATACTTTTCAATGGACATACGAGATGAGATATCAAACACAAAAGGTGGGCCGTTGCTCCAATCGTCTTCATTGACACCTGCTAATCATTCTGGTACTGGTTTTTTTTTGTTTTTTTGTTTTTGTGTATGTTTTAATTGTTTTTGGTTTGGTACTGATTATCTGTGTAAGTTTATTTTGATGAAAATGGAGTTTACTGTTTTGATGCAAATATATGTTTTATTTTGATGAAAATGGAGTTTAGTAGTGTTGTTTAGTTGAGTATATGAAGGAGCACATGTGATTCTGTATATGAAGGAGTTTATTTTGATGAAAGTTGAGTATATGAAGGAGTTTATTATATGGTTATTTGTTTAGTTAAGTAAGTATTTATTTTTGTATTGAAGGAGCACATGTGATTCTGCATATGAAGGAGTTTATTTATTTGGGATTTACAGGAGCACATGTGATTTTGTATATGAAGGAGTTTAGTTGAGTATATGGGTAGTTGACTATATTAGTGGTTCATTAGAGCACATGTGGTTTTGTTTTAGTTTCTTTTCTTAGATTTTAATTTGTTTGATTTGTTAGAGCACATGTGATTTTGATTTGTTTGATTTTGTTTGAGTGATTCATTAGAGCATATTTATTTGCTATTTTACTAGAGCACATGTGATTTTGTATCATTTCTGTTCTTTTTGTTATGTAGATTTTTGATTTGTTTTGAGTTTGTATATGAGTTAGTCTGATTCTATATGTTTTTATGCTTTTGTTTTTAGGTGCTCCTGTTATGCAGTCGGATACTGGAGTTGATGCTTCCCCTGTGTTAGGAATTAGAAATTCCAGGTATTAAAGAGTTGGTCACCTCTAGTATATGTAATCGTTAGAAAGCTCGTAGTCGTAGTTCTTTTAAGCTAAGTAGTATTTAGTTAAGTAACACCGTGGAGGACGGACGGGTCTTTACCCACTGTATGCCTGATCCACAGCCCGTTGTGTGGCGTTTTATTGTAAGACTATAAATACTCTCTACCTTCCAAGGTAGAGAGTTGGAGCTCATAATAAGATCTTTTCTTTCTCTCACTAAGTTCCCTAAACCTCTAACTTTCTCTCTCTAAAAACCTTCTTGTACGCCACTTGTGATTATGGTTTAGTGTGATTGTGAAATCCAATATTTTTCAATTGGTATCAAGAGCCATGGTTAGATCATCTCTTACATATCTTTGGATTTCTAGTGGTTTTTAGGTGGTTTTTGAGTTTGAAAAAGTTTAGTGGTTTTTGCATCATTTAGGTGATTTCTAGTGTTAAAGTTTGAATTTTGATTGTACTTTTGTGTTTAGAATCATCACAAGTGTTTAGGTTTTGATTTTGAAGGGTTGAATCATCGTGGTTGGGTTGTTTTTGGATTGAAAAGTGGTGTTTTTGTGATTTTCTAGCTAGCGACTTGAGCCACGGATAGTTTATCTTGGTAGCGATTTGCTTTGTTATTTGGTAGCGAGTTGTTGTTTAAGGTCTTAGCGAGTTGAGCTAGCGACTTGTCTACTGAGACAAGCCGACAAAAAGTACACATAGTGGATTCTCCACTACACGTAGCGACTTGGTGTAAGTTAGCGACTTGTACTTTATATTGTTAGCGACTTGGTGTTAACGAGTTGGTACCTAGCGAGTTGCTATTTAGCGACTTGACAAATTAGCGACTTGGTGCTTAGCGAATTGCTGTCAAAATTTCGCTAGCGACTTGGATTGTAGCGAGTTGTTATATACCGACTTGGTTTAAGGTTTCCTAGCGACTTGGGTGATATCCTTTGAATACGGTTTTCTCTTGATTTAGTAAAATCCCGTGAAAGAATCTATTTCCCGGTTTAATCATAGAGTTATAAAATCCCGTTTAATCTGTCATCATGTCTACCAACGTTCCTACAATCATCTCCACTGTTGCCGAGGATGTTCAAGCAGCTGGTTCAGATACTCGTCCACCCATGCTTGACAGAACTGACAACGACTCTTGGGCTCAACGAATCAGACTGTACTGTCTTGGAAAGGAAAATGGAGTCAACATTCTCAAATCCATTGATGAAGGACCATATCGGGTTGAGACTACTAGAGACTTAATTGATACAGCTGAAGATGGAACAATGATCTATGGAATTGACAGACCAAATACATATGATGAGCTTGATGATAAGGAGAAAAAGAGATTCGATGCTGATATCAGGGCTTCTAACATCGTACTTCAAGGTCTTCCAAAAGATATCTACAAGCTGATCAATCACAACACCGAAGCAAAGGCAGTATGGGATAATGTCAAGATGCTCCTCTCAGGTTCTGAATTAACTATGGAAGATAGAGAATCACAACTCTATGATGAATTTGAACACTTCAAAATGAAACCAGATGAGAGTGTTTATGAGTACTATGTGAGATTCCACAAGCTTGTGAATGATATGAGGAACATCAGAATGACTATGCCAAACATTCAGCTGAACTCAAAGTTTGTGAACAAAATGAATCCCGAATGGCACAAGTTTTTCACCTCTGTAAAGCTAACCAAAGGATTGAAGAATACAAACTATGAGCAACTCTATGACTTCCTCCTTCAGAATGAGAGACATGCTATGTTTGAAAAAAGGATTCTTAATCAATTCAAAACCAACCAGGGAGAGACAAGCTCATCAAATGATTCAACTGCCTTCTACTCAAACATCGGAATCACAACCAAAGCCTCACAAGTCATACCCATGGGTAATGGTAATCACAAACTCATTCCTGATCCTATGTTCAAACAAGCTGATGCTGATGCACACGTGGGAAACTTCATTAATCAACTAGCTCTCCTGATTAGTCAAAACATGAACTCTCTTCCACACACCAACAACAATCTCAGAACTGCTTCCAATCCACATAATCAAGCCACTGTCCGAGATGGGAAGGTTATGGTGCAGCCAAATCAAGAACGACAGTACGAACAAGCAAGAGGTGGAGCTGGTAGAGGTTATGCTGCAAATCAGAATAGGGGAAGGAATGGTAATCAGGGTCAAGCAAAGCCAATCAAATGTTACAATTGTGGAGGTGAGGGACACATTGCAAGGAACTGCACATCGCCAAAACGCCCTCAGAATGCAGAGTACTTCAGGATAAGATGTTGCTTGTGCAAGCTCAGGATAATGGTGCAGCTTTGGATGAAGAGGAGTTGTTGTTCTTGGCTGAGGGAAATGCTAAGACATATGATGCAGATGTGGATGAGCAACCAATTCAGGAGATAGGCCATAATCATCAGAATGCCTTTCAAGTAGCAGATTGTGATGCATACGACTCTGATGTTGATGAAGAACCCACTGCACAAACCATCTTCATGGCTAGCATTTCTCCAATGGTCTCTCCTAAAGTCTCTTCATCACCACAAGTTGGTCCATCCAAAGACAAACTCATCTCTGAGGTATTAAAATTATACGATGAAGTTGATGAGCAAAAGATACATAACGAAGTACAATCAACTATATTTATTGAATCAGATATTGAAAATATGGGTAATATCAATGTTGTCCCATATGATCAATATGTGATACAAAGTGTAAGTGAGATTGTACCAAGTGATGCATCTTCTGCAGTCAATAATGATTATGTTTTTGATGAATTCACTGCATGTGCCCCTGATGATTCTGTCATCTCTGAACTGAATGCCTATAAAGAACGTGTTGCTATTTATGAACAACGTGCAAAATTTGAGTTGACCACCCGTGAGCAGGAAATGGATGACCAAATGCGTACAACTATTAGAAAAAGTAGGTTTAGAGAAGAAGTATTAAAACAAGAGTTAAACTCCTTACAACAAAAGCTTTCTAAAACTGCTAAGCAAAAACAAGAACTTCAAGAAAATGTTAAAATGCTTAAGCAAGAATTCAGTGCTAAGGAATCAAAACTTTTGAATGATTTTTCTAATCTAAAAACCTTAAAAAACAAGCTTGAAAATAAGTTGTACGTACAAGGAAATACCATTTAGACTGCTCACTTAATCACTAAGCATAGAGTTTTAAGCGATAAGCATAGTGTTCCCATTATAGATAAACCCAACCCTGAGTACGAAAAGATTGCAAAAGCAGTTCAAAGTGTAATCTATGATGGCAATGAGATTCTTAAACCTAGACAAAAACCTAGTTGCGTTAAGTGTACAGAGGAAGATAAGAAATCAGATGAAGTCACTAGGGAGAAGATGAACAAGAAACTAGATGATCCTAAATGTAAAGAGAAGAAAATAATTATCACACCCCATGACTACAAAAAGGAGAATTGGATCTCCTTGAACATGTTTAAGCCTCAAACATTGTTGACTCCCGAACAAGTGTTCTGGAAAATGGACTTAGATAAGCAGAAAGCGGAAAATATTGTTGAAACAAACTCTCCCCTTAGGAAAATGCCTAAAGCGACTGTGTATCCTCCCAATACACCAATGCATCTAGTTCCTAGAACTATTGCCACTAAAAGCAAGACCTTAATCAGTCAATATGTTATTTTTCAACTATTTGTTGATTTTGAGAAAACTTGTAAGAAAAGGATCACACCCACTGGTATAACTGAAGGGGAAAGGGGTTTTGAGCAAACAAAAGAATGTTATTTAACTGAAGTCACGCCTTTCTTTAAACAACTAAAAGATCATTTTGAAAGTCTCAAAAAGGGAATGAATTTAGACATTAAAGAAATGGAAAAGGAATTTGATGCAATGATAGTTGAGGTTAGTGACTATGAGTGTGCACTAAAATATAATGAGATTGAGAGGAAGAACTTGCATACATTGAATGAGACTCTTATTTCTGAATGTGTTGCTCAAGATGTGTTTTTCACTGCTACAAATTGTTCCATTAACGCTTCTCAATTTCATGAATTATCTGTTGCCCTGAAAGTCTCCCATGATCGTGTCATTGAGCTTGAAAAGACTAATTCTAAACTAAATGAGAAAATTGAACTGGATGATCACGACAATTTAGTTAAACATTTTTCTAAACTAGAGGTTGAGCATTTTAATTTACAACTAAAATATCAACATCTTAAAGAAAATGTCAAAACTTCAAATATCAAGACATCCTCAGATGCTCCAGAGTTTGATGCAGTTTTTCAAATTAACAAACGTGATGAACAAATTCAAGCTCATTGTAACACGATCAGAAAGTTGAAAGCCCAAATCTCTCAATTAAAGGGTCAAAAGAATGATGTGACAGGCTCCCAAATGCCTCCTCCTTTAGATTCTCAGAATTCTCAAACGTTTCATCTTCAAAACTTAGTAAATGCATTACAAAAGGAAAACGAAAGTTTTCTAGAAGAAAATGAAAAGGTTAAACGTCATTTCAATGAGTTATTTGAATCAATAAAGGTCACTCGTAACAAAAACAACGAACAAATAGCTTCATTGCAAAAGGAAATTGAGAATCTGAAGAGCCAGGTAAAATGGAAAATGCCATTGACCAATGGGGAGAATGGTGTATCAAAGGTTCACTCTTGTAATAAATATGCTTTGTCTGTGAAATATGTTCCCCCTCATCTCAGGAATAACAAACTTGCTATTCAAACATATTTCTCATCCCTTAAGGATTGTCTAGAATGTCTCCGTGAGATTGTAAAAGAGGATAAGTTAGAGAAACCACTTGACAATGCAATTGGGCATGCATGCTTATATGCCAAACGATCTCAAGAAATTCTAGAATGCTTAATCACAATATGCCCAAAGTCCTTAGGTGAGAGAGTTAATCCTTTGATTCCATGTTCGATGCCTAGTGCCAAGTATGATATTCATTCGATGCCCAATTTTTTGAATGTGAACCTTAGTGTGCCTTTAAGTAGTTCAGATTCCAGATCTGTTAATGCTAAGAAAGCGAACTCTTGTGTGCTTTCTAGGAGTACAAATCCCAACACTTCTAGTGTTAAGAAAGTGAATCTTAGTGTGCCTGCATGTAATTCAGATCCCAGCACATCTAAACAGGAGATGCAAAGAGTAGCAAAACCAACTAATGTTCCCATTCCCTCTACAGGAGTAATCAGTGACATTAAAGCGAGCAGGTCAAAGTCTCAAGACAATACAAGGAATGATAGGACCTCGCAAGCTAAGAATGTGCATTGGAAGAGAGTAGAAGACCAACCTAGGAACTTTAAGCTTGAGTCGAATAAAATGAATCATGTTGATTCTAGTATTAGCCATAGGCGTACTGTAATTAATTCGAATTCTGATACTATTTGCAAACCTTGTAATGATGTCTGCTTGAATTCTGTTTCTAATCATGAATGTGGTGTGAATGTTTTGTCTAATGTTGTCATAACCCCAGTTAACATTACTATTGAAAACAATCATGTTAAAAAGGCTAAAAGGCAAAGGCGAAAGAGAGTTAGAAAACAGTGGAAACCCACAGGAAGAATATTTAGTAAGATAGGTTATCAATGGATACCTGTGAGCCATAAGGTTAATCAGGCAACGCCCACTAGAAAATGGATGCCTACTGGTAGAACTATTCTCGTAAGAAGTGAACATACTTTGAATAGGGCAAATACGGACACTAGTACTGCATCTATTCATAATGATTCCATTGCCTCAATTTCTGACATGAATGTTTCTATTTCTGATGTGGGTGTTCCAATCACTGTTACTAACCAAATGGAACCCATTCTTGCATGGGGATCCTAATTATCTAGTTATCCATTCTTGTCTGTGTTCAACTGCAGATCGTTCAAATCGTTCTGTGGTACCTGGACTCAGGCTGTTCCAAGCATATGACTGGCGACCGGTCGCGGCTCATGAACTTCGTGAGTAAATTCATTGGGACAGTTAGATTCGGGAACGACCATTTTGGAGCTATTATGGGTTATGGAGATTATGTGGTTGGTAAAAGTGTAATTTCTAGGGTATATTATGTGGAAGGTCTTGGTCATAATTTGTTCTCTATTGGTCAATTCTGTGATTCCGATCTAGAAGTAGCTTTCAGAAAACATACTTGTTTCGTTAGAGAACTTGATGGTGTAGAATTGTTAAGAGGTACCCGAGGTTCAAACCTATACACCATATCTATCGATGACATGATGAAGTCCTCTCCAATCTGCTTGCTGTCAAAGGCTTCTAAAACAAAGTCTTGGATATGGCATCGTCGTCTCAATCACTTGAACTTTGGTACCATAAACAACCTTTCCAGAAAGGATCTAGTCAAAGGCTTACCCAGATTAAAATATGAAAAAGATCATCTTTGCTCAGCTTGTCCATTGGGAAAAAGCACAAAATATGCCCACAAACCAAAACCCACAAACTCTGTAATGGAAGTTCTTCATACCCTTCATATGGATCTGTGCGGTCCAATGAGAGTAAAAACTATTAATGGGAAGAGATATGTGTTAGTAGTGGTTGATGACTACTCCCGATTCACTTGGGTTAAGTTTTTGAGGACTAAGGACGAAACTCCAGATGTCATCATTAAACTCATTAAACAACTTCAGATCAGACTCAACAAAACAGTTCGAATCGTCCGAACTGACAATGGAACTGAGTTTGTTAATAAAGTACTCAATGAATTTTATGAAAATGTTGGAATCAGTCCTCAAAGAAGTGTTCCTCGAACTCCTCAACAAAACGGTGTAGTTGAAAGACAAAACCGAACTGTTGTAGAAGCTGCAAGGACAATGCTGATCTACTCAAAGATTCCAATGTTTCTATGGGCTGAAGCTATTGCCACTGCTTGTTACACTCAAAATAGATCTCTAATTCACACATCTCATGGAAAGACTCCATACGAACTTGTCCACAATCGAAAACCTGATCTATCATACCTTCGTGTGTTTGGTGCTTTATGTTATCCAACTAATGATGGTCAAGATTTAGGAAAACTGAGAGCCAAAGCAGACATTGGAGTATTTGTAGGCTATGCACAAAACAGAAAAGGTTACCGAATCTACAATAAGAGAACCCGAGATATCATGGAAACAATTCACGTTACGTTTGATGAGCTGACCGGTCAAATGGCTCCTGGACAATCAAGTTCAGGACCCGCACTTCAAAACAGTCCCATTGGTTCATCCCTTGTACCAAATTCCTCTCCAGCTATTCCATATGTACCTCCAACTGAAGATGATTTGAAGAAATTGTTTGATCTTATGTTTGATGAACTCTATGAGCCAAGTGCTAATGAACTGTCAATTCCCACAACAGAGGCTGCTCATATTCCTGTGAATGAAGTCAATCCTTCAGTTTCAATGTCATTAAGTCAAGAAGCGCCTGCTGTTGATAACTCAGTCTCATCATCAAATCATCAATCTTCGAATGTACATCATGGAACTGCTTCTGGCATCAATGATGAAGTTAATCCCTTTGCTACTCCTGAAGATGCTCCATTTGAAAACATATTTGCTCCTGAATCATCATCCGAACCATCTTCTTCAGGAGACATCGACTCTGCTACCTCAGTCCCTCAACAACTGCCACATGAACACCTTAGAAAATGGACTCACGATCATCCACTAGACAACATCATTGGAAATCCCTCTCGTCCAGTATCAACACGGAAACAACTTGCAACCGATGCCTTATGGTGCTTCTTCAACTCCGTACTCTCTAAGATCGAACCAAAAGATGTTAAAACTGCCATGAATGAAGATAGCTGGTTCAATGCCATGCAAGATGAAATTCATGAGTTTGATCGACTTGATGTATGGGAGTTAGTACCTGCTCCAGATTGTGCTATGATTATTGCTCTAAAATGGATCTTCAAAGTGAAACTTGATGAGCATGGTGATGTGTTGAAGAACAAAGCTCGATTAGTTGCTAAAGGATACCGTCAAGAGGAGGGTATTGACTTTGAAGAATCTTTTGCTCCTATTGCTCGAATCGAGGCAATCAGAATCTTTTTGGCTAATGCTGCTAGTAAGAACATGGTAGTCTATCAGATGGATGTAAAGACGGCATTTCTGAACGGAGATCTTAAAGAAGTCGTCTACGTCAGCCAACCGGAAGGATTTGTGAATCAAGAGCATCCTACTCACGTTTATCGTTTGAAGAAGGCTCTTTACGGTTTAAAGCAAGCTCCAAGGGCATGGTATGATACGCTATCAAAGTTTCTTCTATCTACCGGATTTAGCAAAGGAGCAGTTGATCCAACATTGTTCACAAGGAAGTCAGGCAAACATTTAATTCATGTTCAAATTTAGGTTGATGATATCATATTTGCCTCGACTGACCCCAATGAGTGTGACCATTTTTCAAATGAAATGGGTTCTAAATTTCAAATGTCAATGATGGGACAAATGTCATTTTTCTTAGGACTACAAATTTCACAAAGTCCCGGAGGCATTTTTATAAATCAATCTAAATATGCAAATGAGATTTTAAAGAAATTTGGATTTGATTCAAGTGACCCTGTTGACACTCCCATGATTGAACGTACCAAACTAGATAAGGACCACTCAGGGATCCTGGTAGACCAAACGAAATATCGTAGTATGATTGGATCCCTGATGTACCTCACAGCTAGTAGACCAGACATCTTGTTCGTTGTTTGCATGTGTGCTAGATACCAGGCTAAGCCTACTAAAAAGCACCTTGAAGCGGTTAAACGGGTCTTTCGGTATCTACAAGGAACCATCAATATGGGACTTTGGTACCCGAAGGACACCGGTATGTCACTAACAGCCTATGCAGATGCTGATCATGCAGGATGTCAAGATACTCGTCGAAGTACGTCTGGAGGTGCACAGTTTTTGGGTGATAAGCTTGTGAGCTGGTCTTCAAAGAAGCAAATGAGTACTTCTATTTCCTCTATAGAGGCTGAATACATAGCCATGTCATCTTGTTGTGCTCAAATCCTATGGATGAGATCTCAATTATCTGACTATGGCTTTGAATTTAACAAAATCCCTCTGTACTGTGATAATAAAAGTGCTATTGCTCTCTTATGCAACAACGTACAACACTCAAGAGCAAAGCATATCGACATTCGACATCATTTCATCAGGGAACAAGTGGAAAAAGGTGTGGTGGAACTCTATTTTGTGAGGTCTGAATACCAGTTAGCAGACATCTTCACCAAAGCTCTTCTAAGAGAACGTTTTGAGTTTATTCTTCCACGACTTGGCTTGAAAAGCCTTCAACCAGAAACACTTAAACGTCTTCAGGAGGAAGACGAGGAGTAAAGGTCTATCTTCATCTATCTCTTGTAAATATTTATTCGAAAAACAAAATACAAAATTATAAAACCCTCAAAAATCAAATAGAAAAATATAAAACTTTCAAAATCCATAAAAATTTGAAAAATTCGAAAAATCCTCAAAAAATATTGTCATTTTGTCATGTTTTTCTCGATTCGATTATATCTACGGTCTTGATGCTGTCATTCAAAGAATGATACGGGACTTTAGATGTTGTTCGAATTTTCAAAAAAAAAAAAAAAAAAAAAAAAATTCAAAAAATCAAAAAAATATTTTTTGAGAGAAAGAGAAAAAAATGGCTTATTGTCATCTCAGGCAGTAACCCACTTTTTAAAGAAAGAACAGAGCTACACTTTATAATGTTTTCAAATTTTCCATGCTCTGATTCTATAAACATTTATCTGCTGAAAACTAACTGCTTTGAAAAATAACTTGTACTCTATTTTTGATAATCATCTCGACTTATTTGTCAAAATATCTATCTCTCAATCAACAACCTTTGTCATTGATTGAGGGGGAGAATGATTTCAATTAAATTAAAAGGTTATTTGTCATTCAATTGTTTTCAAAAGATATTCATGCATGTTTAATCAATGGAGTTTAAAGTCTTAATATCCAATTCTTGTCAGCTAAAACGTTTTTCATAATCTAGTCACAATTCTCCTTAAAAAGCTTTCAAAATCAATTTAAATCTACAGAGATCACAAATCTCAAATGATTTGATAATTGTGATCGGGGGAGAATTTGTGATTGAAATTGAATTTAAACTGACAATTCGGTAAATGGTTTTATAAGAATGTACAAGCTCTCCTTCCCACATGTGACAAACGATTTCAAATTTTCCATGCACATGTTGAGGGGGAGCATCTATCTTAAACCACAAAGATCCAAAACGTGATCAATTTATATCAATATGCATGTTCCCTCTAGTATGTGCAAAAATCTTTTCAAATCTTAATGCACATATTGAGGGGGAGCAAAATTGTGAAAACCTCATCCTTCCCGAAAATGCTTTATCTACTTGTTTTGATCAGGGAAGTGATGTTGATATCTTTTAGAAAATGGAATTCAAAGAAGTTAACTCTTTCTCTTGCCTCCATGTGCAAAACGATTTCAAACACTTGATGTACATGTTGAGGGGGAGCTCTTGTTCTAAAAATATCAAAAACAATTCAGGTACAAAATGCTTTGATAATATATCACAAGTATTTGGATTGATTTTCAAATGGTTTTCAATTGGTTCAAATGGCAGATGAACAATACCAAATAGACCGACCAAATTTACTTTATGTACGGTGATATGAGGATGATAAGGTTAGGTATTTGTTCCTATGATCCGCCAGAACCGGATGGATCTACCCAGGGACAATCCACTAGATAGTGTAGAAGTCCTTAGGTATATTGAAAAAGGAGAAAAATGAGATATGGGAAGAGTGCGGACTGAGACAGAGCTAGTACTGGAATAAACCCAACAAGGTTCTAGCTATGAAGTCTCGGTAAGCACTGAAGGGGTTGAAGAATGAAAAAGAATTGAATGAGAAAAGGGTGAAAAGAAATAGCCCTCCATTTATTCAACCATAGGGCAGAAACCGGGTATAATTCATATACTACTGATGGTAACATCGGTATTGAAGACAAGACGTCATGGACCCAGTGACGCTCTGCACTACAACTTCCCAAACCACTCAAGTTCCTCTTAAAAGGGCTTGTTTCATTCTCACGGGGAACCTACATTATCTATCGACTTTTACTTAGAGATTGTTGATATTGAAGAAGGAGACCCTCTCCCTAGTCTCCGGCACAGGAACCAAATATGCACAAATTAAGTCTAGAGCCACGAGATCATCCATAAATCTCATTAGGACACTTTCAATGAAGACTCTCTGTTTCACACAATGTGGAAAGAGAGATTATATCTTGAGTCCTACGCATTATCCTTGTGGTATTGCCAGAACATCCGAGTGATATGCTTACATATTCACAATGAAGATGGAAATCCTTCTGGAGCCTACATCAAACAAGCTCCAAGTAGGTGACATGTGAGATCTATTCAATAGATCAACCATGTGACAACTGAACAGAAACAATGGAGCGATTCAATCTTTTGAATCAATCCTGGTTCAGGTTATGGATTGACGGATACCTTTGAAAAACCGGTCATTGTGCTTAAAAACTCTTTTCTTTAGCACATCGACCGTGTACGAATATTTCAAATCAAAAGGTGTTTATGATTGATAATTGATTTTCATTAAAACCTTCGTTGTATTGCAAAAACAATTTCTATTGTGCGATACACGATTGTTTTTCAAATCTCTTTTCATCAATCAGTGAATTTCTATTCGCTGGTTCACTCACTCCGTGTTGTCTTCTTTGAGACGTTCCTGTTTGAGAACAGCTAGAGCAGCTGCGAAACCCTGTCAAGGAAATTCTTCGGAATTATACCTGATCACAGGCAGTACTTGTACTGATCAACGGGGAACCGTGGGCCGTGTACCTCAATTCAACGAAAGTGATCAAAGACACTTTCGTGCGCTTTATTGCTAACTGTTGTATGCAGGTACACCCGACGTTTGCAGCTGATCAGAATGAAGCGGTCAATCCATACCCGCATGCTCACACAATACATTCATCATGATAAGTGCATCAATGACTCTGATATTTTCACCCCATGCTTCTGATACGCTGCTGCCAATATCATGAATCAACGAAAGCTTTCGCTACTCTGATGAGAAGATATCATGATCCAGAATGTGAGCATGTCGGTCCGAAAGTTACAACATCACATAATACCAACACCACAATGGATGTCTCAAAGATTTTTGTTAGCTGATGATCTCAAAGGCTGGCTCAAAAAATTATTATCAAGTGGATCAGTAAAAGACCTCCACTTGGATTAACCAAACATGCAATGAGAAGAATCGATGACTACGAGCTTCGGAGCATAGTGCTACATCAAGAATGCAAGAACAATTTTTAATGTAATATCTGTTTGTATTCAATGTAATTTTAGTATATGTTTGAGGTGACCTCCCTTAGGGGGAGATTGTTAGGAATTAGAAATTCCAGGTATTAAAGAGTCGGTCACCTCTAGTATATGTAATCGTTAGAAAGCTCGTAGTCGTAGTTCTTTTAAGCTAAGTAGTATTTAGTTAAGTAACACCGTGGAGGACGGACGGGTCTTTACCCACTGTATGCTTGATCCACAGCCCGTTGTGTGGCGTTTTATTGTAAGACTATAAATACTCTCTACCTTCCAAGGTAGAGAGTTGGAGCTCATAATAAGATCTTTTCTTTCTCTCACTAAGCTCCCTAAACCTCTAACTTTCTCTCTCTAAAAACCTTCTTGTACGCCACTTGTGATTATGGTTTAGTATGATTGTGAAATCCAATATTTTTCACCCTGTTTCTCCGTCCTCTAATTCTCCTGGTCGGATAACTCAGTCTAGTATAATAAACCGACAGGTTTTGAATCCTTCCCCTGTTTCTTCAGTTAATCCGGCTGCTGCAAACATCAGTATGCCTGTTCATGTGTCGTATTTGCCGCATAATGTACCTAATCCCAAGGAAAATCCCAAGGTTAATGTGCCGAAATCAAAGGCTAATCCCAAGGATATTGTGAAGAAGAAGGTGTCTGAGGTTGCAAAGGAGAAGGTTTCTAAGGTTGAGAAGGAGCAGGTGTCTGAGGTTGAAAAGGAGCATGTGTCTGAGGTTGCAAAGGAGCAGGATAAGGAGAATGTGGCTAAGGATGTTTTGAAAGATAAGGAGAAGATTAGTGATCCGCAGGTGGATGTGGCAAAGGAGAATGTGGCTGAGGTTGTCAAGGAGAAGGATAAGGAGAACGTGGCAAAGGAGAATGTGGATGTTGCAAAGGAGAATGTGGCTGAGGTGGTCAAGGAGAAGGTGGCTGAGTTTGTCAAGGAGAATGATAAGGTGGACGAGGTTGTGAAGGAGAAGGATAAGATGGCTAAGGGTGATAAGGAGAAGGTTACGGATGTGCAGAGGTCTAATCCTAAGGCTAAATCGAAGGCTGCGGATGTCCAGAATATTAAATCGAAGGTGGATGTTGTCAAAGATAAGGAGAAGGTTGCTGAGGTCCAGAAGTCTAATCCAAAGGCTAAACCAAAGGATAATCTCTAGCCGAATGTTCCTAGACGCAATACTTCGGCTAAGCCAAAGGTTGATGTTGATTTGTCTAGTAGGAAAAATAAGTTGTCTGAAGAAGAGGATAGTGGGTTTGGCTGCAAAGAAGTCGAGGGGTTTGGCTGCAAAGAAGGTGAGGGGTTATGATAGTGATGAAGTAGGTTCTGAATCATCGAAATTTAAGAGAAAGAAGGGTTCTGATGAAGGTAATGTCAAGTTAGTTTCATCAAAATTTAGTTTATGTTGAGTAGATATTTATTTTGTATTTTGAAGGATCACATGTGATTCTGGATAAAAATCACATGTGATTTTTACAAATTATTCTCTTGCAAGTATATTAAGTCTGATTCTATATTAATAATCACATGTGATCTTTTCATACAAATCACATGTGATCTTTTTTACTGCTTTGTTTGTGTTAGAATAACCTACTGCAATCACATGTGATTTTTATTCAAATAACATGTTAAGTCTGATTCTATATTAAGAATCACATGTGATTCTGTATGTTTTATTATTATGAAATTTAGTTTATGAATCACATGTTTAAGTCTGATTTGTATATTTTTATTTTTGATGAAGGTGTTTTTGTCTCTAAGAAGATTAAGAAAAAGAAAGGTTCTGATGAAGAAAGAGGTTCATCGAAGCTTAGGAAGGTTGACAATTTTCAGCGTATGTTTGAGATGTTGAAGGGTTTAATGAAAGATGCTTCTCATTCTGAAGATGAAGGTATTGCGGAGAGGTCGAAAGTGAAAGTTAAGAATCAAAAGGGTAAGGTGAAGAAGGTGAAGAAGGTGAAGAAAGAGGTTTCAGAAACTGATTCTGAAGATGAAGGTATTGCGGAGAGGAAGAAAGAGAAAGTTAAGTATCAAAAGGGTAAGGTGAAGAAAGATTTTTCAGAAACTAAGAAGCAAAAAGGTAAGGTTAAGAAAGAAGATGCAGATTCTGAAATTGAAGATGTAGGTAATGTTGGGAAGACTAAGATGTTGGGAAAGAAAAGTATGTTGTCACAGGCTGAACAAGAGCAGTTAGAGTATCTTGAAAAATTTCCAAATTTGAGGGTAAGGAATGCTCCTTCTTCTCTGTTTTCTTCTATCCGTGAATCAAAGGTCGACATGGGTCCATTTCTTACTCAAATAGGTTTTTAGTCTTTTCGTAAAATTTTCATTGATCAACTTCCATCCAAGTTGGGTAGGTTTGTTGTTGCCAATTTCAAAACAACAACTAATAATATTGATTTGTTGAATGGTTTGTCGATTGATGTCACTCCAGAGAAAATTCAGGATATGTTAGGGATTCTATTTGGTGGTTCTTCATTGTTTTCATTTGAGGAAAGACCTATTGACCATCCTTTTGTGAGATCTTGGGTTGAGCAGTTTTATCCAAAGTCGTTGAAAGACATACGGACGGTGGATGTTGCAAGGAAGTTGGTTACATCAACGGTAGTTGATAATCTTTTCAAACTTAACTTCGTAATGTTGTTTGCCAACACGATGGGTAGGTGTGAAACGATGAAGGGGCAACTTTGCGTAGATGTTGTTAGATATATTCCTGAAGATCTTTCGATATCTGACATCGACTGGTGTGGTTATATACATTCGTGCCTTTAATATAGTACCAACCCGAAAGGAGATTGCCATTACACTGGTCCATTAGCCGTCCTCATGGTAAGTTTATAGATTTAATTAAATTTAAAAATGGTTCCTGATTCTAGTGATATGTAATTTTTATTGTTTTGTTTTTCTTTTCAGCTTGTGTATCTAGACTCTACCAAATTTGAGAAGTTTCATGTTGTCCGTTTGCGTCCGGCCATCTTAAATTGGTCGACAACCTTAATGAGACAACGCATGGAGCTTGAACTTGCTGAAAGGAATTTGGGGTGTTTAGAGTTGAATGGTGAGTGGACTGAGGCGGAGTCTAAAGAGTCAGAAGGGTTCATTGATGCTGGTTTTTCTGAATCTTCTGACAAAGAGGTTTGTATAATACATTTTATAATTGTTCATTTGAATGCATTAAAAGAGAAATCATAAATCATTAGTCAGAATCACATGTTATTCTTATGTAGGATCACATGTGATTCTATGTAGAATCACATGGGATTCTTCTTTGAATCACATGTGATTTTATTAGAATCACATGTGATTTTGTTAAGAATCACATGTGATTCTATGTAGAATCACATGTCATTGACTTCAATATTACTTTTCATTGACATCATTATTGAATAAAGGTTTTGTTTAACAAACTTGAAGAAAAGCTTTGTTTGATATGTTCTGAAAGACGTGCTCTTGAAGCTGATATGGTAGAAGCATATTTGAAGTATGCTGATGATGAAAAATTCATTGAACTTAATGAGAAATATTGTGAGCTATTCAAGAAACTTGTCTCTTTCGACAACAATGAAAGTGAGGATAAAGATGGGTCTGGTGCTGATAATGATGGTGTAAGTGATGACGAAAATGATGGTGCTGATAATGCTGGAAATCGTAAGGATGGCAGTGTAGAGGATTTCGGATTCAGGAAAATTAGTTTGGATGATTTTGAAAAAGATCCATCTCAGGGTGAGGAAACGAATTCTCAAGTTGAGAAGGAAGCTGTCGTTCAAAAGAAAACAGTCATTCCTGCTGATATTGAGAAGCCAGCTGAAAATGTGGCGGGTGTTGAAGATGAAGAGATGGAGATCACCAGTACGCCTGAGACTTATACTCAGTGGCTAGAGAATAATGTTGATATGGTGAATGAGGTGATTGATTGTATTATGGATGAATACCTATATGTAATACTCACAGTCGCTGAATGTAGAAGGCGACGGCGTCAGGAGCTATTTGCGACGCCGTCGGAGAATTATTGTGACGGGTCAGAACTCAAAACTCGTGTTTTCAAGAGACGGCGTCTAGTTGTGAAAGAGTAGGCCGTCGCTACTCAGACGGCCTAGATGCGATCCAGACGACGTCAGAAGCTGAAGAGGACGGCGTCACGGGCATAAGGTGACGCCGTCGCAAGGTTAACGTGGCCAAGATGAAACCCTAATGGCGGCGACACGACGGCGTCACTAAACATAAGGTGACGCCGTCGCAATTGTAATCTTATATATAGAATCCGAATTTTTCAGTCTTTGTGTGGAGAGTCTTTGGAGTAAAAACCTAAAACCGAACCTAAGGTGTCTTGTACAGTATTTTAGGGTTTTTAACCCTATCTTACACCAAGATAAGTCTTTGCTTCATTAATTCAATTATGTCTTTGATTATTTGTGTGTATGCTTGCATGTTCTCCATGTCCGGCTAATTTATTTGTGTGTTTGCTTAGGAAGTATGAAACTTAATTATTAAATATCGATTGGTTGTTTCTTATCTTAGTTGATTAATGATCTAGTAATGCGATAGGTCATTCGTTGTGTACTTAATGCTTGATTCATCTTTGTGAACCTTAGAGTATGATTACCTGAGTGATTGTAGGCTAAACCATCCGAAGAGCGCCTTAGAGTAGGAGTCTATAATCGCTAAGTGGATTTGTAGACAAGACCCTTTGGTAAGTTCAAAGAGTTAGGGAGAAACGCATACCCTACAACTTTAGAAACACAACGCAACTAGGAATAAGACGTGACACTCAACCATCAATAGGAGATAATTAAGGAGTAATACAAACTAAGTAAACACATCTTTAAACTATCATACGAGCACACATTAATTAGACATAGACTCCCACAACCTTAGTTTAGATAATTAGATAATAGTAGAGTAATCGGTAGAAATACCAACCCCCCAAATCCAATACCCGAGATTCGTACCTTTCCATTTTCATAAAATATAAAAAGATAAAAAATAATCTTCCTCAACCTTAACCTTAGCGTAGTAACTCCCTACTAGCATTCCTATTCCCCTAGAGAACGATATCAATACCCGTGGCTTACCCTAATTACTACACTACAACGATTAGGTTCACTGCCTAGGGTGTTATAAAACTTGCTCGAAGAAAAGGAAGTTCCTTTGACCCCGAACGACGCGTGTAGCGTTATCAAGTTTTTGGCGCCGCTGCCGGGGAATAGAATAGCTAGTTAGTAGTCCACCTCGTTTAGGTTTCTTTGCTTGATTCCTATCAAGTAAACTTTTTTTTTTTTTTTTTTTTTTTTTTTTTTTTTTTTTTTTTTTTTCTCATTTTTAGATTTCTCTTAGTCTATCCCCCTTCTTCGTAACCTTTGTTCGTAACCTCATCACTTTTCATCATGGAAGGTGATAACCCACTACCATTCATCAACATACCACCAAATGACCCGCCAAGAGCCCGTACTCTTGGTGAATACTCAAGACCAAGCCACTTAGGCTATAGGAACACCATTGAGCTTCCCGACCAAGCCCAAACTACGGCCCTGCGATCCGACACCATCCGGTTGGTGCAAAACGGATGTGCATTCCATGGACTTCGTTCCGAAGATCCAAATCAGCATCTGAGGGATTTCCTCAAAATCGTCGATTCCATCGACCTTGATGCTACTACTCGGGAGACCACGCGCCTGCGTCTCTTCCAATTCTCTCTACGGGACCAAGCTAGTAATTGGCTTGAGCGACTTCCCGCCGGCTCCATCTCAAGTTGGGATGATCTTACTTCTCGCTTCCTTGCTCAATTTTTCCCACCGGGGAGAACCACTAAGCTTAGGCGAGACATCTTGACATTCCAGCAGCTCCAAGGTGAGTCTCTTTACAAAGCATGGACTCGATTTAAGGAATTACTCCGTAAACTTCCACACCATGGCATTGATCTTTGGCTTCAAATCCAAATCTTCTATGATTATACCGATTTCATTACTCGACGATCCATTGATCGAGCTGCCGGTGGAAGACTCAGCGACTTTAATGCAGAGCAATCGTGGGATATAATAGAGGAGCTCGCCGACCAAAGCTACGAAGATTGGAGTGAATCTCCCGAAACTCCGATTAACATGGTTAATGCCATATCCACTCCTCCTGAATCCTCCGATACACTCGAAGAGCAATTGAGTGCTATCGAGAGAGGAATTGACTGTCTGATGGAAAGGCAGAAAAGAGTACCTGTACAAATTCCTCAAGAGATAGTCAAATCCGCCCACTCCACCAACCGCTCCACACCTCTTTCGGAATCTCCAAGTCGCGAGCAAAACCCAAGTTCCGCAAGGCGCTTCCGTTCTACTTCCCCAATACCACTTTCACCAAGCTTCAAAGATCAAATGAGGGAGTATATGGCAGCTCATACAGAGAGATTAGCCAAATTTGAAGAGGAGGTTTATAGGAAGAGAGAGGAAATGCAAGCAAAAATGAAAGAAATGATGGATTTGGTAATTGAATTTACCAAAACAAAGGCTCCCGAAAAAGTGCTCGTAAGAAGCAATGATTTCCCTCCCACGTCATTTGTAAACGCCGTTTCCATCATGCCTGAGAATGCAAGGGTTGAGATGTGGAATACTGAGGAAAGCACGAAGGATGAGTCCATGCCTGATGATGAACCTGAGACCATTGAGTACTACCTTAAGCATGAAATTAACAAGAAAACCATTGCAAACCAAGTAAACAACTTTAGGTACAAAGAAGTTCTTAGGGATGCTCTTGAAGGAAAGATGACGGAAGAAGAATACGACGCTTTACCTATGGAACCTTTGTATGAGTTGGTCATAAAAAAACCGTTAACAAGAAAACGGAACACCACAGGGAATTTCGTGATACCAGTTAGCATCGGTGACATGGACAATATAAATGCCTTGGCCGATCAAGGGACCGATGTGAACATAATGCCATTGTCAATCTATAATAAGCTAACTAATGAGAAACCTGCAAAAACCGACCTTAGACTTTCCCTAGCTAATCATACTTATGTCCATCCCGTAGGAATCGCTGTTGATGTTCTAATTGAGGTAGCTAACATCGTTTATCCAGTGGATTTCGTGATCATTGATGTTGAGGAAGATGAAAACGTACCTCTCATTCTTGGGACACCATTCCTGGCCACCGCCAAGGCAACCATTAAATGCGGAGAAGGCATCATGATACTCAAAAGCGGGAAGGGGTACGCTAGAATACCCATCGTCCCACGATATCCTCTTAAGATAATGGAAATGATTACGGGTGGAAATCGAAAAGCCCTGGATAACAATGTTAAGAAGAAGAAGAATGACTGGGAAAAAGGGCTTAGAGACTTTATGGTTCAAGGATTGTATGCGACATTGTGGAAACCCGATAAAAAGTTAAGAAGCAATCCTACCTCATTACCTAAGGTACAAAAGGACCCTAAGGAATTTATAAAGGGAGAAAAAGTGCTCTTGTATAGGTCTCGGATAAGGGCATTACGAGGAAGAAGCAAACCAAGATGGTTTGGGCCTTTCACAGTTAAGGAGACCAATTTAAAAGATAAAACCGTCGCCATAATTGACAGCGTTGGCAAGGAATCCACGGTGAGCATAAAGCGTCTACACCCTTTCGATGAAGGGAAAACAAAGAGTCAAGAGAACGGTGGTGAGAAAACGTAGGAGCACGACTATGAGTCTAGCTACAAGACTCTTAAATAAAGAAAAGCGCTTCGTGGGAGGCAACCCATGCTTAATTGTTTGCTTGTTAGTGTCATATATCTTTTGTTAATTGTTTATCCTCATGTTTAAATTTGTAAAAATGCTTTATTTTGTTTTTAACTTCGTCTTAATTACATATAAAGGTATTTTACATAAGGGATAAGTGTAGGGAGGATTACACACGTTTTCAAAAGAAACATAAACATGAGAATAACAATTAACTAAAAGATATATGTTTCAAAAGAAACATAAACATGAGAATAACAATTAACTAAAAGATATATATGTTTGTTTGTTCGAGTCAAATGCTTGTATCGAGTCATAATGAATGTTTTGCAGAAATTTTTTTTCCAGATTCTAAAGATGTAAATTTTCCAGAAATTTTTCCAGAAAATCGCAGACCAGTTTTTGTCAGGATAACCTGACGGCGTCAGGATTGCAACCTGACGGCGTCCTTCTTCATTAATATAATGTCCATAGTTTGTTCCCAATAGGATTACGGAGAATAGTAAATCAATAAGGATTGATGTGTTCACATCGGAGTGAACGCTAGAGCCTTACGTAGTGTTTTGTTCAAGATCTTAGATTATATGATGGCCAAGTGTGAGATTCGTAATTTCTACTTACGAAATTAAGGATGATTAGATTCCCGCTAGGAGTGTAAAACCCACCTTAAACCCACCATTCCCAAAAACACGATCAGTATATTGAAGGATAGGTACTCTGCGAAAACAATTCTGATTACCGGGTGAGGATATACAATACTTTTTAAAATTTAAACCACGGTTTTAATGGGATTGGCTGTAAAAGAGTACCAAATAATGTGTTAGTGTTAACCTGTTTCGTTTATCAGTTCCTATCCGTATCAAAGTTTCAAGGGCAAAATAAAAGGGAGGGATGTGAATTTGACTTGTAACAGGGGTTACAAGGGGCTTTCATAGTTTCAATACTATTTTCTTCCATTAATTTTTGCTTTCTTTGATTATGAGGGGACTAATCGAGCCATCCTAGGCACGTTTCACCACCAATTTAAGAAAAGTTCTTCTTAATAACGCACTTTTCGAGGAAGGTTAGAATACATTGAAGAAGAACTGTTTGATTTGGACGTGTGAACTTCTTTTGTTTGCTTTGGAAGCGCATTTTAGCCGCCATTATTATATATATTCTGAACTAAATTTGATCCTATATTACGAACACCTTACCTACAAATGTCTTAAAGATTCTTTTAATTCTGGACCTTTTAAGGTTTTTAAATATTCATCGAGTCTTTTGCTCTTTTTCATTAGACTACAAAAATGAGGAAGGACTGCGGCAGTCCAACGTTAGGACTGCGGCAGTCCAATAGGACTGTTTTTGACCAGACGCTAAAAGACCTTTTTAAAGACCTTTTAAATGTAGAAATCTTAGACCTTTTTTTTAAAGACGTTTTGTAAGTAATACTGAGCTATGTTCGTAAACTGAGCTTGTTTGTTTGTATATATAGAAAATCAATTAACAAT
>BPTQ01000006.1:165315720-165357379 GCA_019973895.1 Chrysanthemum seticuspe
CTCTTATATATACACAACATGTGGGGCAACCCCCCCCCCCACACTAGGGTGGTACACACGGGTGAAAACCCATGTAACATGCTACTGTTTTTGATACCCGAGTCGCTAGCTTGACTCGATCCCCGCATTCATTGGTTCATGGGGAAAGTTTGAAGATCCGGGACAATCACAGGAGGAATGTCCTCTCCAAAGTAATGCTTCAACCGATGACCATTTACTTTAAAGTTAGGACCATCGGGTTGAGATAACTCAATGGTACCATAAGGATAAACCTTAGTGATAGTAAATGGTCCAGACCAGCGGGATTTAAGCTTTCCCGAGAAAATCTTCAATCTTGAATTAAAAAGAAGGACTCGATCACCAACGTTGAAAACGCGGTTTTTGATCTTTGAGTCATGAATCTTCTTTGTCTTTTCTTTATAGATCAAAGAGTTCTCGTATGCTTGATCACGGAGTTCATTTAATTCATTTATTTGAACTTTCCGGTGATCACCAGCAGTCTGAATATCAAAGTTGGCATACTTCAAGGCCCAGTATGCCTTGTGCTCTAACTCAACAGGTAGATGACACGCCTTCCCGTATACAAGCTTGTATGGAGTGCACCCGATGGGTGTTTTGTAAGCTGTACGGAAGGCCCAGAGTGCATCATCTAGCTTATCCGACCAAGAGGCACGGTTTTCGCCAACCGTCCTCTCCAAAATTCTTTTTATCCCTCGGTTTGAAACTTCCACTTGCCCACTAGTTTGGGGGTGGTACGCAGTAGAGAGACGGTGAGTTACACCATATTTCTGCATGACTCTTTCAAACTGGTCATTACAGAAATGAGTACCACGATCACTGATTATGGCTCGTGGAGTTCCAAACCTAGCAAACAGGGATTTCAAGAATTTCACAACAACTCGGGCATCGTTGGTATGCAAAGCCTTAGCTTCGACCCATTTTGACAAGTAGTCAACGGCCACGAGTATGTACTTATTACCGCGAGAAGAAGGGAATGGCCCCATAAAGTCAATGCCCCAGATGTCAAAGATCTCACACACTTGAATGGCGTTTTGTGGCATTTCATTCTTTTGTGAGATATTCCCGTGACGTTGACAAGCGTCACAGGCTTTGACGAATTCATGGGCATCCTTATAGATTGTGGGCCAATAGAATCCGGAATCAAACACCCTTTTGGCGGTGTAGTTGGGGCTATGATGTCCCCCAGTAGGTCCAGCATGGCAAGCCTTGAGAATGTCAATAGCTTCCTGACCATATACACATCGCCTGATGACTTGATCCGCGCAGATTTTAAACAAGAAAGGGTCGTCCCAGAAGTAATGTTTAACATCCTTGAAGAACTTGTTCTTCTGTTGGGACGACATCCCTTTCACTATGAAGTTACCCGCATGGTAATTTGCGAAGTCAGCAAACCATGGGGTAGAAGAGTCTCCACGAAAAGAAACCGTATTGAGTGTTTCAAGAGGAAATGTTTCATTTATTTCCTTTTTCTCTAACACATCCTGGTGAGGGTTCTCTAATCGTGACAGATGATCAGCAGCTAGGTTCTCAGCTCCTTTTTTATCACGTATAATGATATCAAATTCCTGGAGGAGGAGAACCCAACGGAGCAATCTCGGCTTTGCATCTTGTTTTGCAAAGAGATATTTAAGAGCCGAGTGATCCGTATACACTACGCATTTTGTCAAGATGAGGTATGGCCGAAATTTCTCAAACGCATACACCACAGCTAATAGTTCTTTTTCTGTAGTAGTGTAGTGGGTTTGAGCTTCAGTCATAGTCTTACTCGCGTAGTGTATAGGCTGAAAATGCTTTGTTTTGCGTTGCCCCAAGACTGCACCGATAGCAAAGTCACTTGCATCGCACATGAGCTCGAAGGGTAAATCCCAGTCGGGGGCAACTATAGTCAACTGAAGCATACATATGACTGAACCCATGTAGTGTCCCAATCGTACGCATTTAAACCCAAGGAGATTTATATTGAATTTTTGATTTAAACTTTAACCAAAGGAGTCACTACATGGGTTTAGCAAATAAGTCTTGAGAGCCTTGTTCCAATCCCAAGTGAGTCCGAGGTTATCTCCGGAAATATGTGTGATGAGCCTCTTGATGATAATTCTTCTCCTCCTCTTGACATTCCATATGATCATGTCGAAATGTTCTCCGATTCTGATAACGATTGTACTTCGTTTGACGATTCTTTATCCTATGGAGACATCGATTATGTCGAGGAGCTACCTTCTGAGCTAGTTAGCTTAGAGGAAGTGAGAGATTCTGATGATCTGGAAATTGAGGACGAGATACTTCGTGAACAATTGTTCAATATAAATCTCCTCGTTTCTAAGATCGAATCATTTTGTGCTTCATCTCCTATCCCCGTTGTGGATAGTGACTCTACATTGGACAAGCCCGAGCTTGAGGCTTTTTCCAATGATTTCCTTCATGAAGAGTTCTCCGGTGAACTCTCTCATGACATATCTCCTCCGGAATATGATCATTTCTACTTTGATCTTGAGGATGATATTAGCTTGGAGGAAGGTATACTATATCATAAGAGTTTGCTTATTGATGATACTACCTTCACCCTTCCTCCCGACATGTCTACATTTGAGGATGAAGAATGGATCCTAATTGTTATAAACATCTTCCTTCCATTCCTCACTTATGATGTGACTTCCTCCCTTCTTCACTCCTTCGGGAATGAGGACACTATCTTTGACCCCGGCATTTTCGTGTACCATCTGTGAGCCGGGTCTGTCTCTGTCTCTCTTTATCTCATCGGTGTGGAACTTTCACGTACTTCAATGTTTATCCAAACATCTTGAATGAAAGTCCGATGGTGATTGTCTCTTCCACTTTGCTTCCCCATGAACCAATTAATGCGGGGTCAAGTCAAGCTAGCGACTCGGAAATCAAAAACAGTAGCACGCACCATATGGGTTTTCACCCATATTTCTGTCTTCTTACCCCCTTTCTACCACCTAAGTGTGGGGGTAATGCCCCACATGTTATATATCTAAAATCTTTCTAAATAATGGCCGTAAAAGAAAATTATAATAATTAGATAATTAGTTAAAATTAGTTTTTAATTAATAATAATGGATTATCAAACAGCGAGCTATGCAATGGATTATCAAACGTATAGTGATCGCGAGATTTGAACGGGAAAAGGATTTGGAATGATTATAACTACAGAAGAAGTACATAAACTACAAGGGCTAAAATGCAAATTAAAGAAAGTTAAAAAGATTAAAAATATTAAATAAACGCTATCACTATATTTAAAAATGATGTTTTTGTGATTTTATAAAACAAAATAACTTAAATAAACTATTTTAACTAAAACGTAAACTTAAATTATCTAAAAACGCGAGTTAAAATGAAAACGTACGTTATATGCAAAAATTACGCGAGTGCGCAAGTTAAAACGTAAAATTTGTGAAATAAAAGTCCTACGAATGTAAAAACAATTTTTTTACGTACTATATGATAAAAGAAAATTTTAGGAAAAAGCCGGGTATTTTTTCTACTTTTATTTTATTTTTTTACGAATTAAAAACTAGATTTAACTAATTAATTAATTAAAAATACTAAACATTTAAAAAAAAGAACTAAGAAAATTACATAAAATACTTTGAATAAAACTGAACCCATGCTTTAAGGAAAAACCCATGGTCGTGACTCCTTTTGGCGCCGCTGCCGGGGAGCAGTGCTAATAGTCTTACTTCTAGCAGATTAGTAGTTTGAATATTCACTCCTTGTTCATACCATCTATCTATATCTATATATATATTTCTATAAAAAAATCCAAAAACCCAAAAATAGCTAAAAACGTATAAAACACAAAAATATTTTTCTTTTGTTTCTATATATGTATCAAATATAAAAATACAAAAAGATTCGTCGTTTTCTAAAATAATAAACAACTTAAAAGATTACCACCGCAAACCAAGGCAGTGCACTACCTAACTGGGGGTGCGACCATAATAAGTTCCCGAACCAAAGATTAAAACTTGCCTTTGTGTCCTTGATAGTGGTGTACCTTTTTCAAAGAAGCCATTCATCTTGGATTATTGGTTAAGTTCACTGTTGTTTTGCCTCGATCTTGTGTTAATTGATTTTGTTGTAATATCGACGTTTCAGAACCAGAAAACCTAAAAAGATTCTCCTTACCCCATTTTCACCAATTTCATAATTCCTCTCCTTAACTCTGAAATCCTTTTAGAGTTATCTCTAGTGCATGCGCACTCGTTCTTCTAGATCATTGAGTCCTTTTCGTGATCTAGCAGACATTCCTAGACGACGTTCTCGTAGACGTGCTGCCCGAATAGTCGAACCCGAGATTCGTACTATTTCAAACAACAAAATGGCAGACGAACGTACTATGGCGGAAATGCTCCAGGCACCCACCGAGGGTTATGGAGATGCCATAATTCTTCCATTAATCAACTCTGATCACTTTGAATTGAAGACACATTTGATCACACTTGTGTCTACAAATCAATTCCACGGGTTTGATCGTGAAGACCCGTATGCACACATCCGTTGGTTTAACAAGTTGACTTCAACTATCAATTACAAGGATGTGCCACAGAAAGTCATCAAGTTGATGCTATTTCCATTCTCACTTGAGGGGGCAGCCCGGATTTGGCTGGAAAAAGAACCCCCTCGATCCATCGAAACTTGGGAGGAACTTGTTCAAAAGTTTGTCAATCATTTCTTTCCTCCATCAAAGACGACTAATCTAAAAAATGAAATTTCTGGATTTCGTCAAAATTTCGATGAAAACTTTGGAGAGGCGTGGGAGAGATTCAAAGATCTCCTCAGGAAATGCCCTCACCATGGATTCACGGAGCTTCAACAAATCAATATCTTTTACAATGGGTTGAATAGTAACGATCAAGATTCCTTGAATGCAGCCGCAGGTGGAAATATCTTGAATCGTAAGCCTAAAGATGTGATTGAAATTTGCGAGCAAAAATCGAAAGTTCCTATTTCTCGCAACAAAGTCAATACTCCTAACACTCCTGCTTCTTCATCCAATAACTCTTCTGAGTTAGCTGCTCCGATAGCAGCTCTAACGGATGCCATCCGTTGTATGATTAAGGATGTTAAGGAAATCAAAAGCGAGATTCATAAACCGGAACCAATCAAAGCCGTAAACAAGGTGTGTGAAACTTGTGGTGGTCCACACGCGTATTATGATTGTCAAGCAACCGATGCTTCCTTTTACCAAGCTCCCGTAGCTTCGGTAAACCACAATCAATACCGACCACATGCTGATCCTCACTACCGTGCACCTAGCGGTATGACACCACCTGGTTTTCCTCCTGTGCAAAACCATGGCAATCAAAATCGCTTTGTTCCGAATCAAGGACAAAATTTCAATAATCAAAACAGGAACAATCACAACCCACCCTACCAAGCTCCAAATCAGCATAATTATCAACAACCTTCTCATGCTCCCCCACCAAATGACTTCATGAAAGTTACTGAGTCAAGCATACGTTCTATGCAAACTCAGATCAATAACATGAGGGTTGAGCTGAAGAAGGAAATTGATACCACAATGTCTCGGCAGACAAATGAGTTGAAGAATATGATGAGCAGTTTCATGAACATGAACACGAACCAAGCTTCATCATCTTCTGGAGGACTCCCAAGCAATACAATTACCAATCCAAATGCCGAGTTGAAAGCCGTCACCACTCGTAGTGGTAAGACGCACAATGGACCTTCGACTCCTATGCCCCCTCCTCCTGTGGCAATGAGTCAAGTTACCAAGGAGACAACGGACAAAGTGCATTATTCAAGCCCACGAAGTACCGCACACGTCCAACCTTCGGTAGTCCAAGCTTTAAGTCCGGAACCCGAAGTTCCGAAGACACATTCTGAGCCAGAAAACACTTCCATCCCGGCTCAAAAGTCTAGTCAGCTTCCTTACCCATCAAGAATGAATGATGAGAAGCTCAAAGACAAAAACAAAGAGCAGATGGAAAAATTTTTCCAAATCTTCAATGAGCTTCACTTTGATATAAGCTTCGTTGATGCTCTCGTTCTAATGCCTAAATTTGCATCCACGCTTAAAGGCTTACTAAGCAACAAAGATAAGTTGTCTGAGATGACGAAAACCCCTCTGAATGAGCAATGCTCAGCAGCCATTCTTAATAAGCTTCCCAAAAAGCTTGAAGACCCTGGCCGGTTTTTAATCCCGTGTGATTTCTTGGGGATGTTTCAATGCTCCGCCTTGGCCGATCTTGGCGCTAGCATTAACCTCATGCCACTCTCAGTATGGAAGAAACTGTCTCTTCCTAAACTTTCATCCACTTGTATGACACTCGAGCTAGCGGACCGTACCATAACTCGTCCACTTGGGATAGCCGAGGATGTTGTGATGAAAGTAGGAAAGTTTCACTTTCCTACTGACTTTGTTGTAGTAGACTTCGATGCAGATTCTAGAGTTCCCCTCATCTTAGGGAGAGCTTTCTTGAGAACGAGTCGTGCTCTGATTGATGTGTTTGCTGAAGAGTTGACCATACGGGTTGACAATGAAGAGCTCACGTTAAATATCAACCAGAACTCCAAACCTCTGTACAAACAGAGTGTTGCCACAATTGATCACAAATCTGAAAGATTCAATGCAACACTCTCAAATTTCACGGTTAAGAGGAGTTTTCAAAAACGTGCTGAGCTCAAAGCTTTGAAAATCACCCCTGGTTCAAACAAATGGTTTGAAAGCTGTACCAGGGAAGTCAAGAGTGTTCTTGATGATGATGATGATCTAGATTCGGAGACTTCAACGGAAGTGGTGGAATCTGCTAGCTCTAAGAGCACACCACTTGTCCCACCTCCGGAATCAGTTTGTCGCATCGAGTTTGTTAACTCTGTGGATGAAACGAAACTCTCTTCTGTTTCATCTGAATTGGATGATGATGTTTGTGATCCAATGGGAGACATTCTTCCCATTGATGAATTGCTCAAAAATGATCCATCATCTTCCAGTCTTATTCCCGACTCTTCCATCCCTTCCTTCACTCCTGATGAGGAAGATGACAATTTTTGGAATGAAGTCGATGCATTTCTTAGTGATGAGTCAATTCCTACAGGAATTGATAACACTTACTTGGATCCGGAGGGAGACATCCTTTTTCTGGAAAGTCTGTTGATTGAAGAACCATTTCCCACCCTCCCTCCCGGACATCTTACTGACAATCACCATATAAGCTTCAAATTTAAGCTTAAAAATGTCAAAACTGGTGATTTGCTTCTTTCTGATGAGGAATGGACTTGCATTGTCATGCATATCTTTGTTCCATTCTTCACAGATGGTGTGGTTGCTCTTTCCCTTTTCTCTTTCGGGAATGAGGACACCATCTTTGACCCCGGTATCATTCTTAATAGTTTTTACTATTAACAATACCGCGGTTGTGTCTCGTCGGTGTGGAACTTTCTGATGTTCATATGTTTGTTAACAATGTGAACGAAAGTCCGACTGAGATTGGTTTTCCACGTTACTTTCCCCAAGAACAATTTAATTCGGGGTCGAGTCAAGCTAGCGACTCGGTAATCAAAAACAGTAGCTAAACATGGGTTTTCACCCGTGTGTACCACCCTAGTGTGGGGGAGTTGCCCCACGCTGTTGTATATAAGTTTCAAAATCCTTGCTACATAATGGCCGTAGTATTTCCCTTTTACGTTCTTTGTTTCGGCATAACCGCCGGTACTTTGAATATTGAGGGCAATATTCATTTCTAAGTGTGGGGGGGAATTCTCACGAATTTCATATATTATCTACCCAATTCCCCCGTTTTTGGCCAAAATTTTGGAGTAAGTGTTTTACACTTACTCATTTGGTTATCAATCCGCCTTGTCTAATAAACAAAAGGATTGACTAATCCAGGAGCAAACGGCTCTTGGTAAAGATATCCCAAATCCGTTTATATGGCTTGCAATTTGCCCAAAATTGTATGGTTCTCAACTCACCATATCCTAAAAAGTGAAGAGTTGGCTAGCCCGCAAGTTTATGGCTTGTGGTAAAGGCAGTGGAAAAACCATAATTGGTAATCAGCTCACCAAAGATAATATTGATAATTTATCTAAGAGTTGGCTAGTCCAGAAGGGTACGGCTTCTGGTAAAGACAAATCAAATCCGTTGAAAGCTGGTGGTTTGCTCAAAATCACATGGTTATCGGTGTACCATGGTTCTTACTTGAACTGAAACATTTGGCTACTCCAGAAGTAATGGCTTTTGGTAAAGAGATTAAAATCCATTATGTTTTCTCAAATCATTGCTAGGGACTAGCAATATCTCAGTGTGGGGGATTGATGAGTGTCTAAATACTCATCATTTTTGTACAATATAAACTGCAAAATCATCTGAAAACACTCAGAAACACATCAAAATGATCAAAATATCACAAATCAGTGTTTTATGTGTTTTAAAAGCAAAAATATCAAAATCAGATGAAAAACATATCAAATTTGCAAAAATTGCAGTTTCAGTCCCCCAAGTTTCAAAAGTTGTCAAAAACAGTCCCTGAGCACATAATTTCAAAAGTAAAGTCACCAAAGGTCCTTTTTAAATCATAAGTTATCAAATTTAGTCCTTTGGTGAAAAATATCAAAAGTTTGAGAAAATTACACAAATGGTCCTCCAAGTTTGAAAATTGGCAAAATTAGCCCCTGGAAAATTGCAAAATGGCAATTTTGGTCCCTATACTTTTGAAGCTTGTCAAATTCAGTCCTTGGAACAACTTTGCAGATTTGGCAGGAATGGTCCCTTGAATTTCAGAATTTACAACTTAAGTCCTTATGATATTAAAACCTTTTAAAACCTTTTAGACTTGTCAAAAAGAATTGTGACCCCTGCCTAAACAAATGACCCCTGTCTCTACCTATTTTTGACCCCCTGGTCAGTCAACCCAAGTCAAACAACAGGATAACCCGCCCCACAGTACCCTTATCTTCTTCCCACTTGATCCTGCAACTCAAACAAGATTCCCACCATTCCCATCACCTTTTCACCCCAAAACCCATCCCTCATCATCACCTTACCTCCACATTAAATGCCACCCCCCCTAGTGCTAGTTGCAGAGGTCAACAGGTCAAATTGTCTTTCCCGCCAAAAATGAGAAGACACTCAAAAGACTCCCATTGGCCAAAATGAGAGGTGGGAATCAATCAGAGACACGTGGAGAAGCCATTTGGTGTATAAAAAGGGAAGAAGAAGAAGAAGACCACGGGTAGTTAGTTTAGTTTAAAATTTGTATGTCGTTTTCTTTAGTAATCTCAATTAAGTATGCTACAATGTAATTTTTAAGCTTCAAGGTGTTAAACTCTAATCATTTTATCATTGTAAGTCACTTTTGAGTATCAATTCAAGGTTTCAGTTAAATTGCAAAATTTCAAGTTACTGTGCAAAACTCAGTTTCCATTTCCTTAGTTCAAGCTTTCAATAGCTTAATTTCTCATCCAAATAAGCTTATTCAAGCTTATTATAAGCTCTGATAAGTTCACAATGCAGTTTTAAGCAATATTAATCCATGGTCAACAATAGTCAACTGTACAAGCAAAATGGATATGGTGATGGATTCTGGTGTTGCAGTGATGATCAGAGGTTGGAATAGACTAGGATTAGTGTAGTAATGGGTTTGTTTTGGCCTGCTTAAGCTGGAAACAGTGGTTAGTAACATTTCACTTTTCATTTTTCAAGCAAAGTTCAATATCAGTCTTGTGTATGTAACTGTGCTCATTAAAGGTTTAAACATGATCAATTAGTTATATTTAAGTCAGTTTGAATGATTTTAAGTATCTGCTATAGCCAGATCAGTAGGTAGCTTTGTTGAGTTTGTATTTCAGATTTTAAAGGTGTGTTTGGTTCAGTAGTTTATACTGCTCTATAGGTCAGTTCTTTGGCTGATAATTGTTGTATCATGCTTGGTTAGGATAGTCTATTTCATTTCTGTCTTACTTTTAAACTTGTAACATGTAATAGTCAAATTATCACATAACTGTCCTTGTTAAGCCCACTGTTGAAATTTAAGATTTGCAGGCCATGGTTTTGTGTTTAGAAGTCATAGATAAAGCTTGTTTCAGTGTTATTTCATCACATTAAATCCATATCAGTTCTTAAATCCGGATCAAAACTCAAAAAGGTCAACTTTCCATGTTTTGCATAAAAGTCAAAAGTTAAAAATTCAGATTTTGGCCAACTGAAGTAGATTTTTATTGCACTCATTTCTAATCCAATTTCTATGAAATTTGTTGATTTGAAAACTTAAACTGGTTCTCTTGCTTATCTGCATTTTTGCTGATTTTTGTCATTTTTCTATAAGCTTCAAATAAGCCCTTCTTTTAGGCTTAAATCCCCTGCTCACTGTCAGTGAATGCTGAGAGTTTTTCTCAGCTTTTGCAAAGCTTGCACAGGGCTTAGTTTAGCTCCCATAGGTCTAATTTTTAGCTTATATACTCTCACCCAGGTCATCTTTATGTTCCATCAGTTGGTTTCCCCTTTAGCTTATTGTAGTAGTAGCTAGATAAGCTCAAACAGTGGGGTCAAGCCACTGTTTTGCTTATTTAGTTCAGTTAGCTAATCACTGGTTATATGCTCATTAGGTGTTAGGAATAGAGGTAATTGGTTGTTTTAGAGTAGTTTTAGCATAGAGTAGCTTCTGTAGCAGTTTGGTGTAGAGTAGAGCTTATTTGCTTATTTTATAAGTGCTTATTTAGGACAGTTTGCATAGCAGCCTTAAATCCTTCCACACAACCCCTTGTTTTTCTATTTTTCCTAGCTTCATAATATTATTTTAAGCATTTCCTGAAATTTTCAGATTTTTCCAAGTTGTTTTGCTATTTTTCTCAATTTAAATTAGTTTTTAAGCATTTTTAAATAGCTTTTAATACAAAAAATTGAGAAAAAGTTCCAAAAAATAATTTTTCATTTTTCTTAAGTTTAGATAAATGTAAAAAGCCTAAAAAGTATTTTTCCCTATTTTTCTCCTTTTATTTGGTATTTTTAATAATTTAAATTAGTTTTAAATAGTTTTAAATTAGTAATAAATATATAAAAAGTCTAAAAAATATATTTTCTGTTTTAAAATTAGTTTTATCATATTTTAGATTTTTCTAAGTCTTAATTTTATTTTTCTAGTCTTATTTCATATTTTCTTTTAATTTAGAGTATTATTAAATAGTTTAAAATAGTTTTTAATTAATAATAATTAGAATAATAGTTGTAAAAATAATTTTCTTTTTCTATAATTTTTCTCATATCATTAGGTTTGTAAAAATGTATTTTTCATACTTTTAGGATTTATATTGTGTAAGTTTCACTTTTTATTTTGTACGTTTACGTATTTTTATTTTAAACGTAAGTTTTTCGTTTTAAGTTTTAAACGTTCATCACTTTAAAAATAGTGATAGCGTTTATTTAATAGATTTTAACTTTTTAATTTTCTTAATTTGCATTTAAGTCGCTTTAATTTATAAATCTTTTCCAGTAGTGTAATTATCGTATCCAAATCCTTTCTGATCGCTATCATTAGTGATCATTCTATCGTCTGAATCAGTGTTTGCACACCATTGAGTCTCCGTGGGACTTAACGACCCGGGAATCCATTGTATTCTCCAGGACTTCATTGCATTTGTGTCTGAGCAGTTTTAAGTCTGTTTGACTTGACTGTTTTGCGTGAATCAAATTTTGGCGCCGCTATACTCCCCTTAGAAGCTGAAATTTTGAACAATAGATCACTGGTTGGTTGGCTAGAGGACCTAGGTTCTGTTTTCCTCTATAGCTTATTGGATAAGCCTGTGCAGTAGCTTAAAGTTAGGCAGTTAGAGCTTATTTACTCTAGGCTTAATTGGAATTAGATCATTGTAGATTGCTTTTCTAGCTGACGGCCTAGGCTTATTTTAGTTTTTTTTGTTGAATTAGGTTTGTTTAGGTCTATTACACTATACCTGAGCTTTCGGTGCATTCTAGTGCTTATTTGCTTATTTTTAAGTGCTTATTTATAACAAAAGTCAAAAGGTGAAAAAGTGTTTTTTGCAAAACTTTGTGGAATTTTCACGGATTCATTATAAGTCCATTTGAGCTCAAATTTGGGATACAAGATCTTTGGTTGGTTGTGAACATCATGGCCATTTTAATTTATTTTTAGGAATTTTTCTAGCTAGCTTAATTAGTGCTTAAAGTAGGGCTATACAATGGATTATCAAACGTATAGTGATAAAAGAAAATTATAATAATGGATTATCAAACAGAAAATATTAAATTATAATAATGGATCACTATACGTTTGATAATCCATTTCTAGCTAGATAATGGATTATCTAGCTAACCTAATGATAAAAGAAAATTATTAGAAAAAGAAAATTAATTTTACAACTAATTATCTAATTATTATTAATTAAAAACTAATTTTAACTATTTAATAATTACCTAAAATACAAAAAATTAGGAAATTAAGCTAGAAAAATAAAATTATGAAATGGAAAAGTCTAAAATAACAAACTAGAATTTTCAAAACTATTTTTGTATTTTTCTGATTATTTTTCTATTTTTTATGAATTTTAAACTATTAAAAACTAATTAAATTACTAAAAATTACCAAATAAACTATGAAAAATCTGGAAAATTACTTTTTTCACTATTTATATTTATCTAAACCTAAGAAAATTGAAAAATTATTTTTTGGAACCTTTTCTGAATTTTTTATATTAAAAGCTAATTAAAAATGATTAAAAACTAATTTAAATTAAGAAAAATAGCAAAACAACTTAGAAAAATCTGAAAATTTCAGGAAAAGTCTAAAATGAGATTAGGAATATAAGAAAAATATAAAAATAGGTGCTTGTGTACAAGAAATAGCAACTGCTATGATAAGTGCTTATAAATAAGCACTTGTTTTAAGCAAATAAGCACCAAAAAGTACCAACTGATAACAGAAGCTAAAATAGGCTACAAGTACCAAAATGCAACTAATCACAACTGCTTTTGACTTCTGGAATGCAAGTGGTAATGACTTGGCTTGATTGAGTATATGAGCAAAAACAGTTTGAGTGGTCACTTTTGAGCTTAAGTACTAGCAACACAATAAGCTAAAATGGAAAACAAAAAGTTGGGGTTGATACTAGACCTGGCCAAGTATCTTTAAACCAAAGCTGAGACCTGATCAAGCTTAAATGAGCTTGATGCAAGCTCTGAAATATGCCTGCACACACTCAGTTAATACTGAGTGTGTGCACAGGGCACACAAGCCCCTATTGCCAAGCTCATTTTGAGCTTAAAGAAAAATCACAAAAATTTGTAAAAATGGTAATAAAGGAATAGACCAGCTGAACTTCTTAAACTTGCAATTTCATGTAATTTGGCCCAAAAATGAGCTTATGAAAATTGTTTCTAGAATGGCTCAAAACCACTTTGGCAAGTTTTGACTTTTGAAGAAAAAGTGAAACTTTGACTTTTATGAGTTTTGATTCAAATTTAAGGACTGATGTTGATGATATTTGATGAAATAAACCCACTGCAACCTATGTTTATGAATTCCTAACACAAATCAAGAGATTTCAATTCCAAAATCACAACAGTTGGTGAATGAGACAGATTAAAATGGATTGTTGACTATTATGGCTTGTAGATCCAAATTAAAGACAGATTTGAGTATATATGGACTTAACTAACATGAACCAACATATATTGAACACTGATCAGACCCTTGAGACAGATTAAAACCTAGATCCAAACACTCCTTTATAAGCAGATAAGCACTTTTAATGAGGCTAACTGTTGCACCAACTGGTTTCAATGATCAAACTATGTCTGATTAACCTAAGTACTACTGTTTGAATATGTTTTAACAGATTATGACTACAAAAACAGGTTAAGCATTAAGACTTGAAAAAAAATCACTTACAAAGGGTCCAAAGCCACTATGGCTAGAAACTGAACTAATGAACCTCTAACCTAATTGGATCAACCCATTAACAAAGAACCAACCCACTTCCATTGCTCTGCACCACCAAATTCCATTTCATACCCATTTCCTTCTCAGTTGACTTCTGTTGACCAAAACCAAAATCTGCTTGAAATTGATTGATAGGCTTACCAAAAGCTATGATAAGCTTAGGTAAGCTTATTTGAGCTTAAGTATAAGCTATGAGAAGCTTAGACTTAACAGATTTAGATTGGACTTTTAAACAGTAAACCATGAAAATTTAAAACTTGAATGAAACTTTGAATTGAGGCTCAAAACAGATTATAATTATCAAATTACTAAAGTTCAATACAAGAAAACTTGAAATTACAAATTTGAGAAACTAATTAAGATGCTTTAAGGAAAAACGACATACAATTTAAATTTTAAACTAACTACCCGTGGTCTTCTTCTTCTTCTTCCCTTTTTATACACCAAATGGCTTCTCCACGTGTCTCTGATTGATTCCCACCTCTCATTTTGGCCAATGGGAGTCTTTTGAGTGTCTTCTAATTTTTGGCGGGAAAGACAATTTGACCTGTTGACCTCTGCAACTAGCACTAGGGGGGTGGCATTTAATGTGGAGGTAAGGTGATGATGAGGGATGGGTTTTGGGGTGAAAAGGTGATGGGAATGGTGGGAATCTTGTTTGAGTTGCAGGATCAAGTGGGAAGAAGATAAGGGTACTGTGGGGCGGGTTATCCTGTTGTTTGACTTGGGTTGACTGACCAGGGGGTCAAAAATAGGTAGAGACAGGGGTCATTTGTTTAGGCAGGGGTCACAATTCTTTTTGACAAGTCTAAAAGGTTTTAAAAGGTTTTAATATCATAAGGACTTAAGTTGTAAATTCTGAAATTCAAGGGACCATTCCTGCCAAATCTGCAAAGTTGTTCCAAGGACTGAATTTGACATGCTTCAAAAGTATAGGGACCAAAATTGCCATTTTGCAATTTTCCAGGGGCTAATTTTGCCAATTTTCAAACTTGGAGGACCATTTGTGTAATTTTCTCAAACTTTTGATATTTTTCACCAAAGGACTAAATTTGATAACTTATGATTTAAAAAGGACCTTTGGTGACTTTACTTTTGAAATTATGTGCTCAGGGACTGTTTTTGACAACTTTTGAAACTTGGGGGACTGAAACTGCAATTTTTGCAAATTTGATATGTTTTTCATCTGATTTTGATATTTTTGCTTTTAAAACACATAAAACACTGATTTGTGATATTTTGATCATTTTGATGTGTTTCTGAGTGTTTTCAGATGATTTTGCAGTTTATATTGTACAAAAATGATGAGTATTTAGACACTCATCAACCAACTTAGTGCCGGGGTCCATTGGTGTCTTCGTGTCATTACTGTCCGTCATGGTTGTTTCTTTCAAGATCTTGTTAATGTATCCAGTTTGCATGATTGTAATCTCTCCTCCTGTCTGTGTAACTTCTATCCCAAGGTAATATGCTAGCAATCCTAAGTCGCTCATTTCAAATTTATCTTTCATCTGGGATTTGAACAAATCTACTTCCTTCTTTGGAGTGCCTGTGATTATCAGATCATCTACGTATACTCCAACGATAAGTGTAGAGGTCTTGCTTCTCTTTGTGTAGATCGCTTGTTCGAGATTACATTTCTTAAAGTCTAACGACTTTAATGTTTGGTCAAGCTTCACGTTCCAAGCTCTCGGTGCTTGTCTTAAGCCATACAAAGCTTTAGTTAGCCTGTATACTTTTCCTAGGTTTCCTTGCTGAATGAAACCTTCAGGTTGTGTGACATAGACTTCTTCCTTCAATTCTCCATGTAAAAATGTTGATTTTACATCTAAGTGGTGTACTTGCCATCCATTATATGCTGCTAGCGCTAATATCAATCGAACTGTCTCTATCCTAGCAACTGGTGCAAACACTTCATCGAAGTCTATTCCCTGTTCTTGTACGTAACCTTTTGCTACTAATCTTGCTTTATACTTTATGATCCTTCCTTGTGCATCTCTTTTGGTTTTATAAACCCATTTGAGTCCTATTGCCTTCTGGTTTTCGGGCAATGTGGTAAGGGTCCATGTGTTATTTTTGTTGATTGAATCTAATTCAATTTCCATGGCCTCAATCCACTTCTCATCTTTTGATGCTTCCTTGTAATTACGGGGTTCTTCTTCTGTAAAGAATAAGCTTGGCGCTTCTACTTCACGTGCAGTTTGGTAAATTTTCGTAATATCCTTTAAACCTTGTATAGGTCTATGATCAAATCTAGGATCTGAGCTCTCTAATGAGCTTATAGTAGCTCTTTCTTCATCTTCTGAGTTAGGGTTGTAAGTGTATGATGGTGGTGTGATTGGTGAGGGTGGATCTGGTATAGGTTCTTGTTCTTGATACGTGTTGTCAGTGTTTTCTATGTTGACTGGTGTAGGATTATCATAGTCAACTCCATCTATTACAAAGGTGGTCCAAAACGTATCTTCAGTATTCGTATCCTCTTCATTATTATTCCAATCCCACGGTTTTGTTTCCATAAACTTTACATCCCTACTAACATGTTTCTTCTTTCCTACTGGATCATATAGCCTACATGCTTTTGATCCTTCTTCAACTCCTAAGTAAATCATTGGAATGCTTCTATCATCTAACTTCTTCAAGTGAGGTATCGTAACCTTAGCATAAGCTGTGCATCCAAATATTCTTAGGTATTCTAAGTTTGGTTTTCTGTTGTAGAGGGCTTCATATGGTGTTTTGTCTTTCAGGGCTTTCGTCGGTACCCTGTTGAGTATGTAAATGGCGTGCCTTACTGCTTCCGCCCAAAAAGTTAAGGGTAACTTCATCGCTTTCATCATACTCCTAGTCGTTGATAACACTGTTCTATTTCTCCTCTCTACTACACCATTCTGCTGAGGTGAGTATGGTGCTGTCAATTGTCTCTCAATTCCATTTTCCTTACAGTAATTGGTGAATTCATGTGATGTAAATTCACCTCCTCTATCAGTTCTTAGCATCTTGATTTTCAACTTCAACTTTGATTCGATCTGGTGTCTAAATTCCTTGAATGTGCTAAACGCTTGATCTTTCGAGTTTAGAAAGTAAGCCCACATAAATCGTGTGCAGTCATCGACTAATAAGAAGATGAGCTTCTTTCCGGAGTGTGTTGTTGGACTTATGGGACCACAAAGATCTCCATATACTAAGTCTAACGGGTTCTTCGATCTGAATTTAGCTTGGTTTGGAAATGGTGTTCTGATGTGTTTTCCTAATAAACATGCATCACAGATTTGTCCTGCATGCTTTATTCTTGGTATTCCATCCACTAAACCTTTCCTTGTCATTTTATCTATTGCATCAAAGTTCAGGTGACCTAATCTAGCATGCCATAACCATGCTTGGTCATCTACGTTTGCTAAAAGACATATAGGTGCTACTATATGCAATTTAATACTGTAAAGTCGATTCTTAGATCGTTCTACTTTCATCAACAACTTCTTGTTCTTATCATACAGAGTCAGTAAATTTCCATCCATAATGATCTTGCAACCTATTTCGGTAAGTTGTCCTAGACTAAGTATGTTGCTCTTGAGGTTTGGAATGTAGTAAACATCCGAAATCATCTTCTGTTGTAAGTTTCTACATCCTAATAATATTGAACCTCTACCCTTTATCTCTACATACGATCCATCTCCAAAACGAACGCGTCCAGTGATGTTTTCGTCAATATCTTTGAAATGGCCTTTTGTTCCTGACATATGGTTGCTTGCACCATTGTCTAAGTACCATATGCTAGCATCTGTCGTAGCATATTTTCGGGGTTGTACTTTTTCTTCATTTAACAAGATTTCTTCAGTTTCGTGTGTAGCCATTAGCAATGATGGTTCATCGTCTTCTAAGATAAGGTTTGACTGTTCTTGAGTTGTTGGTGGACTTCTACAATCCTTTTTGTAGTGTCCGAGTTTTCCACAATTATAGCATGTGATTTTGCTCTTATCCCATCCTTGTTTTCCATTATTTGACTTATATGAGTGGGATGAGTTTCCTCCATTCGAGTTGTTTCTATTTCCCTTATTCTGCCAGTTTCCACGTGGATAGTTTGATTTACCTCTATATTTTGTAAATCGTTTCTTATTTCTAGAATGTTCGCCTTGTGCGAATAATAAGTTGTCCTGGCCATCTACTTGTCCTCCCTTTCGGAGTTTTATTCTCTCCTCGAATGCCTTAAGTTTTCCTGTGATCTCATCTAACGTAATGTCATCGAGATCATTCGTCTGTTCTATGGATGCTACTATTTGAATGAATCTATCTGGTGTGGAGTCTAATAGTTTTCGAACTAAAAGTGATTCATCCAACTCTTTTCCTAATTCTTTTGCCTTCGTGGCGTAGCCGTTCAATTTGGCTGTAAATACATCCACCGTTTCATCCTCCTTCATTTGAAGAGTCTGAAATCCAATCATCAATGATTGTAATCGTGCTTGTTGCACCTTTTCTTCTCCAACGTGTCTCTTTTTCAACGAATCCCATAATTCTTTTGCAGTTTTGCAACTTGCTACTTGTAAGATCACATCTTCGGTTAATGCTTGATATAAGAAGGCGGTTGTTGCCTTATCCTTCTTAACATCTAATTGTGTATCGGCCTTAGGTTCTATTGTTTCCCATAATCCTTGTGCTTCTAGTATCACCTTAATTTGTATAGTCCAAACTGTGTAGTTTGTGATTTTGAGTTTTGGGCATTGATACTGTGTCATAGGGGTTAGGGGTTTTGGTGCAGTGTTACTGCCACTTGCATCGTCACCGGGCATTTTGATGGTTCTTATGATCTTCACTTTCTACTTCGTATAGGGATTTCTAACTAGTAGTATCACTTAATACTACGGGAACAGAAATAGTTATCCGGGAATCCTAATATGGAACTATGGATTTCTAATAGTATAAACTAAGTATCTATACTATAAATATGAAAGAAAATCCAAAGGTTTAAGATTTTTCGTGTGACCTGTTTTTGTCACTTGCGTATTCCCTTCTCGTCGGTACTAGAATATACCAACTATGTTTTTTTCTTTCCCTTGTATCACGTTGTCCTTTCTTTTGTTGACTTGCTTCCTTTATCTCCAAGTCTCGGATTTTGTGTCGACTTGCTTCTTTATCTCCAAGTTTCGAATAAACACAAAACGTTTCAGAAATTAGTCTCGGTAATTTCTTCCAAAAGACCAAGCGAGTTGCTTGTCTTGTTCTACTACTCGACGGTAGTATGTCAACAAGTGATGTCCTTGTTGCCTTCGTTGCTTGTCCGCGTTCTAACAATACTCCTTCTTCTTTATTCCACACCGTATCTACAACAACCTACAGAAATACCCACGGTACCCTTGCGAGCAAGTGATCAAAATGCTCCTGTTGTTGTCCCTCTTTGTATTGTAAACGTCTCTCCAAAAACAGTTTGATATGTTTTCTGGTTCGGTACCCTTCTTTTCTTCTCAAGCAACGTTCTTTTTTTTTTTCACGTACGTCTTCTTCTTCTCTACTTTTGTCTCGACAAAAGGAGTGTCTCGTTGTGTGATTTGAAAACAAACAAACAAGTGTAACAAAGTTGTTGTTTTTGCTGCGTTCCAAATCAAACCAACAGAAAATATCAAGTCACCACAATTTGGTGGCTTATCGTATGCAATTTCTTACACAAGTACGGTCGTGCACTACTTTCCTTGCGTCTCAAGTTATCCAGGCAGCGTATGTATGATGATACGTTGCGTCTTTTCTTCTTCTTCTTCCTGAAACAAAAGTCTCAGCGCGTCTTTTCTGGTTCCTTCTTTCTCGTTCAAGAGTTTCTGGTTTTTGTTTTGTACTCGTTAATCAACAGACTTTGTTTCTGTTTTCTGGTTCGGAATCTTGTATTCAAGATGATGGTTGTATCGATGTAACGAGTGTATGGACAAGGCTCTGATACCAAATGTTGGTCCCAATATGAGTAAAACAATATAACGAAATTGCAATAAACGAATAACTTGTCAATATGTTTCCTGTCGAAATTTCTGTACATGATCATCTATATATAGATATCTAAAGGTGTCTCCAACAGACACAATGGTTCTGTAAATAACTGTAATAACTATAATAACTGCTATTCGGTTATTAAGTATGTAATAAGCAACTTCGGTCCTTCAAGTTTTTGTCTTGATGAAAGGAGCAGTAGATCGAGATTATCTGCTCACATATTAACCTTGCGAGATTCTAGTAACCATAACAGAGGTAGTAGATTTATTCAATATGAATTTGTCGAAGTACGGTCACATATACGAAACTAATTTTCTAAGAAGCCATCACAAAGAAAAGATTTGCTCGACAGATCGTAAATCCATCTACCTCACAACATCAACACAGCATGCCTCAATAAAGTTGGGAAAGGTATTCCAGTAAATACAATCGAAATCAAGAAATAAGCAATGTGCAACCAACCATACATACCAAAACCTTGTCGAGAAGAAGTATCAAGGCTAATGTGTTGTGCAACACACCTTATGCCTCTGTACAGATATGTCCTCACTAATGTTCTACTTTTTGTTATGAAAAGTTGAGAACCCGTGTATTTCCAACAAACAAAAAACCTTACAAATACTAGTAACAAATGAATTCTTAATAACAAATAAAAAAGATATACAAATCCCAATAATACTTAACCTAAACTAATACTCCAAAACATTATTGATTACACATCTTTTCCTATTTTTGGAAACGTGAAATTTATTATAAATCACAAAAGAGATATGGCCAATTTGGAGTTCAAGGACAAGTACCTTGATACACTAGACTGTTCAGTCCAAGAAACAGAACAATCATACGGATCAATATTAATAGACTTAATTTTTTTTAACGGCAGATATATATTAAGAAAAAAGCTACTAGCAAGATACTAGAAGCTAAAGAGTACATATACAATCTAGAAATAAACAAAGCTACACTATCTAGATTCCTCCCAAGGCTTTAACTGCGAGGACTGCAAAAAGGATGAAAAAACTCTTGCCAATTACAGAGAACCGAGACAAGAGAAAAATCCCCACCCACGGAGGCCGAGCCACCGGTTTTCACTCCGGAGTGTTTTTTATGCAGACCCATACAAGCCCCAGGGTTTTTCCTCCAAGTATCCCACTACAAAAACAATCACGACAACTACCAACATTACTTGAGACGAAGTAGTCCCATCTTTTATGACTCACTAGTCTCAAGTTCACCAATCTTAACACCATTTTCGAGCAGCACCATACTAATTCCCTTTTTAGCTTTTGCCTTGATTACACATTTCTAACTTGTTGTGCCAATAGGTTGAGCAGTTCTTGAGCCCGGATACAAACGTTGACAATGTAGACAGCTTCAGTTGTTGGATTCAGTAACTTCTATAGCAGATTAGTTGGTTGTGCCTGTTAAAATTAATAAAGATAGTTACTCTATTTGTATATAGAAAATCAATAAGTTGTGTCTATTACTGAATGCTAACAAAAGATGCATACCTTTTGCAATATAACTTTTCCCTTAATATTCATCGTTCATCTACCACACTGATTCCCGTTGTTATCAGCATGAGTTGGCGCTGCCAAGATTCTCGCCGTTCTTTTGCGTAATGGAATCATCGACTGGTCAATACACATAGCTTGCATAGCCATATCTTGTTGATTCTGTCTTTCAACCTGCTCTCCAAGGTTTTCTGCATTGCTTAGATCAGTATTTAACGGGTTTTCAAACAAGCCCAAGATGAACTTCGCACGTAAGATCCTCCTAACTGCATCATTAATTCGTCTCATTGGGATGACTTTGTTCTTCACAACGGAGGTTAACCCGTCGATGAATTCTTTGTAGTTGTTTCCAACCATGATCTGCCATAAATTTACAAAGTAAGAAACCACACCCAACGAAAACAAAATATAACTTAATTAACTTTTTTGTTATCATGTATTCAAGCCAACATACCATGTCTACGCCAGCACCAACACTTTGTTCAATCAAGTATGCGTAATTAGCATGTGCTGGACCGGTAATCATGTCAATGCCCATAAAATCTGTGATCACAAATCCCTGAAAAACATTAGACAAAAAGCCTTGTAAATACGTTATAATGAAAGGGAAATCTTGATAATAATAATAATAATAATAATAATAACAGAAGAAGGAAGGAGTAATTTACTCTGAATTTGAGTTTGTCCTTGAGAAGTCCAGTTATAAGTTCTTTATTCTTACATCCATTCCGACTTGGATACGAAACCTTGATGGTTGCAACACCCTTTCGTATCGCGTCATAGTAAGGAGCTCCAACTTTCTTCAATTCAGGGTCCCTATTCAAGAGTTTCAAAATGATCACACTAATAAGAAAAAGATCCGTCAAAAGGTGCCATTTAGCATGGCAATGTGAAAGTGATTATCTATTAATGACTGTGTTTTCAGTACGCATATACCTTGTTACTTCAAATTCAATATTCTGAGGGAAAATGGTGGCTCCAAAAGCATTACTATTTCCATTAACATCATCATTCCCATACATCATCGGTATCCCTAAACGAGTAGACAACGATCCTTTTTGAAGCTCGTTCACCATATTGAAGCTCGTTCCTCCGGTTTTTATACTCCCTGTAGAAAAGACAAAAATCGTTATTATTCATAATCTTTATACGAATATAATCTTGAAGTATTTTGAATATAAAACATAAGAAAGTAAACATGCAACTCACCTATGAAGTAGTCCTTCATTACTTCACGTGTAGCAACTTCTCTATCAATTTGTGTCATTTGACCGATCTTTTCTTCTAATGTCATTCGCAGCATCAAGTCATTTATTCGTAAACGTAGTGGTTGAGTCGGGTCTTTGTACTTCATGGTCATCGATTCAGCAAAGGTTGCACAACAACATATGACCAAAATCATGAAAACGCGTAGTGAAAGTATCGCCATTGCCTTACTAACTTGAATTACTATGCAGTCTGAATTGTTTCTGATAGACAAATATAAATTGAAGATTAGTTTTAGTTAGAATTAACCAACATATGTAGTTTTTATTTTTTTTAAAGAAAAAAAATAGATTACGTGAAATTAAAAAGATTAAGAACAAAACTAAAAGCATGCATGAGATAAAAAGACATTCGGAAAAAAGAGAGAAAACTTACGATTGTTGAGGAAACGATTTGGAATAATGAATAAGAATAGAGAACTTAGAGCTAGTATTTATAGAGCAAAGGTCGCGTTGGTTTTAAGATTCTAAAAATGTCGGTAGGAGAACTATAGTAAAATTTGATCCCTGTTAATATGTTTTTATATGATTACTACTTTAATTTGTTTGTTTACACATTTGCATATAGTTTGAGTTGCTTCGAGTATTTGAATTTGATTGGTCTGTATTTGATTCATCTTAATCTAAATAATAGTCTGAAATCTGTCTCATATAATTTGTTTTCGCAAAAACAAATATTGTAGAACCATAGGGGTGACAACGTTCTTTTCGGCTTCTTTTAAATTCAAGTATGTTCAGTGTCAAGTTTTATGCAAAGGTATGCATAATATAACAATATAAATCGTAAGTAAAGTGTAAAAGGAAGAAAAACAAACACAACGATTTATACTAGTTCAGGATGAGAGGTTTAGATCACCCGTACGTCCAATTGTGAATCCATGAGACCTATACTATTCACTAGTACCAAATCTTTATGGTGGGTTAAACGTACACCTTAGCTTTCATCGATCTAAAGCTAGGCCCAAGCTAGCACCTAACCAAGTTCTGCACCTGGAACCACCCACAAAAACCTCGCAAACTCTCCACACAAATTAAAAAACTTCTACCAAAGAAGTATCAAACCCCAAGCTTGACCGCACCTGATACAAGACTTTTACACCCTTGCTTATCCGCACGTGCATAAGACTTTACACTTGCATCTCCACACTCGGAGTAAAACTTGACACTTAGTTATATATTGAATGAGAGTGTTATATATTGAATGAGAGTATAGGTATTTGTTTACAAGACAACAAGACTAGAAGAAGATAGAGTAAGAAGAAGACGACTCGATCTAGACACGACAAAACACACAAGAGTGGAATAGGTTCTTGTGTGTTCTTCTCTTGCAAAGAAGTTTGCTTTTAATAGATGACAAAAGATGTTAAGACAAAAGAAGGATTGAAAGACTTATAAAGATATAAGGAGGGAGGGAGTCGTTGAGGGGTAAGATCCCATCTTTCACTTCTTCTCTCTTCCACATCATCATTTTTTCACCTATCTTTCAAACCCATCTCTAGAGGATATGGGTATTTTTCAAACCCTTCACATCTTTCAGTTTCTCTCTCCTCCACATCACCATTTAAAAAAAATCAATTAACTTCAATATTTCATTAAAAACATAAATATTCTAAAAACATAAACATTTTATTTCAAACAAATAAACTTAAAATTACAACGACATTAAAAAATACAACTAAAAATAAAAATAAATTTACAACGACAATAAAAAAAAAGATACAACTAAAAATAAAAATAAAACTACAACGACAAATAAATTTATAACACTTATCCCCAACGTGCGGCGATCTCTTTTTTTCGACTCACCACCATTGTCAACAAAGGTTCGGTGTGGTGGTCATGCGGCTTCAAGATAAACTCCAAATCGCTTTATTTTTGTTGTTCTTCCATTGTTTTTTTTTTCTAGCCGTTGCAACTAGCCGTTAGTTTGTTTTTTTTTTCCCTTCACTTTCAACCGTTGAAACACGGGGTGGGAAGCCCGAATCGGGGTGAAAGTTTTCCAAGTTTTTCGGTACCGCAAGGGAGGGGGCGGTGCTCCCGAGCGGCACCGCAATTTTCACTCGGCCCCGAACCAATCTTGCATCGAATCCCTCCCCCCTAAGAGATAAATAAGAGGGGGGAAATATATGGCAAGTGGTGAAGTCTAAGAATGGAAAGAGGTGTTATTTATATGCAAGACAAAATCCAGCGTGCTGCCTCCTACACGCCAGCTCGCGGGACGAGCACGCCAGACTTTTTTATCATCTTGCCCTTGAGCAACTCATGATCTTAATATGTTTGTTTAAAAAAGAGTAGACTCATTTGGTACTTAGTTAAGTAAAGATTAAATGCATTTGTGCAATTTTCATTTGCTCATTTTATGAAAACATAAACTCTAAAGCGTTTAGCTTGTTTTATACAATGTTTTGAGTATGATTTGATAAAAGGATTTTAGTTGGGTTTATAAACATATTTCTAGTTGGTTAAGGGGCTTCGATTTAGGTTTTATAAAAAGGGTTTGAGTTGGGTTTTTATAAAACGGGACTAGTCATCTTGACTCGATCTCTCTAAGTCATAATCCACTTGCATAAAACATCTTATATATCATGTACAAACCTAAATTGAAAGATCAAATTATGCCGCGTAAGAGAAAAGCCGGCTTTGAAAACCAAGCGTGATGGATCGTATTTTCACGTGTTTTTGGTTTTGAGCTATCACTAACAATTATAAATGTATCCTGATAAATATTTATCATGACAAAAGCATAAGGTTTATATATGTACAATATTTGCACCAACAAATATATAAATTTGACACAAATTACAAGTGATTTAGCCCAAATTACAAGTTATTCACATATCACAAGTGATTTTTGATTCACAAATCACAAGTGATTTGGCATGACAAGTGATTTAGCCCAAATTTCGGATTCCTCAAAGTTTATCAATTTCAAGCCTCAAAGATCAATAAGTGGTTATACAACAATAACAACAACGGCAAGCACAACCAACGTATATAAAGCAAGTAAAGAGACACCACGATATATATTGGTTCGGGATGGGGGTTTTATAACATACCTACGTCCATATGCGAATCCACGATACCGATATTATTACTCTAGTATAATCCTTTCTGACAATGTATTTTTAAATATAAAATAGCCTAATCACATAACTCTCTGATATAAGTCAGTGAAAACAACTATCGCTGATAAGGATCAGAGAGTAAGTCACCCTATGATGAAAATCAAAGGACTTACTCTCTTATGGTTATTAGGAAGTGTTACTCCCTGATGGTTATCATAGAGTACACCCTGATGACTTTGAGTGATAGGTGCCTCACCAATGATCATCAGGGGCTATAACCTCACTGATATAAGAAATCAGTGAGCGGTGTATAAAGCTCAACCAACTGCCAAGCTTCAGGGAAGTCGAAGACCAACTGAAGAAACACTTTGTGTAACTGATGCGGTGTCAGGGAGCAAAGTACAAGGAGCTATAAGCAACACCAGTGAGACTAAAGACTGACAAATGCCTCAGTTACCCTGAAGACTTATCTCTACAAGGGACTTAGGATCTGATGAATGGGCGAGAAACTCGTTGGGAAGATAAGCGTAAGGTCTTATCAAATGACGATAAAGCAAGATCTTGGGTACAAAAGTTTTCAGCATTGGAAAGCCAAACGCATGCTCCACCTACTATACTAGGCACGTACTAAGCAACTTCAAGGTCGGCTAACCACAACACCCATGTGCATCCACAATATTCCTTTGCCTATTTAAACAAAACTTTTTAACCGGGATAAGCATGATTATAAACAAAAACATAAAGTAGAACTTAGCTCTATAATTGATAAAATCCCTACTCGCTCTATCTTACTGGTCTTATTTATTGTTCTTTACTTTATTGATTCATATCATGGCACAAATATTTGAAGCTAAATACCATTAATCTTATCGATAATTAATGGTTTTCTCTATATTCAAGCAAACTTAGGGTATGTTTGTTTTTTATAAAAAGATCTGACTGGACTCTTACCACTTACTGGTAAGACGCGGTCAGACATAATTGGTTTTTGTTTTTTCTTTTCAAGTCAGACGCGGTAAGACCTTCCACGTCTTACCCAGTAAGAGGTGGTGTTAATGTATGATTGTCTCTTAACCTTATATATCCAACTCCACAATGTCAAACGAAAGCTGAAAATACCAAAAATAAATAAAGGTCTCGGGTTTTATCATTTCAAAAAAGAGATTTTTAAAGATGTATATTAACCGATCATCGATCTACAATAACTCAGAAAAGAAAATTTCATAACATTACAACTTACGAGGTTACAAATAACGAGATACCATAAGATACCCGTCACTTCTATATACAAAAAAACCTTACCCGAGACGTCATTACGAGATCTTAGCAGTGACCTTGTGGTTGTGTTTACATTTGGAAAACAAGATAATACAAGTAGAGCTTTTAATCGGTTGTTGACGGAAGAAAGAAAGAATGCAAGCATAAGTGAATTTTTTTGGTGACTGCAATTGAAAAAAAAGATATGAGGTGTGACATTAGGGTTGTGACTAGGTTTAGGATATTCTTATATAACCAGGGTTGTTTTAGGACTAGTGGGTTTATAGTTGGGCCAACCCAGATTTTAACTTAATATATTGGGCTGACTTCTCTATGATCCAAATTGTAGTTAAGTTTAGAGCGGGCTTGGTGATTTGCTCATTTGCATAAAAGAACTTTGGGTTGAATTTGATTTGAGATCAATTCGGTTGTTAACTTTCGGTTAAACTTTTGAATATGATTATGTGAAACCGACGAATTGAAGTGAATACCGTACCATGTTTTTTTGACAATTAACAAAACGGACAATTAAAACCATTTAGACAATTATATAAAAACAAACAACATTATTTCATTCAGATTCAGACTTTATTGCCACATCTTACCTGTAAAATATGGTAGTCAGATTCAGCCCCAAAATATCTTAATGAAACAAACACACCCTTAGTATTTATGAAATTTTATTTAAAATAACTGCAAACGTATTTATCAACAAGAAATTAAATTAATCGAATAAAAATATCAATGACTACTTAAGATTTTCATTTCTTCCTTTCTTTTTTTCTTTTTTTTTGGTAACCATGGTTTCTGACTTTTTGACTGTCACAGGGTTTGAACTCACCGTCACATCGACTCAAACCATTTAAATTCCTCCTTTTTCATGAAGTTGACATGACCACTTTTTTCATGAAGTTGACATGACCACTTCAAGGTTTATTTAGTTATGTTGTGTAGGGTGGTTGTCAGTTGTAAGGAGGTGATAATTATTGTGTTTTATTGATTGATAACATATACAATGTACAAATATATAACCGGTTAGAGAATGTTCTAGATTTGGGCTAGAGCCCATTACACAACAATATAATAATATAATGATACAGGCTAACACCCCCCCCCGCAGTCGGAGCGGGAGGACAACGAACGCTGAGACTGGCTCGAAACTCCTCGAACAGAGCAGATGGCAATCCCTTCGTGAAAATGTCTGCATACTGGTAACGAGATGGTACATGTAAAACCCGAACCTGACCAGTAGCGACCAAGTCTCTAACAAAGTGAATATCAATCTCAATGTGTTTGGTACGCTGATGCTGAACCGGATTACATGATAAGTAGACAGCACTAACATTATCACAGTAGACAAGCGTAGCGGAAGATAAAGGTGTGTGTAGCTCACGCAGTAAATTCCGTAACCAACAAGTCTCAGCAAAAGCATTGGCAACCCCACGGTACTCTGCTTCTGCACTAGAACGGGAAAGCGTCGGTTGACGCTTAGAGGACCACGAGAGTAAGTTGTTGCCAAGAAATACACAATACCCAGAAGTCGATCTCCTAGTGGTAGGACAACCGGCCCAATCCGCATCCGAATAAGCAACCAAGGATGTAGTAGAAGATGCAAACAACTGTAACCCATAGTCTAAGGTACCTCGAACATACCGTAAAATACGTTTGAGAGCCGAGAAATGGGGCTCTCGAGGGTCATGCATATGAAGGCAAACCTGCTGAACTGCATACGATATATCTGGGCGAGTGAAGGTGAGATACTGAAGGGAACCTGCAAGACTCCGATATAAAGTAGGATCAGATACCGGATCACCATCATCCCCCAGTTTAGACTCAGTAGCAACAGGAGTCCGACTGGGATTACAATTAGCCATATGTGCTTTCTCCAAAACCTCAATAGCATATTTCTTCTGAGATAAAAACAACCCTGAAGAATCACGTGTAACAGAGATACCCAAAAAATAATTAAGAGGACCTAAATCTGTCATAGCAAACTCCTGATGTAAGGATCCAATAATCTGCTGCAACAAATACTCAGAGGAAGCAGTGAGAACAATATCATCAACATATAATAACAGGTAAGCAGTATCTGTCCCTTGTCTATATATAAATAAAGATGAGTCACAACGACTATGAGAAAACCCAACCCGAGTGATAAAGAATGAAAATCGTTGAAACCAAGCTCTAGGGGCCTGCTTGAGCCCATACAAAGACCGCTGTAATAAACATACATAATCAGGATGCACAGAGTCCCGAAACCCCGGGGGCTGATGCATATAAACTGTCTCAGATAAATCACCATGTAAGAAAGCATTCTTGACATCAAGCTGATGAATCGGCCAATGTCGAGAAGTAGCTAAACTCAAAACAGTCCGGATAGTACCCGGTTTAACCACTGGACTAAAGGTCTCATCCACATCAACCCCTTCTAATTGATTACTACCATTTGCTACAAGACGAGCCTTGTGGCGACTAAGAGTACCATCAGCTAAATACTTATGGCGAAAAAGCCACATACAGCGAATAATGTTGGTGTCTGTGGGTCGGGGCACAAGAGTCCAAGTTTTGTTCTTAATAAGTGCAGTGTATTCATCACGCATAGCATTTTGCCAATTTGGATCATTACATGCATCACGATAAGATTTTGGTAATGGTGAAACTGAAGACACATGCATATTGAGACGCTCAGTAGGACGATTAGTCCCGACACGATATCGTGTGACCATGGGATGAATTGAGACAGGGTTTGGGTTATGAGGAGGATCTGGGATAATATGTTGGTGTTGGTTTGCGGGTGGTGATGTATTTGGTGGCTGTTGTTGGGCGGCGGGTGGTGATGGGTGATGTTGGGCTGTATTAGGACTGGTGGGAATTGGTGTTGTTGGCTCGTTTGTGGGATGAGGCACAGTGGGTTGCACAACGGGGGCGGGTGAAATGAATGGAGGATTTATATCGGGTGAGTCATCTAAGAAATTGTATTTGGGTGCTGATGTTGGTTTAGGTGTGCCATATGGAAAAACAGTTTCATCAAAGGTTACATGGCGAGAAATGATTATTTTATTGGTGTTTAATTCGAGGCAACGATACCCACGATGATTTGAAGCTTGTCCCAAGTAGATGGAGGGTGTGGCGCGTGGTTCAAGTTTGTGATTAGGATATAAGTGGGGGTAACATAAGCAACCAAATGTGCGTATAAGGCTATAATCGGGGTTTTGGCCAAACAGACGGGTATACGGGATTTCGTTGGCAATAGCTGTAGATGGTAAGAAGTTTATTAAATGGACAGCCATGTTTAAAGCTTCAACCCAAAAGGTTGGTGGAAGGTTGGCCTGGAAAAGTAGGGTTCGAATGAGGTTGTTGATGGTGCGAATCATCCGTTCGGACTTCCCATTTTGTTGAGATGTCTTGGGGCACGAGAAACGAAACTGAATGCCATTGTCGGCAAAAAGTTTATGTAGGGTGCGGTTATCAAATTCACCGCCATGGTCACACTGGAATGATTTGATTTCACACTTAAATTGAGTGTGAACGTACTTGCGAAATAGAACAAACTTTGATAATACATCAGATTTGTTTATCAACGGGTAGACCCAAACGAAATGAGAATAGTGATCCAAAAACAAAACATAATATTTAAAACCCGAGAGGCTCGAAATTGGTGAAGTCCATACATCAGAATGAATAACATCAAAACATGCATTAACAATAGTATCGGAACTGACAAATGGAAGTCGAACGTGTTTGCAAAGCTGGCAAGCATGACAAAGCACAGGCGGCTTCTCCTTATTACAAGATATAAAATTATTTGAGACGAAACGACGTAGCACTTCGCTCCCTGGATGTCCAAGGCGCTGATGCCACGTATGTTGACTGACAAGAAGAGCTTGGGGAATAGGACACGGGGCTGTGACAGGGTAAAGGTCGCCCGTGCTGTCACATCGGAGAAGCACTCGACGCGTCATGAAATCCTTGACGGAAAACCCAAATGGATCAAATTCAACAGTGCAATTATTGTCACAAACAAATTGACGGACAGATATAAGATTTTTGACAATATGAGGGGTAATAAGGACGTTATTAAGGTAAAGGGGTCGAGAAGGAGTAGGCAAAATGCTACGACCCGTATTGGTGACGGGAATGGTATGCCCGTCACCAACCGCTACAGATGGATACATGCACGTATTAAAAATGTTACTAAGACTATTAAGTGATGCATTTAAATGTGAGCTCGCACCTGTGTCCATATTCCAATTACCATAAGCAAGATCTTGTAGTGTACCGGTAGTAAAAGCATGCGGCCATAAAGTTTCTTGACCCGCGAGCCCCACGGTATTCGGTTGACTAGGTTGACTCGCACCCCTTTGTTGAATCGAGTGACCAAAAAAACCATGCTGAACCGAGTGACCTGTCACATTAAATGGACCATGCTGAACAGAGGCATGAGTATTACCGCCAACGTGACCCATAGAAGAAAAGGAAACACATGGGTCATGTGAAGTGTATGTTGGTAGGGCCATATGTTTAAAGTAAAGTAAAGTTTTACTTTGTGGAATGAAAAAGTGGCCACTAGTTATATTCACTTTGCAAAAGAGATGTCCACCACCGAAGATATTAAAAAGATGATACAGTGCATCTTCATTCCTCATCCATTTTTCACAACAATTCTATTCCCACAAAATACGGCCACCTATACTTTCTTCACAACTATTCTATTCCCACAAAAAAGATGGATTCATCAGACGACCATCATTCAAAATCTAAATCAACAACTCAAACCAACGGAGTAAATAAGATCTTCTGCTCGGCTGACTTCTTTTTTTTTTTTTTTTTTTTTTTTTTTATTTTCTGCAAATTAAAGATCAGAGATGGTCATTGGTAGCACTTTTCTTTTTCATCCAAATGTTCAAAGAGGGTGTTGGTGTTTGATGTACAGGAGGAAGGAGGCTGTTCACAGGTAACAAAAAAATATTAAGACTTGTGACTGAAACACAAGTAACACATTGACAGTGTGGATTTGAGACTTAAACACAAATCACCAACACTGATTTCAGTGAAAGATTAACACAGGTGCAATAACAGAAGAAGAAAAGATTACAGATTAGAGGGGAGCGTGGTAAGAATTTTAGGAAAGGAGCGTGGTAATTAAGGAGTGTTTAATGGCTCTTGATACCATGTAAGGAGGTGATAATTATTGTGTTTTATTGATTGATAACATATACAATGTACAAATATATAACCGGTTAGATAATGTTCTAGATTTGGGCTAGAGCCCATTACACAACAATATAATAATATAATGATACAGGCTAACATCAGTGACTATGATCCGTGTTTAATAAGCTTCATTTGATTGAACTCTTGTATCAAAAAACGTATATCCTTTTAGTCGTAAAATAAAAAAGGAACGGAAGTATCAACAGAATATCTCAATAAAAGAACTAAAGAAGCATTGAAGTCCGAATAAGCTGATAATAATGTAATACTAATTGTCTAATGGATCTTTAAAAACAAACAATTCAGACCATTTTGTTTCCACTACTATAAACTAAAGTTTGAACTAAGAATTGTAGGACTTTACCCTAATGAAAGGGAGTCCTTCCAGAAATTCTCGACGGCTAAGGGAGACCCAAAGCCGAGGAGGGGGTTTGGAAATAGTTTTCAACCAGCAATTGACGCGCCTCGGTTATTACCTCATTAGCTGCGTCATTGCCCCAAGCGCAAAGATGCCTTAGTCCATAACCCAACTCCTTGTTTTATACACAGCCTTGCCTCCTTCACTTTAGCTATTCCAATGATGTGGGATAGATGCTTTGCAAAGGCACATCCAAATGTAATTACTTTTCTCTTTTCTAAAACGACTAACTACTGGATAAATTGCGTTTTCGTTTTCATGGTGTAGATCTAGAAGTAAGTCATGTTTTAGTTGGATAAATTGGTTAAAAAACCCTTCGCTTATTTCCTTGTAATTTCTTTTTCCTAGCGCCTTGCTAGTTTTTTTTAATAAAATGGCTGTTCAAAAAAAACTACTGGAGTACTATAACGTTTTTTAAGATATCCAAATGTAACTATTATATGTAAATCAGTAAATGTGAATACACAAGATAAATTAATGTTTTGGGAATTATACACACACTATCAGAAACAATGGAATATCGAATAATAGTAGTTATTTCCGACGTAAGATTAGACATGTATGGTGACCACAAGTTGTTCTGTTTAGTTATGGTTAAAACCAGAAACCGAGCAGAGGCAATTCATGTTCAATTCATATTCATAGAGGCCGAATGGGTTCGGTTTTAAGGCAGCTGCGTTGTCTATATTTCTTTCATCGGTATCTATACATATTTCATCTTCCTGGTTTAGTTGGTTCATCCTTTTTCACTTTTAAATCACCAAACACTCTACTGTAAGTTGGTTACATTAAGCAGATTCAAATTCTTATAACGTACAACGCGCAAGGAGATTAACGAAAGGCTACAAAAACACCAAGAATGTGATAGCTGAGGAGAATAGGACAATTAATGGATCCCAGTATCACACTATACACCAAAAACTGATATCAAACCAGCAGTCTTTTTATGCATAAAACTAAACCAAATCAAGAATTTTCAGCTTTTTAGAAATTCGCAGACCAGCATGCGAATTGCACACTGACGAGCACACCCTTATTTACGATAAGTGGCGAATGTGTGTGGTTATGCTGGCCGCCACAACGAGGAACGTGATACTGGCTAAGTTGGCGGTTTATACCAACACAAGGGAGTATATTATAACCAGAGAAGCTAACATACTTGCATCACGCATATTATGTTGGTCCCAATATGAGTAAAACAATATAACGAAATTGCAATAAATGAATAACTTGTCAATATGTTTCCTGTCGAAATTTCTGTACATGATCATCTATATATAGATATCTAAAGGTGTCTCCAACAGACACAATGGTTCTGTAAATAACTGTAATAACTATAATAACTGCTATTCGGTTATTAAGTATGTAATAAGCAACTTCGGTCCTTCAAGTTTCTGTCTTGATGAAAGGAGCAGTAGATCGAGATTATCTGCTCACATTCTCCTCCTTAATCTTGATCGTTGCTTCGTCCTAAGTCTTGAACTCCGAGCATTTGTCGCATAGTCACGAACTTGAGTCTTGGTAATGCTTTAGTTAGAAAAATCCCCACCCACGGAGGCCGAGCCACCGGTTTTCACTCCGGAGTGTTTTTTATGCAGACCCATACAAGCCCCAGGGTTTTTCCTCCAAGTATCCCACTACAAAAACAATCACGACAACTACCAACATTACTTGAGACGAAGTAGTCCCATCTTTTATGACTCACTAGTCTCAAGTTCACCAATCTTAACACCATTTTCGAGCAGCACCATACTAATTCCCTTTTTAGCTTTTGCCTTGATTACACATTTCTAACTTGTTGTGCCAATAGGTTGAGCAGTTCTTGAGCCCGGATACAAACGTTGACAATGTAGACAGCTTCAGTTGTTGGATTCAGTAACTTCTATAGCAGATTAGTTGGTTGTGCCTGTTAAAATTAATAAAGATAGTTACTCTATTTGTATATAGAAAATCAATAAGTTGTGTCTATTACTGAATGCTAACAAAAGATGCATACCTTTTGCAATATAACTTTTCCCTTAATATTCATCGTTCATCTACCACACTGATTCCCGTTGTGATCAGCATGAGTTGGCGCTGCCAAGATTCTCGCCGTTCTTTTGCGTAATGGAATCATCGGCTGGTCAATACACATAGCTTGCATAGCCATATCTTGTTGATTCTGTCTTTCAACCTGCTCTCCAAGGTTTTCTGCATTGCTTAGATCAGTATTTAACGGGTTTTCAAACAAGCCCAAGATGAACTTCGCACGTAAGATCCTCCTAACTGCATCATTAATTCGTCTCATTGGGATGACTTTGTTCTTCACAACGGAGGTTAACCCGTCGATGAATTCTTTGTAGTTGTTTCCAACCATGATCTGCCATAAATTTACAAAGTAAGAAACCACACCCAACGAAAACAAAATATAACTTAATTAACTTTTTTGTTATCATGTATTCAAGCCAACATACCATGTCTACGCCAGCACCAACACTTTGTTCAATCAAGTATGCGTAATTAGCATGTGCTGGACCGGTAATCATGTCAATGCCCATAAAATCTGTGATCACAAATCCCTAAAAAACATTAGACAAAAAGCCTTGTAAATACGTTATAATGAAAGGGAAATCTTGATAATAATAATAATAATAATAATAATAATAACAGAAGAAGGAAGGAGTAATTTACTCTGAATTTGAGTTTGTCCTTGAGAAGTCCAGTTATAAGTTCTTTATTCTTACATCCATTCCGACTTGGATACGAAACCTTGATGGTTGCAACACCCTTTCGTATCGCGTCATAGTAAGGAGCTCCAACTTTCTTCAATTCAGGGTCCCTATTCAAGAGTTTCAAAATGATCACACTAATAAGAAAAAGATCCGTCAAAAGGTGCCATTTAGCATGGCAATGTGAAAGTGATTATCTATTAATGACTGTGTTTTCAGTACGCATATACCTTGTTACTTCAAATTCAATATTCTGAGGGAAAATGGTGGCTCCAAAAGCATTACTATTTCCATTAACATCATCATTCCCATACATCATCGGTATCCCTAAACGAGTAGACAACGATCCTTTTTGAAGCTCGTTCACCATATTGAAGCTCGTTCCTCCGGTTTTTATACTCCCTGTAGAAAAGACAAAAATCGTTATTATTCATAATCTTTATACGAATCTTGAAGTATTTTGAATATAAAACATAAGAAAGTAAACATGCAACTCACCTATGAAGTAGTCCTTCATTACGTCACGTGTAGCAACTTCTCTATCAATTTGTGTCATTTGACCGATCTTTTCTTCTAATGTCATTCGCAGCATCAAGTCATTTATTCGTAAACGTAGTGGTTGAGTCGGGTCTTTGTACTTCATGGTCATCGATTCAGCAAAGGTTGCACAACAACATATGACCAAAATCATGAAAACGCGTAGTGAAAGTATCTCCATTGCCTTACTAACTTGAATTACTATGCAGTCTGAATTGTTTCTGATAGACAAATATAAATTGAAGATTAGTTTTAGTTAGAATTAACCAACATATGTAGTTTTTATTTTTTTTAAAGAAAAAAAATAGATTACGTGAAATTAAAAAGATTAAGAACAAAACTAAAAGCATGCATGAGATAAAAAGACATTCGGAAAAAAGAGAGAAAACTTACGATTGTTGAGGAAACGATTTGGAATAATGAATAAGAATAGAGAACTTAGAGCTAGTATTTATAGAGCAAAGGTCGCGTTGGTTTTAAGATTCTAAAAATGTCGGTAGGAGAACTATAGTAAAATTTGATCCCTGTTAATATGTTTTTATATGATTACTACTTTAATTTGTTTGTTTACACATTTGCATATAGTTTGAGTTGCTTCGAGTATTTGAATTTGATTGGTCTGTATTTGATTCATCTTAATCTAAATAATAGTCTGAAATCTGTCTCATATAATTTGTTTTCGCAAAAACAAATATTGTAGAACCATAGGGGTGACAACGTTCTTTTCGGCTTCTTTTAAATTCAAGTATGTTCAGTGTCAAGTTTTATGCAAAGGTATGCATAATATAACAATATAAATCGTAAGTAAAGTGTAAAAGGAAGAAAAACAAACACAACGATTTATACTAGTTCAGGATGAGAGGTTTAGATCACCCGTACGTCCAATTGTGAATCCATGAGACCTATAGTATTCACTAGTACCAAATCTTTATGGTGGGTTAAACGTACACCTTAGCTTTCATCGATCTAAAGCTAGGCCCAAGCTAGCACCTAACCAAGTTCTGCACCTGCAACCACCCACAAAAACCTCGCAAACTCTCCACACAAATTAAAAAACTTCTACCAAAGAAGTATCAAACCCCAAGCTTGACCGCACCTGATACAAGACTTTTACACCCTTGCTTATCCGCACCTGCATAAGACTTTACACTTGCATCTCCACACTCGGAGTAAAACTTGACACTTAGTTATATATTGAATGAGAGTGTTATATATTGAATGAGAGTATAGGTATTTGTTTACAAGACAACAAGACTAGAAGAAGATAGAGTAAGAAGAAGACGACTCGATCTAGACACGACAAAACACACAAGAGTGGAATAGGTTCTTGTGTGTTCTTCTCTTGCAAAGAAGTTTGCTTTTAATAGATGACAAAAGATGTTAAGACAAAAGAAGGATTGAAAGACTTATAAAGATATAAGGAGGGAGGGAGTCGTTGAGGGGTAAGATCCCATCTTTCACTTCTTCTCTCTTCCACATCATCATTTTTTCACCTATCTTTCAAACCCATCTCTAGAGGATATGGGTATTTTTCAAACCCTTCACATCTTTCAGTTTCTCTCTCCTCCACATCACCATTTAAAAAAAATCAATTAACTTCAATATTTCATTAAAAACATAAATATTCTAAAAACATAAACATTTTTTTTCAAACAAATAAACTTAAAATTACAACGACATTAAAAAATACAACTAAAAATAAAAATAAATTTACAACGACAATAAAAAAAAAGATACAACTAAAAATAAAAATAAAACTACAACGACAAATAAATTTATAACACCTATCCCCAACGTGCGGCGATCTCTTTTTTTCGACTCACCACCATTGTCAACAAAGGTTCGGTGTGGTGGTCATGCGGCTTCAAGATAAACTCCAAATCGCTTTATTTTTGTTGTTCTTCCATTGTTTTTTTTTTTCTAGCCGTTGCAACTAGCCGTTAGTTTGTTTTTTTTTTCCCTTCACTTTCAACCGTTGAAACACGGGGTGGGAAGCCCGAATCGGGGTGAAAGTTTTCCAAGTTTTTCGGTACCGCAAGGGAGGGGGCGGTGCTCCCGAGCGGCACCGCAATTTTCACTCGGCCCCGAACCAATCTTGCATCGAATCCCTCCCCCCTAAGAGATAAATAAGAGGGGGGAAATATATGGCAAGTGGTGAAGTCTAAGAATGGAAAGAGGTGTTATTTATATGCAAGACAAAATCCAGCGTGCTGCCTCCTACACGCCAGCTCGCGGGACGAGCACGCCAGACTTTTTTATCATCTTGCCCTTGAGCAACTCATGATCTTAATATGTTTGTTTAAAAAAGAGTAGACTCATTTGGTACTTAGTTAAGTAAAGATTAAATGCATTTGTGCAATTTTCATTTGCTCATTTTATGAAAACATAAACTCTGAAGCGTTTAGCTTGTTTTATACAATGTTTTGAGTATGATTTGATAAAAGGATTTTAGTTGGGTTTATAAACATATTTCTAGTTGGTTAAGGGGCTTCGATTTAGGTTTTATAAAAAGGGTTTGAGTTGGGTTTTTATAAAACGGGACTAGTCATCTTGACTCGATCTCTCTAAGTCATAATCCACTTGCATAAAACATCTTATATATCATGTACAAACCTAAATTGAAAGATCAAATTATGCCGCGTAAGAGAAAAGCCGGCTTTGAAAACCAAGCGTGATGGATCGTATTTTCACGTGTTTTTGGTTTTGAGCTATCACTAACAATTATAAATGTATCCTGATAAATATTTATCATGACAAAAGCATAAGGTTTATATATGTACAATATTTGCACCAACAAATATATAAATTTGACACAAATTACAAGTGATTTAGCCCAAATTACAAGTTATTCACATATCACAAGTGATTTTTGATTCACAAATCACAAGTGATTTGGCATGACAAGTGATTTAGCCCAAATTTCGGATTCCTCAAAGTTTATCAATTTCAAGCCTCAAAGATCAATAAGTGGTTATACAACAATAACAACAACGGCAAGCACAACCAACGTATATAAAGCAAGTAAAGAGACACCACGATATATATTGGTTCGGGATGGGGGTTTTATAACATACCTACGTCCATATGCGAATCCACGATACCGATATTATTACTCTAGTATAATCCTTTCTGACAATGTATTTTTAAATATAAAATAGCCTAATCACATAACTCTCTGATATAAGTCAGTGAAAACAACTATCGCTGATAAGGATCAGAGAGTAAGTCACCCTATGATGAAAATCAAAGGACTTACTCTCTTATGGTTATTAGGAAGTGTTACTCCCTGATGGTTATCATAGAGTACACCCTGATGACTTTGAGTGATAGGTGCCTCACCAATGATCATCAGGGGCTATAACCTCACTGATATAAGAAATCAGTGAGCGGTGTATAAAGCTCAACCAACTGCCAAGCTTCAGGGAAGTCGAAGACCAACTGAAGAAACACTTTGTGTAACTGATGCGGTGTCAGGGAGCAAAGTACAAGGAGCTATAAGCAACACCAGTGAGACTAAAGACTGACAAATGCCTCAGTTACCCTGAAGACTTATCTCTACAAGGGACTTAGGATCTGATGAATGGGCGAGAAACTCGTTGGGAAGATAAGCGTAAGGTCTTATCAAATGACGATAAAGCAAGATCTTGGGTACAAAAGTTTTCAGCATTGGAAAGCCAAACGCATGCTCCACCTACTATACTAGGCACGTACTAAGCAACTTCAAGGTCGGCTAACCACAACACCCATGTGCATCCACAATATTCCTTTGCCTATTTAAACAAAACTTTTTAACCGGGATAAGCATGATTATAAACAAAAACATAAAGTAGAACTTAGCTCTATAATTGATAAAATCCCTACTCGCTCTATCTTACTGGTCTTATTTATTGTTCTTTACTTTATTGATTCATATCATGGCACAAATATTTGAAGCTAAATACCATTAATCTTATCGATAATTAATGGTTTTCTCTATATTCAAGCAAACTTAGGGTATGTTTGTTTTTTATAAAAAGATCTGACTGGACTCTTACCACTTACTGGTAAGACGCGGTCAGACATAATTGGTTTTTGTTTTTTCTTTTCAAGTCAGACGCGGTAAGACCTTCCACGTCTTACCCAGTAAGAGGTGGTGTTAATGTATGATTGTCTCTTAACCTTATATATCCAACTCCACAATGTCAAACGAAAGCTGAAAATACCAAAAATAAATAAAGGTCTCGGGTTTTATCATTTCAAAAAAGAGATTTTTAAAGATGTATATTAACCGATCATCGATCTACAATAACTCAGAAAAGAAAATTTCATAACATTACAACTTACGAGGTTACAAATAACAAGATACCATAAGATACCCGTCACTTCTATATACAAAAAAACCTTACCCGAGACGTCATTACGAGATCTTAGCAGTGACCTTGTGGTTGTGTTTACATTTGGAAAACAAGATAATACAAGTAGAGCTTTTAATCGGTTGTTGACGGAAGAAAGAAAGAATGCAAGCATAAGTGAATTTTTTTGGTGACTGCAATTGAAAAAAAAGATATGAGGTGTGACATTAGGGTTGTGACTAGGTTTAGGATATTCTTATATAACCAGGGTTGTTTTAGGACTAGTGGGTTTATAGTTGGGCCAACCCAGATTTTAACTTAATATATTGGGCTGACTTCTCTATGATCCAAATTGTAGTTAAGTTTAGAGCGGGCTTGGTGATTTGCTCATTTGCATAAAAGAACTTTGGGTTGAATTTGATTTGAGATCAATTCGGTTGTTAACTTTGGGTTAAACTTTTGAATATGATTATGTGAAACCGACGAATTGAAGTGAATACCGTACCATGTTTTTTTGACAATTAACAAAATGGACAATTAAAACCATTTAGACAATTATATAAAAACAAACAACATTATTTCATTCAGATTCAGACTTTATTGCCACATCTTACCTGTAAAATATGGTAGTCAGATTCAGCCCCAAAATATCTTAATGAAACAAACACACCCTTAGTATTTATGAAATTTTATTTAAAATAACTGCAAACGTATTTATCAACAAGAAATTAAATTAATCGAATAAAAATATCAATGACTACTTAAGATTTTCATTTCTTCCTTTCTTTTTTTCTTTTTTTTTGGTAACCATGGTTTCCGACTTTTTGACTGTCACAGGGTTTGAACTCACCGTCACATCGACTCAAACCATTTAAATTCCTCCTTTTTCATGAAGTTGACATGACCACTTTTTTCATGAAGTTGACATGACCACTTCAAGGTTTATTTAGTTATGTTGTGTAGGGTGGTTGTCAGTGACTATGATCCGTGTTTAATAAGCTTCATTTGATTGAACTCTTGTATCAAAAAACGTATATCCTTTTAGTCGTAAAATAAAAAAGGAACGGAAGTATCAACAGAATATCTCAATAAAAGAACTAAAGAAGCATTGAAGTCCGAATAAGCTGATAATAATGTAATACTAATTGTCTAATGGATCTTTAAAAACAAACAATTCAGACCATTTTGTTTCCACTACTATAAACTAAAGTTTGAACTAAGAATTGTAGGACTTTACCCTAATGAAAGGGAGTCCTTCCAGAAATTCTCGACGGCTAAGGGAGACCCAAAGCCGAGGAGGGGGTTTGGAAATAGTTTTCAACCAGCAATTGACGCGCCTCGGTTATTACCTCATTAGCTGCGTCATTGCCCCAAGCGCAAAGATGCCTTAGTCCATAACCCAACTCCTTGTTTTATACA
>BPTQ01000006.1:165357479-165407192 GCA_019973895.1 Chrysanthemum seticuspe
ACAAAGAAGTCATACATTTGTGGAGCCCATGGCGAGTGTTTATCCCAATACACTCGGTCCCGACATGCTATATGTTTCGCCTTGACCCAAGCGGGGTCAACCGAACAGAGGAGTCACCCTCAATAGATCTATTTATAACATTCGCGCTTCCCAGCAGGAATTGACGGTTCATGAAGAGGGCAATTTGGGATCTAAGGGCTTAGGCTAAGCTGCGTAATATTCTAGGTCAAACATTTGGTATGCTCTATAAAACATCTATGTATGATGAAAACTTTAGACATGTAAAAGTATAGTATGCATGGAATACACAAGTAAAATGATTTAAGTAAAATGAGCATGTATCTTCCCCCAAAACAAGTATAAAGCAGTTAAAAGTAGGGGCTATGAAACTCACCTTGGCATTGTGCAATATGAAGTCTAAAGAGAATTAAATCAAGGAGTGATAGTGCACGGCTCCGACACGCAACCTAATTAATACGGCAATTTAGTCTTTATGTTCAAGACTCGATAAAGTTTAACTAACTTTATAAATTTTAATTGTTTGGGTTGTTGTTGTTATTGTTGTGGCATCATTTATTTTAAAACAATTTACCAAGATTTGGGTGGATTTCGGCTTATGAGAGCATGACATGGGAGGAATCTCGAAGAAGGAATTACGACTTTGCTTCAAGGATGACCAAAAGAAAATACTTGGAAGGGTACACACAGAAAATATATCAAGGATGAACAAGACTTCGGTTTGATGATAACCGAATGACGATGTACGAAAAGTATGTACATATAATGTGGGACGTCGATGCAAACGAAAGAAATATATATATATATATATATATATATTAAGTGTGTATATATATACATATATATACATATTTTTACATGTCATTTGTTGTCTAAGATAAATGTACTCAGAAAAAGTTTAAGTGTAACTTTACTTATATACATTATTACATTTGTAATTACAAAATCAATGTAAGTTCAAAGAGTACATTTTCTTTGTAAATTGCAAAAGACCATACGTTTATCAAAAATTTAACTACACTTTATTTATCCAAAGTGACTAATGTCAAAAGTTGTTTATTATATTTTATAAAGTTTAATATCTGTTTATTATTTGATGACATACATGTATATAGTTAGAATTGTGAATTTCTTTTCAAGTTGAGTTGTGAGTAATAATCGTAAGTTATTTTAATTAAATTTCGTCCTTCAATACTTGGTATATGTTTAACATTTGTTTTCGTGTCTCATTTTAATATGAATGCCAAAGGTTTGTATAAGTCGTCGTGTGCAATGGTAAGCCATGGCCGAATTGAGACGAGGTGGATGAGAAGTTGTATAAAACGGAATTTAGCCGGTAAAAACTCGAGACGCTACGCACGACTAAGCGCACTCCTTGGTGGGCTCACCAGGTAAACCAAACGGACCTTTATAACAGACTGGGCTTCGGTCCAGTTACTACACACACACCCTTTATAAAAGTTTGGGCTGGCCTGGTACAAAAAAGAAATAAATGCACTCTTTAAGTCATGGGCTCAAAGCCCAATCTGTCTACCCAAATAACACATAGTAGTTTGATGAGGGGTGGTGCTGTGATGTTTTTGACACGAGGAGGACAATCAACAAGCGCTCGTGGGTTTACTCGTACACCAAAATAAAATGACAAGAACATTAACAAGTATCTTGACTAGCGATTATGACATTCGGGTATATCCCGACTTGATCACTCGGCTCAATATCCTCGAAGGTACTATTACTGAATAATATGAGGAGTCAAGATAAGCAATAGGCTTTTTGTATATTTTCAATGGAAAGTATGCTCTTTTAACCAAAATACAATATAGTTGGCAACAATGAGCTGTTTTGATAAATTTTAGATATGCAATTTAAAAAGAACCCATCATGCAAAGTTATGGTCTTCTTATAAACCATCACCTACTTTTTCTATATTACTGTATTTATCCTGCAAGTCCAATGGGTTTTTATTTAGATGAAGACCCAACCAGTTCATCCTCATTTTCCGTATTTTAATATTTTGGTGAAACAAAGACTGATTTTGTATTATTATGTTTCATGAATTTTATTTTTAGAATTCCGAGGACGCCAAAGATACAGAGAACGATACCCTTCTTTACTTAAATTTGTTTCTATATGAGTCGAAAAGGAGCAATTTAGCTAATAAGAACATGTCGGAAAGTGTCAATGAGCTTGTAAGGGCTTTTCTACTTATGCCGAAAATATTTATAGGCTGATAAGAGTTTCATGTAAACCCGAAAACAAGTGCTTTAGCCAAAAAGTCGATATGAGATTTTGTTAAGCAAAGTTAAGCCAACAATTTGGGTTAGACTTAGAAAGATATTCTGTTTCTTTTTCTTGGTTCTCGACAGCCGCACAACAACAACAAAACATCACCCATTTTGTTACTAAAATTGTAATATCATTTTAACATCCAATAATTACTTTAAATCGACACAACAAGTAATGTAAAATCGAATTACAATTTAATGTAATTACAACTCATTAGATAACAAAACAATTACAAGAAATATATTCTTACATTAAACCCATTAGTGGGTCGAGTAGAAATGGACACCGAACCTCAAGATTCGATCGGAGGAGATTCGGGACAAATTAGAACAATTAACTCTTGGGAAAGCTTCCTTATGCATCCGGTAACAAAACCCCCTTATCAATTTTGAAAAGCCCTTTGTTTGGAAGAAACCTAATTTGTGAATTTGTGCTTGATAGTGGGAAACCTGTGATGATGTGCGGTTTATAAACACAAGAAGGGAAAGTATTGAGCTCTCTTTCTTCCCTTGGTTATGTTGATTCACCCTTCTTAGCTCAGGTCTTGTCCTACCGCCGCCCATTCAACATAGGTAGAGATGTGCTAGATGGATAGGTATCTATTTGGAGGGGACATTAGGGTGGCTCCTGTGTTATACTAAAAAGATCCGAAATCTTTCTTTTGTTTGTGATTCTGAATATAGCGTGGGAGGGAGAGAGACGAAGAAGAAGAAAAAAACAAAATAACAAGAAGGCAGTAGGGTAGGAGGTAGATGTATGAGTGGGAAGAGTTTACCCTTTTCTTTTTGTCTTTAGTGCATGGTACTGTATGATTTGTACTCCGTGTTTTGTCGAATCATTGAGTAAACGTACCTTCCCGGTACCCGAAGAATTTAGAAATTATATTTTTGGAAACGATTTTATAAGCGTAATAATATGACATTCTTATTACGTTGAAGTTTGATTATAATTGTTTGCCGTTATAAATTTGGTGTCGGTATGCGTGCGATGCCGAGACTTTCTAAACTCACGAGATAACTTCTCGTTTTCTTTCGTAAATTATTAGTGATTGATAAAAAGTGTATTTTTCTCTTATCTCAGTATTTATTTTTAGTTTTGTTTGCTACTGCGCTGTAGTGTGCGAAATAACTGATGGATTAAGCTTATGTATGCTTAAATTTTAACTTGGACAATAATAAATTTCACAGATACTTTGTGGGCAAGTATTGTAAGTGCGGTGTCTTATTTTTAAAAGAAACGAGATGACCTCTCGTTTTTAAGTTTAAATATTGGCATTTGTCATAAAATAATTGATTTAAATTTTCTGACGTGATAAATATTATTATAATAATCCGAAATTTTACGGGTTGTTATAAGGTACATCATCAAACTCACGAATGACAGGTAAATTAATCATATGAGGGAACAATGGAACAACTCTGATTGAGAAAGTAGGATTTTGGTATCTTATATGAGCAAAAACCTTAGGAAGCATATAATGCACCTCATACTTTCTATTATGTTCAACAGGTTCTGCTATTTGACTATCCACAATAAGTTGAACAAACCTAGGATATAAGTAATATTTACCTTTCTTCCTAATATTCTGCACAAACCCTTCAAAAATCATGCTAGACCAATTGAATTCCCTCCCTTCAGATAGACAAATTAAAGCAGTTGCAATTTTGGAGGGAAATTCATGAAACCCAGTGGTCTTATTACTCAGACACATCAGCAAGGTGTGAATTAAAAACTTCCATTGGGAAGAAAACATACCTTTCAAAAATTTTACACTGTCTCCCCTTCTTGTATAACCTAACCTTTCTAAACCTTGAAATATATCATAATCAGAAAGATTAACTAGTCCATTAGCATCATCAAACCTCAAAATACCTCTAATGACTTCCTCATCCACCAAAATCTCATTATCATCCGCCACAGTCCTAAAAACCTCTAATCCATCTCGCTCCTGTATCTCAGCATTACCCCAAAATTGATGTATATAGTCTTTAAGAATTGTGGGTGCTACACTTAATGCAAAGTGAATTTTACTGTGGTTGATAAAATTAATCATGGCATGAAAACCATCTGATTGATTATTTTTGATTAAGTAAGCAACTAGGTTATGGGTGTTGGAATACTGCGACGGCATTATGAGTTGTGATGGGATATGATGTGGGATTGTGAAATTAGCAGTTGGAAGTGGTTAGGGTTTATGTTGAGCATCAATTGGAAGTGATTTGAAGATCAATTAAATGATCTGGCAGTGGATTTGGGGGAATAAATATGTTTGCACCAAATTTACAAAACAGCCCCTCAAGTATCCATTATCAGGAACCTGCTAGCAGTGGATTGAAAACCACTAACAGTGGTTTGATAGACTCTAGCAGTGGATACAACAAATTTACAAAACAGCCCCTCAAGTTTCCATTATCAGGAACCTGCTAGCAGTGGATTGAAAACCACTAGTAGTGGTTTGAAAGACTCTAGAAGTGGATAAGGCAAACACCTTTTTTTTTTTTTTTTTTTTTTTTTTTTTTTTTTTTTTAATAACACTGAACAGCAAAAGTCAACGACTTCATTTACTCCTCAACAACTTATTCCCCACATTAATTTTCTGATTCCATCTTAACTTTTATTTAAGAACATATAACTCACATACTACCCATATCAGACATACCCCAATTATTAACCTCACCTCCTTCATCTTCATCACCGCACCACCTCCACCACCACTACATCAAAGCGCCGCCTCCACCACCACTACATCACCGCGCGGGTATCTTTTACTAATTTTTATAAATACTCTTGACTGATTGTAAAAAGCTTCATGGGTTTTTGTTATATAGTTGTAATCTTAAGTGGGTATCTCTTATTTGGTTCATGCTTCATGGGTTCTTGTTTGTGTTAGACCGAATTGATTGAAAAGCTTAGGTATTGTGGTTTGTAAGTGATTATAATAACTTTCACATTCTTTTATAAAAAGCGACAGTAAACCTTCAACAACATTGATATCGGTTTCGATCTTATCTTGAGCAAAATATATTATATGCAATTGAATGTATTGACTAGTTTAAGGTAAAATCAGTTTTAGAGTATACTTAAGACACTAGACTAGAAAGTAGAAATTGATTAGTTGTAGGAATATATGCGTTATGAAGATAGAAATCAATTTAATGTATCTGTAACCGCTTATTATGTACTTTGCTTTTATACTTGTAGGAATATAGGGTGTCACGGGTGCCAAGCCGAGGCCAAAAGGTAAGATATGTCGTTGCGTATTTTAAATAGCTTAGGGTTTTAGGTAATGAGAACTATCCAAGCATCGGGTATCAAAAAGACCTTTTAAACCATTAAAGTTGAGTTGGTCATTTTAACTATTAGGGTAGGAGGGTAGGATGGTGGATTTTGGGACCTAAACCAAGTTCTTGGCAGGGTGTTGGGGTCCACCCCCTTTCATGTGTAATAGCACTTTAACTAGGTTAATGAGATCATGTTGTGTTCATCTGCTTGTGATACAAAAGATTTGATCGTGTTTGCGTACGACTATTTGAACAGTGTGTCTATGGTTGAAGGTTGGTGAAAACATAAGAATGTTGTTAGTGTGTCTAGTTAAAGTGCTATTATACAATTGCCCGACATCATTTCATTCTCCTTTTTACAATGATCTTCCCAAAAACTCACCAACAATTCTCTCCTATATTATCAACCAACAAAATTGAAGTTAGCGGTGGTGACACGTGGCTTCTCTGATGGTTTACGGCGAGGAGGTACACGGTTTCTTGGTCCAGTAGATACAGGAAAGTGTACATCCCATTTCTTGCTACGGTATGTTATTGTTACCTGATGATGAGGGTTGAATCTTAAAGGGTAGAAAGGTGGTGCAAAAGGGTTTAGCTTGCTTTGAGATTGTTTAACTGTGTGTGTGTTTTTAGTGTGTGATTTTTGGTGAGAAACTCCATGTTTGTGTGTCACAGAGCGACGTCAGAGATGATAAGAAGAGAGATGAAAGGGTTTGTAATGATAGAGATATAATGGTGGTGAGAGATATGAAAGGGTTTGTGAGGGTGCCTCATTAACTTCACTTCACTCGCCATCTCTATCATTACAAACCCTTTCATCTATCTTCTTATAATCTCTGACATCTCTCTATCTCACACACACATGGAGTTTCTCACCAAAAAACACACAGTAAAAACACACACACACAGTTAAGAACTCTCAAAGCATGGCTAAACCACTTTGCACCACCTTTCTACCCTTCAAGATTCAACTCTCATCATCAGGTAACCTTAACAAACCGTAACAAGAAATGGGTTGTACACTTTCCTGTATCTACTGGACCAAGAAACTGTGTACCTCCTCGCCGTAAACCATCAGAGAAGCCACATGTCACCGCAGCTAACTTCAATTTTGTTGGTTGATAATATAGGAGAGAATTATTGGTGAGTTTTTGGGAAGATCATTGTGAAAAGGAGAATGAAATGATGTCGGGCAATGGTATAATAGCACTTTAACTAGACACACTAACAACATTCTTATGTTTTCACCAACCCTCAACCATAGACACACTGTTCAAATAGTCGTACACAAACACGATCAAATCTTTTGTATCACAAGCAGATGAACACAACATGATCTCATTAACCTAGTTAAAGTGCTATTACACATGAAAGGGGGTGGACCCCAACACCCTGCCAAGAACTTGGTTTAGGTCCCAAAATCCACCATCCTACCCTCCTACCCTAATAGTTAAAATGACCAACTCAACTTTAATGGTTTAAAAGGTCTTTTTGATACCCGATGCTTGGATAGTTCTCATTACCTAAAACCCTAAGCTATTTAAAATACGCAGGTTAAGCTTTGGACAAACTCGAAGATATCGGAAGTCAACTGACAAAACCGCCTGGTTAACACGAGTTCGAGCCTTATGTGTTACGATATGTTTGTAGAGAATAACATGGTTAGGATTACCGCTAAATGGATTATACGTATAGTTTTGGACCATTTGCGTATAGGTAGCTTATGTATAGTTTTGGACCATTGGCGATTTTGGAAACACATTTTATGTTATCGATTGATGGTTATATATGAAATTATGTTTAGCGAATTTGTGTTGTTGTCACAAAACAAAAACGGAAAAAAACTGTTATTTTTTTGAAAAAACAATTTTAATATCACAAAACAAAAAAAAACCTTAATGTTTATCCTCTGTCACAAATATGTCCTCCAAGTCCAACCATATATATGAACACCTTTTCCCATGCAGAAATGAATAGTCAAAACATATATGAGGATTAAAAAAAATGAGGATAACTTCTAAACAATATACATTTTACACTTGCTATTTTTAAACTACTAAATGACAATACACATTTTGTGCTTAGCACTCTCTATTTCCCCTCTATTTAATCCTCTCTAACAACTCCTATCACAACTACCAACACATTACACTTGCTATTTTTAATCCTCTCTAAAAATAAACTTATCTCAACCAACGACAACAATGGCCAACCCCCGTCTTGCCCTCTTGGATCAACTATCCCGTACAGCAAACTCTCGATCTGTCAAGTCTATGATGATTGTGGAATATTGGGGAGAAGTTAGGGATACTGTTCAGGATGAATTAGATCTGCAAGAGAAGATTGACGAGCTAATCGCTCGTGTACAACGTAGGGATGTGATTATTGAAGAGCTGTTATTTGTTGGTCCAACGAACTCGTCTGTTGCGACTGTTCGGCACATGAGAAGGATGCAAATTGAAGATAGGGCTAAGATTGGAAGGCTGCAGACCTCCATCTTAGAAAGGCGTGCTCACGTTTCTTCTTTGTTATCCTTCATTGAACATCTTGAATCAATGGTCCTTTGACTTTGTGAAGCCTTCATGTTAGGTTTATGTTTGTTTAGGTAATGTAAAGCTTTGATTTAGGTTAGTTTATGGTTATGAAGGTAGGATTATGTGTTGATGCAGGTTGATGGTGAAAGTTGACTAGTACCTAGGGTTGATGTACTAGTTAAGTGTATTTACTTTTGTTTATGTTATAAATCTTAATCTTATTTGTCTTTGTGTTTTAGTAAACAACCTACATTGATGTTGAATTACAAAAAAAATATATCGCATAATCGACATAATTAAACTCAAAAAAAAAATAGCAACGACATAAATCTTTGTATCCAATTTTTTGTTAGTAAAACATAATATGTTTGTCTAGTTGGTCTAAAGAGACATTGGCCATAAATCGCTAAGATGAAAATGGTGCATTTAAAAAGTCGCTCAGAATACATCGGTTTATGTGAAAGTACTTTACTTGATATATTGGTTTATGTGATAATACTTTACACTTTTCTTATTGTGTGACAGAGTCAACAAAAAAGATTTTCATTTGACTTGTAACTAAATTTACAATTGAAATCAGGTAGAGTTCTTGTCAGGGTTGGTGTGATAGTGGCCATAAATCGCTAAGATGAAAAAAGACGCTTTTAAAAAAGTCGCTCAGAATATATCGGTTTACGTGATAGTACTATTAAACACTTGTCTTATTGTAAAAAAGTCGAGAAGGTTTGTATATAAAGATCATACTTTCTTCTAGATACTTGGGTGATATACATGCTCAAAATGTTTTGAATTACGACAAAGTTTGTTGCTTAAAAAATATCGCTTAAAAAAAGTTGTTTAAAAAACTAGGTAAAATATTGCTTAACAATTTTAGAGCCCTTTTTATACAATTTAAAAGAAAGGGAACTAAAGACATATAAATTTAGGGCACCTAAATACAATTGTCAAATATACAATTTAGCTATACAACTATTATGAGTCCATGCACGTTAGCAATATGTTTACACCCGTCTCCTAATGTCACGATTATTGTGATGCATGGAAACCTGTCAAATTAAAGAAAAAAAAGGTTCAAACTGGCAATCAAGTAAACAAATGCATCAAGTATTCTACTCAAGTTATTTTGGTTCAAGTTGGCTATCAAATCAAAATGGCTTATAAGTCAAAAGGCCATAATTACTATGGGTGGCTCAAGGTGGCTATCAAATCAAAAGAGTTTATAACTCATATAAAAACACACATAAACCAAAGCAAAATTTTAACTGCTTTTTTGTTAAAAAAAAATAACAAAAGAAGAAAATGACTACAAAAAAGACTTTCTGCGAGGAGTTAGCTGCTGCTGCTGGTTCTAGTCTCGTTAGAGACATGATGATGGAGAAGTTTCGGAGGGAGGTTACTGTCACTAGGGTGGATGAAGCAGAATTAACCAAAAAAGCCCAAGATATTAGGGCTTGTGTTGCTGAGAGGGATTTCGTGATTGCAGAGTTGGAGCTTTTGTATCATTTTGATTCAGGTGTGCAAAGCATTTCACAGTTGAATATTTTGCAAAATGAAGATTTGACAGACATTGCAAACATGTTGGTGAAGGTTGTGAAAAAGCAGAAGCGAGCAATGGAGCTTATGTCATTCATTGAGAAGCTCAAGTCTATGGTGTACTGATCTAGTTTCTTCTGGTGTTTGTCAAATGTCTTTTGGGTTTAAGGTATGGCTAGGGTTGTGGGGTTTAAGGAATGTCTAAAGTTTATGTTTATGCTTATGGATGTTTTAATAAACCTAGTAACGTTAATTTTGTTGGATATTTTAATATATGCACTTAGTTATTTATGTGTGTCTAAGTACTTTTGTTGGAACATACCTGTGTTATAACCTGCTCCCTTGATATACTGGCTTGCAACGTAGTGTTGAAAACATAACCTACATCATCAAAATAATGGATAATCGATATGGATACGTGTCCTGTGGTAAGTGTGATATGAATTAATTGGTAACTTTGACGAACCATGTAAAATAGAAGTGTCTGCTATAAAAAAAAAATGGCGTTATTCTTGGGCTATTAAATGCTATTTTGTGACACATATATCGCCTGGTTTATTAGATTTATGTCTCACAAAGTAGCATCTAACAGCTCAGAAATAGCGTTGTTTTTTATTTTTATTTTTTATTTTTTTTTATCGATTGCCTGCAAAGGCTTTATCTTGCTCTTCAATGAAAACCAACTTACGCTTAACCTTAGGCTTAGCAACTACATCCCTAAGGCTAACAGACATATCGACATCAACATCAATAAGGCTGCTCGCTTCTTCTTCAGCCCAAGCAATAAGCTCATCATATGTCATATTGCTTGCATCTTTTAATCTTCTTCTATGGATAATCAATTTAGTTGTATAATCATCTTCAGAATCAAAAAAGTTAAGATTCTGATAATAAAAATCAAATAAGTTTTGGGGATTATGTGCCATATACATCATTAACTTCCCATATCGATCAGCAAGGTCATACATGGTAGCCACATCCCTATCACATTCTATTAGTTTCAAGCCTACCTCTAATTGACATTGTGGTAAACAGAAAAACAACGAATGGAAATTTAGCTCAGTATGTTCTTTAAGATACTGGCACATACTACTATAGTCCAGCTTCCTATCCTTGGACACACTCCAATAAAAAACACCCCCATTTTCATACCTCAACGGTTGGAAATAAAACTCGCCGAAAACATGAACGTCAAACAGGTAACGAGGATCTGAAGTCCAACTAGGTGCCATCCTGTTACAAGAACACATAAAATACAATACTTTAAAATATATATATATATATATATATATATATAATTTTACATGTAAACCCTAATTTGGTACGAATATTGAAACATTAAATAGAGACAAAATTGATATGGGGGACCATGACAATAAAGTATCACGAACCTTTCGCACAATTCAATTTTAATAATTGAACGAAAACGACAGTTGAATTAGATTATTAAGCAGCTAGGGTTCTGGTCGGTAGGAAGTGAATGTGACCACAAAAAGATAAAGGAGATAAAGTATTAGTGTATCATAAATCGCTAAAATGAAAAAGGCGCTTTTAAAAAGTCGCTCAGAATATTTTGGTTTATGTGATAGTACTTTACAGTTGTCGATGTACTATAATGTAAGAACGTCGAATAAAAAAAGTTGCTTATAAATTTTTGCAAAAACATAGTTGCTTAAATAATTAGCTAAAAAAGTCGCTTATTCAATTTCACGCCTTTTTTTTCACACCTAAGCTATAAAACATACGTATTTATCTATCACAAAACATTAAACCGAATTATCAACTAGCACTGATTACAATGTACTAACAGTGGTTACACAACACTACTAGCAGTGGTTTAACTCAAGCAGTGGATTCATTCTTCTGGCAGTGGTTTCATCAACTCTAGCAGTGGTTCAAATACTTGGAATAATTCCTGATCTGAGGAACCTAAAACCCAACAATATGGTAGCAGTGGATTGAAAACCACTAGCAGTGGTTTGAAATGTCCTAGCAGTGGATACAGCAACCACACTCCAATCTGTTGACCAAGATTACAGCAACCAAATCTAGGCGAAAAATAGTGATATTATGCATTAAAACCATGAAGGATTACAAAAGATTCACATTAATATGAAGGAGATGCCTAAGTGGGGGATTGCTAAGAAGCCTTAGGTAGGGGTGGTGGCAGATGTCAAGCTTGTGTCCTTTTTGGGTAGTTTTAGTATGATCTTTTCTATTCTCTTTCGATGTACTGATAGTGGTTGTAATGTTCTGATGGTTGTAGTAACTGATTCTGATTCTATTCTCTTTTGATGTATCTGAGGAACATAAAACCCAACATAATGGTTGTGTTGAAAATATATCTTTGAAAATTTTTATTGAAATGTTTGTTTTGGTGTTGTTAATGAAACATATCACGTATTAAGGGGTTGACCGCATGATCAATACGCGCATAAAGTGGCCATATTGAAAAGTACTTACCATAAACTGATAAAATTTGTAACAGTCTAAACAGTCCAATCGAATACAAGTATATACACACCCACCACTGAAAGTTTGTTCATGTAACCAAAAAAAAATTAATAAAACTTAAAATGTCATTCAAGAAACGTATCCGATTTCCTAACAAATATGGAAAACATGATACTCCAAATCATCATAACAATCTACATACATGAACTTAAACCTTATCATCTTTCCATACTCAAACTCACAATCTTCAAAAAAGTGGGTCCAGTCACCTAATGCATTCACATGATTCACCCGGTATGGATTGTCTCTATGATAGTCAATCTGAATTCGCATCATGTATTCGACTGCATCATTCCCAAAAAGTGCATTTTGAAAAAAATGCATAGGATTACTGTGAAGAAAATGGTCTGGAATATCCTGGTGTTTAACATTTACAAAAATTATATAAAATTATATAAATGCAAAATTATATAAAATTATATAAATGCATAGAGAAAAAAGTACACACAAAACACAAACTTACAAGTCTAGATAAAGCAAGAATTTCAGTAGACCTTCTGTAAAAGACATCAGTTTTCTCACCAAAATGATCAAGGTGACCAAACCATTGGCAAATGTGTTGCATTCGCTCATCACCTGTTTCAAAAATATCAAAATAAATCTTAAAGATATATGGTATGATATTACTGAATATGATTGTGAGATTTCAAGCCTACCTCCATCTTCATTATCAAGATCATTTTGTGGAAAAAACAATTGCGTCACACCAAGAAACTGACCCTGTATCTTTGCCCTACCATCGAAACCAAACACGGTTATATTCAAGCTATTGTTCTCAAATTTAGTAAAAATAATAACATCCCCAAATTCAATATCGGAATATTCAAGAGCAGTCGACCACATTTCATCATCCATAACATACAAAGGCCGAGGATCATGACCTCCTTCATAGCCCCAAGTAACATCCACATTAAACTCCATTCCTTCAACAACAACAACAACAGTACCTTGCAACCCAATACCATCTAGAAAATTACCGGGCAATGTCTGAGACAACAACATGATTGACAATTATAACATATACAGTAATAAAATACACTTATTTTTAAAAAAACGTAAACAAAAAAGTTAATTCTTATAAATAACCTGTGGAATATGAGGGTATGGCAGCCGATAACTCTGAAACCTTATATGACGACTTTCTACACCAGCATATTCCTCAACTTCCAACCCATTAGAATCATAGCCAGTAACGTAAAAAGAGTCATCACCTTCTTGAACAAAGTGTAACATATGAACATCCGTATACATGTTTTCATGAACAAATTCTACCCATTTGTTACCTACAATCCTAATGGGACCTCCTAACCGAGCAACAATCCTTACTTTCTTCCGTTGTCTTTGAATCCCAGTTAAATATAAATGCCGATTCCCATTAAAAGCACGGTCAGCAAATTGAGGAAGCTCAAGAAACCCAGGGTAAAAAGTTATGTTTGGTCGCACCACAAACTCGATTGCCATGATTACCTTATAAACAATTACAAGCATGTAAAGTTAAGTTAATGTGGCCAAAAATTTTGATATGAATATAGAAACATAAAATACAGTCAATATTGATATGGGGACCATGATAATAAAGGATCACGAACCTTTTGAGAAATTCAGTTTTAATAATTGAACGAAAACGACAGTTGCACGAAAACAGCTAGGGTTCTGGTCGGCAGAAATTGGATGTGGCCAAAAATAGTTAAAAGATAAGGTTTTAGTATATCATAAATCGCTATAAAAAAGTCGCTAAGACTATATCGCTACAAAATTCGCTTATCTAGTTTCCCGCCAAAATATTTTTACCGCCTAAACACATACAACAATCCACAATGGCTTTGAACTTATCTGAGAAGAAAAAGCTCGATGGTGATGTTACGTATAAGGAGAACCAAGATGACATTACACTAGAAAAAGTTAAGGCATTGGAAAAAAGGATTAAAGATCTGGAAGAATTCTTTGAAAAACTCAAGGAAAGGAAAGCAACTGAAGAAGGATGTGGTTCTAGCAGTATTGTTTGAATGAATGTAATGGTTGAATAATGAATGATATAAGTGTAACTGTTGACAATGTAATGGTTGTGTTGAAAATCTTATCTATGAAATAATTTATTGAGATGATTGTTGTAGTGTTGTTATTGAGATGGTTGTGTTGAAAATCTTATCTATGAAAATTTTTATTGGCTGATATAACCAAGTCAGGACTGAAATAGACATCAACATATTTAATCAAAATGATTGCAATGTAACATACACATGGTAGTAGAACCATCATCACATAGTATTTTGTAACATACACTAACTAGCCTTCACCACAGACTGAAAATAAATTGTTTCATCAATCATCATGCCTGGAAAGGAACCAAAATACAAATTGTTTAACAGGGTACATACCACCCTGAAAGATCAAATAACTACCGCATGGTAGCCTTCATCATACCTTCGAATTACTTGGATCAGAAGAGGCTGGGTATGACATGGAACCATCAGATGTGGAACCTTCAACTATCACTTGATCATTAACCAAACTGATTGCCTCATCACCCTTCATATCATCAGACTGTTTACTACCAACTGCTTCAAATTCATCAAATAATATCCTAGATTTCAAGGTACTAGTTTCAAAACGACTTTTCATGGACACATATTGAACTACAGTAGAGCTTCCAACTGTAGGAAGGTCATCAATATCATCAAAAATCCTCTTACACTTTAAAGGGCTGGTTTGAATAGATGGGAGTAAACTAGTATCATGTGGATCCTGAAGGTCATGATTACCAGCAGCCTGAAAGTCGTTAAAAAGGTTCTTACCTCTTAAAGGACTAATCTCGAACCCACATTCGTTTGACAAACACTCGGTAATAGTGGACTTCTGTGTTAAAGAATCTTCAAAGTCATTGGACACATAAGGACGGACTGTAGTCCTTAAACAAGGAGGAATGTATTCAAGATCATTATTACAACCAAATTCAGATTTTCCTCTGAATAAACTAGCTTCAACAAAAGGCTTGACATAAGGTGTCCTAAGGTAAGCTGGTGAATTTTTCCTCTTCTTCCCATGCCATTAGTTCTTCAAACGACAGACAATCAACATCTTTTTTTTTTCTTTTCGTGACTTTTAATTTTAGATGTCAGTTCATCGTCTGAGGAATCAAAAGATAGGTTCTTGTGATAGTAGCTAACTAAATGAACATGTGGCTGATGACAAACATAGATCCCAACGAGACCATGGAGCTGAGCCATGACATACAGTTTCTTGACATCATTATCACCTTCTACAAGGGTCAACCCTTCCTCTAGACTACTACTTGGAAGACAAAAATACCAAGCCCAAATATCCTCCTTAATTTCTTTCAACAGTATGTCACGTATTTGAGAATACGATAACCTACTCAACCTAGGTAACCTCAAATGTAAAACATCTCCACCTAAATAGCTTAAGGGATAAAAAAAGAACCGACAACCATGATAAACATCAAACCCAAGATCTTGACTGTTTTCAGACATTCTGTGTAACAATGGAAATAATTCAGCAAAACAAAATATTGTTGTAAAAAACCAACTTTACTTTACATTAACAGAAAAAAGTAAATGGACAAACTTACAGCCATTCTTGATACCATAAATCACCACAGGCCTTTGATTCTGTGTTTTGTGATGCCATAGTTAGTAGAAATCTGAAAACCACAAAATATATGTAAGATAAAGTTTAGTTTTGGTTAATAAAATGTACAAAAGGTACAAAAAGTGAACAGTAAAAAAGTGTCTAAAAGGTACAACCATTCTCTAATGATATATCTAAGATATAGTCAAACTCACCCACAAAGTCGCCTAGTTACATGTTGGATAATGCATAAATAGCTATTACCCAATGGACAATACTTGTAAAGTAGCATGCATGGGTTTGCCCTACTTTGTATATCCATAGTTTGGTGTGTGTGTTTTTTTTTGCTTATTTTTTTAGAAAAATATTACTAGTATACAAATTTGTAGTGTGTCTAATTATCATATTACATTAGTTTGAAGACAACAATATAATACAACATACTGAATACAAGGGAGCATATGGTTATCAATTTGTTTTAGGTAATACATCAAAACTAGAACATCACTAAACACAAACACGGTATTTAAAAAAAAACCCTAGCCATTTGTTCACGGTATGAAAGCGCAGCCTGAATAGGATCCTTCACATCCAATGATAGACCAAAAGCCAAGCGGTATAAAAAAATACATACCCAAATACCACAATCACCAAATATCCCGGCCTGCTTTGGTACTTGTTCAGCGATAGTAAATGTAATGAAATAACTTGCCGGATCAATGCCTTTCTTCTCAAATACTTTCGCTTGTGCTAGGACCTCAGGTAATTGTAGTTGTGGACAAAAGTTACACTGTTATAAAAAATCTAATGTTTTAAAACCTGGTTAAACGGTTTTGTATTAATTCTTATGACATATGAATAAATAGTCAAACCTGTAAACACTCCCTCAGTTTGATATAAAACTCTCGCCATTCCTCTTCAAAAGTTTGACCGCTATCATAAAAGGTAACAATGCCTGTGTCTATCTCCAAACGCGCAAGACACCAATGAGCTTTAGTTTCATTAATAGGCATGAAAACCTACAACGTTTGGGTCACAAACATAACATTAATATATGGCAAAAGCTAAACAGGTTAATTATATGAAAGAGACTGGACTAGAATAAAATATATATATCGTCACTTACGTGGTTAACGTCAGACCATGGAATAGAGTATCTTTCACCATTATCATACCACAACGGCAACGATTTTTGTAACAGAAGCTGAACAAAATAGCTACTAACCATCGCCCAATCAGCCGTATCGGGTCTAACATGCCAAAGGTAATTAACCCACAAATCTATGTGCTGTAAATTTCGAAACATGAATGAGTGTGATAAATGTTATAAGAAATCAATTCAATAGGTACAGTTGTATGAGTACTTGCCTCATCCCTTAGCCAACCTTTCCTAGGCGGGTCTAAGCAAACCAAACTTTCCCAAAACCTTCTATCCACACACACATTGTCACATCAAGGAAACTTGCAGTTAAGCGGTCCAATTTGTCCAAGAAATTCTTCAAATTCATTTGTAAAATGAACTCTGTTGACAGCGTTGCTGGAGCGTGCAAAATCCTAGTATATGAAACGATTACACTTATAATCAATTGTCATTAACTAGATATATTTTAAAACGTTGTCAAGAAGTATTTTTCATACCTCAACCCAAGGCGTGACAATTTTAAGTTTTTCACTCATATCTGGATCAGGTAAGCTAGAGCATCGTCTTTTTTTTTCAGCATATGCCTTGGTCCAATAATACGAATTAGCTTCACCCGAACGTTGTTCACTCCTTTTGGAAACTGCAAAACGCGCTCTACTGGCTTTCATATGATTTGAGTTCATGATTGCTTCTCCCCTTTTTTTTCGTTCATTTTCATATTGCAACCTTTTTTCCTCTTCCCGTATTATCAACTTGTCCTCTTCCATCCGTAACCTCTTCTCTTGTTGCATCAACTACTGCTCTTTTAACCGGGCACTTTGTAATTCTTCATGTCGCAACCTTAATTCTTCTTGGATAATAAATTCCTGCCAGCGTTTATATAGTTACTATCGTTATGATATGTTATGGTACGGAAAGGGTTTTACACTTGTTTACTGATTTTGTAAATTACCTTTGCAACATCGTCATCAGAAAATTCATCTAGCCGCGCTGATGAACTAGTATCAATGCTTGACTGACTTGACTCAAACAAGTCAAGAAAATCATGATTAAGCTCATCACAAAACTGTGCACTTAGATGCCGAAGATCATTAGTTAACTCCAATTTCTCCTAAGAATGAAAAAAAGTATTTATAAAAAGCATATATACGAAAAATAAATTAATTTTTGAAACCACTTCTAGTTATTTTCTAACCACTGCTAACCTTAACAATGCTTTCAGTGTTTGGTTTATGTTTGTGATATGCAGGTATGAACGATTGTTTGTATACTTTGGAGCTTTTTGGAGCTTTTGCTGTTTAGTGTTATTATTTAAAAAAAAAAAAAAAAAAAGTGGTTGCTTTATCCACTGCTAGTGGTTTTCAATCCACTGCTAGCAGGTTCCTGATAATGGATACTTAAGGGGCTGTTTTGTAAATTTGTTGTATCCACTGCTAGAGTCTTTCAAACCACGGATAGTGGTTTTCAATCCACTGCTAGCAGGTTCCTGATAATGGATACTTGAGGGGCTGTTTTGTAAATTTGGTGCAAACGTATTGACGCTAAACAAAAAGGATGTCAAAGTATATATACGAAAAAAAGGATATATTACCCCATTTCTTTTTCGAGCAAGAACCTGAAATAAATTATACAAAATATTAAGGACATATATTATTATCAGTAGTCGTGTGATTATTGATGGGTTTATGAGGAGAATATAAAGTATAAATAACCTGAATAATTGCCTCGAGTTTGAACAAATGCTTATTTAACTCTGTAATAACACCATCATGTATTATGCTGATCTCTATTATACTGCTCTCACTCCTGCGTATAATAGGTAAATGTTTCATTTCAGTCTTGCCACGTTTGCGTGCTGCGGCCATCTTCTTCAACCACTCGTCGTAAAGATGTGTGGTTTTCACTGGTGGAGTTCTAGGTATGTAATCATGGAAAAACGCCGTAAACTTTATATACCAATCAGATCTCCTCTCAGCTATTTTCGGTGTAAGTTCTTTAACAGGATTGGAATCCTTAAAAATGAAATAATAATGTTGAATAAAACATTGCATTAATGTAGAATAAAAGATTGCATTAATAAGAAAAATTTGATGAATACTTTTACCTTTCCAAAAAGAAACTTATAATCAGATCTTTTGAAGGGTGTATTCTTTGACCACGCTACTCCTCTTGGCATAATATCAGGAACTTTATTCCACCATAGAATGCTTCTTTCAAATGACTCCAGTATCCATATCTATACGGATTTTGCAAGTTCAATAAAAAATAATAACATAAAATATTGATACATAAAATGACTCCAGTGTATATTGATACATAAAATATTAACCTTGAAAGCCCAAACGAATCCTGACAGTGTATAGGTTGGAACAAACTTGTGGTATTTGTTAATACCTTGAAGGAAATCCCACTTGTGTTTATCCGCAACATCCAAAATTTCATCATACAAATGCCTCCAAATATGCTCTCCCCATGGAAAGGCATCCCAATCATCTAGGTTTTCAACTAATCGCATGAGAGTATCATCAACTTCCTGAACCAATAATCTGCCCATGAAGATAACCTCCAAAGCTAACAATAGACAAAGACGTACTGCATCTTCGTCGCATATGATACCAAATGCATCTTCATCCTCAATTAGACCAAGAATATCTAAGTTTGTAATTTTTGAACCTGAACGTTTTGGGAAAACCCTTGACCTAAAATTGAGGTGTCCAGACCTATATTTTTCAAAACTTACTTTTCCAAAATGAAAACCAGTGATAAGCGAAAACTCTGGACGACCGAAATGTAGGGGACGGTCTTCAATATAATATACAATCGGCATATCATGATGATTTTCATTCGGATAACATTGTTTTTGTAAAATATAATCTATCATATGTGCTTCGTGGTCAAAATAAGAAAGGTCCAACCATTTACCGAAACAAGTTCCCCGAAACAACTTCATTCGTTTTTGATCCAACTTGGATTTTATTAAAGAAAAGTAGTTTGGTTTACTTCTGATGATGATTTTCGCCTCATATTCCTACAAATGAAAAAATAAATAAATAAATTAAAATATATATATATATATATATATATATATATATATATATATCAAAAACATATTCTACTTAATTACATAGGGGAGTAACAAAGCTGCATTCAATCATCCAATCATATTGTACAATCATCCAAGCATGCACATTATTTACAATTAATGCATATTGTACAATTTTGTAATAAATACCATATATTACTTAATTCCTTAATGTATTTATTGCAAAAGGTACAACAACAAAGCATCACATCTCCAAACACCAGATAAATTAAAAACCCAACACAATAAAAAACCTTTTGCTAACTTAAATAAACTAAGTTGTTGTTGCAAAACTACGATTAAACATGATTAATTTCAAATAAAATACGGAAAAAAAAAAGATATGAACAATTTATATATATGAATATAGAAATACATACCCGAATACGAAACATTTTCTTGCAGGATTTCGAGAAGACGGATAGATCTTGCCTTGTGGGAGTATTTTGTAATGTATGTGTTATTCTAATTCATCGAATAAATGTTATGAAAGATATGTGATATGAAAAAGCGCTGGAAAAAAAAGGAATACGCTTAAGTAAAAAGTATTTTACAGTTCTGTAAAAAAATGATAAGAGTACAAAAGTACAATTTTTAAAAAAGCGCTCAAATTAATTCGCTTAAGTCGCTCAGCATTGGGAAGGGGCTAAAGGAATAAAATAATAGTTTCCAAAGTTTGACTTTTTCCTCGAAAATAGCAAAAAAAAAATTCGCTCGAATCTTAAAAAGTCGCTGGATCTAAGTCGATTATAAATCATAGATACGAAAAGCAACTTTCAATGATTGGGTTCTGAAAAGTGGAAGGACACTTGGCGCTCCTTGATTGGAAGGATAAAGTCGCAAGTCTCAAGGTCTATTTAAGAAATACCCCAACTTTTTTCCTAGTAAGTTTTGACACCTTGAGCAAAAGTTATATTTGCATAATTACCCCTTAAAAAACTAGCTATGAAATATTTATACCTAAAACATAGGGGTAGATATATAGATGTGTCACGAGAGAATTACGATTAATTATATAATACAGTTTAGATCATAGAATTACACATAATTATATACATACAAGCACATAAAAACAAGATATTACCTCATTTACCTGAGGTTTTCTCATCCTCCAATGTATATCCACATCATGAGTATGATGCTTTTTCACTTTAGACTCAACTAACTTGAAGGGATCAGTTATACCATCCGCTCCATTTATACCATCAGCTCCATTTATCAGCAGTCTTATATAGTCATTCATAAACTCTTCATGCTCAATTACAATTTCACTATCGCCAACTTCAGTAATACCATCAGCTCCATTTATCAGCAGTCTCATTAAGTCATCCATGAACTCTTCATGCTCAATTACAATTTCACTGTCGCCAACTTCATATACGCTCTTTGGTTTATTACTGATTGAACTACCATCCTTGTTAGGGAATGTACGACGGTTAGATGTTCTTTGCCTTAGTTTTTCTTTTCCTAAGCTCTATTAGCTCATCATCGCCTTACGATAAATAGTCATGTGACTAATCGGAGTACTCACTATCACAATCACTATCACTATCACTTTACAAACTGAAGTTAATTCCACGTTCAAACTCAGTTTCACTATCCCTATTAGTATCCACAACAGATATGTTCACATTTAATTATAATACCCTTCACTACTACAAAAAATTAGCTTTTGGTACGGTTTTTAAGGGCTTTTGGTACGGTTTTTGAACCGTACTAAATAAGGCGTGTTAAAAAATAAATCATTTTTTGGTACGGTTTATAACCGTACCAAAAAATGAATTTTTAATACTATACAACCTTACCAAATTCATTCGGTCAAAGTCAATAATATTTTGTTTTTTTGGTACCGTTTTTTTTAAAAACCGGACCAAAATCTTTTGCTTTAAAAAAATATATTTGTCATTTTCTTTTTTTCAAAACTTTTATATCAAAATATTCAAAAACCAAACAAACAAAAACAATATCTAACAAGCTGAACAATTCATATATATACATCAACAAGGTAAATAGTTATATACACAACATGATTAGATAAAATGTTATACATTAGAACTATATAAACATCCCTATAAAAACTAAGAGGCAGGTGTAACTAGAGGAGCAACCACAACTCTAAAACACTAGTTTGCTATCATAAGCGCCACTTGGTTTATCTGAGTCTTTGACTATCAATGTCCAAGCTTAGTCTAATCTTCTCAAGCTTGCTCAAAAAGGTTCTCATCATGTCCTTTTGCTTGCTGGAGCTCATCTGTGGACTTTTTCAACTACAAATACATCATATTCTGTTAAAATAATTTCAAAGGTGTAGTTGTCAATAACTGCCTAAAAATATTAACTCAAGCACTTAACTGAAATACATCTGAACACAGTTACAATAGGTTTAGAAAGAGCTTTAAAAGCTGGTCCATAAGCTCCCTCCTCAGCCAAATGCCGCTTTCGAAGAGCCTTCATAGCATGTTTTATTTCACGCATTGCAATTTTTTCCTGTGACCAATAAAACAAACTCTATTAAATCAAACAACAATCACTCACAAATAGTTTAAGCACATCCGATATACCAAATCGAGTGTAGGACAAAATGTTAATCTAATTTTCAACCAAACCAAGCAATAATCACTCAAAAACAGCATAAGAAGTTTCAGTATATGAAATTCTTCAATTCTCAATTGAATACAACTTATACATATAAGTACAACTATATAAAACCCACCAAGGAAGATTAGTGGTATTTCAACTGGTATTAGAGATGATACTTACAGTGGTGGCGGTGGTTGCTTCGGATGGTGGAACGGTCCTTTTGGTTAGCGAGGGGCGATGAAGCAGTGGTGATGGCGCCGAGAGGTTGTGAGAGAGGAGTGATGAGAGTTGGATGGAAAGTGAGATCTATCGTGATGTTTGGCAACGTAAGCGGGAAAACGAAAGTTAGAAAATGGAAGTGAAAATTGTAAGCGGGAAAACGAGTGTGGGTGCTAAAATGTAAGCGGGAAATGGAAAGATATACTCCCTCCGTCTCAATTTAATTGTCAAGAGAGAGAAATCACAAAGTTTAATAAAAGTGAGGCCACTTTAATTTTCAACCACACGAATAGAATATTATCTCTATAGATTTTCTGGTTTTTACTAAAAAAGTAAAGTGGACAATCTTTTTGAGACATCCAAAAATAGAAATATGAACAATTAAATTGAGACGGAGGGAGTATGTTTTTTTCGTTAGATTTCACAAATTGCCAAGAATTTACAACCATTAATTTTATTTACAAATTTTTTAAGTGAATTTTCATATATTTTTATTTTTTAAAGAAAATAATAGACATATTAATATAGCTAACAAAAAGCTAGAAATTACATCGACATCAAACGATTATCTTGACACAATCTAGAAACACCATCTCGACCCACGAAACTCAATCAAGAAATTACAACCATGATAACTGAAAGAATCTAATGATAAAAGAGTGTCATCCAAAACCAACGAGTTATACAACCAAATAAGAACAATCATCCGATAGAAAGTATGGAGACAGGTGGAAAACCGACCATGACTTTCACAAAGCCTCTCACAGCTAATACAAAACCCGTCAAAATATCAACAAACTAATAACGGTCACACATTCTAACCGAGTGGTGGTATGACGAGAGATAGACATGCTTGACATAGAAAAAACCCTTGATTTGTTGAACTAACTCAAGCTGAAGCTTCAGTAACCCTAACTCGCGTAACATCCCAAAAAACGACGACGAAAATATCTCAAAATGCCAAACACCCAAAACCATTTGCACACTCTATGACCTGAAAATACTTGTCATCGTCATGTTTCGCTACTTGGAATAACGAGCCTGATGAGGTATAGTCTCCTCTGGATACTCCAGAGGAGATACTCCTAATTGACGCCACTAATCCAAGGGTAAACTATGAGAAAACCACTCCACTTTGGAATAGTCCACCGGAGTAGATAGGTGACGAAGGTTACCTCAGGTCCGGAGGCAATGATGATGATGATGGAGCAGTGTCTGCATAAGAGCCAATACACTAGTAACTGACATAGTGTATGATGATGGAGTAGTTTCTGCACAAGAGCCAATATACTAGTAACTGGCATAATGTATGATGATGGAGCAGTTTCTGCGATTAGTATACAAGATGACCATCAATTGTCATGCAAACCAATAATTTGACTATATTTTCCAATAATCCCCTACATGAACGAAATTTATAACGGGAAACAAAAATCGGCGACTCGATGTTGTAATATAGTTTTGCATTTGATATTTGTGTAGGACACTGATGTAGGTTTTACTGACCATGTTTTAATATTTATAAGTGTCTCGTTTACCTATGGTCTACCCTTATGCACTAATGGGCAGTGTACCCGATCGTGTGTAGTGTAGTAATCAGTAAAACCGAGGTCGTCCCAAGAGCTATGTGAGCGGATTCTAATTAAGTCTAGGTGTCATAGATTTTAATTGGTTTTAAGATTGAAACGATTAATTAACTACTAAAGCAAGAAAATAAAGAAAGCAAGTAAGGGTAGAGGTTGTGATCAATAGAGTAGAAGTGTGCTAACCTAGTTACTCGTCCTATCATGTTATGTTCACGTTTAATTACTTCCAATTGCTTCAAGTGGGGGTTTAGGTCGCTAGGACAGCATTTGGTCAGTTCGTCCTAACCTATCAGCAAAGGTTTCCACCGGAGATCAAGCTACTACCCTTGAAAGTCCAGTTGTTTTTAGTCCCCTAAGCCAAGTCATTAAGTTCCACTACATGCAAGATTCATAACAATGAGTGCCCGGGCGCTAGCATCTTAGACACTCATCCCTAACTTCTTAAGTTCATCCAAACGGTAGGTGATCAGTTGGTCAAATCACTCAAGCGAAGAAGGGTCGTCAGTTGGTCAATTCTTACCCTTCCCACTCAGTCTACCTACTTAGGGTCAGTTGGTCAATTCTCCTAAGCAACTAGACACTACCGCCATTCAAAACTACCGAAACAAGGGTAACTACCAACAAACTATGCATGCATACACTAGAAACAATTATACGGAAGCAATGTAAACATAAACATAACAATTAAGGAATCATAACTAGGCTAGCACCAGAGGTGCTTAGCCGATCATATTAACTTAAACAATCGATTCAATGTTTAACATAATAAAATACATGAACTGAAAGTAAAAGAAATGATAGATCGCTAATGATTATCGTTAGGGAGTGATTTCTCCCTTGGAGATGGCTCCGTATGCTCCTCGAGATCTGCCTTCAGTCTCCTACCCACGTTCTCTGCTTTTGTGTGTGGAGTGAATGATGTGAAATGCAGAATTTAGGGCGGTATTTATAGGCCATATCTGGTTACGGCGTAACTTAAGATGAGAGTTATGCCGTAACAACAATATCTTCGTATTTTGCTCTGGAAAAGCTGGTTACGGCGTAACACATGGAAATGAGTTACGCCGTATCTTCAAAAAATCATGATTATGCCGTAATTGTTGAAAGAGTTACGGCGTAGCTTGTAGCGGCGTGGAACATCATTTGACCTAATTAGTTACGGCGTAATCCTGAGATGGAGTTACGCCGTAATCTTCACTTTAGTTGGTCTTCTGAGCTACGCTTTTGTTACGGCTTAATGTGAGAGAAGAGTTACGCTGTAATTACTTCAAAATGGGCATACTATCATATATCATCAATAAACTCTCTAAATCCGCGTCTCATTAGCTCCAATGCTCGTAATTTACCTGAAAGTGAAATATAGAGGAAAACAAGCGTAAACCCATATAAATGATATAAAATACGAGAAATATCGGGGGAAATTGACACTTAATATTCAGGACTATTTGATGTTATCAAATATCCCCCCACTTTATTCAAAGTTGACAAACACATCAAAATCTTTTCCCGAAGCTATCTCGCCAGGATTGGAAGGGGTCTTTGGGGGATCACTGAGAAACTCTTCCAACGCATCACCAAAATCGCCTATAGGGTCAATTGCGCAAATATTTTGAGGGATGGATAGAAGTTCATTAGATCTGAACGTAGCAATTTCCCCATTAGCTTCAAGAGTCATTTTTCGAGCAAATACATCCACTTTTGTAAGGGCAGTAGCGAGCATTGGTCTACCTAGAATGATAGGTATCTTGTTTTCTTCGGGGATATCCAAAATAAAGAAATCCACCGGGAAAAGGAACTTGTTAATTTTCACCAAAACGTTTTCTACGATTCCCAAAGGTGATTGCATGGATCGATCGACCATTTCTATTTTCATTTTTGTTGGTTTAAGATCTCCGATTCCTATAGGAACATTAAACGAGGCATTATGCTTATGCTTGCTCCAAGATCAGTCAAAGCATTACACATGCTAAGATTCCCGATCAAGCAAGGGAGAGTGAAGCAACCGCGGTCTTTTTCTTTTTGCGGCAGTTCATTTCTTAGAACTGCTGAATATATCTCGTTTAGTTGAACTGTCTCATCGAGATCCTTATTTAATTCCTGTAAAACACTGTTAGGATTAGTTATTATGGAATTAATTAGAGGGATGTTTACCGGGAGAGCTCCAATATCAAGGAGTAAGAGTTTCTCTTTGCTAATTCTCTGTTTGACCTTCTCAGAGAAGGTAGTTGGCTCCTCAGAAACTATTTCAACTGAATTGACAAGTTCTTCATCCCGTGTAACAAGGTAATCCGTAATGGCTTTCGAGCATAAGTCCAAATTATTTTCCAAACCCTTGATCCGGTCTTCATGAATCTTAAGAGAAGATACCGTGTTTTCTACGAATTTTCTCATCATTTTGTTCAATACTCTCGTCACGTTCCTTTGATTCTTCAATGTGATCAAGAATCATCTTTTACAAGATGTTTTCAATCTTGGCCCCAAATACACTCTTTAATTTTTCTACCTTACAAGCTTCACTTTCACTAGCCCTTTCCAGTTTCCGCTTTTCAAAAATTGCACCGTAATCATTTTCTCTCTTGGTTAATGTTTTCATCACCTTGTGATCGAAATTATCTTTTGCTCCATACCCTGTCTCCATATGCCATTTATAGCAATGTTCAGATATCCGTCGAATACACTCCAAAGCTTGGTTGGGTGCAATGCTTGGAATAAGTCTAGGAGAATCGAGTAGTTTACGGGTTTCTGCATTAATCCCTCTATAGAAGACATAGACAATTTGGTGCTTATTTAGGTCATGAGTAGGGCAGCGGTAAAGTAGCTCATTGTATCTTTCCCATGCTTGATACAATGTTTCTTCACTCTCTTGAATGAACTGATGGATTTTACCGAGAAGTTTAGCCATCTTTGAAGGAGGGCAAAACTGTTGAACGAATTCTCTTCTTAATTGATCCCACGTTCCCTTGCACTCGGCAGGGAGTCTATTATACCATCTTTTTGCAGTCCCTGTAAGAGTCATAGGAATTTTTTTGCTGTAACCGAATAGCTAGGGATATTCCGGACGCTAAAAAGAGATGACAATTACAACACTTCTTCCACATGATTTTGCACATCCTCATTCTCGTCTCCCGAAAACTGCAGCTCGTGTAATTCCCTGATAAATTGGTCCAGAATGGATAATTTTTCCATACTAGAGTCTTGTGTGAAGGCTCTTTTACAGTTCACATTGGGTTGCTCCATATACTGCTCCATGGTTATTCCTTTGATATTAACTTCATCAATAACTTCAGGTTCTACATCAGATTGGTCAGATTCGTAAAATGAGAAAATATTATAAATAGGAATTGGTGAGTAAATTTTTTTCGTCCGAAATTGTTTTTCCGGATTGTCGAACGGGGTAGCCAAAATGGCTTGGAGCTTCTGGTCTTGAATCCTGACATTTTGAAAAAGAAAGAAAATTAAAAATAGACTTAATAAAAACCCTAATATAACTCTCCGGCAGCGGCGCCAAAAACTTGATGCAGGTTTTACTGACCAGGTTTTAATATTTATAAGTTTCTCGTTTACCTATGGTCTACCCTTATGCACTAACAGGTAGTGTACCCGATCGTGTGTAGTGTAGTAATCGGTAAAACTGAGGTCGTCCCAAGAGCTATGTGAGCGGATTCTAATTAAGTCTAGGTGTCACAGATTTTAATTGGTTTTATGATTGAAATGATTAATTAATTACTAAAGCAAGAAAATAAAGAAAGCAAGTAAGGGTAGAGGTTGTGATCAATAGAGTAGAAGTGTGCTAACCTAGTTACTCGTCCTGTCATGTTATGTTCACGTTTAATTACTTCCAATTGCTTCAAGTGGGGGTTTAGGTCGCTAGGACAGCATTTGGTCAGTTCGTCCTAACCTATCAGCAAAGGTTTCCACCAGAGATCAAGCTACTACCCTTGAAAGTCCAGTTGTTTTTAGTCCCCTAAACCAAGTCATTAAGTTTCGCTACATGGAAGATTCATAACAATGAGTGCCCGGGCGCTAGCATCTTAGACACTCATCCCTAACTTCTTAAGTTCATCCGAACGGTAGGTGATCAGTTGGTCAAATCGCACAAGCGAAGAAAGGTCGTTAGTTGGTCAATTCTTACCCTTCCCACTCAGTCTACCTACTTAGGGTCAGTTGGTCAATTCTCCTAAGCAACTAGACACTACCGCCATTCAAAACTACCGAAAAAGGGTAGCTACCAACAAACTATGCATGCATACACTAGAAACAATTATACAGAAGCAATGTAAACATAAACGTAACAATTAAGGAATCATAACTAGGCTAGCACCAGCGGTGCTTAGCCGATCATATTAACTGAAACAATCGATTCAATGTTTAACATAATGAAATACATGAATTGAAAGTAAAAGAAATGATAGATCGCTAATGTTTATCGTTAGGGAGTGATTTCTCCCTTGGAGATGGCTCCATATGCTCCTCGAGATCTGCCTTCAGTCTCCTACCCACGTTCTCTGCTTTTGTGTGTGGAGTGAATGATGTAAAATTCAGAAGTTAGGGCGGTATTTATAGGCCAGATCAGTTTATGGCGTAACTTAAGATGAGAGTTACGCCGTAACATCAATATCTTCGTATTTTTCTCTGGAAAAGTTGGTTACGGCGTAACACATGGAAATGAGTTACGCCGTATCTTCAATAAATCATGATTACGCCGTAATCGTTGAAAGAGTTACGGCGTAGCTTGCAGCGGCATGGAACATCATTTGACCTGATTAGTTACGGCGTAATCTTGAGATGGAGTTACGCCGTAATCTGCAGTTTAGTTGGTCTTCTGAGCTAAGCTTTTGTTACGGCCTAATGTGAGAGAAGAGTTACGCCATAATTTCTTCAAAATGGGCATACTATCATATATCTTCAATAAACTTTCCAAATCTGCGTCTCATTAGCTCCAATGCTCATAATTTACCTGAAAGTGAAATATAGAGGAAAACAAGCGTAAATCCATATAAATGATATAAAATACGAGCATTATCGGGGGAAATTGACACTTAATATTCCAGACTATTTGATGTTATCAGACACGTAGGTGTTACCCTTTGAACATTCCCTTTTGAAATCGGCGACTCGATGGGTTGTGTTTTCCTTCATATAAACTTTCAAGGGCTTTAGTCTCATTCCTCTTCACAACTTGCTAACTAACTCTCTTGTTGACTTTCATAAGCGGATCCATAATGTTATTCTATAACTTTATATTGTCGATAGTGATAACTCAAGTTGGAGTAGTTATTGTATTGCCATAATATGTCTATGCAAATTCGAGTTTCGTACAACTCATCAAACTCCAAGTAATTTTCATGTATTCTAACTCGAAAAAAATGCTACATTCTTTGATAAAATCTAAAAGACAACAAATACGGATGATGCGGATTGTGGTAACACCAAAGTTTTACAACCTTTTTAGAGAGAATACCTAACCATTGTAGTATAGTATAGACAAGACTCAGGAGATCGATCGTTCTCTAGGAGAATAGTGAGATAGGTTCTAAGTGTATTATGAATTAAGTCTAAAGGTTGAGAGAATAATATTTATGGCATTTTTATGTTTTATTGGAAGCAAATAAAATCTCGGGTATTTGAAACAGGTTGGTTTGTGTTGGGTCAATTCAGTACCAATGCACACACAATAATAAAAACAATACATTTATATTTGTAGATTTCAGGATGTAACGATGTCACGTTGTGGTTGTGACGCTGTCAGCTCGTCTTCATTAGGGATTTGAATATTGCACCGACTTAGTTGTGACGATGTCACTTAGAAGTTGTGACACCGTCGGTCTTGACTTGATTGGTCTTGACGCCATCATGGTAAACCGTCACCAGCTACTGAATGGTCAGCACCCTCAAGTGACGATATCACTTGGTAAGTTGTGACGCCATCATAAGCCGTTCTTGTGACATCTTTGTTGTTTTCTTTGTTTTTTCATCTAATCCAGCTCAAAGTGCATCCTTTTTCAGCAAACGCTTCCCAAGTACTTAAAACTCAAAAATAAATGATTAAGGGTAGTAAATGATCAAATATGTACGAGTTTAGAGGGTAAATGACCCCTTTAAAATGCATGAAATTTCACCTCATCAATGGGCACAAAATCAAAATGAGTAAGGTAATGTTCTAACCATTAAAACGCATTTGTTCTACTACACTTTGTATGTTTATAAAGCTTAAACTCAACCATAGAAAATCAAGGTTGTAAATTTCCAAAGAGGTAGGATTCCGATGGATTTTAAATTTGAATAATATTACGAAGATTATTAAAAAATGACATTATAGTAAGATCTTAGGATTTCGATGGATCTTACGATTTCAATATTGCCAAACAAAAACGAAAACGCCTTTGAGTATGATTCTGATATTAAAAACCTTGTCACCAACATTGTCAATAATTATTGCACTCGTAGTCGGTAATTCCCTAAGTAAAAAATCAGTGGTGTCAATCAATTTTTATTTGGTGCGGTTCATAAAGAAGTACTAGTTTTATTTAAAAATAAAAATAAAAAAGAAACTATTTGGTACGGTTTTCCAACAAACCGTACCAAATAACGTTTATTATTTGGTACAGTTTTTAAAAACCGTACCAAATAACGTTTATTTGGTACGGTTTTGTAAACAGCCGTACCAAAACCCAAAATCCCCAAGCTAACCGTAGCAAATGAAGCCTTTTTTAGCACGGTTCTTTTAAAAACCGTATCAAATGGATTTTTTTTCATGCTTAAGTACGGTTTTTCCTATAACCGTATTAAAGGACCGTTTCAAATAATACTTTATGTAGTAGTGCTTATTCCTACGTATAGGGTTTCTAAGTGGCACTAGGGAAACATCATCTACAATCTTACCCTTACCTTTATCAACAACTTTCTTAACACGGATGTCATCTTCTATCACCTTACCCTCAATGACTTTCTTAACAGGGATGCCCCTTCTATCATCTTACCCGTACCGTTGCCATTCGTTATAGTCACATTAGACTTATTAAATGTAGGATCGAAAAACATAAAGATTTATGTGGTTTGGAGGTCGGGGTTGGTGGAAGAAGATGAAGATCTTCATCCTTTTAGTGAGAGAAACTAGAGAGAGGGAGGAGAAGATAAGGATAACTTTATTGAATAAACACACACTACACTTAACCAAATGTTTCACCTCACCCCTCATGGAGAGTCATGAGGGGTATTTATAGGCTCTAACTTTGCCACATAAACGATACTAGTCCCTAAGGGCAAAGTATACTACGCATCTAGTCCAATTCACGTAAGTGACGTTATCTTTATAAAAAAGCGAGGCTAACAATCTCCCTCCAAGATAGCGTCACACGTGAATGGTTACAATGAGACCTATAAATACAAAACAAAGTAAATTACAATAGTAAAGAACAATGTTGACTTTCTTGAAGCGCAGAGTCTCTGTAGTCTAGATACTAAGGCAAACTTGAAGTTTTCCCTTCCGATGACCTCGGCATTTGATCTTCTTGTAGCTCTGAACTTCACCTGTAACGGTCTAGTTAGGTTATTACTCCCTCCTAACTAGTGAGCCTTTTCTTTCTTTTCTCCCTCCTGAACCGACAACACTCTTCCAACACGCAGCGGAGAAAGTAAACTCTTGAAGCACAATGGTTGTCGTTCTGGGAACATCATAACAACATACTCACTTAGTATTGCATCCGAATTGGTAAAAAGCCCCGATGTACACACACTACTTCTCCTTCTTTAGTCTTAAGCACAAATCCCTTTGTAATCCAATCACGGAAGATGAAATACCAACTTCTCCCTCCTGATGGTTGCGAGCTATCGGAATCATCATAATGTTGCGTACATGCCGTATTACCCTTTTTGATGCAATTTGACATCCTAGCTTGATCAAAATTCTGTGAGAATATGTCGCAAAAATACTCTCAATACGTCTCTCAAACCAACCTTTTATCGAACCTCCTTGAATTCACCGGCTAATAGTAATGACCACATATGGAGATAACCCGATAGGACTAACTTGAAAAGGAAGTGAATATCCCAACTTTGTGACTTACTGCTTGTTCTAAATTCTTGAACAATCCACAACGCCGTGTGACACTGAGCACTACAACGTAACTCCTTAAAGTGATGGTTACACACTGTGAGCACTACAACGTAACTCCTTACATCAGTTATAACCAGATTGTCCATTCAATCACCTAAAGTGACAGTAATACCCCAACAAGTTATCTTGAGACATGCATCCAACCAACCAACGTCTCAAAGATAAGAAGTCCACCCGTGAAATATCACTTCAATTCCGCATCAATAATACCGTACAAAAACCCCGTAGTCATTTTTCAATTATCACTTAAGCCGTGAATAATGTATCCCTCCGTGAAAAATTTTATACCATGCTAAAATTACCAACTCAATATACCAAATGATATCAACAGTGTGGCTAACTTATGAAATTAACACACAAAAAATTCGGATATCATTTGTTCAATAAGGCACACGTTTCAATCCCATCAGCTCAAATATTAGATCCATGGTCTCAGTCCAAAATTTCCGAGCCCACATGAAATAAATATGATAAAAGCCCTTTGACCACGATCCAATCCAGTCACATGTATACTAACCGGATATAAAATATTGCACCCCTTTTTATTTCACTTAACCTAATCCTAAAAAATCACTTTGGATAAAAAGCACCCCCATCACACATTTTCTCTCCCAAGATAGATCTGGAAAAAAAAATACGCATCACAACTCCCATTCACAAATCTCATCTCCTCAATATTTCAACATCATAAACGAATCATCCAAACACAAATTGTGGAGTTTGATAGACTCCATGAGATCGTTTTGAGCCTCTAAGGTTAACAATAACAATGATAATAAACTTGTACACGCAGCGGAATAAAACAAATCAAAGTTATTGACACAAGGTTTATCTTTATAATCACTCCAAGCCTCAAATATTATTTGATCAGTATAATACGGTTACACTAAACTTGTAACAGGGATCAAAGATCCTTGAGGCTAAACTACACAAATCCTAGGCGTCCACTTAGACGACTTGACGCCTAGACACACACACACCTTTAATGACTACATTATGGAAGACTTAATTATGAAAACCTACATCCCTTGTCCTCTTTATATACTAGAGGATTAGGGTTTACAAATCTCTACTAAGGACTAAATAATAAATCTTCTTTTGCAAGCAAGTCCTTCCATCTTTTTGTAGGTTTCATCTTTGTCACTTTAAGCCCTTGATGTTTCATTCTTTATTGTTTTGTATCATCGAATCAATAAACCCAACAATCTTCCCCTATTTGATGATGACAAAACAAACACGTTCTTGTACGAACTTCCCTAGACGAAGTAGCAGAAGTTGAGATGTAAACATCTCACCATGAATGAAATATTCTTGTCTTCCTTTGTCTTCCCCTTAATCCATGCCACGCCACTCCAACATCTTCCCCTTTTTTTTATCAACAAATAGATAATGTAAGCAATATAAACTTCCCCTTGAGTGGTGCATGAAAATGATTCTTCAAATCAGTAAGCTCCATGTAATGATCACTTGTGAAGAAAACCAAATATAACAAACTTGATAAAGAAGTAGAATAACCCAAACTTGTGTCTTATGTCTTGTTTATCCACGTGACTCCAAACTTATACTAACACCATATAAGTAGACCGCAATCTCTTGACAAAATCCTCATCTTCAATGAGACACTGAGCACTACAATGTAACTCCTTTAAGTGATAGTTAACTAGGTCTTCATCCATCCACCCCTTAACCTATGAAAACTAGATTTTGCAAGTCTTCGTCAACATCCTTTAAGCACGAACAAGTTATCTCCAAAGTGTAACACCCACTTTGAGATATGATAAGATCACGAATCTAGGTAACTCAACTACAATATCAAATAGGTTATGATCAATCATCTTCGTAATCACCTATTCAATAAATATCAAAAACGAGCCTTTTAAAACCTTTAAGAACAAATTAAACCAATCTTGTGTGTGTGTCGCAAAAAATCCAATAAACTCTGTACCAAATTCTTGTACAACTTCCCCTCAATTCCAACACTATTCGAGAACCAAAAATCATACATAATTCGATTACAAGCAAAAATTCTCATCAGCCAATTAACGTCACCAACAATGATACATAATATCAATAAAATCACATGACAATAAAATATTGTCATTGCTTTCAATCCCATACTTTATCCATAAATGTACGCATTATTGTATCAAGGTATCATCCAAATAAATCAATTTGTACAAGCATCCACCAGCGTCCAAGACACTCACCAATCTTAAAAATCAGTACGAGGTAATAAAACAATGAATCATTCAATCCTTAGTAATCATGCATGTGATATGAACGCATTGTGTATTATTGGACCAAAGTAAAACTATATTAAATCCACTTTAATATATAATTAGTCCCACTTGCCACAATCCATTATAACAAACGAATATTATCTCAGCAATCATCGACCCACTATTAGACCATGACCAATAAGATATAAGGATGGCAAGTCCCATGTTAAAACGTCAACCTGTATGCATTGTAGCAGATTGAAACCCAAAAGACAAGCTCCACCATCCCATCATAATATCAAATCCATGCAAACCTTATGCCATGCACTCGAATCTCAACAAACATCTCTACTAATGTCTTTCATAACCAGTAACCTTACTCCTTGTACCAGTAATCATGATACATGTATACGTATACAGCAGCATCCAAATACCAATGAGAAGCTTTCGAGAAGCCCATCAGTGGTTACAAGTAAAACTAGCAGTGGTTACCTTTCGAGAAGCCCATCAGTGGTTACAATTAAAACTAGCAGTAGATTCACATTAACCTAGCAGTGGTTACGAGAAAATATTAGCCGTGGTTACGATCAAAGTAGCAGTGGTAATGAGCATAACTAGCAGTGGTTTCGAAGAAACGCTAGCAGTGGTTATGATTTGGTCTAGCAGTGGTAATGTAACCCTCGAACTATCAGTTGAAACATGAATGGCAGCAGCAGTTTTATATGACCAGCAATAGTATCACGAAGCTTATAGCGGTATTTATCAATCAAGCAATACAAAGAGCATAGAAGTAGTAGTAAAGATCAACCAATACCCTTTATATGACACGTCAATTAAATAAATCTCTGATGCACTTGACCATAATAATACCACTGTCCAATTTAATAAAATTATACCGACCAATTCAATATATATCAATAGCTTCGAAGTTAGCCATGCATGTTATCAAAACAACCAATGATAATATAATATTAGAATAATGAATTGATCATGCATGTATAAAACCAAACTCAAAACAGATACCTATTGCTGCCTTTTTGTCGTTAATGAAAAAACCTTTCAAAATTCGATCATCATGAAAACCTCCTTCTGCAGCAGACTTCGACACTTAATAACTTTTGATTGAGATCTCGGATCGACAATCCCTCTGGTGAAAAGTTAGATGTGTATATAGGGAACGTCCACCAAAAATTTCGTCACGATCCAACGGTTAACGAAAAAGTTATGATCGTTTCAAAACAGTGCTGCAGAAAAATACGAACTTTGTACCAGCTTCGAATTTTTCCATCTTCTTCATCGAAAAACCTTGCGAATCCCTAGGTAACGAGCTCCCCGAGTCAGTTTCTATAAAGTACCCAAAGATTCATCAAATCATCTCTATCAAAATACTGAAGCATTTGTGAAAATTTATTATACTCAGAAACTTCATTATTGAGTCTTTGAATTTTCCACACTCCTTCACTTCCATCTAAAAGATTAAACTCATAAGAAATGATTTGATTCACATCTGCAACAACTTTCAACTTCTTAGAATCAGATGTCTCCTGATCCTCAGATGTTCTTTTTCGTTTACTTTGCATCCATGCATCATGCTCTTTAATCCACTCTTCCTCCTTTTGAGAATTCATCGGACAAAAATCATTATTAATTCTCATACATGTCTCATAGATTTCCAAGATTCTTTTAAATGAACATGTACTAAGATTTTCAGAAACATATATACCAGAATTCTTGATAATCCTCATCAAAACATTCCTCAACTGAGCAATAGAAGGAGGTTTCTTTCTTACAATTTTCTTCTTTTCTTTACTAACCTTCTTTGCCAACATACCCAGAAGTCTAGCCTTTTCTTCATCATCGAACAAAGCCCATTCTTGTACTGTATACTCATCATTGATCAATTCAGAAGCTTTAAGATAGTTTTGAGATTCATACCATGTAGCTAATATCTTCTGACTAGCTTCTTCTTCATCTTTCTTTCTCTTCTCCAAAACTACTTTATCCTCCTCTTCAAGACTTTTAGCATATTCTGCATCATACGCTTCTTGTTCTACTTTATTTTTAAACTTCAGTACTACTTCTTTGCCTTTTCCAACATTAGATTTGACCATTTTCTTCTTCAAAGGTTCACCAATAACCAAACTTTTACCTTTTGGTTTACCTTTTGATTTAGTAGCAGTAGACTGAATAGATAAAGCAGGTGCAATTATTGATGTAGGTATAGATGATGTTTTGCTCAGATTAATCAATGTGCTTGCAGCCTCTTTCTCTACTTCTTTAGGCTTAGATGGTAATTCAGAAAGAGTTGTAACAACAATAGAAGTAGTTGTGATAGCAGTGGGTATGACATTAGTAGAAACAATAGCCAAATCTGAAACATCAGTGGTTACAAAAGTACTAACCAGGGTTTCAGATATACTATCAGTGGTTGTGTTCTGCACTATGTCAACATTCTTCAATTCTTCAAGAACAACAGCATTCCCAGCTTTATCAGAAACTACAAATTCTTGATCTCCACTGTCAATATCTTCTTCCATAGTAACACCAACAGATACATTCACAGCCTCCCCTGAATTCATGCCATCACTCCTCCCCTGTTTGTATACATCATTCACATTCAGAGTAGAAGAGGAGTTCACCTTCTTTTTCAGACGCCGCAAAGCTTTCAAAACAGCAAGTCCAGGTCTTTTCACTCTCTCCAAAACCAAGACCCTATGCTTTAATCTCCGAATAGTTTTACCCTGAAGCACAGTGACTTCCTGTAGACTAGAAATCTTATCCTCCATTTTAGCACACTGAACCGTCAATTCATTTATACATTCAAGAATATCCTCCCCACTTCGACCTGTGTTATCTGGTCCGAGAGGTGGTTCATCGAAAAAGTCATCATGTACATAGTCATCAACCGTCAATTCATTGTCAGGTTCCAATCTATCCTCATCACTTCGAGCTGTGTTAACTGCTCCGAGCGGTGAATCCTTGGATTTAGAAGACATAGCACCAGACCGAGCCTGATCATCTATGTACCCTGTAACAGCCAGTTGGCTAGGGATGCCTCCACCTGTGTTAAGCTCCAAAGAACTTTCCACATTAGGAGTTGCCAAAGGTTGGGTCTTATTGATGTTTCCACTAACCTGACCAGCATCTAAGCATGAATCAGTAGTGGAAGCCCTTCCAATCATGTCACCTCCACCCCGTGTGACAGCCTCATTAACCATACCACTAGCACTAGCCTGAGGAAGCTGAGTGCCCTGTGCAAGACCATCATTAACCTCAGAATCAGTAGGAAAAGTAAGCATGTGAGGAAATAAAGGAACATCTCTAATAACAACATTCTGTGGCGGATTCCTCATATAAGCAAACACTCGAGGAATCATACGATGTACCTCATATTCTCTAATATGGTCAATAGGATCCTGTATTTGATGTTCCACAAGCAATTGAACAAATCGAGGATACAAATAATATTTTCCCTTCTTCCTAATATTCTGCACTAACCCCTCATAAATCATCCTAGACCAGTTAAATTTCCTTCCATCTGACAAACAAATAATAGCAGTAGCAATTTTTGAAGGAAAATCATTAAAGCCTGTGGTCTTATTGCTCATACACATCAACAAAGTGTGAATCAAAAACTTCCATTATTGAGAAAACAGATTCTTAAAAAATTGTACCTTTTCACCTCTGTATGTGTATCCTAATCTCTCTAAACCAGCCACAATCTCAACATCAGAAAGATTATCAACACCATCAGCATCATCAAGCCTCAAAACTTCTCTAATAAGCTCCTCAGAAACCGAAATAGCATTCTCATCCACCCTAGTACTAAAAACCTCCAACCCATTAACCTCCTCAAGTTTAGCATGCTTCCAAAACTGACGTATGTAGGCTTTAAAAATGGTAGGTTCAACCGTTAAAGCAAAGTGAATGGGACTATGAACAAGGAAATCAATCATTTGATGAAACCCTTCAGAGCGAGCATCTTTGGTGAGAATAGCAACAAGATTATGTGAAGTGGAATACCTCTCAGCCATTGTGATTAATGATATGAATGAAGTGGGTTTGTGAAGAAATCAACCAAAGTGATTAGGGTTTTAGAATATTTGCAATTGAAAGTGATCCATCCGTGAGTTTGGGAAGTGATATATATACTTTTGCCAAAGTGTCAAAACAACCCCTGAAGTATCAAAACAGAGTAACATACTATCCGTTGTTCTACAACAACTGTCCGCGGTTGTAACACCCCATCAGTGGATACAGATAAGCACTTCTCCAACAGATCCAAATTAGAGCAAGCAAGTCCATGCCTCTTGAAAAGTGATCTCACAAGATATGAAGGATTACACAAAAACCATCTATTACCCAAAAACTATAATTTTTTTTTTTTTTTTTAACACAAACATAAGCAGCAAACACACTAGCTCCTTATGCACACACATCCTTCTTTCCTGCAAGACAACACAAAACAAACACAAAGACAAAGAGTATAGCTGTCAGTGGTTAGTAATAGCCAGAAGTGGTTACAAACAACCTATCCGAGGTTAGAACAGTAAAGTCAACATAGTCAACTTCTAGAATATATCTCAGTTCAATCCCCAAGAACCTCATTAACTTTCCAACCACATTAAACCTGCCCCTTAGTTACTTCAGTAACCCTAATCCTCACTTATAAAAAGCACCCAAATAGCATATAACGCCCAAACCAATCAAGAGATAAAAACCCTAATTGCTCCAAAATCCCCAATCAATCAAAAATGTGGAACCCTAGTTGGAACAAACCAGAAGTGGTTGATCTAACCACCTCCTCATCCTCTTCATCATCTTCATCATCAAGTGAAGATGGAAACCCATGGCTAACTTATTTGCCTCCACAAGAACCAAGACCAAGAAAATCTCCATTTCTTCCATCATCTGAAGATGATAGTGTGGTGAATCCAAGTAATGCCTCTGAAGACTCTGATGATTCTTCTAAGAAGAGGACTTCAAACTCCAAACCTTCATCGTCTAACCCCCAACCAAGACCTCGAGCAAGAAACCCACCACTCCCTAGTGACAAAGAGGTGGTTCTTGGTCTTAGAGCACTAACTCATGGTGCTTCTTCACACATCGTAACCAGGAAGGGAAAAGGGAAGATGGAGTAAGTTGCTGAATGGTGGTAAGAGAAGATGGAGCACAAGAAGAATATCATATCATCCATCTATCTGCCACAATCAGCTTCAGCTTCTTCGTTTGCATCAATCCATCCTTTCCATTTTGATCCTTAGCTGCTTCGTTTGCATATGATAAATGCATATCCAGCATTCAAACGATATCAGCAAGGATAGTAGTAGTAGAAATATTAGGAGAAAATCATGTATAGATGTAGTCTTTATTTAGCACTTGAAGTTTCATTGTAAGCTGTAAGCTGTAAACTGCTTTGTTGAATGAACAATGTAACTTCAGTACTTCTTGCATCTCTATAATGACTTGTCTTTTACCTGCACAACAGTTAGTGGAAACACAGAACAACTAGCAGTGGATAGATCAATTCTATCAGTGGATATAAACCTTTAGAAACAACACTGTCAGTGGATATAAAAAGAAACAGCAATACCGAGATTACATAATAACAGTCCAATACTTTCACAAACTTATACAAAACAATTTGAGAGTTTTAGAGATTTATCATTCCAATATTAACAACAAGATACTGAAACCTTCCCACATCAAAAGCTTTTGTGAGAAGATCAGCAACATTGAAATCAGTATGGATTTTTACCATTTGAATCAACCTTTTCTCATTACAATCTCTAATAAAGTGATGTCTTATCTCAATATGTTTAGTTCTAGAATGTAAAACAGGATTTTTGATAATGCAAATTGTACTGTTATTATCAATGTAAATCTTAGTATGCATAAAATTGTACCCAAAATCCAGCAATTGATTCTGAATCCATAGAACTTGACCACAGCAACTAGCAGCAGCCACATATTCAGCCTCAGTTGTAGAATTAGCCGCAATAGTTTGCTTCTTACACTGCCAAGAAATTAGTCTGCTTCCCAAGAACTGACATCCTCCAGTGGTAGACTTCCTATTCAGACTAGCTCCAGCATAGTCACTGTCAGTGTAGGCCACCAAGTCAAAAGGAGAATCCTTAGAGTACCAAATGCCCAATTTAGGATGACCTTTCAAATACCTAAAGATCCTCTTAACAGCATTCATGTGTGAGGTATTGGGTGTTACTTGAAATCTTGCACACACACATACTGAGAACATAATGTCAGGCCTAGATGCAGTCAGATACATCAAAGATCCAATCATGGATCTGTACAACTTCAAATCAACTTTGGGACTTCCATCATCTGGTAGCATAGGTTTTTGAGTCTCCATAGGTGTACTTGCACTTTTTACATCTTGAAACCCAAATTTCTTCAACACATCTGCTACATACTTGTCTTGACTAATGAAAATACCATCAGTCCTTTGTTGAACCTGTAGCCCCAAAAAGAAAGTGAGTTCTCCCATATAACTCATCTGAAACTTATCATGCATAAGTTTCTCAAAATCTCTGCGTAGCTCCTTGTTAGTAGACCCAAAGATGATGTCATCTACATAAACCTGAACCAGTAAAATATCATCTTTGTGCTTTCTAATGAACAAAGTTTTATCAATCAGTCCTCTTTTAAACCCATTGTCCATCAAATAAGTAGATAGGCATTCGTACCATGCCCTAGGAGCCTGATGCAGTCCATACATAGCTTTCCTCACCCTGTAAACCTTGTCAGGATGATCAGGATCCTCAAAACCAGGAGGTTGACAAACATATACCTCCTCATCAATAGTGCCATATAAAAATGCACTTTTAACATCCATCTGATACACAACAAAATTCTTGAATGAAGCATAAGCCAAAAACAATCTAATAGCCTCTATCCTTGCAACTGGTGCAAATACTTCATCATAGTCCAAACCTTCAGTTTGTGTGTATCCTTGAGCAACCAATCTGGACTTGTTCCTCACCACAATTCCTCTTTCATCCCTTTTGTTTCTGAACACCCATTTAGTCCCAATAGCCCTCTTCCTATTAGGAAGATCAACCAATGTCCAAACTTCTTGAAGTTTGAACTGAAGAAGCTCCTCTTGCATTGATTCTACCCAACCTTCTTCTGTTAAAGCTTCTTCTATTCTCTTGGGCTCCTTTTGAGACAGAAAACAAGCAAACAAGCAATTTTGCAGATCTTTATGACTGTTTCTTTTGTGAAGAGATCTTGCAAAGAACCCATGTTCAGGAAAGGGTTCTGAATTCTTTACCCTGCTTATTGTTTGAACTGGAGTATTCAAATTTCCAAGAATCTGTTCCTTGGGATGAATCTTGTGAATTCTGGTAGAAGTAATTGGACTTTCATTTATAACAGTTTCCAAATTAGTCAAATTAGCATTGAAGAATTCATCCATGTCTTCATCATCAGTAGGAGAATCCATCTCAATCAAGTCAGGCATATTAGGATCATGTGGATACTCCTCATCACCAAATAGTGGCTTTGGATAAGGTCCAAAGAAAGTACTATCATCAGTGCTTGTAGCCGGAATTGCACTTGAACTATCAGTGGTAGAAGAGGGCTTGTCAGCATTTACAGATGGCCTATCAGCGCTTACAGTAGGCTTATCAGTGCTTGCAGACTGCTTTTTCTTCTTTTCAATTTCTTCTACCGACACTGAGTTATCTGGCAACAACTCATCCTTATCTTGATGATGATCAACTTTGCTTCCAGAATTTAGTACATCATCACCAGAGGGACCTTGCTTGTGAATGATGGAAGGAACAGAACCAGCTTTCCACTTTTCAACCAAATAGAACTCTGTTGGAGAATCAGCTTCCTTTGAAGATTTATCTACTTCAGAATCCTTTTGTATACCTGCATCAGCATTAGTGGAAGTTCCTGCAATGATAGGCTCATAATTCATAGATTTGGTTAGCATATCAATGTTAAACAGCCAGTCTGGTCCTTTGGTCTCAACACTAGGAGTCTTTTCACTGAATTGAACATGTAGGTTTTCTTCAACAATTCTAGTCCTCCTATTGTATACTCTAAAGGCTTTGCTATTAGTGGAATAGCCTAAAAAGTATCCATCATCTGCTTTCTCTTGAAACTTGCCTAGGTAGTCTATGGTATTCAAAATGGTAACAGGACACCCAAAAGGTTTTAGGAATGCAATCATTGGCTTCCTACCATGTAATAGCTCATAGGGGGTCTTGTTATGAGGCTTCACTACCTTACTTCTGTTTTGCACATAACATGCAATTCCTACAGCTTCAGCCCAAAAGGTAGTTGGTAATTTAGACTCTGACAACATAGTCCTAGCAGCCTCAATTAGTGTTCTATTTTTCCTCTCAGCTACACCATTCTGTTGTGGTGTTCTAGCAACACTAAACTGTCTTTCAATACCTTTAGCTACACAGAACTGATTCATCACATTATTCTTAAACTCAGTTCCATTATCACATCTGATTACTTTGACCTTATGACTTACTAGATTTTCTATCTTAGTAATGAAACTCTTAAGAATCTCACTAGTCTCATTCTTAGTAGCCAAAAAGTATACCCAAGAAAATCTACTATAATCATCAGTGATAACTAGACAATACTGCTTATGGTTCAAGCTTCTAACAAAGGTTGGTCCAAATAAGTCCATATGAAGCATAAACAGTGGTTGTGTTATGGTGTTTACAGTTTTGGTCTTACAAGAGGCTCTATGTTGTTTTCCTTTTTGACAGGCCACACACAGTTCCTTACACTCAAAAAACCTTTGAAGGTAACCCTCTCACTAAGTTTCCTTTTACCAGTTTATTGATTGTTTTGTAATTTAGATGACCTAGCCTTCTATGCCACAGTTTTGACTCATCAACAGATGCTTTAGCAAACAAACATAAGGACCTATTAGGAAGAACATTTTTAAGATCAAAACAATATATATTTTCCTTCCTAGGTACCCTAAGTTGTATAAACTTCTCATCAGGCATCTTAAACTCAGGAGATAACACCACACACTCAGTTTCCCCAAAAAGTACCCAGTTTTTCTTATCACACATTTGAGAAACACTGAATAAATTGTACTTAAGTCCTTGTACCAAATAGACTTTTTCAAAGTCTAGCTTCCCTGTTCTGATAGTGCCTCTTCCAAGTATCTTTCCTCCCTTTGGATCATTGCCAAATGCCACATATCCTCCATCATAAGCTTCAAAATCTTCCAAATTGCTTCCATCCCAAGTCATGTGCCCAGAGCAACCACTATCAAAAACTCCTTTATCTTTTAGCTCAGTTTGAAGATTGCCCTGCACATAAGATTACACAAAATAGTTCCTCTTGTGGACCCAAGTCAGTACTGACTTGGGTCTGCCCTGTGCATCAAAATATTCAAAGTTTGTTAGGTCCATTGATGCACAATTGACATATGGTAAAACCTTTGTCTTAGGCTTCCATTGCCAACTTGCTGAGGCCTTAACAACATAAAAATGATTTCCAACCACTGTATCAGTTATCACCTTAGGAATTTTTAAAACTTCTTTTGAATCAGTGGTGATATTTGGCTTATCAGTGGTTTGACACTGCTTAGCCGTGTTTACATTTTGCTTAGCAGTGGTTGGAACCCATTTAGGTGAAGCAGTGACAATAGATTTTGTATTCCCATTTCTCATCAGCACTGCTCTTGGAATCATGTTACTGTTAGGATGAGGATTTGTTTTTCTTGAAAAGTTTTTATGATTTACCCTCCTCCAATGATTCCAAACTTGTGGTCTGTTTTTATGACAATTTCTCTGTAAGTGTTCAAAACTACCACACACAAAACAAGCCTTATTAACACATTGAAACTCATCACCTAATCTGTTAGAAATTAGACCATTTAAGCTTTGTTGATTACCCCTAGGTTTATATTGTTTCATCTGTTCCCTAGGAATTTCCCTGTACTCTACAACTTTCTTGGTAACTTTAGCTCCAAATCTAGGTACAAGGTTGACTTGCTTAGAATCAACTTTCTTAACTGACTCTATCTTTTCAGATTTAGTTGATTCAGTTCTATCATCCTCAGAATCTGATTCCCAATCTTCAATTATGGGAGCACCAGATAGCTTATCAGAACTTATCTTAGGTGTTTCAGTCTTATTTACTTCTTCAACAGGTTTATTAAAACTGAATTCACTACTAAATGACAGTTCTTTAGCAGGTGGTGCATTTTTCATCAAGGGGGGTGGTGGCATATCATTGTATCCTAAACCAGTACCATCTTTGAATAGTTTTTGACCTATTGGTTTCCTTACAAGATCAGAAGCATATTGTGTTTTAGCAACCCTAACAACATGTTTTTCCTTTTCATCTAGGGTCTGTATTTTTACACTTTCTGCCTCTGCAAGTTGATCTCTAAGCATTTTAATCTCTCTGTTCTTAAGATCAATTTCACCACCTAGTATATTGATCTTTTCTACATACTCAAACTCACATTTAATACAGAATTTTAGCTTCTCTTCTACACCCTCTAAACCAACTCTATATCCTAAGTTATCTAGAGTCAATCTCTCTACTTCTTTTCTCATACTCTCAATGATAGCCTTTTGAGACTCTAAGTTATCAGAACATGATTTAAAAGAACAAGTAGATGCTTTAGAATCATTAGATACCTCAGAATCTGAACCAGAAGATGAAGCATAGGCCATTAGAGCAAAATTATGCTCTTTTGAAGCTTCACTAGCAAGAAAGGCTGCATTTGGACCTTCTTCTATCTGATCACTCCAATCATAATCACCAAGTCCATCCTGAGCAACCAAAGCTGAAGAAGTAGCAGGCACTTCTGTTGTCTTCTTAATACCTTCAAGTCTTTTAGGAGCTCGACATTCCCTAGCAAAGTGACCTTTCTTTTTACAGTTAAAGCACTCCATCTTGCTTTTGTCAAATCCAGCTCTCCTTTGACCATCATACTTAACCTGTCTTCCAGTCCTCCTCAGAAACTTCCTTGCTTGAAGAGTCAACATTGCCATTTGCCATTGAAGATTAATCTCTTCAAGATCATCAGGATCAATTTCATCCAGATCTTGATTCAGCACAGTAACACTGGTAGTTAAATCAGCCAGAAAAGCACAGATTGCACCATCACTGACATTATCACTAACAGTGGTATTGTTTGCAATAGCCGTGGTTATACCATAGGCAGCAGTGGATACATCTTGTGAGCTGTTGTTATTTGTGGATACAAAAGCAATGTTTTGATTTGTAGAAGATGAGTTAGTAAAGGTATTCTCAGACTCATAGACCTTCAAGTTATTGAAGAGATTGTCTAGAGTCATTGTAGCAAAGTCCGTCTTGTTTCTCCACACAATAGTATGAATAGCCCAATCAGATGATAAGCTCCTTATGAATTTCAAATTTATATCTTCTTGAAGGAACTTGTAACCCACTGCCTTCAGTTGACTTATGAGTTTTTGAAGCCTATTGTATGTGCCATCAATCTTTTCTCCACTTTGAGCAGTGAAGGTTTCAAACTGATGCTTAAGCATGTTCATCCTTGACTTCTTGGTAGCTTCATTACCAGCAAACCTTAACTCAAGAGCATCCAATAATTCCTTAGCCGACTCATACTGATCAAAGTCTAATGCATACTCATTAGGTATTCCCATGGAGAGAATACTGTGAGCTTTGATCTCCATCTTTCTCTTAGCTTTATCAGGTTCACTAATAATAGCAACCTCCTTACCATCCACACCCTTCAAAGGAAGAGTGTCTCCTTTTTCAACAACATCCCATAGAGCATAATCAATCATGCGAATGTATTGCCTCATTCACATCCTCCAGATTTGATATTCACCATGTTTGAGCATGGGAACCTTAGAAGCAGTCACCATATGAGTTTCTTCAGACATCTTAACTTCCTTGAGTACAGATTAACAGACTCCTTCTTGATAACAGTTTCTAGATCACAAGCTCTGATACCAATTGTGGAGTTTGATAGACTCCATGAGATCGTTTTGAGCCTCTAGGGTTAACAATAACAATGATAATAAACTTGTACACGCAGTGGAATAAAACAAATCAAAGTTATTGACACAAGGTTTATCTTTATAATCACTCCAAGCCTCAAATATTATTTGATCGGTATAATACGGTTACACTAAACTTGTAACAGGGATCAAAGATCCTTGAGGCTAAACTACACAAATCCTAGGCGTCCACTTAGACGACTTGACGCCTAGACACACACACACACCTTTAATGACTACATTATGGAAGACTTAATTATGAAAACCTACATCCCTTGTCCTCTTTATATACTAGAGGATTAGGGTTTACAAATCTCTACTAAGGACTAAATAATAAATCTTCTTTTGCAAGCAAGTCCTTCCATCTTTTTGTAGGTTTCATCTTTGTCACTTTAAGCCCTTGATGTTTCATTCTTTATTGTTTTGTATCATCGAATCAATAAACCCAACACAAATACATCCTAATCCGACCCTTGTCTTCATGTGCTACATAATCCGAAGCACGAAATCAGAGAAAATGACTTCAAGATCATTAGAATATGGTCTCGGGTAGGTGTAATTGTTGTATATTCGTTTGTAGTTTCGTTTAAGTTCAAAACCGAACCAAAAAAGTGAATTAACATACTTGTTATTTTACTTTACTTAATATTCGGATAATAACACAATAAAATCGATGATGAAATTGATTCATTTGAAATAATCTTTAAAAGATTACAAAAAAATTGAATCAAAACAGAGATTACTTGTATATTTTCTTTTTGAGTCTTGATTGAATAAGAGATGGGGAGTGATATTGAGTTTCTCGTTACTCGTCCTATCATGTTATGTTCACGTTTAATTACTTCCAATTGCTTCAAGTGTGGGTTTAGGTCGCTAGGACAGCATTTGGTCAGTTCGTCCTAACCTATCAGCAAAGGTTTCCACCAGAGATCAAGCTACTACCCTTAACAGTCCAGTTGTTTTTAGTCCCCTAAACCAAGTCATTAAGTTCCGCTAAATGGAAGATTCATAACAATGAGTGCCCGGGCGCTAGCATCTTAGACACTCATCCCTAATTTCTTAAGTTCATCCGAACGGTAGGTGATCAGTTGGTCAAATCGCACAAGTGAAGAAGGGTCGTTAGTTGGTCAATTCTTACCCTTCCCACTCAGTCTACCTACTTAGGGTCAGTTGGTCAATTCTCCTAAGCAACTAGACACTACCGCCAAAACTACTGAAAAAAGATAGCTACCAGCAAACTATGCATGCATACACTAGAAACAATTATACAGAAGCAGTGTAAACATAAACGTAACAATTAAGGAATCATAACTAGGCTAGCACCAGCGGTGCTTAGCCGATCATATTAACTGAAACAATCGATTCAATGTTTAACATAATGAAATACATGAATTGAAAGTAAAAGAAATGATAGATCGCTAATGTTTATCGTTAGGGAGTGATTTCTCCCTTGGAGATGGCTCCATATGCTCCTCGAGATCTGCCTTCAGTCTCCTACCCACGTTCTCTGCTTTTGTGTGTGGAGTGAATGATGTAAAATTCAGAAGTTAGGGCGGTATTTATAGGCCAGATCAGTTTATGGCGTAACTTAAGATGAGAGTTACGCCGTAACATCAATATCTTCGTATTTTTCTCTGGAAAAGTTGGTTACGGCGTAACACATGGAAATGAGTTACGCCGTATCTTCAATAAATCATGATTACGCCGTAATCGTTGAAAGAGTTACGGCGTAGCTTGCAGCGGCATGGAACATCATTTGACCTGATTAGTTACGGCGTAATCTTGAGATGGAGTTACGCCGTAATCTGCAGTTTAGTTGGTCTTCTGAGCTAAGCTTTTGTTACGGCCTAATGTGAGAGAAGAGTTACGCCATAATTTCTTCAAAATGGGCATACTATCATATATCTTCAATAAACTTTCCAAATCTGCGTCTCATTAGCTCCAATGCTCATAATTTACCTGAAAGTGAAATATAGAGGAAAACAAGCGTAAATCCATATAAATGATATAAAATACGAGCATTATCGGGGGAAATTGACACTTAATATTCCAGACTATTTGATGTTATCAGACACGTAGGTGTTACCCTTTGAACATTCCCTTTTGAAATCGGCGACTCGATGGGTTGTGTTTTCCTTCATATAAACTTTCATGGGCTTTAGTCTCATTCCTCTTCACAACTTGCTAACTAACTCTGTAGGATCGTAATATTTATTGTGTTGATGATTCGGGTGGTCTTGGATGATCAAAATACATGTTAGCCATTAGAGAGAGAAAGTTAGAGAGTTGGGTGTTTTCTTGGTAGAGAGTTACTTCAAAAATTGTAGAATATTAGATTGAAAGCACCACCCCTTCCATGGATGGAAGGGGTATTTATACTTACAAACTACACGACCTCCTATCGGCCTGTGGATCAGGTATACAGTGGGTAAAGACCCGTCCTTCCTCCACGGTGTTGCACTAAGCTATACTACGCTACAGACTAATAAATAAACAACTAAATAACGTAAATAACGACAAGTCTACGAGCTAACTTAAGCTAGATAACATTTGGGGTGACCGACTCTTCACTAAGGAATTTTGTTTCAGTTCTTATCTTACGATCCTAAGCTGTACATTTTGTACCCCACTGGAGGGAATCCCCCTATAACAATCCTTAATCTTTTAAGGAATCACTTCTCAGCCAGTGGGGTTTACAATAGATCGAATTCAATCGAGCATCTGAACAGCAATAAATGCAATAAATCAACAAATAAATAATCAGACATCGCATCATATCGAATCACGTTGTGGCACCTCCTTCCTGCCCAGAAATGGGTGACATATGGACTAGGTGTCCGGCTATCCTCCAGCACATCAAACATTCATATTTATGGGGAAGGTAGGTACCTTCCCCACCACGAAAGTTAGATTATAAGATGTTAAAAACTTCATTGAGAGATGGTTCTTTTGTGGGTTGAGAGATTGAAAGAGAGAGATTACCGATTGTACATAAAACTAGTAGGTTC
>BPTQ01000006.1:165407672-165473650 GCA_019973895.1 Chrysanthemum seticuspe
TCTGTCTCGATCATGACCTTATTTGGGTTGTTCCAAGATCAATACTTCAGAGCCATTCGTCTAGAACCTTGTTGGGTTTATTCCAGTACTAGCTCTATCTCAGTCCGCACTCTTCCCATTTCTCATTTTTCTCCTTTTTTCATCATACCTAAGGACTTCTACACTATCTAGTGGATTGTCCCTGGGTAGATCCCTCCGGCTCTGGCGGGATCGTGGGAACGAATACCTAACCTAACCATCCTTATAACACCATGCATAAAGTAAATTGGTCGGTCTTTTGGTATTGTTCATTCCTTCTCAAAACCAATTGAAAAATCATTTGGAAAAACAATCAAGGTACTTGTGATACGAGATCAAAGCATTTTGTACCTTAATAGTTTTGATCATTTAGAAAACCTCCCCCTCAACATGTGCATATGATTTAGAAATTGTTTATCACATGGAGGCAAGAGGACTTTGAAATATTTTCTTTGATCACAATTTTCATAGAAAAAGCCATTTGATTTTCTTGGTAAATTCTCCCCCTCAATATGTGCATAGGATAAGAGAAATCATTTTAACACATAGAGGCAAGAGTTCTTTTGAAGCACATCCACGAACACAAAAGCCATTTAAGAAACCATTCGCTCCCCCTCAATATGTGCTTCGAGATTCGAAAGCGTTTAGCACATATGAGAGAGCAGCCTGCACAATTGAATCAAAATGATCACTTTTTATCAAATTTCATTATTAAATCACAAATTCTCCCCCGATCAAAAATATCAAACCCTTTGAGATTTTGGATCCCAAGTGATTTAATAAGGTTTAGAAAATATGGGAGAATATGTGCCTTGTTTAAATACTCATCTTGTTTTTGGATAAATGCTCCTCCTCAACATGTGCATTGTGTATTTCAAATCGTTTGGCACATGGAGGCAGGATTGCCTTTGAAGGACTAAAACCAATTCCATTAAAACAGATTTGAGATTTAAATCACGATCTCTCCCCCGACCAAAAATATCAAACCATTTGAGATTTGTGATCCCGTCTGATTTAAATCATTTAGAAAATTTTGGGGAAAGACGTGGCAAGATCTAATCTTGAAAAATGACTGATAGAGGACCAACTCTAGACATTAAAGATTGTTAGTGTCAGGTATGATGGTTTTTTAAACGATCTTTAAGTAAAATAAAACAATTTCACAATCAAACAAGAACAGAAAAATTTTCATTTTAAAAGATCTTGATTCTAAAGAAAAATCATACCATGACATAACATTAAATCTTTAGATCATCACTTTATAACGTACAAACGGACTTTTATGAAGAAATATCGTTTGAAAATATTTTATTTTAAATCACTCTCCCCCTCAATCGATGACCATAGTCGATGATTGAGTGACTTAAGTTTTGATAAAATGAAGTCCGGTGATTTTCAAAATTTAGTCCAATTAATTTTCAAAAACAATATTTTCCATTTTCAAAACAATTTTATTCAAATTTGTTCAAAATTGTTTAAAAATGGTATCCTGCACAAAGATACGTTAGTGGTTGAGCTGCTTCTGTTGATGTTGCTGCTGTAGGGCTTGGAAGAAGAACCGTCTGCTAATGCAGTGAGACTTCTTACGTTGCATTTTAATGCCAACTGAGGTCAAATTAAGCTCCGTTTCTTCAATCACTTAGAAGAAAACCATCTGCAGATGCAGTGAGACCTCTTGCGTTGCATTTATGCCAACTTTCCATTGAAGTCAAATTAAGCTCCGTTTCTTCATTTGTCAACCCAAGATATAGTTACCCTTTCCTTTCGGCATCCAATCATCATATTATGTGGGATCCGGATCGGGAACATTCTTATACCATAATACCTGCATACGTTAGTGAACACAAACAGATATATGGTGGTCGACATCACCCAAACAGCAATCGACTAATAACAGTCAATTCAACATATCAATCAGATCATAAAAGGTATGGGAATAATGTGTTAATCAATCTATAATCATCTAATCCTAACAATCATATCCTGGGCACCTAGTCCTTCAACATAGGTTAACATCATTTTTAATTAAGCATATAGGATAATTAAGAAAGTCCGTTAGATGATATAGAATTGAAAACATTCTCCCCCTCAATCAATGACTTATTTTCTGAAAAGATTAAAAGCGCTGAAGTCATTGATTGAGTTTTCAATTTTCCGAAAACTTTGAAACTGATTGTATTACAAGCAACTCATTTTCCACTATTTTTGTTAAAACAAATATTTTTCTGAAGAATTTTAGAAGGAAAAATATTTGAGTAGGAACAGCAGTCCTTCGACATACTTTCCTCAAATTTGTTTTAGGATAAGTGCACGAAATATTTGAAAATTGTTTTAGCGTAGCACTTTCCTTCCATGAAAAGCGGGTTTCTATCTGAAATAATAGCAAGCCATGGTTAAAGCACGGGTTACAGTCTAAAGTAACTGCAAGCCATAATTTTAGACATGTTTTGGAAAAGAATATTTACACCTCCTGTTCGAACTTCATTTATGGTCCCGTGCCATTATTGAATGACATTTCTAAGACCGTAGATGTTATCGATACCAGAAGACATGTCTTTAGAAAACATATTTTTGGTATTTTTAAATTTTCTGATTTTTATGGGTTTTGTTGGTTTTATATTTTTCTATTTTCTTTTTGTTGGTTTTATATTTTTGTATTTTGTTTTTCTGAAAACTATTTACAGAGATAGAATAGATGATATAATTTAAGAAGATAGTGATACGAGTACCGAGATAAGGATATCAAGCAGCACGTCGTAGAAGATAGAATACGTCATCTCTTAAACTTCCACCACCAAAGCTTCCGAGGCTCCAGAATAGAAGATAGAACATGAGCCTTTGAGAAAGAGAGACTTTGGCAGCTTCCCCCCAAACCGAAAATCCATTAGATGAGCAGATTCGAAGCTCTATTTCAAGCTTGCCTTAGCCAGGTGCATAGAAAAGCACACCATTATCATAAATCCCACTGCTCCATTTAAGAACGATAATCGAGGTTCTCCGTTCGGGGTTATATCATCCAATAGAAGAACAACAACGTTTCATCCCATACTTAAATAATCTTCTCAAATTCCTTTTCCACTGAAGTCTGAAGCAATCCATTCCAAAAGGTGTCAAGAGAACAATTCCCCCAAGTAGTTGAATTGATGCAGTCAGTCTCTTTGTATAATGCTCAAGAACTCTCCCGAATACAAATCATAAGGGTAATGAAGAACACCTCCCCAATGTTCACATCTTTCGTCCCTGATGATAGTGTATGAAGCTCAAGAACCCGAAGTACACCAATATCCAAGAGCTCTCCCGAATACACATCATGAGGGGAATGAAAACACCTCCCCATGTTCACATTTTTCTTCCCTGATGATCGTGTATGAAGCTCAAGTATCCGAAGTATACCAATACACAAGGAATGAATAACTGATAACATTGAAGAAGCAGGCCAAGTCACTGATTATCTCTGCGGGCGACAATCTCTGCGGATGTCAACTCCGGAATAAGTGATTATATCTCTGAATCACTGATTAAGCACTCAAGTGAAACAGCTGAGCATCCCCAATGTACACAATCTCTCTCCCCTGATCATTGCTATACCATCGAAATCACCACACACTTGTGTACCTCTTTTATCTTCAGAAACTAACTTTTACATCTCTTCCCCCACATAGTTGGAATAAGAACACTAAACGCCTTGATGAGTAAAACCTTGAGTTTCTCTGCGGTCATGACATTTGTTTTCCCGGGATATCTTCAATCACTTAGAAGAATTAAGTTCATCAAGTTTACTCGCCATGAGTCAAACCTTGAGTTTCTCTACGGTAATAACATTTGTCTTCCCGGGATATCTTCAATTACTTAGAAGTATTAAGTTCATCAAGTTTACTCGCGTTTAGGTGCTTGTCTCCATCCCCCTTGCTGGTTTTGACACTTCAGAATCAACAACTCTTTGTAAGCCCGCATACTAGAAATTTGTTGAGAAGAACACTTGAACTCTTGTGAGAATCAACTTGCTGAAGAATGTGAGCAAGTCTAATTGGGGATTAAATCAGACATTTCACCCTCCCCCAATTAGTGCTCTCCCCTAAACCGACAATCTTTTTGATAAATGCCCAGATTAAGAAGAAGTCTTTAGATCATTAAATGCAACTCGTCTTTGGTCTTCTAACATATAGCAAGAAATGTAGAACAGACTGTAGACTCGACCTTCTTCAAGATTGTCCGAATGGGGAATAGAGTGTTAACATCTTCAACTCACACCAAAAAGCATCCCACCTAAAAGCATCCCAATTAACTTACATCTTGCAAATCCCCTTAATTAAATCCCTCCCAATCAAACAAGAACAGAAAGATGTTCATCAAGGAAATCAGCAATTAGGCCACAACGAACCCACAAGATGGTAACACCAAACTACCAATCACATCAAACAAGAACAGAGAGATTTTTCGGAATCATCATATTGATGTATACGTGAAGCATTAACCGGAAGCACTTTGTCGATAAACTCATCAATCCGAGTGAAGATGTCAACCAACGGCTCTTAGAAGAAACTCCATGTAAAGATGATCTGATAAGAAGAAGCTCGGTTCTTACATGAGTTAGGAGCCGTATGACCATATATTCTCATAAGTCAATCAACCATGCAGAATTATCACACTTCTTCTCCCCCTCAAGAATTGTATACGAAGATGCCATTCTTGATTAAACAAGTGAACATCATCCAAATGTAGTCTATTCACACTTCTCCCCCGCAAAATTAGCACAGGATGTCGCCATCGTCATTATAGTTGAGAAAGTGGAATAAAAAAACAATCAACAGTAGCCCGGTTCACTTGATGACTGAAGCGCATGGAAAAAGTATGAAGCAAGTTGATGAGAGTGGTCATAATAAGAAGATTTCTCTTCTTCAGAAGATAAAGTGCACTGAAGCGTACACTTTTCTTTTCTTTAGAGAACGAGGTTTGAACTGAAGTATTCAAACGTCATAATCTCTCTCTTTTCAGCTCTCTTAGCATAACATGTAATCAACCCATTATCATTCAGTAGGCTTTTTGTAGTGACAGCTGATGGAGAAAACCCGATATAATGAATTTGACCCTGAAGTAAACTACCCCGAACTCGTGACTTAATCTTGCACATATGTAACAAAGAGCGGTGCCGATTTCCATTAGCATCTCTAATTACTCTCTATGTACTCTATACTCTTCAACCAACCAACCATCAAGTATAAGACGTACATTACCTCTTGAAAATCCACAATTCAATGTGACACTGAGCACTACAACGTAACTCCTTAAAGTGATAGGTATATTGTTGAGGTAAGAGCCCAGTTCCCCCAAGTGATAAAAGAAAAGGTAAAAGTCACCCAACAATAACTAGATTTCCATGTCTTCGTTTTTAATAATAAGCTTAAACAAGGATCATGAAGAATTTTCATCCAACCATCCCCGATACCTTCAGATACTGAGTACACTCGCCCGTGATAATTCACTTCAACCTCAAATAAATAATACTGAATTAACCCCGTTGTCACATCTTTTGGTTAAAAGCTCAATTCTAGCCTCCTTAGACGTTTTAAGTGAACTATGATAATGGTTTTCATCCTGACCATGGTTAAAAGCACATATCCCCATAAAACCAAGTAATAACCAAACTGCCATGACGAATATCCAAACACACATCCAAATCATGAAGTACACCCTTTTATCCCTTCTTCGAAGCAGAAACCGTAGCACGAGCATCAGAAAAGATCTCGAAATACATTTTCCTTTCTCCAAGATGGTTCCATCAAGACGGGATTTTACAACTCTATGGTTTAAACCGAGAAATAGTTTCTTTCGCGGGATTTTACAAAACCAAGAATAAACCGTAAGATAGATCCGGAAATGCACTTTACTATTACCAGGATGTTTCCATTGTCACGGGATTTTACAAGTCTATGATTTAAACTGAGAAATAGTTTCTTTCGCGGGATTTTACAAAATCAAGACAAAACCGTAAACAATGTCAGCTTGAATGTGTTATGACAATTTTGGTTTCGGTGAATATCTGTTTTAGGGGAACATGCAGCGGTTCATCAACGGTTCTTTATCAAACATCATCAACATCATCAACCATCCAATCAATACTTTGGTAAACACATCATTCACGCAATATGTCGGCTATTGTAGTGACCACGTGGAGAAGTAAGCCCGATATACCAAACTTGATCATGAAGTAGAATTTCCCAGATTTGTTACTTAAACTTGTACTAATCCTTGTGAAGAAGAAACGGTGTACCCAATGTACAAAACCTCTTGACGTATCCTCAACTGCGTGAGACACCGAAGTGATAGTTACGTTGTGAATTAAGCGAGAAAGAATCACAAAAGTAACTAAATAGCCAAGTCTTTATCACACACGATAAATGCCCAAACAAGTCATCTTCGCGGAAGGGTAGAAAGAAAGAAGACGAAAATAAGTAAACGCGTCCGGAAAACTTCACTTCAAATCCAAATAAGAAATACCAAATATAAGCAACCCCACTGTTAACCTTGTTCAAATATCAACTCAGGCCGTGACATAATATTCCCTGTGAAAATGTATTCACCAACATGCCAACACATATAACATGACGAATTACTAAATCATGTCATCAGGTCTCATTCTCATAAAACTCAAAACCAATCAAGTTTCATTACCGAAATATCCAAATCCATGAGCATGAAAAAAAATCCAGTGAGCGCCCAGTCCATAGCAAAATCCAATATCACACAATCCGAATCAATTTTAACAACTCATTCCATTAACCCTTCATCACATATACCCACATAAAACACATATCACAACAATGACCAGAAAATAATAATACCATCAAGCCAAATCATCAAGTCATCCATTAATCTCGAGCCCATGAAATGCTAATACCCGATCCACATATCAAGAGATAATTAATATTCGACTCACACACAAAATACAAAATTGTATTCAATATGTTCTTTTAAACACGAAACATTAGGCTTTGTAACTCTAGAGTATCAGATTAAAGTCCACAATGTACCAGGCCCATATCACTCACTAAAGTCCATGATACTCACAATTAATCCCATCCGGTCCAATAACCCTCGGCCCATTCCAAATCAGTAACACAACCGGATCCAATAACCACAAAACCCTAAATATTTGGTGGTATTTATACTCACAATCTTACACATACCCTAATAATACTCAAACTCAAACCCTAATATCTCTTAGAAAAATACGCAGCCACACTCCATTTTCATCACATCTCACAACAATATTCAATCACTTCAAAAATATTATCAGATCTTTAATTGTATAATGATTAAAATATAAATCCTTCAATCATTATCTATTCTCACTTGATACCACAACGAGATTCATATACATCCTTTATCATTCGGATTGAAACTGGCTCACCACAGGGATGGTTTGAGTGATGATCAACACCACAGAGATGGTCTTGACTACGACATGCAATAAACCGGCCATAGGTAAGATTTATTTAAGGGTTGTAAACGTTTGAGATGACTTGAGTAAAAATATCTTGAACTCAGAAACAATAAGAGTGAATAACACATGTTGTTATATCATTCATTTACTGAGTTCGAAAATCCATTTGAGCAAACAAGCAAAAAACATTTATGGTGACAAACTGATTTTGAAATATGTTAACGATTGCTTATGAACGAATTAAGATAAAAGAATAACAATCTTGTTATATTCTTAATCTTGTAGATTCGAATATTGAATGAGGTAACAACTTCAAAAGTGATCAGTGATGGTGTATACTCGTGATTAGGGACTTTGAGTCTAGATATATCTTGAATATCACACGAGTCAAAACTGAGATCAATAACTTTCCATGCTTAACTTTTCAGTTTTAAAGTATCAGTGATAGGTCAATGAAGATGAGATGATAAGTCATGTATTCAAACAATATCTGAGATCTGTCTTGTTTTGTTTATGTTTGAGTCTTTGTATAAGATGGAGGATAGAATAGATTAGGATGGATGTTGTTGGAGTTGGTTTTTGTTTCGGATCTGTGGATGCTTCATATACATCTCGGTTTTTGTTTGCCATGTACTGATGATGTTTGTAGAACCTGAGGTCAAAGATTTTGTATCTGGTTTTGGTCAAAGTCAACAACTCGCCTTAGACTCTTATTCTTATGTCAAGTCGCTACGATTAAAAACCCAAGTCGCTACAGATTTCTTTCAACACAAGTCGCTAGACTAAATAGTCAAAGCGGATTAGTCAAGTCGATATCTTCTTAAACTTTCAAGTCGCTAACTTATCAGTATAAGTCGCTAGGTCATAAAGGTCATTTTTAAGTCGCTATGCTCAAAAGCAAGTCGCTATGTTTAAGCACAAGTCGCTACTGCAATACAATGAATCTAGACATCTTTAAAGGACAACTCGCTAGTAAGAAATTACAGTTTTCCGATGAGTTTTCCGACTAAGTTTTTCGTTCATATTCAAAGATAACCCAGAAAAACATTAAAATGCATCTTTTTGACCTTTGGACCTTAAAAAATCTAAGCATTTGACGAGAATGATGTTACCCAGAAAAGTGACCAAATGACCACCATGACTATATGACCAGAAATATCACACCAGGACTATATGACTAAATGACCAAATGAATACACTTAACAAGTTTAAAACTGTTTCCACAAGAAAATAAACGGACACAAAGTTTTCCGACCATAAAAGGTGATAAAAACAGTTAAGGTACAAAAAACCACCAAAAATCAACAAAACACAACAACCTTGGCTCTGGTACCAATTGTAGGATCGATATATTTATTGTGTTGATGATTCGGGTGGTCTTGGATGATCAAAATACATGTTATCCATTAGAGAGAGAAAGTAGAGAGAGAGGGAGTTTCTTGGTAGAGACTTGTAGAACAAAATATTGAAAGGTTAGATTGAAAGCTCCACCCCTTCCATGGATGGAAGGGGTATTTATAGTTACAACTTACACGACCTCCTATCGGCCTGTGGATCAGGTATACAGTGGGTAAAGACCCGTCCTTCCTCCACGGTGTTGCTCTAAACTAAACTACGCTACAAACTAACTAATAAACTACTTAATAACGTAAATAACGACAAGTCTACGAGCTAACTTATGCTAGATAACATTTGGGGTGACCGATACTTTACTTATGGAATTTCTAATTCCTAACAGACTCGATACAAGCATTTGACTCGAACAAACACACATATATATCTTTTAATTTATTGTTATTCTCATGTTTACGTTTCTTTTGAAAACGTGTGTAATCCTCCCTACACTTATCCTTTATGTAAAATACCTTTATATGCAATTAAGACGAGGTTAAAAACAAAATAAAGCATTTTTACAAATTTAAACATGAGAATAAGCAATCACTAAAAGATATATGACACTAACAAGCAAACAATTAAGCATGGGTTGCCTCCCACGAAGCGCTTTTCTTTATTTATGAGTCTTGTAGCTAGACTCGTAGTCGTGCCCTTACGTTTTCCTCCTCTTAGAAGCCCATTCAATTATCTTAACTCTGTTCTCATCACGAATATATTCAGGGCCCAACTCTAGACAAGCAGTATAGCGAATCTTGTCTTCCCAATCAACTTCAAAGGCCGGAATGCTGTCTACATCTAGATCATCAATACCCTCAAACTTCTTATTTTTGTAGGGCATTATATACTTAACACATTCGGTCTCATTTGAGAATTTGACTATTCCTTCCTCTTGATCATAAACCATCTTAGATTCCTCAATAAATGGTCTCCCAAGTATCACATCTCCTAAGACTCCATCAATAATGCCCTTAACATTCTCTAGGATCATGAAATCACACCTATATGTGAAGTTTCCTACAAAGACATGTAATCCTTTAACCCTCCCGACATAGTTACTCACCTTCCTAGGGTAAAAGGGGTCCCTCATAGGTCCTAAATTTTCACTCATGATCCAATTGTAGTAGAGTCTAGACATTATGTTCATGGGTGCTTTATAATCTATGTAAGTGTGATCCCTATATAAGTATCCAATCATACACGGTATCTTGATGTTTTTAGGGTTTCCCTTTCTTATGCGAGGCTCGAAAGGTGGTCTTGGGAAGTTAACCACGTTATAGTGATAGGCGGTTTCCTTCCCTTTAGGGTATGAATCGAAATACTCCCTAAGTTCTTCCTCCTCCTTACTACCCTCCATAATTTCTAACACCTTATAATCTCCATCTTCTAGGTCAACATCCGAACCACTTGAGGTCGAATCACTATCTAAAGGGTGAGTAGATTCCTTAAGGGCTTCCTCAAGTGTATTTTCAATCATCCTATTTAGTTTCCTAAGCTCTCCAATTTCACTAATAATTCGAGCTCGAAGTTGGTTGGCAGAGGCTGGGTCAAGCGGTGGGTACTTGTTTGGTGGTGAAGTGTTGTTTGGCGAATTATCACTTTCCATGATGAAAAGTGATGGGGTTACGAACAAAGGTCACGAAGAAGGGGGATAGACTACGAGAAAGCTAAAAATGAGAAAAATTTATTTGATAGGAATCAAGCAAAGAAACCTAAACGAGGTGGACTACTAACTAGCTATTCTATTCCCAGGCAGCGGCGCCAAAAACTTGATAACGCTACACGCGTTGTTCGGGGTCAAAGGAACTTCCTTTTCGTCGAGCAAGTTTTTCAACACCCTAGGCAGTGAACCTAATCGTTGTAGTGTAGTATTAAGGTAAGTCACGGGAATTGATATCATTCTCTAGGGGAATAGGAATGCTAGTGAGAAGTTACTACGCTAAGGTTGGGGTTGAGGAAGATTATTTTTTATCTTTTTATATTTTTTTGGAAAGGAAAGGTACGAATCTCGGGGTTTGGATTTGGGGGTTGGTATTTCTACCGATTACTCTACTTATCTAATTATCTAATCTAAGGTGTATGTAGTCTATGTCTAATTATTGTGTGCTCGTATGATGGTTTAAAGATGTGTTTACTTAGGTTTTATTACTCCTTAATTATCTCCTATTGATGGTTGAATTGTCACGTCCTTATTCTTAATCGCGTTGTGTGTCTAAAGTCGTAGGGTATGCGTTTGTCCCTAACTCTTTGAAACTACCAAAGGGTCTCCTCTACAAAAACCTCTTGGAATTATAAACTCTAACTCTAAGGCACTCTTTGGATGGTTTAGCCTACAACCACTCTAAGTGTTATAGTCCAAGGTTCACAAAGATTAATCAAGCATTAATTACACAACGAATGACCTATCGCATTAATAGATCATTAACAATTAAGATAAGAGACAACCAATCAATATTCAATAATTAAGTTTCATATTCCCTAAGCAAACACACAAGTAAATTAGCCGGACATGGAGAACATGCAAGCATACACACAAATAATTGAAGACATAATTGAATTAATGAAGTAAAACACTTATCTTGATGTAAGATAGGGTTTGGAACCCTAAAATACTGTACAAGACAGCATTGGTTTGGTTTAGGTTTTTACTCCAAAAGACTACACACTAAAACTGAAAAATTCGGATTCTATATATAAGATTACAATCGCGACGGCGTCACCTTATGATTTGTGACGCCGTCGGGTCACCGTCATTAGGGTTTCGTCTTGGCCACGTTAGTCTTGCGACGACGTCACCTTATGCTTGTGACGCCGTCCCCTTCAGTCTTTGACGCCGTCCCCTTCAGTCTTTGACGCCGTCTAAATCAAATTTAGGCCGTCTGAGTTGCGACGGCCTACTATTTTAAAGCCTGACACCGTCACTTGAAAATAAGCAATTTGGCTACTATCCCGTCGCAGAAGTGCTCCGACGGCGTCGCAGTTAAGCAGTGACGCCGTCCCCTTGTATTTCAGTAGCTTGAGTGTCTCGATTCTTGACTTTGGCCATTTTCTTCGTATATCCGCGCCTTTTCGTCCAAATAAGTGTCATTCCAGCAATTTGCCTTCAAGAGACCTAAAAAGTGAAAAGGAACGATATTAGGTAATAACGGATAAAAAAGTGATCAAATAAGGGCTTAAACGACCCCTCAAAAAGGTACATTTTAAAACCTTATCAACTCTTAAGATCCACGACCTCTCTCTCCAACTCACCAATCCTACGCCATATCGCTCTATCTGCATCTCGAGATGTCGCGAACCCTCTCAACAGGTCCCCAACCTGCTCCTGGAGCTCCAACATACCCTCACGCAAAATCGTAGTCCTCCTGACTATAGTACCCATATCAGCTCTCAGATCCTTTATACTAGCCCTCGACACTCCAACCAACCGATCTGTCAACCTACTAAGCCTAGTACCCTATGATGTAATCCTCTCCCACATCAGACCCGTCTCACCATACTCCTCGGGCTCTGAAGCAATCTCCGATGGTATCTCAGATCCTAACGGACTACCTATCTTAGGTGAATGTGGAGGTGAATCAAAATCAAAAGGCTGTCCAGGAGAATCAGGCTCAGGCAAAGGAGAGCCTGGTCCTGGAGAATGTGCAGGACTCTGCAATGGAGGAGTACCCCCTTCTGGGATATCCTCATCATCCTCCTCCTGAGGATCCTCATCCTCATCTACATACTGCTCCTCAATCTCATGCTCCTCCTCGACCTCATGCTCCTCCTCGCCCTCATCCTCAGAGGGAGAGTCCATGAGTCGGAGTCTTTGTGCGGTTAAATCCTGAGGTGGTACAGTAGGGGATCTAGGTCTTCTAAGGCATGGTGATTGATGAGTGTCTAAATACTCATCATTTTTGTACAAAATAAACTGCAAAATCATCTGAAAACACTCAGAAACACATCAAAATGATCAAAATATCACAAATCAGTGTTTTATGTGTTTTAAAAGCAAAAATATCAAAATCAGATGAAAAACATATCAAATTTGCAAAAATTGCAGTTTTAGTCCCCCAAGTATCAAAAGTTGTCAAAAACAGTCCCTGAGCACATAATTTCAAAAGTAAAGTCACCAAAGGTCCTTTTTAAATCATAAGTTGTCAAATTTAGTCCTTTGGTGAAAAATATTAAAAGTTTGAGAAAATTGCAAAAATGGTCCCTCAAGTTTAAAAGTTGGCAGAATTGGTCCCTGGAAAATGTGAAAAGGGCAACATTGGTCCTTGTACTTTTGAAGCTTGTCAGTATTAGTCCTTGGAACATCTTTGATGAGTTGGCAGCTATGGTCCTCCAATTTTCAGGATTTACACTCTAGGTCCTTGTATTTTTAACCTTTACAAACCATTTTGGACCTTATCACCCCATGTGACCCCCTGTCAAATAACCATTTGGACCCCCCTTTTTATTAATACCCTTCCCTGGTCAATCTCCCAAGTCAAACCAACAGGGCCTTGGCGCCTTTTTCTTCACCCTCCCAACCACCATGACTGCTGCCTGAAATCACTCCACACATCCATTCCCCCTCCTCACCTATCCAATATCTTGTCCCCCCCCCCCACCTCCACACAACTCCAAACTTCAATTAATGCATCTTCTAACATTTTACTCAACCTCAACTGTTAAAAGCCAAATTTGGCGCCAAAATGAATTCAATGGCTAGGATCAAATTTTATCATCCAAGGGTCTGAATTAAAGGTGGGAAATGCTAAAGTCAAGGAGAGAAGCAGTTTGGAGATATAAAAAGAGCAAGAGAAAGGCTTGAAGAGTAGTAGTTAGTTTTGTAGTTTTTTCTTAATGTCGTTTTTATATTAAAGTTTTAGCTTTAAGTCCAAATAATGTAATCTCAGCTTTTATGTATTATAATTCAGTTGACAAATCTTTGTAAGTCACTTTTAAGTATCAATCTAAAGTTTTCATCTAAGTTCTAAATTTTATGTTACTGTTACAAAGTTTAGTATAAATTTCTTATGTATAAGCTCCTAGTAGCTTATTTTCTAACTCAAACAATCTTATATAAGCTTATCTTAGTTTTTTAAAAGGTTACATTTAATTTTTAAGCCATTTTGTGAAATAGTCAACAGAAGTCAAACTGAGCTTCATATGGTTCTGGAATTGGTTACTGGTGGATGCAGTGATGATATTGGGTTGAAATAGGGTAGATAAGAGTAGGATTAAGGTTTGGTTTAGCCTGCAATAGCAGTGGACTCATGTGAGTAAGATTTTCAACTTTTCATTTTTAAGCCATTTTTGCATTTCTTGCTTATCTATGTATTTGTACTCATAATCTATTAAAATCTGTCTCAATAGTAGAATTTAGAATAGTTTAAGTTAGTTTGATCATGCTTTATGCCTGTTCAATCTTTGGATTAATTTTTGTTTGCAAATCAGTTTTTAAAGTGGTGTTTGGTTTTAGGTCTTAATCTGCCCTACAAGTTTATGCCTTGGAAATTGGTTGTTGGTTAATGCTTATTAGGTCCATATAAACTCATTTCTGTCACTTCCTTGTGCCTTTTAAGCTCAAAAGTCAAAATCTCACTCAAATAGGTCTTAGCAGTTAACTGTTGGAAATGTTGAATATCAAAAGCTTATTTTGTGTTCTAATTTCATAAACACATCTTGCAGTAGTCTTATTTCACTTTATTATATCATTCTCAGTTCATAAATCAAGATTAAAGCTCAACAAAGTCAACTTTTAAGTTTTGATAAAAAGTCAAAAACTTTGAAAACTCAGTTTTGGGCCAAAAAGGAAGATTTTTCATTCACTCATTTCTGAGCCAATTTTAATGAAAATTGTAGGTTTAGAAAGCTCAGCTGGTCTTGTTTCTTATTAGTATTTTTCCAGAATTTTATCAAATTTTTAGAAGCTCCTAATGAGCTTGGCTTTAGGGTCTTAGTTGCCCTGTGCAACTGAGACAGTTGACACTGGCTCTGCACAGTTTGTGCAGAGCTTGTATCTAGCTCAATAAAGCTCACTGTGGTCTCTTCTTTGGTTTACAAACTCTCAACCAGGTCTAGTATAAGTTTCAAGTTTTAGTTTTAGGTTGCTAGCTTAATTGGTTGCTTATTTGGTGGCTGCAAGAGGGCACCCCTTTCACTGTTTTTGGCCATAAGCTCATTAACATCAAATCTGTAATAGCTTGTATTCAGTAGCTGTAGCTTGTTGATACTTGTTCCATTTCAGTTCTTTTAGCTTATAGTAGTCCCTGTTTTGATTTGGTGCTTATTGGTCTTCATTAGCTTATCCTAAGTGCTTATTTTTAAGCACTTTGTGCATCAGTTTCAATTCCTCCCACACAAGTGCTTGTTTTTCTAATTTTCCTAGCTTTCTAATATTATTTTAGGCTTTTCCTGAAATTTTCAGATTTTTCTAAGGTGTTTAGCTATTTTTCTTTATTTAAATTAGTTTTTAATCCTTTTTAAATAGCTTTTAATACAAATAATTAAGAAAAGTCTCAAAAAAATAATTTTTCATTTTTCTTAAGTTTAGATAAATGTAAAAAGCTTAAAAAGTATTTTTCCATAATTTTCTTAGTTTAAAAAGTATTTTTTAGCATTTTAATTAGTTTTAAATAGTTTTAAATTAATAATAAATACATATAAAGTCTAAAAAATATATTTTCTGTTTTAAAATTAGTTTTATCATATTTTAGATTTTTCTAAGTTATAATTTCATTTTTCTAGGTTAATTTTGTATTTTCTTCTATTTTAGTGTATTTTAAATACTTAATAAATAGTTTTTAATTAATAATAATTAATTAAATAGTTTTAAAAATAATTTTATTTTTCTAATAATTTTCTTATATAATTAGGATTGTAAAAATGTATTTTTCATATTTTTAGGATTTATATTGTGTAAGTTTCACGTTTTATTCTGTACGTTTACGTATTTTTTAATTTAAACGTAAGTTTTAGGTTTTAAACGTTCATCACTTTGAATATAGTGATAGCGTTTATTTAATAGATTTTATCTTTTTAATTTTCTTAATTTGCATTTAAGTCGCTGTTATTTATTAATCTTTTCTTTAGGTATAATTATCCTATCCAAATCCTTTCTGATCGCTATCATTAGTGATCATTCTATCGTCTGAATCAGTGTTTGCACACCATTGAGTCTCCTTGGGACTTAACGACCCGGGAATTCACTCTATTCTCCAGGACTTCATTGCATTTGTGTCTGAGCAGTTTTGAGTCTGTTTAGACTTGACGGTTTAGCACAGATCATAATTTTGGCGCCGCTGCCGGGGAGGCTTTAGCGTGTGTTTAGCCTTTTTCAGACCCACTCTTGCACATATTCCATCTTTTGTAAAAAGTTTTTTTGTAAAGTTATCAGAAAATCCAAAAATATTTTCATTTTTTGTTTTTGCAATATGTTTTTCAAAAATCCAAAAATATCCATCTTTACCCTCTCACATCTTTTGATTCTTCATTTCTTTTACCCTCTATCCATTTGATTCTTTCTATGTCTCATCCTCACCAATTTGGTTGTGAATGGTGTGGGGGACCTCAAAATGGTGGAAATTGCCCCGGTTGTGGCATTGTGAATCCGGGAAACGGGTTTGTCTATGACCAAAATCCCTACAATGAAACAACTAATTTCCTCAACCAACCCCCGCACTATGAGATGGAGACGTATTCTTGTGAATTTTGTGGGGGTCCTCATTATGATTACCAATGTCAATCATGGAATCAAAATTTCTATGAATCTGATCCTTGTCATAACACTCCTTGTTTTGACAATTTCCAACCCCCACAATTTTCCGTCATTGAACAATTTCCCGTCATTGATCAACATCCTCGTGAGAAAAGTATGCTAGAAGAACTTGCCGAAGACCAAACGTCTCGCAACGAAAAATCTATGCTAGAATTACTTGAAGAAGAGGAACGAGCCGCTAAGATTCAAAGATGTCTTGAAGAAATACGAATCGAGGAACGAGCACTTGCAAGACGTGCCCGATGGCTCGCGACTTACATCGACGATGATGATGATAGTGACGATGATGATGAAAGTTTGTCAGCTGAAACCACACACGAAGAGCCCGTTAACTCTCTAAGTATGGGGGACGAGCATCTCAGCACTATTCCGGAAACGGAATCATCGAATGTTGAGAACCTTATCCCGATCCCAAGTGAGTCTGAGGGAATTCTTGACAAAGAATGTGATGTGTTTTCTCCTCTTACAAATGATCTTGTTGAGACTTTCTCAGATTTTGACAGTGATTATAGTGATGCCGATTCTTTATATTCTAAAGACATAGAATTTATTGATGCATTACTTCCACATTCCGAGATCGTCAACTTAGAAGAGGATGTTGACCATGTTGTTTCCACAACAATTAATACGACTATCACTAATCCCTTATTTGAATTCGATTCTGAATTTACTCTAAATTCAGTTAATCCAATCTTTGATAGTGATGAGTCTGACACGGAGACTATAATGGACGCGGTGCATATTCATAGCCCACGAAGTACCGCACATGTCCCACCTCCATATATTCTTCATGAGGAGTTCGCCGGTGAACTCACTCATATCATATCTCCGCTGGAGTATGATTGCTTGGATGGCAAAAATCATGATCGGGGGGAGAGAATCTCAATTTGCATAGTTATGACAAATCTTCCCACCCTCCCAACCGAGATGCCTTCCAACCCTAAGAGCTCAACCAATAAAATCCAAATAAGTGCAACTGCACTTAATCCCGAGGAAGAAGATCTAGTCATGATTGTTATCATGATTTTCTTTCTTTTCTTCACCTACTCGGTGACCTCCTCTCTTCTTCACTCCTTTGGGAGTGAGGACACTATCTTTGACCCCGGCATTTTCATGTACCATCTGTGAGCCGGGTCTTTCTTTGTATATCTCGTCGGTGTGGAACTTTCACGTACTTCAATGTTTATCCAAACATCTTGAATGAAAGTCCGATGGAGATTGTATCTTCCACTTGCTTCCCCATGAACCAATGAATTCGGGGTCGAGTCAAGCTAGCGACTCGGAAATCAAAAACAGTAGCACACACCATATGGGTTTTCACCCATATTTCTGACTTCTCACCCCTTTCTACCACCTAAGTGTGGGGGTAATGCCCCACATGTTATATATATATCTAAAAAAAAAAAAAAAAAAAAAAATCCTTTCTAAATAATGGCCGTAATATTTCCCTTTTACGTTCTTTGTTTCGGCATAACCACCGGTACTTTGAATATTGAGGGCAATATTCATTTCTAAGTGTGGGGGGGAATTCTCACGAATTTTATCATATAATTATACCGATTCCCCCGTTTTTGGCCAAAATTTTTTTTTTGGAGTAAGTGTTTTACACTTACTCAATTGGTTATCAGTCCGCCATGTTTGATAAACTAAAGGATTGGCTAATCCAGGAGCAAACGGCTCTTGGTAAAGATATATCAAATCCGTTTATATGGCTTGCAATTTGCCCAAAATTGTATGGTTCTCAACTCACCATATCCTAAAAAGTGAAGAGTTGGCTAGCCCACAAGATTATGGCTTGTGGTAAAGGCAGTGGAAAATCCATAATTGGTAATCAGCTCACCAAAGATAATATTGATAATTTATCTAAGAGTTGGCTAGTCCAGAAGGGTACGGCTTCTGGTAAAGACAAATCAAAACAGTTGAAAGCTGATGGTTTGCTCAAAATCACATGGTTATCGGTGTACCATGGTTCTTACTTGAACTGAAACATTTGGCTACTCCAGAAGTAATGGCTTTTGGTAAAGAGATTAAAATCCATTATGTTTTCTCAAATCATTGCTAGGGACTAGCAATATCTCAGTGTGGGGGATTGATGAGTGTCTAAATACTCATCATTTTTGTACAAAATAAACTGCAAAATCATCTGAAAACACTCATAAACACATCAAAATGATCAAAATATCACAAATCAGTGTTTTATGTGTTTTAAAAGCAAAAATATCAAAATCAGATGAAAAACATATCAAATTTGCAAAAATTGCAGTTTTAGTCCCCCAAGTATCAAAAGTTGTCAAAAACAGTCCCTGAGCACATAATTTCAAAAGTAAAGTCACCAAAGGTCCTTTTTAAATCATAAGTTGTCAAATTTAGTCCTTTGGTGAAAAATATTAAAAGTTTGAGAAAATTGCAAAAATGGTCCCTCAAGTTTAAAAGTTGGCAGAATTGGTCCCTGGAAAATGTGAAAAGGGCAACATTGGTCCTTGTACTTTTGAAGCTTGTCAGTATTAGTCCTTGGAACATCTTTGATGAGTTGGCAGCTATGGTCCTCCAATTTTTAGGATTTACACTCTAGGTCCTTGTATTTTTAACCTTTACAAACCATTTTGGACCTTATCACCCCATGTGACCCCCTGTCAAATAACCATTTGGACCCCCCTTTTTATTAATACCCTGCCCTGGTCAATCTCCCAAGTCAAACCAACAGGGCCTTGGCGCCTTTTTCTTCACCCTCCCAACCACCATGACTGCTGCCTGAAATCACTCCACACATCCATTCCCCCTCCTCACCTATCCAATATCTTGTCCCCCCCCCCCACCTCCACACAACTCCAAACTTCAATTAATGCATCTTCTAACATTTTACTCAACCTCAACTGTTAAAAGCCAAATTTGGCGCCAAAATGAATTCAATGGCTAGGATCAAATTTTATCATCCAAGGGTCTGAATTAAAGGTGGGAAATGCTAAAGTCAAGGAGAGAAGCAGTTTGGAGATATAAAAAGAGCAAGAGAAAGGCTTGAAGAGTAGTAGTTAGTTTTGTAGTTTTTTCTTAATGTCGTTTTTATATTAAAGTTTTAGCTTTAAGTCCAAATAATGTAATCTCAGCTTTTATGTATTATAATTCAGTTGACAAATCTTTGTAAGTCACTTTTAAGTATCAATCTAAAGTTTTCATCTAAGTTCTAAATTTTATGTTACTGTTACAAAGTTTAGTATAAATTTCTTATGTATAAGCTCCTAGTAGCTTATTTTCTAACTCAAACAATCTTATATAAGCTTATCTTAGTTTTTTAAAAGGTTACATTTAATTTTTAAGCCATTTTGTGAAATAGTCAACAGAAGTCAAACTGAGCTTCATATGGTTCTGGAATTGGTTACTGGTGGATGCAGTGATGATATTGGGTTGAAATAGGGTAGATAAGAGTAGGATTAAGGTTTGGTTTAGCCTGCAATAGCAGTGGACTCATGTGAGTAAGATTTTCAACTTTTCATTTTTAAGCCATTTTTGCATTTCTTGCTTATCTATGTATTTGTACTCATAATCTATTAAAATTTGTCTCAATAGTAGAATTTAGAATAGTTTAAGTTAGTTTGATCATGCTTTATGCCTGTTCAATCTTTGGATTAATTTTTGTTTGCAAATCAGTTTTTAAAGTGGTGTTTGGTTTTAGGTCTTAATCTGCCCTACAAGTTTATGCCTTGGAAATTGGTTGTTGGTTAATGCTTATTAGGTCCATATAAACTCATTTCTGTCACTTCCTTGTGCCTTTTAAGCTCAAAAGTCAAAATCTCACTCAAATAGGTCTTAGCAGTTAACTGTTGGAAATGTTGAATATCAAAAGCTTATTTTGTGTTCTAATTTCATAAACACATCTTGCAGTAGTCTTATTTCACTTTATTATATCATTCTCAGTTCATAAATCAAGATTAAAGCTCAACAAAGTCAACTTTTAAGTTTTGATAAAAAGTCAAAAACTTTGAAAACTCAGTTTTGGGCCAAAAAGGAAGATTTTTCATTCACTCATTTCTGAGCCAATTTTAATGAAAATTGTAGGTTTAGAAAGCTCAGCTGGTCTTGTTTCTTATTAGTATTTTTCCAGAATTTTATCAAATTTTTAGAAGCTCCTAATGAGCTTGGCTTTAGGGTCTTAGTTGCCCTGTGCAACTGAGACAGTTGACACTGGCTCTGCACAGTTTGTGCAGAGCTTGTATCTAGCTCAATAAAGCTCACTGTGGTCTCTTCTTTGGTTTACAAACTCTCAACCAGGTCTAGTATAAGTTTCAAGTTTTAGTTTTAGGTTGCTAGCTTAATTGGTTGCTTATTTGGTGGCTGCAAGAGGGCACCCCTTTCACTGTTTTTGGCCATAAGCTCATTAACATCAAATCTGTAATAGCTTGTATTCAGTAGCTGTAGCTTGTTGATACTTGTTCCATTTCAGTTCTTTTAGCTTATAGTAGTCCCTGTTTTGATTTGGTGCTTATTGGTCTTCATTAGCTTATCCTAAGTGCTTATTTTTAAGCACTTTGTGCATCAGTTTCAATTCCTCCCACACAAGTGCCTGTTTTTCTAATTTTCCTAGCTTTCTAATATTATTTTAGGCTTTTCCTGAAATTTTCAGATTTTTCTAAGGTGTTTAGCTATTTTTCTTTATTTAAATTAGTTTTTAATCCTTTTTAAATAGCTTTTAATACAAATAATTAAGAAAAGTCTCAAAAAAATAATTTTTCATTTTTCTTAAGTTTAGATAAATGTAAAAAGCTTAAAAAGTATTTTTCCATAATTTTCTTAGTTTAAAAAGTATTTTTTAGCATTTTAATTAGTTTTAAATAGTTTTAAATTAATAATAAATACATATAAAGTCTAAAAAATATATTTTCTGTTTTAAAATTAGTTTTATCATATTTTAGATTTTTCTAAGTTATAATTTCATTTTCTAGGTTAATTTTGTATTTTCTTCTATTTTAGTGTATTTTAAATACTTAATAAATAGTTTTTAATTAATAATAATTAATTAAATAGTTTTAAAAATAATTTTATTTTTCTAATAATTTTCTTATATAATTAGGATTGTAAAAATGTATTTTTCATATTTTTAGGATTTATATTGTGTAAGTTTCACGTTTTATTCTGTACGTTTACGTATTTTTTTAATTTAAACGTAAGTTTTAGGTTTTAAACGTTCATCACTTTGAATATAGTGATAGCGTTTATTTAATAGATTTTATCTTTTTAATTTTCTTAATTTGCATTTAAGTCGCTGTTATTTATTAATCTTTTCTTTAGGTATAATTATCCTATCCAAATCCTTTCTGATCGCTATCATTAGTGATCATTCTATCGTCTGAATCAGTGTTTGCACACCATTGAGTCTCCTTGGGACTTAACGACCCGGGAATTCACTCTATTCTCCAGGACTTCATTGCATTTGTGTCTGAGCAGTTTTGAGTCTGTTTAGACTTGACGGTTTAGCACAGATCAGTGATGCTGGTGGTGATGACAGAAGAGAGTGGGCTGCTAAGCGGATAGGTGATAATGGTGGTCGCACGGACATGCGGGCAGTACTATGAGCAAGTCTAGGAGTCTGGGCTCGTGCTAAGACCTGATGTAAAGTGAGCTGCCTAGATGAGCTAGGGCGATCTGATGATGATGATGAACTAGAGTGACGGGTAATCTCATAGGGATCACCCTGCGCAACCGTCATGAGAGTCAATGCTGGGGAACTAGCAACAGCAAGGACCTCCTCAGACACATCAAAAGCTAGTGAAGGCATAGTCTGTGACAATGGCATAGGGTAGGTATAAGTGTTCGAAATCAACTAGTTTTAATAAGCGCATCAACTCAACCAAAACATGTATCACATAAAGAAAGTTTTAAAAATAGAGGTACCGCATTACTCAAAATATGCCTTTAAATAAAACACATAAGTTCCGTTCTATCACATAATCCCATATCAAATCGATCGAGCTCAAAATCCCAAAATCATAACATATCGATAACTCAAATCAAATCTGTAATATCTCGATAATCACATCACATTTACCCAAAATCAATAATCATATCCCAAAACGTAACGTCTCATAAGTCAAATCGCAGTTCATACCATAATCAAATAAGAAACTTTGGCTTGGCAAGCGGGCGTGCGTCTGTCGAGGATCAATTTTCTTAAAAAGTGGTTATAGTTTAGGGTTTATTAAATACCTAGTTCTCTATAACCTTGAGCTCTGATACCAATCTGTAACACCCCCAAATCTCGGTACAACGGAAGACTTAATCAAGTTTTCAGGGCGTTACGACTGGATTGGTATCTCACACAAGTATAGCAAACAAGATAGTCATTTTCATTCAAAACCAATCCCAAATTTAAATATTCAAAACATTAATCCAAAAGTATAAATATTAGGCCCAAAAAATGATTTAATAAAATAGGTCCCCATAATTTATCAGAGTCAAATATGATCCTTGAACCATGCCTCCTTGCCAAGCTTCCACCGAACACGTATTCCAAAAATCATTTAAATACCTGAGAAAACATGCTAAAAGGTCAGCTTACGCTAGTGAGTTCATAGGTTTAAGTTCAATAAAAACATAGTGGACCTGCAGGAGTTGATTTGCTATGCGAGACTTAAGATAAATACACATCGTTCACAAACCGTTTCATATCCGAAATCACAATACATATCACGCATCCAGTGATCACTCGGGCCCAGCGAATCTAGTCCAGCACTGTCGTGGCAAAGTCTAGAACAATTGCCAACCCCGGACTAGGTCGAGGTAGAAGTCTATTCTTAGCTAAGCAACAGTTATAGCAATTAGGATTGCTACCCTAGTCTAAGTCAACGACTACCACACATCTATCTAAACAGTCAAGCACATAAGCAAATCCAAATAGTTTTAAAGGTCCAAAAACAGTAGCATGATTCTCACCCCAATTTAGTTAAAAACGTAGATAAAAATGGGGCTATGAAACTCACCTCAATCAAGCAATGCACGAATAAACACTATGATTCACTCCGAATGGTCTATCTTTTATTAGTCAACCACTTGTGAATGGTCAACCATAAAAGTCAAACAGCTCATAACAGAATGCAATAAAGTCCAGAGGAGTATAGTGTTATATCCCCGGGTAATTATGTCCCAACGAGGTGTGTAAACTGTAATACAACGACTGTGTGTGCTGAAATGATATTGAATATACAAAAACAGGAATCTGATTGACTAACACTAGGAATGTGAATAGTGATAGCTCTGTCACAGCTATGTCGTTAAAAACGTGCAATAAGAAACCTAAAAACGTAAAAGATATACAAACGTACGTTTAACTTAAATTAAACGTAAACGTATAAAAACAAAACGATTATAACTATAGTAGGGATTTGCATGCCTTAGGGGCTTAAATGCAAATTAAACAAACTTAAAATTTTTATTTATAATTTACAAACTTATATAAAAGTTAAGAAAACCTAAAAAAACTAAAACGCGTACGTGTATGTAACAATTACGTAAACGTAACAAAAATAAAAAGTGAATTCAGTCCAATACAACTTCCACAAATGTGAAAATCATATTTTTGGAATCCTAAAAAGATAAGAAAATTATTAGAAAATTAAAATAAATTTTTACACTATGTACTTAATTATTATAAATTAAAAAATGAATTAAATGTATTTAAAAATGAATTAAATAATAAGAAAATCTAAAATTAACTTAAATAAATGAAATAAAGAATCTGAAAAATCTAAAATATTATAAAATAATTCTTGAAACTGAAAATGTATATTTTTACACAATTATTCTATTTATTATGAATTATTTACTATTATTAATTACTAAAAACTATTATTGATTTATTAAAAGTATTAAATGAATAAAGAAAAATCTAAAACTTTTTACATAAATATTAAATAAATAAAGGAACCTAAGAAAAATCTAAAAACTATATGTCCTTAACAAAAATAAGCTAATAAGCAATTAAGCTTCTAAATAGAAGATATCACTTAGCTTTAAAGTGGAGCTTTTGGTTTTTTTCTTTTTCTGGACTAACTAAATACTGATATTATATATGTTTAATGAAAACAAAACTTTACAAACTAAGAAATAAGCAATTCATGGGCTTATGACTCCCACAGTTAAGCTTTTGGCTTAACAGTTGAACTAAAGCTCAGAATAAGCTTGGAAAAAGCTTTACAAAGGAAACACAAGAAAAAGTAAGATGTACACAAGTCCAATGGACAAGTATGAACAAGATTTATGCATTGGAATGGTGCACAAGTGTGAGCTTATGGTTTAGACAGTTAAGCTTTTTGGGCTTAACTTGGATGGAGTGAAGGCTTGAATAAGCCTGGTATAAGCTCCACACAGGAAAGTAAAGGAAAAATAATATATGTACAAGTGATATGAACAAGTATAAACAAGCATGTGTACTGGATTTCATCAAATAAGCTATGGTTTACTGAGTTCTTAGCATACTCAGTGAAGTGATGATAAGTATAAGCTACTTGCAGCCCTAGTAAATAGGCTGCAATGGGAAAATTAAGTGCTGGATCAAGGAGTTGGGTGGATGAGCTTCACATAAAGCTAAAACACTTAAGCTCATGATCACTACGGAGCTTTTTAGGAGCTGTTGGAAATGGTGTAAGTTCATGGATTACTCAGTGAACTGTTATGAGTGGGCAAACAACAAGCTCCTATAGACTTATCAAATAAGCTTGTAATAGCTCAACAAGCACTAAACTAGAGATTATGGTTGCTTGGCTTTGTGAAAAGCCAAAGCTCACAACATCAAGCTCAGTAAGGAGCTTTTTATAAGCTTGGGAAAACAACTCAACTTCACTGTTTGCTTCAGAGAAGTGAGTTTGGTGGGACAAAAAGGTGAAAGTGATTAAGCTATCTAGATAAGCTACAAATGTAAAAGCAAGCATAAACATAACAAATAAGCCACACAGGCAACACATGTGACAACTCGTATTTTCAGGTCATTTCTCACATCATTATCATCATATTAGTTCATGCATGGTTTTGCATTTTTCATTAAACGTTTATTTTCTTATTAAATAAACGCTATCGCGTAAACATTATTTTGAACATTTGATCCGACACTTTCAAAAATATTCCTAATATATTTTTATACTCATCTTAAGATTATAAAAATTATATTATTAATTTACCCGATGTTTTTAATTTATTTCGTATATAAATTGTTATGTTTATATAATTACGACGGTTTTCGTAAATTCAACCCGATAAATATTTATTCACTCGATTCTTGCAAGAAATGTATTTTTATAATTTTTATGACTTCAATATATTTTATCTTGACCCGTTAAAATTTATTTTTAACTAACGCTACCCTAAAAGTTTAAAAATATACACAAGTTACTAGTTATTCTTTAAGTAGCTACACATTTACTTATACAAAAGATATTATATCATGCAATGAAGCAATTTCCTTTTATCTTCCATGTGGTTGTCGACATAAGTAGATGACTCACTTTTATTTGCTAAATATCTCTTACAAATATATCTTATTATACTAAAACACAAACATATTCACTTCATTCTTGCAAAGTGAAAAACCAAATATCTCTCTTTCTCTTCCTCACAAACCGGCAACCACAAGGACCAAGGGAAGGTTCATCATAAATTTTCAAGACAAGGTTTTTATCACTCTAGTATCACTTGTTATTAAGGTTTTGCAATAAAAACCTTGGGTGATTAGGAAAAACCCTTTGTTCTATTAACCTCATCAAGTTACTAGTAAGCATTTCATACTCATCATCATATTTCATATTCATTGATATATTCATTTCATCATATTTGAGAAAACATGCAAGTCTCATGGATGTTTATACCACTTTTACATGTTTTTAAGAGTTATATATATATTGTCATCCTATAATTACTCCTTGTTATATATTATTTTTGGTGATGTCTAGGAGCCCATGACACCCTAAGAAGGTGTATGGTAGGATTAGAATAGCTTCGGAGTTGTTTTGAATGGGTTAGAATAGGTTTGGCGCAAGAAAAACTCATTTTGACAAGTTTGCAAAAGGGTCTGTCCTTATTTTCAAAATCTGGAAAATCAGACAGTAGATAAAAAATTTTGGCCTAGATATTTAGAAAATATACTTTAAAACGAAACCGTGGCCGCTTGAACAGATTAAAACGGAGCTATAACGAAGAAGATATGAATTTTTCAAGTTTGACGACGAAAGATATTTGGTACAGAAAATTCAGCTTGTAATCTCGCCTTTTTACGAGTCAAAAATGAGTCTTAAGCATTATAAAATGTGTCGACTTATCAAAAATATATTAGTATATATTATCACGATTCCGAGGACATATAAAACATAGAAAACGGACTTGTAACGATTAAATTACACGTGATTTAACAAAGTTGCCGTAACTTTATTATATAAGAAAAACTATTAAATTTCTAATAGGCAAGTTTTACGGCAAAACAAAGAGACCAAGTTGAAGGTTGTTTTTAACGTTGATTTAGAACTTTTTATAAAGTGATGTCTTCTAGTAAAAGTGAGTTCGCCAAGTATATTCTCCAAAATGTCCAACCGTTCGTCAAGCGAAGTTGTAACGAGTAAGATACAGTCATTTAAACTTTGCCGAAAACCATCCTTAAACTATATTTTGGACAAAAGTATCATACTTAATCTATATTTTTCTCCGTGATCGAGACCTCTAGAATGAAAACTTAAATGCTAAAACTTTGAGATAATGATACAAGCTTCCCAAAACCGTTGAGTTCGTTTCCTAACACTCGACGTGCACCATTTTACGACTAGCTTTTCAAGGCCGTTTAGTCACTTTCATGAAATTTCAACGACATTATTTTACGACGAAAAGTTATAATTTCATAATAACTCATTAAATGATTATCGTAAGATATCATTTCAATGTAAATACTTGTAAAGTACTTTATAACATGACGAGATGTCATAAACATATATTTCGACGATAAACATTATTTTCAAACGTACAAGTGGTATAGATTACATGTGGATTTGCATGCACGACATTGTTTCATGATTTACATTAGAACATATCATTCATAATAGGTCACGGTCAGAGGTTGCGCCTCATTTCAGTATTGCCATTATATCATCATTATCATTGCAACAGGTGAGTTTTCATAGCCCCGATTTATTCAAGTTTTTACTTATTTCAAACCTACGGGGGAGAATACATTGTACATCATTTTATTACGATGCCAAGTATATCAAATTCATTACATTGCTTAAGTTACCTCATTGCCAGTTAAATGTCCCCATTATATAACATGAGCCGTTAATTTCATAGAAGCGTGAGTGAATGGATAGATCTATCGAGGGTGACACCTCCATCCGGGTTGGCGGATTCCAACCGGACGGATGCATTTCATGTCATTATCATTATTTGAGTTGTTTGGCAAACACTCTGTTGGGGCGAACATCAGTCAAGCTTCGGTGTCATGTGCTTTAGCAATTGTATCATTTTTGTGACGACATTGTCATACATAATATATACTTGTGGTAGTCGTATTTAACATTTTCAACAACTCTATGAACTCACTCAACATTTGTGTTGACACTTTTAGCAATGTATTTTCAGGTAACTAAGGCATTCACTTCATGGCATGCATGTGGATATATCATAGAGTCGCGGTGACGACGCGTCTCACATGGGATTTATACATTTTAAAAACATCGTTTGACTTGTACCAAACTTATTTTCCGCACATAGTAACTTTCATTTGGGACATATCTTTGTAACTCTGAATGTTTTTATTAAATCAAGCGATATATTTTCCAAACGACACTTTAGGTCGTTCAATATAACTGTGATTGTGATGCTATGACAGTCAATCCCCAGGAATTTCATTCCGCTGCAAAACAGGTAATTTGGGGGTGTGACAACACAAAGAAGCCAAAAACTCAGGCTAAGATCAATTCCATAAGGCTTATGCAATAGACTGCCTAGACAGTGCACAGGGCAAAAACAGGCTAAAATAAGCAGATGAAAAAGCACTTAAACATGTAAACTAAAAATTAACAAAAATATACTAATGAAGACAAGCAACATAACATTAAAACCCTAAAAGCACAGATTATGAAATTCAATATTAAAGCCTAGAGAAAATTATCTAGTTTATTCAAAAATGACAAAAAGGAAAATTTGACTTTTAACTAAAAACTAAAAAGTTGACTAAACTGAATTTAGATCTTAAACTACTGATTTAATATGTTATATTAAGCAATAAAAACATGAAATTAACAAAGATAAACAAGATTTAAACAAGTATGCAAGATTATTGGATCTAATATCCTCACAGTCAACCTAGACATAAAATCAAGTGTCATCTTGACTATTCTATATGTAAAACTGCAAGATTAAGGTTCAACTGAGTTGTTTAGCCCAAATGAGGAGTATATCAAACAAGAACAACCACTAACACAGCCTTAAACACAGAATCACCATTAAATCCAAACAATCCTTTAATGGACTGTTATGAAGTTTTTCAAAGCAAAAGATTATGTAAACCTATTTCATCAAATCCAGAGGTACCAAAGTGTCAAAATGGACCCTTTTAAGCTTAAACAAGTAGTCACACAAGTCTAAACCTAGGTTTCTCAAAAACAAGCATAGTGACAGTCAAAATGCAATATCAAACCACAATGCAATCCAAAACATACCAACCTAAGATTAAGCTATAACATCATTAACAAACAGCAAAGAAACACAGAAACATGAAAATTAAAGTATTTAAGAGACTAGAACTAAGAAATGCAAAAAAAAATGGATAAAAGAGACTTACAACTGCATCCAAGTTGAAACTGAGAATCATGGCCACAGTACACATCCTAAGGCTTTCCACAAATCTTCTAAACCAAAGGCAATCCACAATTAACCTTGCTCCATGCAGTTTCACCAAGATCACTTTATTATTTTTGGTTTTTCATTTATTTTTCTTGATTTTTTAGTGTTTTCTGAATTTTAAATACTAAGGCTGAATTAAGGTTTCTAAAAGCTTTAAAACTTTTGTCAGGAGCTTATATGAGCTATAGAAGTCCATTAAACAACCAGTTAACATGAAATTAAAGAACATGAAAATTAAAGGAAATTTAAGCAAAACATGAAACTGGAAAGAAACTTAAAATTAAACTGGAAATAAAGTTTCATTACACTAATTTGAGAAAGATTACAACATTAAAACATTAAAAGACAATGAATTTAAAGAAAGCTTTTAAATCGTTACACTACATGACCAAGGCTAGCCCAAGGTAGTCTTCTATTTGCCTCTCCTCTGATCTTTTATAACATTCTGAATTCCCACTAGTATTCCAGTTAAATCCCACTTGCAATCTTGACCTTTGATTGCTCTGAATTCATCCTAGCCGTTTAAACTACTTTTGGCGCCAAAAGTGTTATAGGCTGCTTGGGGCAGTTTTAGAGCAATTAATGCTTCTTGGTTGCTTGTGGAGGTGGAAGGGACATGGTTGGATAGGTTTACAGGTCAAGTTGAAGAGTGGGTAACAAAAGCAGGGGAATGTGAGGTGAAAGAGGTGTCGATGGTGTGGGAATGCATTAAATGCACTGTAGGCTGGTGGATTAGTGTAGGAGATGGTAGGGTGGAGTAGGTAGTGAGCTGGTGTGATGAGGTGGTGAAGATACCAGGGAGGTGGAGGAGTGGTTTTGGTTTTGGCGGGGCTGTGAGGTAGGAGAAGGTAAGGGTGGGTTTGACTGGGGTCAACCTGGTTTTATTATTAAGGAGGTTGGGCTGGGTTGTGTATGTTGGGCTGGATATGGATTTGGGTTATGTATAATAAAGGAATCCGTTTGGTTTGTAGTAGTTAAGCCCAAGGACCAATGTTGTAACTTCTGAATTCTTGAAGGACTAAACCTGTAATATTTCATAAGTTATCACAAGGACTAATAATGCCAAGTTTGCTAAACCAAAGGACCTCATTTGCATTATTTACAATTTAAAACACCCGGGGGACCTTTTATGACATTTTCAAAAGTTGAGGGGGTGAAATTGTAATTTTCTCAAAAGTTATCAAAAGGTTCCAAATTGTAAGTTATGAATAGTACAAGGGTATTATTTGATAAATTATATTTTTAAATACCCAGGGACTAATTTTGCCATATTTGTAACTTGAGGGGTAAAAGTTGCCATTTGTAGAAAACTTTCATCCAGGGACTATTTTGAACATGTTTGATTATCCAAGGACTAAAGTTGACTTTTCTTCCATTTTAAACCTTCAGGGACTAGTTTTGCCAATTTGTGAAACTCCAGGGACTGAAAATGATAATTTTGTGAACTTTGATCATTTTCACTTGTTTTCAATCTTTTTGTACCTGAATCACATAAAAACACATTTCAATGATATTTGTAACATTTATATGGTCATTTGTGTGTTTTTTGTCGTTTTTGTGGGTTTAAATAATATAAAATATATGTGTATTTAGACACATATCACACTAGCAGAAGATAACCGGAAATCACAGCACAGCAACTATCGACTCGGCACAACCTATTAATGTAAACCAATTTTAATATATATTTCCCAAAATCAGCGTTATCTACCCCAATGTATTCTATTTTTTTATTTCCAAAAATGTCTCGTTTCACCATTTAGTCCTAGTGTTTGGTATCCTCATATGGGTGTATCGACTCAATATGATGCTATGAATGCACTCAAAAAACCAATATGTGACTCAATGCAACCCAATGAGACATCTAAGCGAAAAGCTCCATAGTCCAATAAGTTTCGGAATAAATAGTAGACCTTATCGAATTCGTCAACTCGATAAACTCATTTATTTATTCGTGTCAATTATTATCCCATAAACCGGTCGTATCCTAAAGAGTCATAAGGATAATTCACCCATTAATAAGGTTACCTAACGTAACTAGCGGGCTCCTATTAGATTCGTCAACCTAATAAGTCCGCTACCTAAGTGGATCAACACTATTAATGTTAGGTTATCCGTAACCCATGCACACAACGTAAGTAAATAAATACTTGAAATTAGTATTAAATGCCCATAATTGGCATATTTTGATAAACGTGTACTCGAAACATTAATTACTTATTTATTATAAAACATTTCCATTTTTAGTCGTTAGTTTCTATTTAAATTAGTAAATAACAAGATAAGTCTTCTTATCGATATTTTTGGTATAAAATCCTTTTTATTATTAATATTTCATAGTTTATTAGCATTTTCATATATATGTTTTGTCAAATTCTAATATTAGTTTCATATCATTATTCGTTTCGAGTCCACAAGCACGAGTCATGACTTCTCGGCTTTTAATCAATCAATAGTCCAAACTATACTAAAGTCCATGTTACGGCGTTGTCGGGGTCAACTATTGACTAAAAAGTCAAAGTAACACCGACGTTGCTCAAAGTTGACAATTTATATATATCAAGTCCAAATAAAAGTCATAATAGCGCAATTCAATCCCAAATCAACACAAATCAATCTCGCCAACCAATCAACCAACCAAATATACCCGAAAGCAATGTTATGACCCTAATGGTCATGACACGGTCACGGTTAAGACCACGTGAACCAAACAAGCTCTAGAAGCTTTTCGGCTCCACGCGTCTCATCCAAACACAAACAACATCAACCCACAAGCTACCACGACAACTCGACCCGGACCCTTGGTCCTTGAGGGTCACGTACGCCACCCAAACACACCCATACGTGGGCTTGGTGGCTTGTACGCCCCATATGCACAACCAAACACCTCCCAAATCACTTCCACAACATCGAAACACAATCAATCAACCTCCAATCATTAACCAAACATCAAACCCATCAACTATTTCTAATTAAAAACAATAAACTAGACCTAAAATGCAAAAACCCAACAATATGATACACCACATGATACCAAAACACTAGCTACATGTTTATTTAAGTGTTAATTAGATTTAATCTCATGTTTAAACCAAAAGCCCTAAAAATTACACCATGGTCGAGCCACATAAGACCAATTCGTGGCTTTCAATGGCCAAAATATGCATGACTCATGTTCCATTTACCTTTTTACAACCCGATCTACAAGTTTGGATGAAAACCCTAAAAGTATGAATCTTAATTTGAAGATTTGAAGGTGTTATGGAGGTCTATATGGCGCGTGTTATATATGGTTGGAAAGAGGATGAAAAGATCTTTAAGATGGTGGTGGAGGTGTGTGCTCACTCGCCGGAATTTGGCCGGAGGTGGCCGGAATAGGGGCGGCGGCTATGGGTGGTTTAGGGTTAGGGTTTATTTAATTTGGAGGAGAGAGAGAGTTAGAGAGAGAAAGTAATGTGTAGGTGTATTTTAGAGAGAGAAGTGAAAGGGTGAAATGAGAAGAGTTGGAGATATTTATACTAGGACACTAGGGACTAAATAAAAATTATGGGGGGAGGGGCGCCGGTTCAAGAGAAAAAAGAGGGGCCGAATGCGTCATTTTTCGTAAACTATCCCGTTTACCAATTCCCGAGCTCATATATTGTCCCCCGAGTGTCCCACGACATTCATTCGACTTTCTATTATCGTTATTTATGTTTTTCCACGAGTTTTGACTATTTATTTGTAAATTTTCGAGTTACGGTCTAAAAGTTGTGTTATTTCTCGTTTTAGGCTTTTATAGTGCCGAATCGAATAGTGTCTACCAAAAAGAGTTAAAACTCACACGATAGCTCGTCCAATAATGAAATAAACCATAAAAACCAATAGACGATATAAAATCAAGTCACGGTTGATAAAAATAGTGTTAAAGGCAAAAACTCGGTTTAGTTTAACGTAACGCGGTTACCCAAAATAGACTCCCTAAATTGCCAGTTGTCACATCCCACAAGGGGATTTCGGAACCTTCCCAATATTTGCAATCTAGTCCTTTCCAATTACATTTAACGACCGTTAATATATTACACTTAATTACTTAACGTCCGTTATAGTTATTTCGTTTAATTAATAAATAAATATAACTATTACATTTAATTATTAACTTTAATTTCATACGCTAAGTGTGCAATCTCGTGGTCTCGAGTTCGATCCTAACTGACGTCTATTAATTTATATCCATAAAACCAACTGTCATTTCTCGAGTCAAAATTATTTTAAGAACAAGTGAAAGCTAATTCATCTTTACGATATATATAATCTCTTTATTGCATCTTATCTCATTATCAACAATGCATAAAATTTATAGCCTAAGGAAAAATATTTATTGATAGATAAAAAGATATAAAATGCAATATATGCAATAAATGTCAAATCCAATTTATAACAAAGATCTCAAAAAGATGAAAACGCGTATGCAAAAAAAAAAAAAAAAAAAAAAAAAAAAAAAAAAAACTACAAATTTTACATGGCGAAGAATAAGATAAATAAGTTGCAAGAGTTTATTTTAATAATTTTTTATAAGATGTTGAAAGGAGAAAAAGAATAGCCCACTAGAACTTTGAAACCATATTATTTTGGGTGGTATGATGTATAACCATATATTGGACTATCATTCCTAATTATGAAAGGCATAAGTACTAAACAAACATCTTTATTGGTAATCAAACCGTTCCTTGATTTTCATTCCAAGATAACAAACACATCCTAAAATAAATGTTTTGAAACCTAGGTTTTTAATCGATCAAATAGAGATATCGGTTCGACCACCCGATCAAAGTTTTCTAGAAAAAAACTTTTTACAATTCAAAAAAAAGTATTATATATAAATCATTACTAATTCACATATTAAGCCTAAAAAACATTTTTTTCGAGGATGAAAAGGGGGTATCGGTACCGAATCGGACGGAATTTTGATACCAGAACCGGTACTACTCGGTATCGGGGAAATCGGTACCTATCCGGTTATTCTCTTTTTGGTTTTGGAATGTTTGTAGGTTTTGGATGTTTGAATAAGTTGTTTAAGTAAAAACATGAATACTCAAATTTCGAGAATTTTTCGATAATATTCCGCTTTGGTATTAGTACCGTATTGGTGGTCCCGAGTTTTTTTGGCTCGATTCATTATACCGGTCTCGTACCATGTATCAAGATTCGGTACCGTTTCGATACAGTACTACTACAGTTCTGGTTCGATGCCAGGAATCGAGTCCATAACCCATCTCTATTGCATATATATATATATATATATATATATATATATATATATATATATATATATATATATATATATATATATATATATATATATATATATATATATATATATATATATATATATATATACTAGTATTCGAAGCCCGCCCAATGGGCGGACATGACTTATAATTATCGTTGACATATTTTTACTATACTGAAAGAAGGTGGGTAAAAAATGGCTGGAAAAGTGTCCTTTGAATAATTTAATTCACATTTAATGAATTACGAACATCGTAAAATATTTATACAGTGAAGAAAGAAAATGCGAGAAAATTCTATCTTTTATAGTTACTTCATGTTACTATAAGAAATATTTGGCCTTTAGTGAATTATATAAACATACCTCATCAGTAATATTTCAGCTTCAGATAATCATTTTCATACTAATTGCAACTAAACTGATTATCGGCAGTATCCCTTTTGAAGTTGAACGAATATAATGTTATCTTATACTTACTTGAAGTATTATTCGACATTTGGAAGAGTTAGGAACATATCAGTGGCTTGTTTTACCTGGAATCGATCATTGACGTGCACTGGAGTGGCACTGAGTGTTGTAGTAGGTTTGCTTGCAGCTTGTATCCCAGGTACTGGTATTATTGTAGCATTGGTTGGTGACCCGTGCACCGAAGGCCATGATTCAGTAAGTAATATTACTTTACCTTTTAGAGTAGTTATGATATTAGTCAAACCGGTAACTTAAACCATTAGTTAAGCCTAGTGATCATTACATACATATAGCTGATTTGAATAGGTAGGTACCTTGCAAAGCCCGTCCATCTAAATAAACAATAACAACATTGTTACGTTACAATCTAAATAAACAATTTCTTAATTAGCACATAGACATATAATATGCAGATAAGAATGATAAACAAAATACCTGAAAGACAGGGTCCACAATGGCTCGTGATAAATCGAGCAATCCAATGCACCGGGGTCGTTCAGCACCACCTTTAGAACTTTATGTGCATCAGGATCACGCAACCCATGGTCTCCTTCCTGCACCTCGAGCGCGGTTGGATCATCTTTAATTATGCATACAGATAGAGACAGAATCTCGTTGTCACCCGCAAAGGCAGATGGGACTCTTAGGTACTTCTTCAGAAAAGTATGTTAAGTGACTACTATAAGCAACTAAAATGCTGGGTTGTAATATCACAAAACATGGATGCTACTTACCATCATTCTGCACTTGTCACACTGCAGGAACAAATTGCTGGCATATTCCTGAAAGGATGATTAATTATCTTAGATAGTATTTTTATATTTTGTCCGAAATAATGAAAGAAAAACTGTATTGTTTTGTAGAGTGTGTAAAAATGCAAAGAAAAATTTTCACCTCATCCATGAGACAAGGTATCTTATCTTGGTATATATCCAAAGCATGTATCACCTTCTCAATAAACAACTTCCTGTGCAGCCTATACCTGCATTTCAATCACACATTTCATACGGTTAAAACCAGTATGTGTCGAAAAATCCTCGACCCTAGGACACCGAGTTTCTTGGATTAACCACGTCACAACTATTTCATGTGGTGAAACCGGTATCCGAGCTAGGAAGAGGTTAATTAGTATAGGGTTCAAATTGTTTCTAAGAATATCATCTTTTAAATGTATAGAGCAGGTACGCGTACATGCTGATGAAGTAGGGTTCGATGGTGCGAGCCTCTTTCTGCCTGAAAATCAGAAACCACACAACAAATACATGTTAGTATAGAAGACCAAATTTACAGAGATGTTAGACCAAGCATAATAAACATGTTATCTGGAAACGATATTTAAGGCTCATGTTAGTATCTCACCTGTTATGCTGACACGAATAGGCCAATCACAGCACATCACGTTTTTTCCAGAAGAATCAACGCACATTTCCACTTGAACCACATCACCCCTGAAATTAATTTAAGTGTGTGATAATATATGAATCCACATAACAATCTTTATTAGTCCGACTCAAATCGAAAAACACTATATAGATCCAATAGCTTTACCAAAACACCACGCATGACTTGAGTGATTTTTAAAATTTAGTACCTCTTCTAATGCATCTGAATATGTGTAGGTTTTTGGAAAAAGACCTGATGATGATGATGATGATGATGTACCTAAATAATAAAAAGGTATCATTGATATGAATGAATATGATGATGATGATGATTAGACGATATTAGGGTTTGCCAATAGTAAAAAAGGAATCCTATCAAGGAAAAAAATACGTGGATGATGAACATAACGCTTGGAGCTGTTAACTATGAAACATGTTCGTTATTTGGTGCTATCTTGAACAATACCGACAGCCATATTTCCTTCCATAACATGTTAATGTAAGCAATACCAAACACCTGCCATGAATATTTTAGTGTGAAACAATCTATAGGTAACCTGAAATAAGATTACCTAAATAACTTTATGTGAAATAAGTTTAACCACAGTTTGATCCGGAGATTAAACAGATACACACTTGACTTTGTATTAAATAAAAACCTTACCAATTATTCAACTTGAAGAGGCAAAAGGTAACCATACTTTCACGCATATGAGAGGAACGGTTGGTTCTTGAATGTGAATACCGAAACAGCCAGCAAGCATACCTCAAGCTGACCTCGTGTGTTAACTTAACAATAAAAGATCTAGAATCAGAACGGTCATCTATATAACAGGCTTCTTGAAGTTCGCTGATTTTTAGTTAAAGCTTCTTTAAAACTACACTCTATAGTAAAAAAAAAAAAAAAAAAAAAAAAAAAAAAAAAAAAAAAAAAAAAAAGCAGTCCGTGTTTATGCAAGTCCAGCGTATTCGAAAACCTTTTGAGCAAAGTGCTTACTAATTATTCATTAACCATAATAGTAGCTTGTAGTGATTAAAATAAATAAATAAAATTGAATGCAATGCATGTACCTTTCAAAATTGCTACAATGATGTCGAACCACAATAAAGTGTCCAGATGTCAACATGTCTTTGCTTTCGAATTTTCTCACATATGCATACCTGCTACTCGCCATTGATTCTAGAGGATGTAATGTGTGTCTGGTTTACCATTTAACGATGGAGACAAACAAACAATAATATATTGAAGCAAACTTTAAATTAGATGTATACCTTGTAATTGTTGACATCAGTGATATTAGGGGTTTTGGAAGAAAGGTAGGGTTTATTGTGATGAATGAAAAGGTCAATTTCTAATTAAAAAGATTGTTAAAGCCGAATATATATTTGATATTTGGTTGTAGAGATTCTAATAGTTATATAATTAGTTGCATAAGTTTATAGATAAGGATTTGCAAAATATAATCAAAAACATGTGTTGGTCTAGTGGTTATTATGTTTCTTTGTGGACTAAGAGACCCAAGTTCAATTCTTGTTAAGCTCAATATTTTTGAAAAAATAAATCCGAAAATTTTAAAAAATGAAAAAAAAAAATTGTTATCATATTCTTATTTTAAGTAAAAATATAATTTTATTTACTATATGATTCTAATAAAATTATAGCCATTTATATAATATAGTATGCAACATAATTATCAAAATAACTTGTTGCCTAAGTGGTAAACACACAAGTTATTTATACTAATCCTACAAACAACCCAAGTTCGAATCTCATCATGGACATTTTTTACTAAATACGAATTTTATAAATAATTGCTTAAAAATTCCGAAAATTCATACATAAAATCAGAAAAATAAATATTAATAATTAGGTGGATTAAAAAATTGCTTAGTTGGACAACAAATGCTTATGTGGCATGAAATTGGATTATGTGGCCTTGAGGTGACATTAATGTCAAATGCCTCCTGTTATATAATATATATATATATATATATATATATATATATATATATATATATATATATATATATATATATATATATATATATATATATATATAACTTGTGTTATTGAAAAAGAACAAGAAAAAAATCAAACCCGGTCGGGTCTTGAGAACCGGATTAACCAGATTCGATCTAACATGACGGTTCTAATTGAGTTTTGAAAATAAAAAACGTGGCAAACAATTATTTTGGGATGTAGGGAGCAAGGTTTTTAAGATCGGGATCCTTCCTAGGATCGTTTTCGTCTTTGCAAAATCGTGATCGTAATATTGGATCAAGATCTTAAGATCCTACTATAATGTCATTTTTTTAAAAAAATTGTAATATTCTTCAAATATACAAATTATTATATATAGACATAAAATTATATGAATGCTAAATAGAAATGTTCTTTTAAATTATAAATATGGAATATTTAAGAAAATCGCACGCTGTTTTTCAAATTATATAAAAACATAAAGCATAACTTTATAGTTTTTTAGTTTGCGGTTTGAGAAAGTTAAGATCAGATCGTATTATATCTTAAGATCTTATGGGCAAGATCGGATCCTATAAGATTTTAAGAATGCTATACGTAAGATCCGAATTGTTTTCGCTTTGTAAAGTCGTAAAATCGTAAGTTCTTAAAATCAAGATCGAGATCTTAACAACTATGGTAGAGAGTACAAGTATTAGTTAAGCTCGTGGCATTTAAAAAAACAATTGATCACGGATAAAGGTTAAAAGAGGATCGATGCTTGTTTCCAAGAGCCATTTTCTACGTTTTTAATGATGCGGTGTTTTCATGGTTGATAATGTTATCTGACTATTTGTTTGGAAACATGCAACAAACTATGTATTATAAACCTTCTGAGCTAATTATTCTAGAGAATCGTTTGTAATCAATGAAGTTAGAGTATCTTCTAAGGCAACTAAATATAAATGGTTTGGCAAGTTTGTTGGTAAGTAGATAACCTAAAGTCAGATCTTGTATTTCCTAAAAATAAATAGAGGTAATTCTTGGAATGGACAAAGCTATTAAGGGGAGTGTTTTTTTTAGACAAGCTTTAAACTAGAAATAGACTACTTTGGATCCGGGCTACTAAGTTAAAATCATGACACATGTATAATGTAAATTACATATATACCCTCTTCTTCATTTGTTATTACATGTTACCAACCAACCATCACCACCATTAAATCCACCGGAACAAAATCACCCACCAGAACAAAATCAACAAGCTTAAAGCCAAAGATCACGACACAATTTCAAGTGGTCAACGAATCACCCACTGAAACAATTTGAGCTAACTAGTGTTCAATGCAGAAACTATGTTGTACAATCTATATTGGCGTTACAGATCCCATCTTCACTATCAATGTTGCTTTCTCAATTTGAGGGAAATTATGTCCATTTACAACACAAAAATTCAGTAGTCATGCTCTTAAAAGTGCTTATCAGTGCTAGATGGCCATGCTAGGTCCATGATTATCCGGGAATTGCTTTCTACTACTTATTTTGAGCAGTTGCTTCAGGACCCGCATGCCAATTATGTTGTCCAAACTGCCCTTCGGGTTGCTGAGGTATGGATTTTTTTCTCTAATTTATATTTTCAAGTATTTGTCATATTCTGAATTGAGTAAACTACATCGTTCGTCCTTGTGGTTTGCGATTACCGACGAGTTTCGTCCTTTGACCGAAAAAAATGCACCATCCGTCCTTATATGCGAAACGTTATGTATCGTTAGTCCTTCACTTTAACGGGCCACACTAGCAAGCGTTAAGTCTACGCATGTAAGGGTATTTCTGTCTTTTAACTATTGTCTCTATACTTCATCTTCCTCACATGTCTCCACTAATAATATACTTCACTTTTTGATTATTTTCCCAACCACTATCATTAAAAAAAGAAAAAGAAAAAAAAGACTCTGTCTTTTTATATTCATCTTTAAATTTCATTCCCCATTTCATTCAGTTCTTCACCACAACATAAATCTTAATCAACTCTTTCCAAAAACAAACAAAAACACCAAAACACACCCATTCAAACACATACACTTGAAAAAACCCAAAACAATGACAGATCACAACAACCGTCGTCCAGTGACCAGGTACCCAACACCACCAGCCAATGGCTACCCACCCACCGGAACCGCCTACCCTTACGCCGCACCACCACCACAACCAAAATTCTCACACTTTAACGTTTCCTCAAACCCTAACTACCACCCAGACCCTAATTACAACAACAACCAACAATGCATCACTTTTTCCCGATCACCAGCAACTCAAAACAACATGCGAATCTAAATCCCTGCCCAATAATTAAAAACCTTAAAACCCAAAAAGTATGAAACTATCACTAAAACTGAATATTAATCAAAAGATCAAAGTTAAGAACATATGAATTGCATATGATCAAAAGGATATACTATTCGATGTGGGTTCCGTTAGATTTTTAGGGAAGAGATACTAGATGAGGGTGTGAAGGATGAAGTGGGGTTTAAGGTGGGTATTTGGATATGGGTTTTGGGGTTATGCAATGGAGAATGAGTTTAGGTGTGTTTGGCCAAACACACATCACCGGGGAAACGCCCCACTACCAACTCGCCGGATCTGGGTTTGAGGGCGGTGACGTGAAAAATCAAATTGATAGTTAAATGTGTATTGTAGATTTGTTGTGTTATTGGGATGTGTGTGTATATTTGTATGAAGATGATGATGAACTTGTGTGTACATGGTGTGTCTTTGGTTGATGATGATCATTAATGTTTGAGTTTGGGAAAAAAAATAAAGATGGATATTTTTTTTTTCTTTATTTGCTAATGTTTAAAAGGAAAGAAAACGTAGTGGGTGGTGGAAAATTAGTGATATACCCTCGCGTGGCATCACTTGTAACAAGTTAACGAGCGTGGTATCACCTAAAACGAAAAATATTTTACTTAGAAATTTTTTTGGTGGTGTTGTTAGTGTGCTTGTTTAGAATGGGTGGATGAAGATGTATTGATTGAGGAAGAAGAAGATGTTGTTAGAATAGAGACAGTAAAAAGACTAAAATACCCCTTACATGGATATCACATAGGAAGACTTAACGCTTGTTAGTGTGGCCCGTTAAAGTGAAGGACTAACAATACATAACGTTTCGCATTTAGGGACGGATGGTGCATTATATTTTTTTCTGTCAAAGGACGAAACTCGTCGGTCAACGCAAATCACAAGGATGAACGATGTAGTTTACTCTTTTGAATTTAAGTATTTCCTATCAGTTGTGTTTGAGTCAATTGACCTAGGTTCAAGTCTCATCTTTGACATTTGTTTCATATAGGTACTCACCTCCGCAAAACCTATGGGCACACTGGAGAGACTTTGTGGAATAAGAGCTCAAGGGTCCGAGTCTTGGCTCGTGGTCACTCCAGTTGGTGCCCCACTAGGCCAGGAGAGTTTCCGGAGCTATTCTTTGTGGGGTGGACAATGGCTGGTGCCAAAAGGCACCCGGAGTCAGGGTGTTCCCGCCAATTTACACCTTTTGTGGAATACAAATGAACTATTTTTTGTCTGATGACAGTATTTAATAAGCATATTCAGTTCCGGATAACATGTCTAGTCACCCCATTAGTTCAATTTCATCTAAAACAATTCCATAAATTGTTAATTTAATAAATTGGGTTTCGAATGAACATAGGATAAATTTTGAGTTTTTGTCGTTGTGTGTTAAAATTGATAAGGGGTTTATGCTCGAATTGATAGTATACAAGCATGTTCATGTTTAATTTGTGGATAGCAACAATTTTTTTGGTCGAATCTTGATATGGGGTGGCGTTTTGGTGGTGGTCGGAGGTTGGTGATGATGGCCAGAGTTTGGTGGTGGTGGTGGCCGGAGGTTGGTGGTGGTGGTCGCCGGAAGGGTCGCCGGATTCTAGGTTTGAAGTTCAGAGGTGTTGGCCGGATAAGGTGAAGTGGGTAGCCCAATTCAAAAGTACCCCAAGGTAAAGTGGGTAGCCAAATTCAAAAAGAGGGTATATATGTCATTTATAATAATACAAAATAAGACAAAACAGTAGTATATAGGACATGTGTCATGATTTTAAGTATATTAGCCCAGATCCAGAGTAGCCCACGTCTAGTTTGAGGAAAAGGAATTCTAAAAAAGGTACCCCCGTCAGGCTACTTGTCCGTTTAGAGAAAAGAAGACATTAGTCGCCCCCGAAAGAAACGTGTAAAGGTAGTTAGGGTAGAGGGTGTGGTTGAGGATTTTTCTTGTCACATCAGCTCCACATCATCAAAAAATAATTTTTTTATTTTTTCTTTCAACTTTCTCTCAACCATTGCAACACATTTATTCTCTTCCATTAATTATTTTCTATTTATTATCATTTAAAATTACTCTAAAAGACAAATACACACTCTCAATACAATAAATAGGTCGACTACCTCTCTCTTTTTTTTCGGAGAATGTAGTCCCGCAAAATACAATATTTGTGTTTTTCCCGCTAGTTTCCAGCAAAAGAAGGGAGGAAAAAGGTGATTCACCTCTTTTTATTTATTGTTTCTCGTGCACTCTGCACACTTATCACAATCTCTAATTCCAATTTTATGAATATTACTAATGAGTTTACGATATAATCTCAGTGACAGGATCAAGAAATTCGACAAAAGATGTGCATTTTGCTTTTAAACAACAAAGGGTATATTCATTTAGATTTAAACTCATGAAAAATGTTAAAAAGAGTAAACAAATAAAAAAAGACTCTATAGTGCTAAAAAAAAATATACACATACAAACTTTTTGCTTCAAATATGTCATCCTTAACTTACGCTAACAAGATATCATTGAAAACTACAACATTACAGAGACAAGTATATTTGCTTACTTTTATTTTGGTATTTATTAAGGGACAAATCATCATTATCCATTTAGTTTGATTTAAAGGTGAAGATTAAACCTAAGATTTAATGTGTTTATCCTTAATTTTCTCAACTATATAAAAAAAAAAAAAAAAAAAAAAAAAAATCATTATGCTCACTTTTTACACACACTTCATGTGTGTTTTCCCGAAGCTCTCATCCCTTCCCTCCAACTCTCTTATCCCTTCCTTCTAAAAATTAATCATTCCTATCGACTATTACCATCATTTCGATCATCCGGGTCATGTGTGTACATATATTAAACAATAGTGGACGTGTGTGTACATATATTACACAATAATTATTTTATGTTTGATGAGTTTGAACAATTATTTGAGGATTGAATTTTTGTTCTGTATTGATTTTTCAAATATTTAAATGGATGTTAAATTACTTTTAATCTTACAATAGTTTTGTATCACTTGTGATAAAATATGACAAGTGATGTTTATCACCGGTGATAAAACACATATGATACAAAGCACTTGTGATATTATATATCATTTATTGTATCACTTATGATATTTTATTGTTATGTTTTATTATCATAGTTAAGCTATTAGTTTAAACAATTAAACATGTTGATTTTGCTTTAAACAGATACTAAAGTTGAAACATTTTGTTCTTTATAAAAAGCTTTATATCACAAGATATATAACATTGTGAATTACATATAACAAATATGTATAAAAAAGAAACAAAACAAAAAATGTAAAAAGTTGACATATTTTTAAAATCAACCCAAGTGTTGCATTACGTTTAACAGAATATCACAAGTGATATAAACATCTGAATAAACCCAAGTGTGGCATCACATTTAAAAGAATGTGACAAGTGATAACAAATAAAAAAAATGTATGAATTATAAAATTATCATAAAAAATTATTCCAAACTATTGAGCATAAGTTTTACAAATATTGAAAATGTATGAATCGCAAGTGATAAATCAACCAAAAATAAAATAAAAATATGAAAATTAGCCTCAAATTCTGACTTTTAGCTCTTTGAGCTTATGTACAAAAGAAGTCAGCTTTGTCTCAATATTGCTTAGCATATGTACACACATGTCCACTGAGTTATCTCCAATTGCTTCATTCTTCTCTCTATATCTATTTCTTTTCCTCCTCAAATCAGATGGAATCAAATCCCTTGTCTAACACTTCCGTATATACTGTTCTGAGATACGTAAAACCTTACAATTCTTGAATACACAAAATATATGTTGAGATAAAATCCTACATCGAAGAAAAAGCTGACAAAAAAAAGCAACAGAACCATATTGTTTGTTATAAAGCACATTCATATAAAAAAAGGAAAAAAAAAAAAAAAGAAAAAGAAAAAAAAAAATTAGGACACAAAACATAAATTTACAAACATATATCACAAGTGATACTTCATATGATATTTTTAACAATGCAAGTAAAACTGAAAATATCGTCTGTGGTATTTAAAAATAATGACCATGTAAAATCAAATTATATAAAGCAATACAATATCACAAGTGATACATCACATGTACAATGAAGTATTACAAGTGATACTACAAATATCACAAGCGATAATACACATATACAGTTCAAAGCAAGCACGTGAATATCACAAGTGATAATACACATATACAGTTCAAAGCAAGCACATGAATCACAATTGATAAACTAACAATAACACAGGTGATACTACACATATACAATTCAAAGTTCGCTGGTTCACTCACTCCGTGTTGTCTACTTTGAGATGCTCTGGTTTGAGAACGGCTAGTACAGCTGCGAAACCCTGTCAAGGAGATTATTCGGAATTCTACCTGATCACAGGCAGTATTTATACAGATCAACGGGGAACCGTGGTTCTTGCAACCATATTCAACGAAAGTGAACAAAGACACTTTCGTGTGTTTATTGTTAACTGTCATTTGCAGGAACTCCCGATGATTGCAGCTGTTGGCCGATGAGACGTCAATTCTTAACCGCATGCTCACATCACACACTTATATTTGAAGAAAAACGTGACAATCAAAACGTACAACAATGCTTCCGCTACTCTGATGAAAAGATGTCATGATCCAGAAAATGTGAGCATGTCAGTCCAAACGTCACAACATCACATAATGGCAATACTTCAAAAGATGAGCTGAAGATTCACTATAGCTGATGATCTCAAAGAAAGCTCGTGATCACATGACAAAGAAACATTCATGCCAAAGAAACATTACTGAAGGTGCAAAGTTGATTATATGAAAGATTCAAAGTCTACGAGCTCGAGCATAAAGTTAATGATAGAATGCTAGGATACAAAATGTAATTCATGGGGTGACCCCCCTTAGGGGGAGATTGTTAGGATTTAGTAAATCCATACAGAAGTGCCAGTCACCCCAACAATAGTCTAGCATAAGTTAGCTCGTAGACTTAACTTTATTTAGTAGTTATAGATTAGCATAAGTAACACCGTGGAAGAAGGAAAGGTCTTTACCCACTGTATTCCTGATCCACAACCCGAAGGACGGCGTAAGAACCATGTATAAATAGCCCTCTCCACACAAGGGAGAGGGTTGGATGTTCACTTTAATCTAATCTTGCATTTTTTGTTTCTCTCTCTAAACATCCCATTCTCTCCTCTCTTTCTCTCTAGAACTCATGAATCACATCAAATGTTTGTGGTGTTATGATATCAATAATCTTACATCACTACAGTGTTGTAAATATCGCTCGGCGGTCGACCACCGCCAAGCGCCATAGCGGTTATGGCGGCGATATATCAGTGATATAACGGAGACCCTAAATTATAAAGAAATTAATTTTTTATAGGTATTTATATATTTTATATACATATTTATAAATATTTATTACTTTTATTGTTATATTTAATATTTTTAATTATATATTTTATATAAATATTACAAATTTTACATTGTATACGCATTTAGTTATGTATTTCCCACTCTTAACCGATATTTGACCGATATTCCGATATTTGACCGATATTTTACCGATATTTGACCGATATTTACAAGATATGACCGATATAACCGATATTGACCGATATTTGACCGATATTGACCAACCGATAAATTTGACCGATAAGTGAAATATCGTATCGGTGGACCGCCGATAAGCGATATATCACTGATATATCGGCCGCCAAGACCGATATTTACAACACTGCATCACTATATGCATGGAATGATCCATGTATGATTGTTGCACTGCCTCATGAATGAAGTAGTGGTACATGTCTGATGATTGCAACAATCCTGGGAAAGGTTCCCAGTACTGTCGTTGTCTGGAAATGTTCGTTAGGTATATGATACTGGCCTGGGAGTCCACTTCCCAAGCGTAATATGATAAGTTGTATCCGATATTGGGCTTAATTCTAGCGTGTGAACCTTAGTCTACTGGGCTGAAGGTCTTATAACCTATCAATATCGTTTGTGTGGTGTAATAATGGAGTTCAGGTTTCCCTGTTTTTTGGGTTGGATGATGTGATTCGTGATAATGATCCACATTTCCATATAAGTTTTAAGACTTTTTTTAGTTATCATGTAGTTGAAACTATGTGGTGATTTATTTATGTTACTTAGGAGTATTATATCATGCTATGTTATGCATGAAAAAGTGAATCTCTATAAATATGTGATTTAATAAATGACTGTGTACAAGTGATATTGCTTAGGTTTTATGTTTTTTGGAGATTAAAATTGCATCTGTTTTGTATGCAAGTGATGTTTAGCGACTAATGACATTGGGACTTTTCTAGTTATGTGCAAGTTACATACGTTTAGCTCCTAGCGATTGTGAGTTTTGTACGGTGTATAGAGTTATGTATTTTACGACTGTTATCTGATGAATCGAATGCGCATGGTGAGAAAATGTGTGGGACTGCCAATGGGTGAAAATGGACAATTCTTGTTGTATTATAGAGAGTCTTTTTGTGAAAACTAATTATATTCCATGTTGTTTCAGTGCTCCCTTGATAATGCACTTTACGATTTAATTTTCTGCATTTCAGTGTTCCCTTGCATATGTGTTTTAAAAGCTATTGCAAATAATGAGTCAGTTTTATAGAAGCTAAAGCTGATTATGGGATACACAAAACAAGACATATTCTTAGCAATCTAACTTAGCTCAAAATCAAGTTACTAAAACTAATGCCATAGACTTCGACGTATAAGCAGTAACTGCTACATTTATAATAAAATTCGCTTAAGACTGCAATTCTTTCGTCAGACAAAAACTGATATATATGCGGTGTGTGCAACAACATCATATACAAACGCTCCGCCGTAATGCACGAATTAAAATCATTGTTAAATACAAAGATAAAACTTTTATAAGTTCATTTATTTTCTGAATATCAAAGTATCATAGATTTGTCCATAAATAACCCCTAGACTATCTATGCTTAACTTAATTATTTTTTATTTATTTATTTTTAAATAAATCTATTTATATACAAACTCTTTGGTAGTTTTTAAAGTTAGTAGGTAGGTTAAAGGTGTGTTTTGAAAGTTATTTTATTTATTTATTATTATTTTTTTTCCAGAAATACATATTAAACTTCAACATTTTTTTTAATAAAATTGTATATATGTTAAAAGAATATCAATGTTAAGCTCGTTTTGTTCGTAATTAAGAAATCTTTTCGACGGTATATTCTTTATTAAAGTAATCGCTAGATATTTATTAGTACATATTTGATAAATAAATTTTGTTATATATAGCAAAAAGTTTAAGATAGTTTTCGTAACTTGTTGCATAACTTGGGGGTTGTTTTGTAAGTTTTTCTTTTTATACGCCAAACGACAACGCTGGATTGTAAAACTAAAAGGAATGTTAAACGAGGTTGTTTCATGTTGCTCGACAAACGACGTTGTATTGGCCTGTGTTAAACGACTTAGTTTGGCTCCGTAATTGATATATCTTCTTATTTTATTTTTTTTTTTATTTTTTTTTTATGATTTTGTTTTCATTATAAATTGCAAACATAAAATATAAAGTTTGGTAAGTAAAAAGTATTAAACATAAAAAAAAAATACGGAGCAAATAATCATTAAAAACTGACATATCCAACTAATAAAGTGAGTAAAATTGCTCGAAAAAAGTATGAAATATACAATATAAAATTTAGAAAGTAAAAAAAAAAAAATTAATTAAAAAAAAAAAGAAAACTAATTATGTCAATACAATGGATAAGAAAGAGTAAAAGAGGTAAAAACACATGTCTTTTATGTAGATGCAAATTTCATATGGGTCATATGTTTTATCCTATATCCCTCCTGACCCATATTTTTATACTAGCATGGTACTCGCGCAAAGCAGCGGTTCGAAGGCGAATGTTGTTTAACGATTTTCTAGATTATAGGGTACCTGACGTAGAACATTATCACGAAAGAGTGATCGAAAAATATTACTCTCCAATTTTTTTAGTTATAGGGTATCAACCATCGTAACGCGCGGATATCATGTGAATTTAATTTTGACATCCATTTATTTCTTTGCATATTTTTGGAAAAAGTTGGAACTAAATCTTAATTATCATACCCCAAAAATGCTGTATATCTGTTTTGCTTTTCAATAAATGAACAGAAATATGTGATAGTCCAATTGTTAGCATATTTGCTTTTACCCATGACACCCGGTTTCGATTCCTGTCGACACAAAGTTTTTAAATCTTTAAATCTTATATGATTTTATAATTAGCAAGTGTGTTGGCTGAAAATTTTAAGCCTTCTATAAATAGATGTCCTAAATGCTTTATATATAGTTATAGATTACAATACAGTTTTTCATTTGTCAATGTTTTGTATATTTTGTCAATTTGATACTTTTAACTTATTAAATTTTATATTTTTTATTCTGTATTTTCAAATTTATTAAGCTATGATATAAAAAAAAATAAAAAACCCAAAAAAAATAAGGGGTGCCGTTTGTATTTTCAGAATATATATATCATGCCCCATTTGATATTTTATGCGGTACTACATATTTAATCTTTCGTACCAACACTAATTATACAAGACCACGGATACCTCTGAATAACACATACACCTTCATCATCATCGTCGACATGTACGCTCTTAGAGGCCCGGGTACAGTGGCTGGTGGCTCAAGCCATTATGCTCAACGCGAGTCTATGGCGCGACAACCCACACCGGGGTTGGGCTGGTAAGGTCTGGCGCCGTGGCCACCAGCCCACGCCAAAGGTTTTTTTTTTATTTTATTTTGGGTTTGTTTGATTTTGTTTTGATGGCCATAGGTTTGTTTCTCTTTTGTTTGTGGTTTAAGTGTTGTGATGTGTTTGTGTGATGTTGTTCTTTTTTTTTTTTTTTTTTGCAGGTTTGAGAGGAAGAAGGTAGCTGAAGAAGATGAATATGACTGCGTGTGTAATGTGTATAGCAGTGGAATGAATGATAGGGTAAAAGTGTAATGGGCTTTGCAATATTTTTGCATACTATTTAGTTGGGCTGTGCAATATTTCAACCCCATTCAAACATACTATCTGTTAAAAAAACAAGATACAAGTATGCTAAAAGTTTTGTGTATATTTTATTTTATTGATATATTTTGGTTGTATTTTTTATTCTATTTAAGTATTTTTTTTGTTATAAATATTTACTTTTAGTTTAATTTGTTGTTTAATTTCATGTTTTTTTCTATTTAAATATTGTTAAAAAAAAGGTCAACGGCATCACAAAACTGGTGTTATGCTAAGGAGGGGGGTTTTGATGTCATAGCCAAAAGTGGTGCCATAGGAAAAAAATGCTGAGGTGGCACCACTTTTTCTCATGGCACCACCTACGGCACCAAACGATACCTAGCGCTCTTACACTCACATACTACACACTCGCTATGTAGTACCAACAATATTAACTATGACATCTGACCTGTCAGTATGTTTTTCTCTCTCTCTTTTTCTCAATGTCTTACATTAAAAAAGACATTTCTTTATAGGAATCACAAAACAATGCTTTTTATATAAAGATGCCCATTAACCAAAAATATATAAAATTAAACTCACTCATATGTCTTCAAACCATCACAAGATTCATCTCCATAAAAAACCCACTACTAAAATCAAATTCACGCGCCGCCGTCTTAAAGAAACCACCATCACCACAGTCAACCACCCCACCGTCGTCTCGCCGGAAAACACCTCCTGGTGCTGTCCATCCACTCTTTCCACAAACAAACAACTACCCACCTCATATTTTCCGACGGTGAATCCGGTACCGGAGTCTTTTTCCGGTGAATATTCGCCGGAGAATCAAAAAAGCGCGAATATGATGACTACCAACGGCGCGTGTGGCGCGTACGGCGGCGCGTGTACTAATCAAGAGACATTCCCGTCATCTTTCTCAAATTTCAACTCTGCATTGACTGCCGGATTGCTTAACCCCATGTCACCGCCGCTGCCGTCGTCTCCGGCGACGGCCGCCGGAGATAAAACCAGGTCTAGTCCGACCCTATTTGAAATGATGGCTAATGAACCAGAAGCTAAGGTTAAAAATGATATAAATGGAAATGTGGCCTATGTAAACACTAGGAAAGGTATAAATAGTCATGTGGGCCCACAAGGAGTTGTAGTAGATAAGCAAGCTTTGATGCAGCAAAGGTTGTTGGATCTTTTGTCTTGTAGGAGTCCGGGTAGTCGGTTTAATGATTCGAATTCGAGTGATGTGAAACTAACTTTGAGTTGTAAGGATGGTATGAGTGTTGTAATGTATGCTCATAAGGAGATTTTGGTTGGTAATAGTAGGTTTTTTGCGGTTAAGTTGGCGGATTATAGGTGGAAAGTAGGTCAAGGACAACAACAATTACCTTATGTTGTTGAGATTAGTGATTGTGATGATATTGAGGTTTATATTGAATCGATTCGGTTGATGTATTGTAAAGATTTGAGGAGAAAGCTTATGAAGGAAGATGTTCCTAAGGTTCTTGGTATCTTGAAGGTAAGTTAATCACATCAGCTTACATCGATTTGTTAGTCTTTATGCATATAATGTATCTCTGGACCTCTCTATACTTGATGATTGGTTTGACTGTGCTGTGATTGTGATCCTCTTGATATATCGATTTGGTGTATGTGATTTTGTGTGTTACATGATTAAAATTGTGAACTTATGCCTATTAGACAAGATTTATATGTGGTCATGACTCATGATAAGGTAAACCTAGAACTATGTTTAGCCCTCGGGTAGTGTGCATTGTTTAAGTAGAACTGTTGAACGACATCTTGGTGAAAAGCACTTGTTTAATATAGCTGTTAGAAAGATGCCTTTTGATTGTTATAAATAGAATTGAAACCCTTGCTTTCGTATGCAACTACAATCACTAGAATAACGAACTTGTAACTCCTAACGACAAGTACAACCATGAAATTAGGCAAATTGCTTAACAATGTGGATATCGCGTCTTCTGTCTTTACTTCGCGCATTAATTCTGGAATGTGTGATTGTTGTCGGTTAGTCCTTCTGTCCCAAGCTGTGTTTAAAAAAGCGTGCCTCACAGCGGCTGTGGCATGAGGCGAGGCGAGAAAGTGACCTCATCGCATCAGCCACCCCAAGGCGTAGCAATTACAAGGTGCACCGTGCACGCCTAAGACACTTTTTGGCACCAAATTATATATTGGGCCTTAAAACGTACTTTAAACTTATGATGTATTTCATGCTTCCTTAAATGGTCCTATTACATGACTATTTTAAGCCAGTAAATTGAGAAGCCAATTTGGACAAAAATAGCTAGAATAATAAATATGACTCTAAACATAGATATAAGTTGATTACTTTTTGCCTGAATTCAGCTAACTATGAGAAGGCTTGGATACTTTTTGTTGTTAATACGCTTTTGTGTATGAAAGATGAGTAGAAAATATTAAAAGTGCGTACCTAAAAAGTATGTGCCTCGCCTACATGAGGCGTGCACTTTCGCCTCGTCGCTTCATGCCCCAGTGTTTTGACCCTTAGCGCAACGGGGCTACTCACGCTTTTAAAACTCAGGTCCCAAGAAAGATTGTAGCATTTGACAGGATACATAGTTTAGTGAAATTAATGAGCAAGTTGCTACAATACTTCTTAATTCGACAAAGTTGAAACATATTGACTATTATGAACGTCATTAAACATATTGACCGTAAAGAAACTTATTAATTACTCCTTAATACGACAAAGGTAAAACATCTTGACTGTAATGAACAAGTCTTATAGCTATCTATACAAGTCGAGAGTTTCGGTATTATTCAAGTCACGAACTATTTGATTCATCATATACCGATTCAATCTATTATTCACACTTCTCTTGTGACAAATTAGTGAAATTACTCTATTCAGTGAAAAATTGCTATGGTTGACTTCACGCATAGTTTTGAGCAAATATGGTTAACAACCAATCAAATGTCTTAACTCTAAAATTCCCTTCGGTGAAGGCGCATAATAAGATTATGATATCCTAATTGTACATTTAACATAGGTGTCAGCAGCGATCGGCTTTGATGCTGGGGTTTTATCTTGTTTGGAGTACCTAGAAGCCGCTCCATGGGCCGAAGATGAAGAAGAAAAGGTATCATCTTTATTATCCGAGCTTCGACTTGAAGGATCAGGTGCCAACGAAGTTTTAAAAAGAGTTTCAGTTGACAATACATCAGGGGTTGATGAGAGTAACAATAACGAAGACGTTCTTCTTAAACTCTTACATATCATTCTTGAAGGAAAAGACGAAAAAGCAAGACGAGAAATGAAAGTTTTAGTAGCAAAAATGCTTCGTGAGAATTCTTCGCATAACGATTTGAAAAAGGACTCCTTGTATTCTGCCTGTGACAAATGTTTGGTTTTATTAAAAAAACATTTCTTGAAAGCTTCCAACAAGGATTTACTAGAAGTAACCCAAATCACACGACAAGCGGATAACTTACATTTTCTTCTCGATATTTTGATTGATAGACAGATTTCAGAGGATTTTCTAAAGTCATGGGCATCTTTGACAGAATTGTCTGAAGTTCATTCAAAAGTACCGCCACTTCATAGATACGAAATCAGCCGAGTTACCTCACGATTATTTGTTGGGATTGGAAAAGGTCAACTTTTGGCTTCAAGAGATTTGAGATGTTTACTATTACAAACATGGTTGGTGCCTTTTTATGATGATTTCGCTTGGATGAAGAGAGCATCAAGAGGGTTAGATCGTCATTTGATCGAGGATGGGCTTGGGAATACTATTTTGACATTGCCTTTGTCTTGGCAACAAGAAATTCTGATGTCTTGGTTTGACCGATTTTTGAATTCGAGTGATGATTGTCCGAATATACAAAGAGCGTTTGAGGTCTGGTGGAGACGGGCTTTTGTTAGAAAGGATGGTCAGCAGTCTGAAAGATCAGGACAATTCCGTATTGCAAATGAAAGTTTCAGGCATTCGTGAAATTAAGGTATTAATGGTTTCTGACTAGTTTTTTTCTTTATATAAATGAAAAGAAACCTCACCTCAGCTGAGTAAAATTAGTAGAGGTAAAAAATGGGGGAGTCAGGCAGGTTGGGTAATGGGTTAGAATGGGTGATTTTGGTGTTGGTTGAAACACAACGGGTCTGCTGACCCAAAACATTGTTTGCCCAGTTGTACCCATTTGACCCACTTTCTTATGAGTTATGTTTCTTGGTTTATGTTTTTGATCTGCCATGAATTAAACATAACTTAAATCAACCTATAAGTAAGTGGGTCAAAATTGCTAACTCTTAAAATCAGGGTAGGACGGCGTCAGACATGCATGCCACACGCCCATCACCCTCGTTTAACATTCCCGGTAACCTACAAGTATGATATTTTTATTGTGACCTTTGTTCTTGTTTTTACTTCCTTTGTGCAGATCAAGTACAATCATTGCTTCTGTTTATTACAAGTTTTATTGAGTCAACGAAGGCGCTTAATTGATTTTTGAAGAGTGGGAAATGGAGACACATGATGCATCTTTCGCCACGGCTATGGACCCGCTTTTCCGCGTGTTCTTCCTTTTTAACTGGTGAGTGGGAGATTTAACATCTTATGACAAATAGTTTGATGTAAAGATTTGATTATTAATGTTGATTAGGGAAGAAAGATGTGATCTTTATTCAACTTTTGTTTGCACTTTCTTAGAATTAGTTATCATTTGTACCTTCTTAGTATTAGTTATCATTTTTGTGAAACACAGTTTATTTCAGTCTTTGTGTTAGGTAGCAATGTAGCATTATATATCATAAATAGTGTTGCATTTTGTGTTTAAGAATGTGAATTTTATGATGTTTTTTTCTTTCTATAAGTAGCATATGGTAGTTGATGGTTTGGTTTTGTTGCTGGTGATGAGTTATTTTCAAGTGAATTAATTTGAAGCCTTATATGTCATGTGACCCCCACTGACTATTCTTTTCTATGAAATTATATATCTTAATTAACAATTATTAAATACTTTAATGGTTGTGATTGTGATGGAATCAACTAGTTGGTGGATGAGTTTCCATTGTTATATACTACATGACATGTGGATGTGTTTGGAGCATATATTTGGATAGGTTAACATTAAGTTATCAACTTTGTTTTTTGTTTGTTGTCGCATATATTAGGTAAAGTCTTCGTGAGTGGTTGGCCTTATCCTTTTATGTTTATACATGTTCACATACGTTGATGATTTGATCTTGTTAACAAGGTGAACTTAGATTGAATAATTTGATCTTGAGCAGTGTCAAAGGCTCAAAGCTCAACTATAAATTTCAGATCGAGTTTATATGTAATCACTAATCAACTATAGTTCATATTTAGCTTTTTGAGCCTTGTGAGTTGTGATATACTAAAATCTAAACTTTATTCAGTTCTTTGAGTTCAGACTTCTAATTTTATCGTTCTCGTGAATTTGATCATAGTTTGTTGAGAATATATTTTAGCTATTTGATCTAGAGATGGGCAAATAAACCCAAACCCCACGGAACCGCAACCCGAACTAATTGAGGCGGGGCGGGAGATGGTTATCAGGTTACGGGCCAAGTTTGGGTCTTAAATGGGATTTTAAACGAGTTTGGGTGGGTAGCTGGGTATAACATTCTGCCCCGCCCCGTCCCAGCCCACACACACACATATATATATATATATATATATATATATATATATATATATATATATATATATATATATATATATATAATATATATATATATATATATATATATATATATATATATATATATATATATATATATAGAGTTAGGATCAAATAAGAAGAAAAATTAAAATAAGAATGATAAGAAGAAACTACAACCACTAATTTCAAATGCATCTACAAAAATGGATGCATCTCCCCTTAAAATTCTCCTCCCTATTTGAAATGTGTGGCTAGAAATTCTTCTTATTCTTCTCATTTTAGTTTTTCTTCTTACTGGATCCCTTCCCTATATAGATATATATATATATATAATTTTTTTAATCGTCTGATATATTAGTATTTACGTAATAAAAACATGTTTCTCTAATATTTGTTAGATTTTTGTTGTAAGATTGAAAATTGTGATAATAGAAATATGTTTAATGTCATATGTTTAGGAAGGTTGTGGTTTTTTACAATCTAAGTTATGGATTATTTATGGTTAATATCATCGTTGAAGACTTAATAAAGTTAGTATGTAATTGACTATTAGTATGTCTTTAATTATTCAAGTTATCTTTAATGGTGTTAAAAAAAATAATAAACGTGGATTGTGCGGTGTGGTCGAGAATCACACCAAAAGAGGAGAAATACGAGGCAAGTTTGGAGGAGCATCTAGCCCTTTCCATCGAGGCGGACTTGGGTAATCGGGTTTGAGGATGCGCCGCCCCAAACCCGCCCCTATTGCTTACCCAAATTTGATCTCCTGAAATAAGCTAGCTCTATCACTTTGTAATTTGTAATGGCAGGTCAACATATCAAATTTGGTTTAAGTTTAGCCAAAGTTTATCGAGTCGAACTTGAGGCTTGCTAAACGCCCAAACCTGACCCATTTGGCTTGTTTTGCTTCCATCCTTGGAGTTTAATAGTTAATGGCAATGTTTTAAAACTGGTTTTTTTATTGACTCGATCAACTCATCGGTTTATCGGGTTACCGGTTGGACCGCTGAGACGAACCGATTTCCACCTAAAAGCCATACAATACTTCTACTTACCAAACATCTTTAAAACATGTAAGCTAAATGGCGAAAAAAAAAAGAAAAAAAAAATCAAATACTAAACACATTGGTAATGTATTGTTGGAAAATTGGTTGGCAAAAATGACTTTTGACCAACTTTGTACACAATTATCTATATGTATGTGTCACATATATGAGTAATAGTTTGTAGGTTTGCGTTCTCCTCGAAGAGAGCTTCGCAATAAGCCTTTATGTGTCCAAAATAGAGTTGATGTGAATGAGATATCGGGTCTCAAAGTTAGGCATTTGGTACCATGCCTAAAGAGGAAAAGTAGTTTATTTTCAATCCCACATCAGTGGGATGGGTAAACTTAGAGAGATTCTATTGTGTATAAATAGAGACCCTAATTCCACAAGTTTTACACACATCAAATCAATAAGTATTATTGATTTTCAACGTAAGGAATACGCATTTCTTAAGATGAAATTCCTGTCAGTTTAGTTAAGTTCGACAGTACAACTTACTGTTTTGGCTGTTGTACCCTGGGAAACAGACGGCGGATCTGTTTTAAGGGAAGCGTGTCAAACACGTTCCTCTGCTTTTAGTGCTTCTTTGTTGATCTCTGTTTGGTGATCAAGTAAGTCTTTTGACTATTTTATTATTTTATTTAATTAACGTTTATCTGCTTACATTCTGTTTGTATTTAAATTTCTGTTATTTATTTACTGTTAATTTTATTTATTGTAATTTAGATTTTATTAATAAAAGTGTAACCGTTTCCTTACAATCTTAAAACAGATTTTGTGTAACAGAATTAAAACACTTTTTATTAAAATCTGATTTATATAATTAACAGATTTTATACAAACAATTTTTTTGCTGAAACCAAGATTGTGTTTCTTTGAAAATCAGTTTTATAACTAAACAGAATTTTAATTAACAGATTTGGTATAACAGATTTATAAACGATTTTTAAAACAGTTTATTGAATCAGTTTATATTGAAACCATGATGAGTTTCTTTTCAAATTAATATATTTAGTTTGTTTATTGCATAAGTTATTGTTTAAATCTGAATTTTGAAACCAATATTGTGTTTCTCTGAATCATATTTGGTACAAGTTTACATAAACCATGTCAAGTTTATTAGATACCATATTGTTTTAACAGTTTTTTTAACTGTTTTTGTGTTTAAATATTCACAAGTTAACTGATCGTAACATAATTTGTGACCCTAGTGAAGCTTGCGAATGTAATTGGTGCGCCAGTTACTAACATGGTTAAAAATCATGATGAAATCAAATTCATTGAAACCAAGTGGAGTTTCTTTGAAACAAATCTCATAAAATACAAGTTGTTATTTTATTATATTACTAGAACGTGTTTATTAAAACCAAGATGAGTTTGTTTGAAACAAAATCTGATAATATACAAGCTGTTATCATATTTGGTGGAAAAGTTTCTTTGACTTATTTAGCTTATTTAAACCAGGTTAAGTTTAATTATAAACTAAATATAGTTCTTGAAACTTTATGCATTTGGAAGTAGATCTATAGAAACCTTGTTGAGTTTCTTTGAAAGAGTAAATCTATTTTGAAACCTTGTCGAGTTTCATTGTAGAATTAGACCATGTGATGCAGATCTATTAAGATATTCTTATAGAAGATTGACAAAATCATATTACAAATTTGTTTTTGTTTAAAAACATTATGTAATATGCTATATTGTTTAATTGTTTAATCGAAAGACTTATTTAAAAGCTGTTTTGTATAATGGATCTTAAAAAACAGTAGTTTTTTAAACAAAATTCGATGTTATTGTGTTTGTTAAGAAACACTTTGTGATATAGCAAGTTGTTAATTATTCCAAATTTAGTTTTAGACTAATAACGGAATCTCGTATTAACAGAATGTTCAAAATGTCATGAGTGACATCTGAAGGATCTGCACCCGAACTTGATGAAAGGGAGACCGATACTCGAGTTATGTGTACGGTAGATGCTTTAAAGCATTCAAATTTTATGTGCCATAACTATAGGTTAAATGGCCTGAATGAAATGAAAATTGTTGCCAAGGCGGGATCCGACATTAGATAATGGTGGATTAACACTTCGGCATCATGTCATGAGTATGATGATAAGAGTTTGGTTAACTCTTTCAAAGTAGCAGAAAATGGAGAGATGCAATTTATGGGCAACTCTACAACTGCTAATAGCAAGGGAAAAAGAAATGTGATGTTGAAATTCACATGTGGAAAAGAGCTTAAGTGAACCAACACGTTGTATGTGCCAGAGATTCGTAGGAATCTTGTGTCTGGATGGCTGCTTAATAAATTTGGCTTTATTTTATTTTAATAAATAAAATTGAGTTAACATTGAACAAAATTTTGGTCGGTACGGGTTATGTGCTTCATTAAATGTTTAAGCTGAATCTATTTTTTTTGGTTGTTTTAATAAAAATGAGTATGAATTCAGCTTATTTGATCCTTTGAATGTATAGCATGGCCAACTCGGACATGTTAATTTTAACTCAATACGTTGTTTAATTAAATAAACGAACACGGATTACTAAAGTAAAACTTATGTTCAAGCCAAATTGACAAGATTGTTTTTTCACTCGGTTGACCGATAATTAACCGAACCCTTGATTCACATAGTTTTATGTGATTTGGAATCGATACCTACTAAGGTAGCAATTAGGTACTTCATCGTAATTGTTGATGGTAGTACAAAATATTGCGACTTTTACTTACTTGAGAGGAAGGATATAGACAAGATTGATCTATACAAATAAGTTAAGAATCAACTTATTATTGAAAACAAGGCGGTTGGAAGTGATATTGGAGGCGAATATGTGTCTCTATTTCATGTATGTTCTAAACATGGAATAAGACATAAGTTTATTGCTCCTTATACGCCACAACATAATTGTTGATAGGAAAGAACTGTGCCTTAAAGATATGGTTATGCCATGCTGTTAAAGTCATGGCATGTGGGGGAAAGCGATTTTATTGGCTACTTATCTTTTAGATAAAATCCCTTGTAAGGAAAAGAAGATAATTTTATGAACTATGGATGGGAAGAAAACCATCCTATAAGTACTTACGAATGTGGGGGTGTCTATCTGTCTCGGCACCCAAGGATCAATATATTGGACCTAAAACTGTGGATTGCATATTTTTGTGATATGCTCATCACAATATTGCTTATCATTTATTTGGATATGATTCAGAAAATTTGAATATATACAAAGATACGATAATGAAATCAAGGAAAACATTCATTGTTTGAAACTGTGTTTCCTTATTTATCCAAGGAAAATGGAAGTTCATCTAGACTAGTTGATATAGTTGTCCATGATGAGAGGCAACTAAATGATGATGTCCTTCATGATGAGAGACATCAAGATGATAATGTTGTTCTGATAAGAGACAACAAGAGATTGATTATGATCTTCATGATGTGAGACAAGATCAACCTGGAAGAATAAGTTGAACTAAAAAGAAACAAACGGGCAAGAAACGGGAAATTGTTTGGAACTAGTTTTGTTTCTTTTATGGTTAAAAATGAACCTACATCTTATAAAGAAACGGTAACTTCCTCAGGATGGCCTAATGGAAAGAAGCCATGACATGTGAAATAGATTCTATTTTACAAAAACAATACATTATAGCTCGTGGTTTTACCTCCTGGTGGTAAACTACTAGGCAATAAATGGTTTATACCTAACAACCACAAAGGTTGTCGATGGAACCATTGATAAGTAAAGAAGCAAGATTGGTAATTAAAGGGTTTAGACAATGAGAAGGTGTAGCTTACTTTGATACATATTCGTCAGTTACGCGAATAACCTCTATTAGGATGGTACTTGCTATTGCCACTTTAAGAAATTTGGAAGTTTACCAAAAATGTATATGAGAATGGCATTACTAAACAGGGATTTAGAAGAAGAAATTTACATGAACCAACCTGAGGGTTTCATGGCTCCTAGACAAGAGAGCAAAGTTTGTAGGCTTGTAAAGTCATTATATGGCTTAGAAAAAACTCCCAAACAATGACATCTAAATTTTTTACCACGTCATGTCAGAACGTGGATTAAAAATTAATGGATGTATGTGGAGAAAAGGAGGAAAAAAAACCACTAGTATATATGTAATCGTATGTTTATACATGGATGGTATACTTATCACCGGAAGTGATAACAAGGTAAACAAATCCACTAATGAAATGTTGGAGTCAATATTTGACATGAACAACATTGGTTGTTCGATATGGTTTTTGGAACTAAGATCATATGAAACCAGATGGATTTGTTTTGAAGTCAAAAACACTATAAGGACAATATTCTTGAGAGGTTCAATGTGGGGGATTCCGGCCTAGCTAGAACTCCAACGACATCTTTTCAAATCTATTTAAAATAGAGGTAGAGGTGTTGCACATTTTGAATACTCAAAGAATATTGGGCATCTTATGTGTCAAATGACATATGCGAGACATGATATAGAAGTTATAATCAGGTTACGTAAATATACCAATAATTCAAGCGATGACCATTTGAATAGAATTACACGAGTGCTATGATACTTATGATATTGCATTTTGGAAGATATCCAACTGCTATTTAGTGATAGAGTAATGCAAATATGGATTCTTATATAAAAGAATCTAGATCCACTAGATCAGATGTAATGAGTCTATATGGGAAGCTATGTCTTGGAAATCTTAAAAGTATTTCAAATAGACTTTTATAGCTAAATCTATGATGGAATTCGAATTTATCATTTGAGATAAATTTATAGAATATGTAGGATATCTACATTTATTCGTAGAGGACATACCAAGATGGCTTAAACCGGTAACGACCATCTATATAAAGTGTGATAGTCAATTGAAAATTGGCAGAGCTCATATCACAATGTAAAATGGTAAGTCGAGACATATCCATCATAGACGTTGATTGGTGCGACAACTACTCTAAACTAGAGTTATCACGATTGACTACGTAAAGTCAATGGATAACATCGCGGATCCGCTTACGAAAGGCTTAAGTAGAGAGTTAGTTACTAAGTCGTCTAAAGGAATTGGACTAAAGCCCTTAAAGGAATGAGTTTATATGAAGGAAACCGAGATCCCAAGATCTGGGTTCAATAGGACAACCTAATCATATAAATGTGGGGGAAGTCACGTCAATGTAGGGGAGCTACTTAACATTGTAACTTCCTAGTCCATTCCTATAATAAATGTGACTTGTTGAGAGGTTAAACATATAACTTTTATGATTCAAGATGAAATTATAAAGCATAATGATTCAAGATGAAATCGCAAGCATATGGTTTTAATGATTCAAGATGAAATCACCTATGTGAGAGAAAAGTGGGGTCGCTTTGAAGGGAATTGTGGGGGGCGCAAATCCTAAGAGCTCTTGCAGAACCAGGCAAATGTTCAGGACCATAATGAACACGACTATGCGGGTGTTGGGTTCAGTAAATACCCAAACCCCTTAATCTAGGATTTGAATAGAAAATAGCCCAAGTGTTTAGTCCATTAAACACTAACAGGTCACTGAGTGCATAGTCTCTTAGTGAGTCATCTTTAGGATACTCAGTATGAGGCGAAGAAGAAGTCTCTCCACTCAGTAATGCGGAACTTAAAGGGTGAAGGCTGAGTCAAGAAGAAGATGGTGGATTTAGTGAGTGATGACAATAACTCACTAAATCCCTAAGACTCCTCTCCAACTACTTACACTGAAGACAAACTAAAGTAGAAGACTGAAGGATATGAAGACTGAAGAATGAGCGGGACAAGGCGGGATAAGTTTGAATCAGATAAGACGAAGTCCTTATCAACCAAAGTGTTAGGTCACTAGTTTTACAACACAAGCTTATAAGAGAAGAGATAAGGCGATTGAACAAGCAAGCCAAACACACACACACAAGTATACTTGACCGGTTATGCGTAGAGTGTAGTGAAAGAGAATAACTTGAACAACCAACCCTCAAATGAGGGTTTACAAGAGTTTATATAGGCAAGGAGCTAGGGCAACACTCCCTCTCCTTCCCTATTCCTTATTGGGCTTGGGCCTCAGCTTATGGGCCTTCTACATAAGCTGGACCTTAAACAAACATAAAGGCCATAATAAAGCTACCTATTACATATGAAATATAAATACTTGAAATACTGTTTAGGAGTGATTCCAACAATCTCCCCCTCAAGTATATATGAGTGTAAACGGTGAAGGCGTTGATGTAATAGTAGCGGTGACGTCTTCTGACATTCTTCTTTCTTGTGAGAGGAATTGTCTTGATTCGAACAATCTCCCCAGTGTAGAGAGATTGTTAACTTTGAACAGTTCTGCTTTGACGTCATCATTGACTTTGTTCTTTGATCATTGTTCTTTGTGGTGAAAGTGATAGTATGTTGTTGTCTGCATCAGTCTGCCTCAGGTCTGCTTCGCTGCTCCAGTGTCTCCACATCATTCTTCAACATGCTCACACGCTCTATGACGTTGGAATTCAATACTGATGAAGTTCTCTGAGTCTTTAACTTTGTAGATTCTTTGGTTGATGAAGAATCATTCTGACTGTTGTGTTGCATTCGAATAGAACTTCCATTAGTGATGATGTTGGCGTGAACATGAGAAGAATCAGCACGATCATCCCGCTCCGGAGCTTCCATAAGAAGAAAACATTGCAAACGGTTAGAAATAAGCGGTTTCCGGGACTTACAAGTTTGAACTTCGAGAGTGTTAACAGCATAGTGTGAAAACACAACTCTAATTCTTACAAAGGCCGTTCCTGAACTGGAGTCCCACAAGTGAGATAACGCGATGTACCGAAGTACATCTACAGTTCAGATGAGTCGCTGAGGTACACCGAAGCATCACCTCACGACTGTAGACCGTTTGAGACACACTCCGCGTAATCCACGGGGAGTTACCGAAGCGACCTGCTGTCAGGGCTGTTTGATGTTGACCCTGGCAGGAGTTTCCATTCAATCACTGAGGATCACAGATGTGAACCTCTCATAAATGTTCTCGACAGATTGCTAAGATCTGTGAAGGACTCGATATGAACCACTGAATCACTGAAGATCTTATTTGTTGATCAACAAGTGATTAAATATCAAGTGTTCCTAAGAGATCATTTGATGAATCTCGTGGCTCTAGACTCAATAGTGCGTTTTGGTTTTCCTGAGCGGAGACTAGGGAGAGGGTCTCCTTCTTCAATACCAGCGATCTCTAAGAGAAAGCCAATAGTTTATGTAGGGTTCCCTGTGAGAATGAAACAAATTTCTGTTGAGAGAAACTTGAGTGGCTAAGAAGGTTTAGTGCATGCGTCACTGGGTCCATGACGACTTTTAATCTTCAATACCAGTGTCACTAAGTGACAACTAGTAGCATATGAATTGAACCCGGTGTCTGCCCTAAGTTGAATAATCTGGAGGGTTGTTTCTTTTCACCCTTTACTTTACATTTCTTTTTGATTCTTCAACTCCTTCTTTCTCCGATTCTCATTTTCTCCTTTTTATAATCATTCCTAAGGACTTCTAACACTAACTAATGGTAGTGTCCTTGGGTAGATCCCTCCGGCTCTGGCGGATCATAGGACGGTTATTCCTAACCATAGTCACCTTATAACTCCATGACTAACCTATGTTTGCCATTATAACCACTGTAAGTTAAAATATCTCTCAAAGGGTTTGTAAATGAAAAACATGTTTGAACCACAGTGAGAGATAAGTTTTTGCATAAATACTCCCCCTCCACATGTGCTTAATAGTTTTAATGGTTAAATGCACAGTGAGGAAAGAGCGCGCACTTTTTGAATTGATCCACTAAAGATAGACAATCTCCCGCGAGACACTGTTACGTTGAATAGTTAAAGAGATATATTGTCAGCTTTTAGGTGACAACTAGCTCTAATAACTACTTTGAAGGTGTAGACAAACCTCGAAAGGTTGTCATACCCGTCAGAGTTCATGTCTATCAAAAGTTTCTCGAATGGTACTTTCTACTCAGACAAGTCCTTTGCGAGACACGTTTACATTACTAGCGAACTAGCTTGAAATTATTACCCGTCCAGGACAAGTCTTTTCGAGTTACTAACAGTTTAGTACCGTCAATTCGTAGGTTAAGTCTGAGGTACACAGATTCATTTGCATTTTGTACAACATATTTCTTATCACATAATTTTCTCCCCCTCAAAAATGGCATATAAGATGTTATTTTTGAAACATTTTGAGAATAAATATGACCATTGTGAGTGTTGCGGGAAGAGTGACCACTGTGAACAATTTGTGAATAAAGTTTTCATCAAATACTCCCCCTCAACTAGTGATATAAACGGTTGAGGTTTTGAAATCATGTGGGGAAGTACTTGTCTTTTTGAGCAAAACCTTGAAAAATGAAAGGTCTGATAGGTTTTACTCAAAAATAAGAAGCTTTCGCTCCTTTTATAAGGATTGTGGCACTGAGGCGTACCACATGATCCTTTCTTGACAATTGCGGGTTGTACACTGATATGTGTGCACAAGCCATACACATATATAATCATACATCCAAAATCATATGAAGGAAACAATTCAAGGGGTACTAGGAAGTGCAGTGATGTTCCCAGGAGTGCGCACAGGGCGTTGAAAGCCGGTGATGTTTATCCTGGGTCTACCACCAACATAGCTCTCCAAGCGTCTGAACTGATCCCTTCTGAACAACCGTTCATCAATCATGGTGATGATCCTTCTCACATCCCTTCTATCCTGAGAGTTCCAGCGCTTAGGATTCCCAACCTTCAAGCGTATATCCTTCAATCTGTACGCCAATCCATCCCTAACCATCTTCAAGGTATGATCCCCGAATTTATGGAGCTCACTACACGCCATTAAGCAGTTTCTGCGAAGTTCACTGCGGTAAACAATGCCGAAAGGTTTGCTGATGAGCGTAAGTTGTTTGAGCTGGTTGATGTCAGGAAGATCAAGCTGTGGTGGAGTGAAGTTTACACGTTTCTGATATGATTCAACAGCCATCTGGATATCTTCGACACGTTCTTTGATCACAATGCGTCTAATGAAGATGAGAACTGACTTGATAAATTCACGTTGAATTTCAGTCGAGAATTGTCTCATACGACCCTGTACTTTGGCAAGGTACATGTCTTCGATGTCGTTGAGTGACAAGTTCTCAAAGTCAGCCTCTGAGAATTCATAGTCTTGTTCATCTTGTCGTTTGACTATGATATTCTTCAAGAAGGTGTAGTCCCACTTAGACTTGAGATCAACGTGTTTGATGGCCACGATGTCCTTAGAACTGTACACTGCGTGTTGAGACTTCTGAACCAGGCAGCTTCTGTAGTAGATTCTTCGGCGTTCAGGCCAATGATGAATCCCATACAATGCA
>BPTQ01000006.1:165487662-165615819 GCA_019973895.1 Chrysanthemum seticuspe
AAAGGTTAAAGAACACCCGAAATATTCCATAACCTGAATTTTATTTACCTGAGAATTAAAATATTTGAACAAAACCCGAAAATAATTAATGTAAGAAAATATTTTGTTTAATTTATATAAGCCGATTAATATTTTTATGTTTTGATTAAAAATATTTCAATATTTGATATTTTAAATGGAAATGTTTCACAAATTATAAATAAACCTAGTACACACTATAAAGAATTATTAAAAGATTAAAATGTATCGAATAAACCATGAGAAACTTAATTAATAAGAATGAAAACTAGTATTCCCATAAAACCAGAAAAACACTTAAAATCTTTAAGTCCATAATGTCCCTTGGAGTTCTCCTGGACCGATCGATACAGATTTAGTTTTAGGTCTGGATTCGTTCGAATCTATTCGAGACACGTTCCAGACGTTCTTGACGTGTTGTGGACACGTCAAGTTCATGGACACGTGTCCCGTATATTCGAGTAAAACTGTTCGACTAACTCCCCAATATTTTTAATGAAACTTGGTATTTAAAAACTTCCCTTGGTCTAATTTCTTATAGTCATTTTTGTGGATTTTTATCAAATTTTTATAACCCCTCAATCAGCTTGTCAAAATGAGCTTATATGCCCTGTGCACAGGTACTTGAACTGCACAGGTGTTGTGCAGTTCTTGCAGACCTTGCACAGAGCTTATCTAAGCTTGCTTAGGTCTGGATTTTGATTTAGACATAGCTAGCCAGGTCCTCTTGAGGTTCCCTGTAATACCTGAATTTCTAAAATTCACAAAAAGACCAAAATACCCTTATGATCAAAAGTAAGAATAATTAATTCAAAGAGTACCAAATAAGCTATGTAAAATTAGAAAATTATTAAGAAATATCACACATGATCCAAATAAATATTAAACACTTTGTAAAGGTAAATTTTATAGTTTATAACTTTATAAAAATTAGTTTTGTATTTTTATAATTAGCCGAATATATTTAATTTGTTTTATAAAAGAATGTAATTAATAAAAGCCCAAAACAAGTTTATAAAATTAAGAGTCCATTTATTTTAAGTCCAATACCTTATAAAGCCCACAAGAAATTGGAAAAGTATATATATACATAATATACGGTTCCTAATAATCCCTATTAACCGATTATACCAAACCGACTCCCAAAACCCTCCATAATTCGATTTCCAGTTTCCAGGGCTTAAAGCCATTTTTCTTGGACAAGTTTGAAGGTAAAGAAGGTGAGAAAAATAGTATTCGAAGTCCTAAGTTGCTGTTTTGATCGTGGTGAGTTTTGGGTAAATTAGGGTTTCGGCAAGAAGAGTTTTTGTGCTTCTTTTGTTCTAACGATCCAAGCTCATCAAGGGTATGTTTCTAATGTTACATTCAGTCCTGTAAGTCATATGGAACACATAAAAATTAGCCATGCATGTTTAATAAGTCGTATGGAATTAATTGGAACTAAAACCCTAGAAAGCGTATAAATATAACGAATGAGCTTATAATAATTTTTAAGACCATGATTTGATTTTTCCAGAAGTTATTACATGTTATAAGACCTGAATAAAATACATATTTATGGATTCGAAGCTTGTGTGAATTGTTTTGAGTTTTATGGTTCGATTAAGCATGGAAAAAGGAAAGATTCAAAAAGGAACGATTAGGGTTTTGCATGAACTAGGGTTTTCTTGTAATCATTAAAGGTAATTAATGAAGTAATAATGATGAGCTAATGCTGGGTTAAACCTAGGTTTAGGGTTTGTACTTAAATTGTACATTATTCGGTTTTTACATAAAAGGTTTGGGTTGGTTTTGTAAATATTGAAACTTAAAGGTTATTTTTGTGAACAGTAAAATAAAGGTACTGAACTTATAAAAATAAGTATGGGGGTTAAACGTGTAATTTTGGATATTTAGAGGACCATTTGAATTGTATTTAACTTAAAAGGGTATGTTTTGTAAATTCTAAAACCTTTGGGTTAAAAGTGTAAAATCTGATAATATAAGGTTAGGTCATATAATTAAAGATGTCAAGGGTGTAATTTGAAATTCTGAGAAATTATGGGTTCAACAAGTGTAAGTTGATTTTTGTAGGACACGCATGAGTTTGAGATAATTTCGGTTTGTTATCATTTACGTTCTAGGTTAAATTGGGAAATCATTAAAAGAAGTGATATGTGAATTTAATGTGTATTTAGTAATATTTAAAGAGTATGGAAACCCTAGAACCTAAATAGGAAGTTGGCTAATTAATGAGGAATACCCTAAAATGTTGTAATTTCGTCTGTCACTAAAATGAGAATATTCTGACAATTATAAAAGTATTAATGCGATAAATCCGTTATAATATTAATGATGCTAATAAATATTAAATAAATCATAATCCGTGTAGATTCGTTGGAGGAGACGCGATGTTACATCTTCGTATTCGTTCATTCGTTACTTTTCTCTCAATTGCTTTAAGGTACGGATATTCTGTCTTACCTTAAGACACTTATGTTATCGTACATATATTCTGACCTTCTTAGTAAAGGTTCCTTATGATGTTCTTTCGTTAGTCTTTCCATTTTACTTATTAGGTTTCCAATGCCATTGCTATGAACCCTTTCCTGATTTTGTGATCTGTTGCTTATCTAAACTTATGTTTTATTGAATCGTGCGATACTTGATTTGAACTTTATGTTTATGAAGACTTTGATATGCGAAATTGTTGAACCTTATTATATTTGAATGTGAACCTTATGATATGAGTTAGTGATATGTTATCTGCTGAACCATGTGTTTGATTAAGACTTATGTTATAATTGAACTTTTGTTTGACCTAAGTTAGTTTGACACCCGAGCCAATTATTAACTAGTCATGGGGGTTCCATGTCCGTGTCAGTGATGCACCTCTGACATGACTCTAGGGCAGTAGAGTGAAGTTCTGCCACGTCCCTTATCTGTTATCTGTTATGAGCTCAATTTGTATTATATTATTAAAGTATGTCTGTGGGGCGTATGGATGCATCCTAGATCTGATCTGTTGTCTGATATGATTTGTTTAGATGAATGATGTCGTGTGCAATACGCATCTTCATGAAACTCTGGGAGCTCGCTACTCCGTATTATTTTGAGATTGTTTTTATATAGTTATGATGTTTTGATATGATATGTTCTGGGCTCGTGGTAGTTAACTAAATCTTTATTTGTTATTTTTAAGTTAAGTATTCTGATTATGAATTGGTATGATCAAGTGTTATTGATTTGGTGCTGGACTTATTATATGTTATTTTACATGTGTATGCTTTGGTATGTTTATGTGAATACCATTTACTATGTTAGGTTATGATTAATATGTTTTAATATGATTCGCATGCTGTTATCTGATGTTATGTTAGTTTATCGTTATGTGAATTCGTTGAACTGTGGGATGAATGTGTTAGTGTGAAAGTGAGTATTCTATAAGTTTAGTATGTATAATTTGTTAAGTTAATTTGTGAGCCTTGACGTTATGATAGGTGTTTTGTTGCTTATGTGAACTGCCATGCTTGAACTCTGCTGATGTTAGTATTTTTTACCTTAGAACTGGTTTAGTTTATGATAGTTGTTCTGATAATTGCTGATGGTTATGCTATGTTTTGTTTGGTCTTTTTAATTATAGTTTGTCTAATATGTTTCTATTTGTTTGTGAGACTGCCATGGTTTGGACTGCTATTTTCGCTGCTGCAATATTGATTAAGTGTGTTAAGTGAAGGTTAATTAATTGTTGAATGCCAGGTTTATTTTCTAGAAAGTGTTTCTGTTAGTCTTAGACTCTTCATTTGGTTTATATGTAATCTATTTGCTCTTGATATGCTAAGTGTTTGGTTGTTCTGATGTGTTTGTGTTTGCGTCATTTATGTGCTATGAGATGTTTAAATTGTTATGTGGTTGTTTGGATTTCTGTATGTTTGAGTTCCGCAGAATCCTAAAAGATCCCTCATCATCTTTTTATTTTGATTTCGTTATTTGTATATTTGTTTTGTTTAGCTTTTGTTTTGTTATATCTGTTCACTGGGCTTTGTAAGCTCAGCCGCACTTTTCTTTTCCTGCGGCAGGTATTAAGCATTCAAGATGAGCTTATGGGATAGCTGATTTGGGTTGAGAGTAGAGCTGAGAGCAAGATTTTGACCATAGAGATCTTAGATTTATTTTGAATAATAAGTTATTTATATTATCTTTTGTAAGTTTTTGTAAAGGCTTCCGCTATTGTATAGTTGTTAAAGTTCTGATATGAAACCGTATTGTGATATCTTTACCCTTGTCGGGTCGGGGTGTTACATTCCCACTTTGGTTTTCCATTTTCTAGCTTATTAGGTGTCTTATTTTTAAGCTGCAAGTAGGTCCCCAAAACTTTTTTTTTTAGCTTATAATCTCAAAACATCAAATCTGTTAATCTTGCATTTCAGAGGCTATGGCTTGTTGTTTTTAGTTGCATTTGGGTTATTGTAGCATATTAGAACTTCTGTAATCAGTTGGTGGCTTTTTGTGGTCTTTGGCTTATTCAAAGTGCTTATTTATAAGCATTTGGTATAGCAGTTGCATAATCCCCCACATAACCACCTGTTTTTCCATTTTTCCTAGTTTCATAACATTATTTTAAGCTTATCTTGAATTTTTCAGATTTTTCTAAGTTTGTTTGCTATTTTTCTGCATTTAAATTAGTTTTTAGCACCTTTTAATTAGCATTTAATCAAATTAATTAAGAAAAGTTTCAAAAAAATAATTTTTCAATTTTCTAAAGTTAAGATAAATATAAAAAGCCAAAAAAATATTTTTCCAGATTTTTATTAGTTAAATTTGTATTTTTAAGAAATTTAATTAGTTTTTAATAGTTTTTAATTCCTAGAAAATCCAAAAATAATCAGAAAAACACAAAAATAGTTTTGAAAGTTCTATTTTGATATTTTAGATTTTTCCAAGTCATAATTTTATTTTTCTAGCTTTATTTTCTATTTTCTTGTATTTTAGGCTTTTATTAAATAGTTAAAAATAGTTTTTAATTAATAATAATTAATTAAATAGTTATAAAAATAATTTTCTTTTTCTAAATATTTTCTTTTATCATTAGGTTTGTAAAAACATCATTTTCATATTTTTAGGGTTAATATTGATTTAGTTTCACATTTTCATTTGTACGTCGCGTAGTTTTTAATTCAGTTTTATAAAAACATAAAATCAAAAACATCATTTTGCAAATAGTGATAGCGTTTATTTAATATTTTTTTTTTATCTTTTTAATTTCCTTTAATTTGCATTTAAGCCTCTGTAATTTGTTTGCTTTTTCTTTAGTTATAATCATATCACAATCCTTTTTTCTGTTCAAATCTCTCGATCACTATACGTTTGGTGATCCATTGCATAGCTCGCTGGGACATAACGACCCGGGGAAACCCTATTCTCTCCTGATCTTCATTGCATTCTGTGTCTGAACCGTTTGAAGTTTCTTACGGTCGGCCATTCACAAGTGGCCGGTTTGAGTGAGAAAACTTGACGGTTTGGGAGCGAATCACCTTCCTTGCCCTACTCCACTCCCCGAGTCACCTACTCGAGAGTTACTTCACTAGATCAACAAACTCCATTCTCGGCGGAGAAAACCTTACACAACGTCGCTTACACTTTTTTCGGTACTAAGCTAAACACCGAGTTCTTCCACGAGGTAGATCCAAACCTATCACAACGTCGCCTATACTTTATCCGATACAAGGCTAGATATCGGGTTCCATTACAAAGGAGGAACCACTACTCGACCAACAAGACACATATATGACACCCATTATGTTTTGTGGCCCAACATAACAAACCTTGTGTTTTATGGCACAAACACATAAACCATCTAGTCTAGTCATAGATACATGACACATCTATGACACCCGTTATGTTTTGTGGCCCAACATAACAAACCTTGTGTTTTATGGCACAAACACATAAACCATCTAGTCTAGTCATAGATACAAGAATATGATACTAGACAATATCCAAAACAATGTGTCTAATGGATATGAAATCCTAAACTAAACATCAAGAACACAAAGCATGATGTAGTTAGTCTTCTATGAATGAAGGTGACAAGTTTCCCAAGCTTGTTGTAGAAGATCTACATGTGCTTGTATGCTTGTGATGAGTGATCACTTCAGTAGATAAGGATGCAAGATCTCTAAGCTTGCTTTGGAGGATCACTTCGGGAGTATGCTTACAACAAATGAAAGTTATAAGCATTATGATCATATGAGATGAGGGTGGTTTACATGTTTCCTAATGATCTAAATATCCTAGAAATGGTGGAGAGAAACTATGTGTGAAGGTGTGAAGAAATGGTAAGAAGTGGCTTGCTATTTATAGGCAAAAAGACCAAACTAAGTTTCTGACCCAAGGATCCCTTCTGGAGGGATCCGGCCCTTGTAATTCCAAGGGATCCATGGGAAATTTGAGGGATCCGTGGGACGCTCCCTTTTCCCATGGGTTTTGGGTCATGGGTCATGGGTATCAAGTAGATTCAATGTATCTACAAGATGCGATGCATCTAGTCCATGGTTCATGGATTAAAACCATGGGTCATGGATATTATCCATATATGACTTATGCATGATGTCATGAAATGGGTTATGGGTTAAGCTCCATGGGTATGGGTCATGGACTTTGGGTTTTACCCAACTACATTCAATGTATTTGGTCAATGGGTCAAATACTTAAGTTTCTACCCATTTATATTACCCATTATAATACATACTAGTTATGTGTATATTTACCCAATATGTAAACACTAGTTGTTATACATAAACTATTTAACTAAACATGTTTAATGGTTTGTTGGGGGTTTGATCATAACTCAACATAACAAACATGTACGAACCTATGTTGTAGCATACAAGGACTTGAGTCGTCGAGAGGTGTTGAGAGTATGTTGAGACAAAATCTAATTACAAGTAACTTATACATTTTACGTTATGTATTACAAGTTACATGTTTGTCATCAACAAAACAAATGAGAATGTATAGATTAAATATCGTAATATTTGTACTAACAATTTTCCCCTTTTTGATGATGACAAAATATATGTAAACGTAATAGATAGGTAAAATGTCAAAGTTACTTGTGTCCGTACTTCCTATACATTACCTTCTCCGTTTACACTCTTCTCCCTCTTTTGTCGAAACAAAAAGGGTGTGTCCTTGGAGTTTAAACTTAATTTCTCCCAAGAATGGCGAGTTTGCATCATCCCTAGTGAAGTTAAAATAAAAACACCTTATTGCTCCAATTGGCACACCACGCCAATACCTTCAACACGAAACACTAATGACGAAGCTTAGCAACTCATGACCTTGAGCTTGCACGTCTTCAAGAGGTGGTGATCTCGCCTTTAATAGGAACCTAGAGAATCACACAAAGAAAGAAAAAAAAATAGAAAGATCCTTTGAATTATAACCATTATTGCCAACGGCTTAATGGATCAAATTTTTGAGGCTTAACCTATATCAAGGTTAGTGTTAAGGAAAAAAAAAGAAAAATATATGATGAGAAAGAAATATCCCTTTTGTTGAAACATAAAGGAATTTTGAAGAATGAATGTGTGCATGCTCCCCCTTGACGGTTGCTCCCCCTTGTTAAGGGCGTCAAGTATTTTAGGAAGGCTAAGACGAAATTATTGCAAAATTTGCAATGTTTTTGCTTTGACCAAAAACTCCCCTTTATTGAGAGCGTCAAGTTCTCCTAGTGTGTTTTGAAAATCTACAAAACAAAAAGTTAGTGCAAAATTATATTCGTCCTTGGACGAGTAAGTCATATGATGCACTTTATAAATACTCGACGGAAGCTCCCCCTAGCTCGAGGGCGTCAAGAAGAACAAAGAAAAACAAATTAGTGTAAAATTTCGTCCATAAATAGACGAGAATCCCATACACATCAAAGTGTATATATATGAACCTACAAAGAAAGGATTAGTGTCAAAAAGAGAATAATCCTACTACTTGCATCATCATGGTTGGTTTAGAGGTTGTAAGGTTTGTTCAAGGTAAGAAAAAAAATATGCTTAGGGATGAGACGCATTTCATTACGAAATTCACTTGGCTTTTGACAACATAGATGTTTGTGGAGGATGGTTGAGTGACCATGAATTGTAGTGGTAGTGAGACACTTGTAGGATGTGGTTGACACAAGTAGCTTGTGGTTTGAGGTTGTGGTTGACACAAGTAGGATGTGGTAGAACATGAGACATACTTCATCACGTAGTTCATGAACTAGACCTTGGACACGGTGATAATGATAGAAATCATCATTATGACTTAGAGGTATGGAAGTTTTGGTAGAGGTGATGAAAGGTATCAAGGTGAATCTTTGACTTGGTTAATGACTCAATAGAGGTGGTAGACATGATGACTTTGTGAGTAGTGATAAAAGTGGAGTAAGATGGTTAGGATGATGCAAGATTAGGAATAAAAAAAAAGTGCGAATGAGCACAACTTGACTTGATGATGAAATCGACCATTGTCATCCTACAAGAATCCAAAAGAGTTAGTACAAAAGGAAAACATTTATACAAATGGATAAATTGTTCACATAAAATCATGAAACGAAAAGAAAGAACACGTAAACAATCATATAAATGGAACTCATTTATAAACATATAAGAAAATGATAACCCTGAGTGTTGAACAAGTGCTTGTGTGGAAAAAGGAAATTTGAAATGATTATCTAAAGAGATAATGTACCTACTGTTCCACGGTTCCACCGGTTCCCTCACTAGAGGGATCTGGCTAGCTTAAGTCTAAGGATCCAGCTAACAGATGAGGTGAAAAAGAGGTGATTGGGTTCTAGCAAGGTCTAACACCTACATATCCTAAGTTACTCAGTCTATTAAGTGTCTTACATGAAGATGGACTTAAATGATCAAGAGAAAATGATTGATGGTAGCTAATGATTGCCTTTTATGGAAGGAAATGGGGCTTTATGAGCACCAGTGGATGATCAAAGATGACACTAAGAAATTTGAGAGTGTCAAGTGGTGTTAAATGATCCTAGAGATAAGATGATGACTTAAGAGAGATTTGGAAAATTCCTTAAAAATCATAAGGAATTAAAAACTAGTTTTTGGCCTATTTTGAGGTAAGGATGACTAAAATCAATTTGCTAAAATTGAGAGAAATATCAAACTAGGTGTTTTGAGATGAGAGGAACAATGTGTAAACATTGGAGCGGAAAGATGTTGAGTTTTGAAGTAATGATAAATAAAAAATACTTCAAATGTGATCCTAAGTCATCCATGAGTGAATGTGAGATCAACTGAGCATAAGGAAAGTTTAAGTGATCCTAATGTAGCATGTTTAACTAGTCCAATAAGGTCTAGAATGTTGGATTGACGCAAGGAGGCTAAAAAGGAACTTCTGTCCACCCGGATCCCACGGATCCTTCACTTGAGGGATCCGTCTAGTTACATCTAAGGGATCCGGCGTCTGAGACAGATTTTCTTAACAGAATAGTTGCAGAATTTTGCTCTATGTTTTGAATTATGAAACTAATGATTTTTACAGCAAGCATACATGTATACATGTTAAGCAAAGCAAGGAGAGCATGTAGAGATCACATATAGGCAATCAAATGAGATCGAGCTCACAAATAACACAAAGGTTTAGCAAAATTAACAAGCACTATTCAAGAAGCCCAAAACAGATTTACGGTCTAGATTAGTAAATCATTTACACTAACAATGACATGCAAGGTATGTGTCTAGAAAGAAAAGAGCACATGATGGTGTTCAAGACAAAAGAGTTGTGAGGTGCTAGTTTAGGACAATCTAGTCATTACGGATGGTGATTAGCATACAATGAGCTTCGTCCATGAAGTCATGTAGCTCTTCTCGATCAAAGCAAGATAATCGCTTGATGAAGTAAGTGGTTGTGATTAACTAAAAGAAAAATTAATTTTACAACTTGTTTGATTAGTAATCCTAAGACAATGCAAATTATTTCCATTGTAAACTTACTTTAGGAAAACATAGGAGTATAAATTTCTCAAGTAAGAGAATGAATATGAGACTATTACTAGCGGTGCTCAATTACGGCTAAACACGACCATTTTTACGGGAGATTCCACATACCCAACTTCTATCAAGGAAGCAATTCAACCGTTAGGTCAAATTGAGTTTCTAGTGCAATAAGTTCTCCAGTATTCATTCTCAAGTTAGGAAAATTTATATTCCTAAAATGGCCTATCGAAGAGTAACAATGATGATACTTTGTTTCGTTTTTATTAATATTATACTTGAAACAACAATGGTGACGAAGGTGTCATGTAAAAAAAATTAAAAGTTGTCCATATGGTGAATAAAAAAATGGTTGGATGAGCTAGTTCAACATATGTTGTTGGAAAGCTCGAGTTTGGACTTTCGGATATGAATAGTTATATTTGTGTTGCAAAATAATTTACTTGAGTATATCGGATGAAATAATCAAGTTTTCAATCCTACTATGAAGCTTAGAAAGCGATCATGAAAAGGAAAACGGGATAGTACATCATCAACACAAGTGTAGGTTATGATCCGATGTACATTCTTGTTGTTTTTAGAAAACGATACAAGAAAATATGAAATCAAGAAATCATATAAGCACATAAAACATTTATGTTGCACACATGACGAACTCAATCAAAAAGCCATTTAGTGTGTTATATGTTTTAAACATTTTTCAACTTATAAAACTAACATTTTCAACACAACTAGATGTTATCCCAAACACTCCTTCAAGTAGCACATTGATTAGTAGAATATTACTAAATTGACAAGCAAGAGAATGAATAGCAAGGTAAAGAAACCACATATGTTATTTAATCAAACAAGCACAAAAGCTATTTGAGATAAGCAAATAATCAAGTAATGCAAGGAAGACAATTTATCATTTAGCATAGCATGTGAAAGTTCTTTTCATCGCTTTGTGTTAAATATAAACATGTATACCAAGCTTCATTAGTTTCTTTTATAAATATGATCAGAACCTTAATGTAAAACCCGAAAATCTAAAACCTATATAAAGACTAAAATACCCTTGGAACCAAGAATAATAAAATACGTAAAACACGTTTATAATAAATTTACGAAATTAAAAACCTAATAAATAAAACTTAACGAATATAATTTCGTGAACGACTTTGGTACGACGAAGGACGTAAATGTTTCGCTAATAAGTTGGGCCGTTTGTTTGTTTAATGGACTCGTGTCTTTTGTTTTTGTTTTGCGCCAAGCCGAAGCCCAAGAGGGTGTTTGTTTGTGTTCGTGTGAGCCAAGGAGGGGCCGAAGCCCATGTGGTGTTTGTGTGTGTGTTCGGTTGGACCCAAGCCAACCCAAACCCAATCACTTTCCTATTCTAACTCAAATACTACGACTATAAATACATTACATAATCATTAAATTGAAACCCTAGTTTTGCTTTGCCTTTTCTTTTCTTCTTGCTCGGCCGAGAGTTCCCAACACACCTTTGGTGTCGATTTTTCTTATTCAAGTGAAGGTATAACGTTTATTCATCTTCCTTTTAACGTATTATGCATGTAAATGTCGAGATATACTTTGTTTAGTCGCGTTTGTTTTCTTTTTGTTGTGGCCGAGAGATGCTAACCAAGAAACAAGGAAACCCTAATTTATTTTAACTTGTAATTTAATAAGGAACATGTAAAGTGATAAGTAATATTGAATCGGGTCATGTATATGTTGAGTTAATGTAAGCCGAGACATGCATGAGTTGGACCGAGGCATGCATGAGTTTCGAATGGGGTTTAAAACATATTAACTTGTATACGAAACATGTTTAAATGAGCTAGGTCTTGTGTAAAACATGCTAGCCGAAACCCTAGGTGAACCGAGTACATATGTACATGAGATTTAGACATGTAATTAATGAGTAAGAGTACGTAAACATAAACCCTAGTTTATTATGTAAAGCGTATGAAGTATACTAAACCCTAATAACTTATGGTCACATGAAATCATAAACGTGTGTGATAAAGTGTAAAAGTAAAGAAGGTTATTAATTACGTATTAGGTTAAGTAGCAAGTCATTAAGACGTAACGTGTAAAGTAAATGCATATTAATGAGATATTAAAGAGTAAGAAACCCTAGAACGTAAATGAGAGTATATTAGGGTTTGAGTTAAATATAGTAAGTGTTATTTCATGTGTGAGTTATAACTTATAAACTATTTTCACATTTAATCATAGACTTTAACAAATGATATAACGAACCCTAATCTACAACATTAATTATAAAATACTTAAGACTCATTAATAAAACCCTAAAGTATAAAGATCACTAATTTTGAATACCAAATATTAAAAGATCATTTTGACGATTATGGAATCATTAATAACTTGGACGACCGTTAATGTCTATAGGTTCTGTGAAGAGGGAGTAATCCTTTGTTTTCGTCTTTCTGCTTTTCGATCTTTGCGTTGGAATAAGGTACAGATATTCTGACCTTTTCAGTAAAGGTTTCTCTTAATGTTTCTTTTGTATTAGGTTTTCCTAAGCCTTTGCTATGAATCCCAAATCTGATTTGTTTGAGCTATTGCTTATCTGAACTTTGATTTCTGAATTATGAAACATCTGATTTTGAACTATCTGATATGAAATCTATGATTTTGGAAATATGAATGATTTTCTGATAAATATGATCTGTGTCAGTTATGACATTCTGATTTGACCTAAGATAGTTTGACACCCGAGCCAAATATTTAACTAGTCATGGGGGTTCCATGTCCGTATCAGTGATGCACCTCTGATATGAATCTAGGGCAGTAGAGTGATGTTCTGCCACGTCTCTGGATGGTGAAGCATATTTGTGAATATGTAGGAAGGGGCGTATGGATGCATCCTAGATCTGTTATCTGTTATATGTTATATGTTATCTGATGATTGATGCTGCGTGCGTGCACGTCCTTCATAACTCTGGTAGGTCTCCCCTACAAATGTTGCCTTGTGTGAATATGAATATGATCTGATATAAGTTCTGGGCTCGTGGTAGTTGACTATAAACTTTATTTGAAATTATGATTTATGCTTTGAAAATGATTAAGATTTTGCTATTGCTCATTCACTTTAATTCGTATCCGTTATCGTTTAGTATTCGCTTTTGCTTTCATATCTGTTCACTGGGCTTTTGAAGCTCAGCCGCACTTTTCTTTTCTTCCGCGGCAGGTATCTAAGCATTGGAAGCTGGGTTGCTTTGGGATGAGTGCTTGAGTGGACTTACCTTAGAGATTTTAGCTTGATTTCTTATGATGCCATTTAGACTTATTTATTTCGGATATTATGTGGAAGTTTATTATGTTTCCGCTGGGACCTATGTTTTGAAGTCGTTTGACTAGGATTATTTTTCCGCATTTATGTTAAGACTTTCTTTTGGTTATTTGTGTTTGCTTTGATATGACACCATTACTTGTGATTCCTTTACCCTTGGCGGGTCGGGGCGTTACACTTAATTTCAAAAGAGGACACATTGTTATTCAAAGATGAAAACATCCGTTTAAAATTAGATCAAAAGTTTGTGCAAAAGTTATGACCAAAAAATGACTTTCTATTATAAATCAATGATTCTGTAAATTTTTGTTTTGAATCAGTTTATGAAATCATTTTTAAATGAAAGTAGACTCAAATACCTTTAAAACGATAGGTACCACGTATGGATATATTAACCTTGTAATACTTTCGTCCTTTCTTGTTCTCGTGAATTGATTTGCTTCCCATAGTGTCCCAAATACATGTCGTACAACCGTACATTCTGCAAATCACTTTACGCAAAGGGCACGGAAAATATCATTCTCTCCAGTCTATTTCAACTTGAAGCTGCAAATTGCCATTTCGACCAATAAGCCATTTTTCCTTACCTCTCACTGAACTTGATTTTAGTACACGGCGTTACGTTTTACACATTAACTAGATATAAGCCCAGTGAAAACTAAAGTGAAATGACCTAACTCCTAAGGTCATTAGGATAGTCTGTCACGATCAGAGAATGCCATTAACTTTGATTCATGTGGTTGCTTCTAGATCAAGGTCACGTACAACATTTGCCCCGCAAATACATGCGAATTCAACAATCCCCATAATGTTTCTTATATCACAATAGCTGCTCTCATTATCTCGGTCTCACACCATGATAACCAGCTAAGGACCCTTTTAGAATGAAATGTCGTTCATTCAAGGATTCAAATATGCTAAGTAGAATCTCAGTATTGCCTCGTCGATTTTCACTAGTCTGCAACATTGCCTTGATTCTTAGCGATTGATTTAGCTCATTCCAGAAAGTGTTGAGAGCAAGTAATCATTACTATTCAAATATTTCCGACGATCCTTTCCAGAAGGACCACTAAGCCTTACTTCTGAATCCTTCAGTAGTGTCTTACTGTTAATGAACCTAAGAGAGTTTTGGTACCAGCGATTCAGTCTTAATAGATGATGGACTTAGCTAAATCATGTCAAACTCAGCCTAGCGTTCAACGACGCACTCCATTGTACACTCAAGTAGAATGAATTATTGCTTAACAAATAAGAATCGTGACTCTTTGTTACTGATTGTCCTTGTGAAAATGTAGAGGGGGGGGGTTAATACGTTTTCATTTCAAACTTAAAACTTTTGTATCAAATATAGTATAAACCATTGCATTTTCTAATCTCGACGCGAGGATGCATTTAACGCATTACGACATGTAAGGCCAACCCCTTAATATCACATAAGATTACGCAAGATTAATGGTTCATTATAAATCAAGTTTCACCATTATTAGTCTGGTTGCTTTTTCTTGATCAAGCGTGTCATAATATGTAAAGTGTTAAATATAGTTTATGACTATATGAAAGACCAAGTATCCATCACAAACATAGACATCAACCACATAGAAAATAAACAATGTAATGCAAGAATAAAAGTAAAGAGATAAGTAAAAGGATAGACAAACCAACACGAGGATTTATAGTGGTTCGGCTACAAGGACACATTCCTTGCCCTACTCCACTCTCCGAGTCACCTACTCGAGAGTTACTTCACTAGATCAACAAACTCCATTCTCGACAGAGAAAACCTTACACAACGTCGCTTACACTTTTTCCGGTACTAAGCTAAACACCGAGTTCTTCCACGAGGTAGAACCAAACCTATCACAACGTCGCCTATACTTTATCCGGTACAAGGCTAGATATCGGGTTCTATTACAAAGGAGGAACCACTACCCGACCAACACGACACATCTATGACACCCGTTATATTTTGTGGCCCAACATAACAAACCTTGTGTTTTATGGCACAAACACATAAACCATCTAGTCTAGTCATAGATACATGACACATCTATGACACCCGTTATGTTTTGTGGCCCAACATAACAAACCTTGTATTTTATGGCACAAACACATAAACCATCCAGTCTAGTCATAGATACAAGAATATGATACTAGATAATATCCAAGACAATGTGTCTAATGGATATGAAATCCTAAACTAAACATCAAGAACACAAAGCATGATGTAGTTAATCTTCTATGAATGAAGATGACAAGTTTCCCAAGCTTTTTGTAGAAGATCTTCACGTGCTTGTATGCTTGTGATGGGTGATCACTTCAGTAGGTAAGGATGCAAGATCTCTAAGCTTGCTTTGGAGGATCACTTCGCGAGTATGCTTACAACAAATGAAAGTTAGAAGCATTATGATCATATGAGATGAGGGTGGTTTACATGTTTCCTAATGATCTAAATATCCTGGAAATGGTGGAGAGAAACTATGTGTGAAGATGTGAAGAAATGGTAAGAAGTGGCTTGCTATTTTTAGGCAAAAAGACCAAACTAAGTTTCTGACCCAAGGATCCCTTCTAGCGGGATCCGGCCATTGTAATTCCAAGGGATCCGTGGGCAATTTTAGGGATCCGTGGGATGTTTCGTGCAATGTATCTAGTCCATGGTTCACGGATTAAAACCATGGGTCATGGATATTATCCATATACGACTTATGCATGATGTCATGCAATGGGTTATGGGTTAAGCTCCATGGGTATTAGTCATGGACTTTGGGTTTTACCCATTATAATACATACTAGTTATGTACATATTTACCCAATCTGTAAACACTAGTTGTTATACATAAACTATTTAACTAAACATGTTTAATGGTTTGTTGGGGGTTTGATTATAACGCAACATAACAAACATGTACGAACCTGTGTTGTAGCATTCAAAGACTTGAGTCGTCGAGAGGTGTTGAGAGTATGTTGAGAAAAAATCTAATTACAAGTAACTTATACATTTTACGTTATGTATTACAAGTTACATGTTTGTCATCAACAAAACAAATGAGATTGTATAGATTAAATATCGTAATATTTGCACTAGCAGTCCTAAGTCCCTGAGAACTTCAGTACAAGCCCTTTGAAACCTTGATGTAGTTGCACGCTTCCTGATTTGAAATTCCAGGCTCCAAATCTTTCAATTCACATGGCTTTTTATAATTGTTCATAACAAGTGAAGATCAACACGTCTTATCGTGCCAAACTATCTTGCTCCATTGAGCAATGTACGTTTCGTTTAATGATCTTGACACCCTCCTACTAAATCTTTCAATACTAAGAATTCTCCCATAGATCCTCTAGATCTACAATTCCTTTCATGCTTTTTACTCTTTAGTTAAACGATCTAAAATTAACTTCTCGTTCTCTCGCTTCCGTTGCTCAACTCTGAGCTGAACTCCTCTGATTAGGTCATGTTAATGACTTTCGGTTTGAGCACATTAACTTTTATGTAACAAATGATAACCCGATTAGTTTCTCATCCCGTAAAGCATCTTCCAGCTTTACCTGAACATTCCGAAGTAACCCGAGATTTTACTCATGTCTATAGACTTATGCCCTTCCAATTTTGACTTAAAAATCTAAATTGCTACCCGATAGCATATAGCTTTACTCAATCTCTAGATTTCTAGAAACACTATTACTCAAGTATTTCTCTTTTACAAGAATTCTTTATTATAAAAATATCAGTGATATTTGATTGTATCACACGTAGGGTACATGCCTTGATTCCATAAAGACTCGAGATAGGAAATATTTTCAAGTATTAAGAATTCTATATTCTTAGATTCTGGTAGAAATGTTTTCTAGTCATTTAATGACTATCTTCTTTGATTCATCCATCCCAGATAGATATCACAATCAAAGATTCTTGTTACTTTGAAGCTCCATCCTAGATGGATTACATCAAAGTCCATCATTATCTTTAAACATCTCTCCCAGATAGTGTGACACACGGTAATTTCCACTGATTATTTTAATAATAAATATGAATTTATTATTTCCTGACTAATAGTTTTAAGCATACGTGAGATTAAACAGTTGTTTTGGGAAGTAATCTCACACACTGCAGCACGCGGTAACACACATAATTGATAATTTACATTGAGAAAAGTGTAATGATCACTTTTTAACACTCACTGGAGATTTACGAACGAAAACGAGAGGTTATCTCGTGATTTCAGAAAAACACGGCACCGTACGCATACCGACACCGACTTTGTGATGGAAAACTGTTATAATCTAATTTATATGTAATGATGATACCATATTTATACGCTTACAAAAATGTTTCCACAAATATAATTTTGATATTTTACTTGTATCGGGAAGATACGTTTACACGGGAATACGACAGAAAACGGGGTACAAATTATATACAGTTAATTAATAATAAAACAAATTAAACTACACTAACTCTACTCCCATTCGCCCCATCCCTATCATATCTGTCTTTCCTCCTCTCTTTTCCTTTTTTTATCTCCCACACCATCATCAGAGTGGAAAATTTCTTCTCCTCTTTTTGAAGGTCAAACACACAGCCTCACCAACACCATGCTTCATCTACCTCCATAACAGTCACAAGCAGGGGCGGAGCCAATGGGGTGGCAGGCGGGTGCTGGGCCTCCCCCAACTGGTCCAACAGTCAAGTACAGCCCTGGCATCAGGCGAAGCGGGCGACAACGAATCAAGAAACGTTGCATAAATTTGGAAGAAGAATATGAAATAAAGGGAAATAGAACATGTTATAAAAGGATTTAACCGGAAAAAGTTTCGGTGGTTGAATAGTTATAAAATGAAGATGAAGATGAAATAGTCCTCTCTCTTGATTGGTTGAATGTCACGTGGGGCATAAAGTAAAATGTGAAACTTTATGCATCGAAAAATGGCAAATCAGTTAAATTACATTTAACTATTTATTGCTATTTCAGCACTTTTTTGTTAGTGTTATTAAGCTGTCTTGTTATGCGGTATTAAGTTGTTTTCTTTGTGCCGAAGGCCCATATTTGATGATTTTTGTGAACATAAAAAGATGGCTCATATAGAAAAACATCACTTATTAAGTTGGGCTATGTTTACTCTTGAAATAATAAATGAAATATTGATAATGATGTCTTGTAATTAGCATATGATTATAAGTAAGTTATCCAATTACAGTTTAATACTAATGTCTTGTAATTGGCTAATGATTTATCATTTTTATGTTTAACAAGTACGTTTAAACAACCTTAAGTGATCACATCAACTTTTTGAAAATGAAAGGCTTTACCTGATTTTAGTCGGTGTGGTGTGGCAGTGAGTTCAAACCTTATAAATTAGTCGACCAATAGATCGGAAATTATGATTACCAAAAAAAAGTATATGGCCAATAATAATTGAGTTCTTATGGAATTGAAGCCTAGCTTCTTAACTTTTTTTCTAGACCAAAGAAAAAAATGTTTGAGAACATTAAAAACAACACGTTATGAAAAATTGATTTGGCAAAGTTGATAATATCCTTCCATTTAGAACTTATAGGCTTATTGTCACTTATTCATCTTTTTTATATAAGACATTCTACGGCGTCCAAATGCAAACGTTGTTGCGATGTGACAAAATGGGAAAAGAAATTCGGCCCCCCTTAACTTGAATTCCTGGCTCCGCCCCTGGTCACAAGAATACTTTGGTTTTGATTCTGGAAAGCGACGGATGCCAAAAAAGGACACCTCCCTCCATACGAGACCAAGAGCACTAGATTCCATCATTCCATGTTTTCTATTATAAATAGGAACGATTCTCACAAGTTTTTCTTCACTTTCACACACAAGCACACAAAAATTAGGGTTTGTAAAGGTTAGGGTTCTTTTCAAAATTATAGTAGTGTGTTACTAAGAAATAAATAATGTGACGCTAAAATGACACATCAATAAATGTTTTTAAGGGTGACACATCAATAAATGTTTTTAAGGGTTAATTTATTAAGATGTGCTACACGTAGCTCGATCTCTAAATGAAAAACCTCCCTCAACAAAGACAAAGGAAAAGACAAAACTCAAAAAGAAAGAGGAGGCACAAGTAAGTGGACCGGTGGAGTGATAAGATGAGGTCCGGTCCAAGCGGTCGGGCATTAGATGTAGATTTCGGTATCAAATGTGTAGTCTATTTTTAATTATTATTTTTTATTTTATAGTTAATATTTTTATAAATTTCTTTTAACCTTTTCTGGTTGAAGTGGGTCTTTGTGTTCTGGTTTTATTAGACATATCTTAGATTAGACCCCATGGGTGAGGTGGATTGGTTCTTAGTTCTTGCACACAATCAAACTTGTATAAAACTAAAGTGATACTTTATTAGTAGTTTAGTTGAACTAATCAAGATATTAATTGAACAACTAGTACTTAAGAAAAATCGATTATCTAGTAGCTTTTACACTTTCATCAACTGATATATATCATGAACAAATGTTTGGTATATAAAAACTCATATGTATTGAGTTATCAACATTATCCACTTACATACACTAACTTGAATTAAATCTCTCTTTCGAAGCCATTTCCAAGAGCTCATGCATAATTTAACAACTGGTTTTACTCGCATGTAAGTCGCATACATTTGAATCAAATTTGTTCTACTCAAATTATTTGAACAAGGAAAACTTTGTCTATTTACCAACTTGTTTATAGAGTTTTGACCCCTTTATAATTCTTAACTTGGATGCTACCAGCATGTTTCGTCATTGCTTTTCGTTGAAACCCGAATGTATTCGGCCAGTTCATTACTTCGACCAACGTCATATTCTTTCTTCAACTGAAAGTATAAAAGCTAGATATAATAGTGATGAATCAAATAAATCTAACATGCATGTAGTGTCATAGTGCTATGATTATAAAATATGCATACATTTGTATATAGGCTTTTATGGTCAGAATATTCGTGGTATCTATTGTACCACATAGGTCCGTGCCAACATGATGAATAACGTTTGATTGTGGCTAACTTGAAGACCCCATGGATTGTATATGCTGGGTTATATAGAATATTTGTTATGGTCACTAATATTTTATAGTATAAGGTTTAAATTCACATTAAAAAGGGCAGACCTAATAATTAGGCAAGCACCCCCACCAAAGATGCAACAAAGCCAAACCTTATGGACCAACCATGACACCATAAATGAAAACCCACTAGCCATGCTTCATCTGTATTCATTTGTTTGTTTTTAGTGTCTATTTCTCTGAAATGTTTTTTGGGAGTATTCATTCATGCAAAACATGATTCATATGGCTCCCACCATTAGATGCCATTGCACATTCGTTACAAATAGATATGACTTGTACCATTTGGTCCCATGTACTAAATTTCTTGGGTAATTTTAGTAGTAATTATAGATTTTCAGTGGTTCGTTGATAGATTTGACATGCCAGTTGTCTTGGTATCTACATGCGCTTGTTTTTGCTCATTTATATGTAAAATGCAATGTTTTAAAAACCGGTTTTTTTATCGACCTGGTTAAATCGTCGGTTCACCGGGTCATCGGTTCAACCGGTTGAACCGCCGGGTCGAACCGGTTCTCTATATATATATATATTTTTTCCTATATTTAATAAGTAGTATTGCACAATCTAATAATTTATTCGTTTTTATTCATACATTCAATTAAACCATAAAAAAGATTGAGACTATACTAATAAGTTTTGCTTTTTAAGTCTACATCTATAAAAATATAGCAAAAACTTTCAAGGTGGTTCTAAATTATAAAATGGTTTAGAGTAAAACTATATTAATTGGTGATTCTAAGATCATATATAACTATAATTTACTATTTTCTAAAATTTTAACAAACATTAGTTATCATTTTAACTTTTCAATTAAACTTAGAAAAGTTAATGGAAAAAAAATCATTTTGTTAATTTTTTTGATAAAAAGTCATGACCCGCCCGAGTTTATCAAACCGGGTCAACAAAAAACCGGCGGTTCAATCCGGTTCTCAACCATGCAAAAACCCGGTCTTATCCGGCCCGGTCTCCGAGCCGGTTCCCGGTTGAACAAGCCAGGTCAACCCGGGTTTTAAAACATTGGTAAAATGTTCTTATGAGTTTGACATAAGTAAGTTAGTAAGTCACAATTATCCTTGAAAAAACATAATTGATTTTCTGAACACATAAACATATAAAACAAAACCAAGACAAGGGAACACATTATGAGCAAAAAGTTATCATTTTATTAACTCTTAATCAAGTTCACATAATTTATGGAAAATAATCCAATTAGTTAAAAGTTGCTTGGCGTGACAATAATCTTTAAAACTCAATAATTTCTCACCAACTTTGCATCTACCCCCTCAACTTTCTCACTTTTTCACTTTCACACCCTTTCTACTACATTATATATACAATACCAAAAACCTCACCACACCCTCTCCCAGACTAAACCAATATCTATTCATAACCCACAAACATTATCGAACTCGAGTTCATAACACCAACTCTCATCCGTAAACTGAAATTCAGATTCAGACTCAGAACCTCTTTACAGCAATATGGGCTTCCCAGTTGGTTACACTGATCTATTCCTTCCAAAACTATTCCTCCATGTCCTAACCCTCCTTGGCCTCATTCGTAAATTCATTTCCACAACTTTACAAATATTCGGGCTAGGCGATTTCCTAGAGCCCGAATTCTCACATGACCCAACCCGAACTGACTCGAACACTAGCCATTTTTCAATATCAGCTGCTTTGATACGTGAACTTTTACCGGTGGTAAAGTTTTCGGACTTAGTAGACCCTCCAGAGAGCTGTGCAGTCTGTTTATACGAATTTGAGGCAGGTGATGAGATTCGAAACTTGACGAACTGTAGACATATTTTTCATAAAAGTTGTTTAGACCGTTGGATGGATCATGACCAAAAAACATGTCCATTGTGTCGAACAACGTTTATTCCTGATGAGTTACAAGATTCGTTTAATGAGAAATTATGGGCTGCTTCTGGGATTGCTGATTATTATGGGGACTCGTTGATGGTTATATAGTACTAGTTTATAATTAGTTATAGAATTTTTTTTTTTTTTTTTTTTTTTTTTTTTTTGTTGTTGTTGTTGTTGTTGGATAGGTTAGATGTTGATATAATGTATATTTTGGTACCCATAAAAGCAAAAGGCAAAATGGGAAGAATATTTTGTATAGATAGAGATAATGGAAATTTTGGGTTTTTTCTTATCTTCATTTTATCAACTTTTTTTAGCTGAACCTCAAATGATTATTCATATATGGCTTTGTTCACTTAAATCCAAAGTTTTCTTGATTGATTATTTATCTTGTTATCACCAAGACTAAAACCTGTTTTCTTTAGTTTTATCAATAGAATTTTGGTATAATTAATATATGATTTGGTGATACAAGGTTGATCAAATTGACCAATCTTTGTTTTATAAAAAAAATTGGTAACAAACACCTAATTGTCATACATTGTTAAAGTTACAGGTCAAGTTTAAGATGTTTTCAGATTGGCAGCAAACACCAAAGTGTATTTGAAATAGGTTTACATGAGGTTAACAAGAATTAAGAATTTAATTCTTAAGATTTTATTTTGTGACACCAATTTTCATCTTTAATTTATCAGTTTCATCACTTGTTAAAGCCTCCAAAGGTAGAATTTTCACTTAAAACTCTTGTGCCACCGTAACTTATTTCACTAACTACAAGAGATAAACATAGCTTTGAAAAGGTCGTACGTGATAGAATAATGTAGTCTAGTTAATATGGACATGGGGGCTTTTGAAAGTCCACACGTTCGAAGGCCTGGTATATATCATAAGAATCTCTGGGTGAGTATGGATCATTATTGAATTGGTTCACATAAGCTGGTGATCCTGATTCACCTCCCAATCTCTCTTGGCATGGTATGAGCAGTGTAACGTAGACTGGTTAGGATTGGCGAAAAATCAGCATTTTGAGATCATTAAATATATGCAGTTTCTAGGACTAAGAGTTGGATTATATTATATATGAAAATCAATAACTAGTTATTGGATTAAGAATATATGATTTGCTCTAAGATTAATTAATTTGCTTACAACTTGAGTCTTTATGTATGATGACACAATCTATCTGAGATAATATAGACTTATACGTTCGGTTAGAGTTGTAATGCCTGAACTGGCTCTCACAAGAAGCAGGTTAAAAATATCTCATATGACCGAGTCACCGAGGTCAAATACTCATTCGTAATTATCAAGTATCGTCAAAGAATGAGTTGTTTAATTAGTGCCAACCGTCTAATCATCCGTGTATAAAAACCGTCTAATCACCCATGGGTTCATAACAATTTGACAAATTCATATTAGGCTATAATGTTTTAACTCTCTTTGTCTTAGTTTTTACTCACCTTTTGAACACATACATTCCCTTTCATAATTATCAAGTTCAAAATCACTAAAGGTGGTGTTTGTTTTTTAAGAGGCTCTGAATCTGAATCTGAACCGCACATCTGAATCTGAATCTGAGGCGTAAATGTCTGAATCTGACCGCATCTGAACGGGAAAAAAAAACATGTTTGAACCGCACATTTGCTTGCTCGTACTAATTTTTTTTTGGTTTTTCTTTGTGTCAGCAAGAGGCAACAAGAGACATTCAGACACCCCTCTCAAGTCTAGACCATTAAGATCTTACTGCCTCTGAACACGTCTGAACGGAAAAAAAAAAAAAAAAAAAAAAAAAACGGTTTTGACGACCAAAATGTCTGACCGCGTCTGAACGGTTCAGATTAAGAGGCTGTTAAGAGCCTCTTTATGAAAAACAAACACCACCTAACACACTATCACCATTGCTCGTAAATCACTCAGATGAACCCTATTATTGTAGTTGCACTACCATCATTGTTTCCTTCTGTGTGACTTGTACAATAGCATGGATATACTTCCCATGCTAATTACACAGTGAGTTAGGTTAGTTTTGTGTTTTTATATTTGAAGTATTTATTGTATATATATTGTATGTCTCAAGTGTGATTATGCATCATGTTTTGTAGCTAGTCGTACTTAGTGGTTTATCTTGAAATAGTTTCTACCCTCGTGTAGGGCCGTAGGGGTGTGATTGTTTATATTCTAATAGCTTGTTTTGACGGAATTTAGTGTTGTTGTTATGTAACTATATATATGTAACATAATGATATACATAACACTTTACGGAAGATGATAACACATACATCAATGATTCTTATTTCAAGTTGATAACCTCGAATAATAAAAGAAGAGCTATATACATAGACTTGTGTGATGTACGATTTTTGTTCATTACTAAATATGATAAAGATGCACACAGTTTCTTTAATCATACCATACTTTTGGTAGCACCATGATTATGTTTTCCAAGAACCTCTCATGTTATTTATTCGTACCATATACATGTGCTTGTCATGACCTTATTTTTTAAAGACTACTAGATCTCGATGTTTTTAGAATGTTTCACCAAAGTATGTGAAATATTTCATGTCCACGCAGACACATATGTTGATCGCAATTTAATTTAGTAACTTCACATGCAATTTCAGGACGTGCTAGCTATGGATCATATAAAACAGTCATTTTACAATCTTGTAATGTATTTAAGACTATGGATCTATGGTATATAGTTAAATTTCACTAAACTCTTTCAGATCTCAGTGGATTTTCCATACATTTATATTAATAAAAACGTACTCATCTATTTTTTTATACTACAGTAGTACATACAGTTATACATAAACAATTTTGTTAGGAAAGTTTTTATTGAGTGAATGTTGAAACGAATATCGTTCGGCAATGATTGATAGAAAGAAAAAACCCTACGCACTTTGTAAGTTGCAAATTGAACATATCCTACTTGTCAAATAAAAAATGGCGAAAAAATTACATGTTTGGTCCATGTGGTTTGCTCATATTTCAAGTTTAGTCCCTAAGTCGTTTTAATTACACCAGAGATACTTATTTTTGAAACCTTGCACTCATTTAGTCCCTATTTTGGATGGGCGTTAGTGCAGTCCGTTAAGTGTTTTGCGCTGTTAGTCATTCGTTAATAAATTTTGCACCGTTAATCCTTATTTTATAAAATATAGTTTTCCCCAGTTAATCCCTCCGTTAATAATAGTTATCGCCCGATTTTGTCCGTTTTCGTTCGTTTTTATCCGTTTTCCCCTTTTTTTTCTTCGTTTTTCGTCCGTTTTTTACGTTTTTATCCCTTTTCGTCTGTTTTTATATGTTTTCGTCCGTTTTTTTACGCTTTTGTCCGTTTTTATCCTTTTTTGTCTGTTTTTTATCCGTTTTCGACCGTTTTTTTACGTTTTTATCCGTTTTTGTCCCTTTTTTTTACGTTTTCGCCCGTTTTTTTTTACGTTTTTGTCATTTTTTTCCGTTTTCGCCCGTTATTTTACGTTTTTGTCTGTTTTTATCCGTTTTGGTTCGTTTTTTATCCATTTTCGCCCGTTTTTTTTACGTTTCCGGTTTTTACGTTTTTGTCTGTTTTTATCCGTTTTCGTCCATTTGTTTTTACGTTTGCGCACTTTTTTTTTACGTTTTTGTCTGTTTTTATCCGTTTTCGTTTGTTGTTTATTCGTTTTCGCCCGTTTTTTTATGTTTTTATCCGTTTTCGCCAGTTTTTTTAAGTTTTTTTTTTGCCGTTTTCGCCTGTTGTTTTACGTTTTTATCCGTTTTCGTTCGTTGTGTTATCAGTTTTCGCCTGTTTTGTTTACGTTTTTGTCCGTTTTTATCCGTTTTCATTCATGTTTTTCCGTTTTCGCCCGTTTTCATCCCTTTTTTTTAATTGTTTTATCCTTTTTCGTTCGTTTTTTATACGTTTTCGCCCCTTTTTACGTTTTACGTCCATTTTTTACGTTTTTCATACGTTTTCGCCCCTTTTTACGTATAAAAAACGTAAAAAAACTTAAAAAAAAAACGTAAAAAGTGGACGTAAAACATAAAAAGGGGCGAAAAGGTATAAAAAACGAACGAAAAATGATAAAACAATAAAAAAACGGATGAAAACGGGCGAAAACGGAAAAACATAAATGAAAACGGATAAAAACTAGCAAAAACAAAAAAAAAACAGGCTAAAACTGATAAACAACGAACGAAGACGGATAAAAACGTAAAACAACGAGCGAAAACGGAAAAGAATTGACAAAAACGTACAAAAACTGGCGAAAACGGATAAAAACGTAAAAAAACGGGAGAAAACGAATAAACAACGAACGGAAACGGATAAAAACAGACAAAAACGTAAAGAAAGTGCGAAAAAGTAAAAAAACGGACGAAAACGGATAAAAACAGACAAAAACGTAAAAAACGGACGAAAACAGATAAAAACGTAAAAAAAAGGGCGAAAACGGATAAAAACGAACCAAAACGGATAAAAACAGACAAAACGTAGAACAACGGGCGAAAACGGGAAAAAAAAACGGACAAAACGTAAAAAAACTGGCGAAAACGAATAAACAACGAACGAAAACGGATAAAAACATTCAAAAACGTAAAAAAACGAGCGAAAACGTAAAAAAACGGACGAAAACGGATAAAAACGTAAAAAAAAAGGGTTGAAAACGGATAAAAAACAGACAAAAACGGATAAAAACGGACGAATAACGAAAAAAAAAGGGAAAACGGATAAAAACGAACGAAAACGGATAAAAACGGACAAAAACTTAAAACAATCGGGCGATAACTATTATTAACGGAGGGACTAACTGGGGAAAACTATATTTTAAAAAATAAGGACTAACGGTGCAAAATTTATTAACGAATGTCTAACAGCGCAAAACACTTAACGGATTGCACTAACGCCCATCCAAAATAAGGACTAAATGAGTGCAAGGTTTCAAAAATAGGTATCTCTGGTGTAATTAAAACGACTTAGAGACTAAACTTGAAATATGAGCAAACCACATGGACCAAACATGTAATTTTTTCTAAAATGGCATATAAACTCAATAAAATATGAAAGATTGAACCTTGCAAAACAGAAAACAGTTATCGATGTCTTTTTTTCTATATATAATATATAAACTTGTGTTTTCGATATTTAGAATCACGAACCAATATACTTAAATATATAGTAAGTTTTCTTTTCTAATACCTAGTACATAAAAGATACCATGTGATTTAACTTTCAAATTAATGTCACCTACAAAAGATGACTTCATTTTAGAGTGGATAATATATATAAATACAAATTATTACACTTACGTGGTGCTTAATATACATACATGTCTCTTAGTTTTTAGCTTGTGAGAATCGAAAAGTTCAAAATTGTTTAGGAAAATACAAGAGTACCAAAATGTAAAGGGTCCTACGCAAAGCAGTGCTTGTTGGTATTGCTTGGATCCAACCGGGTTAATAGGATCTTGTCTTGAAATGTGAGCAAAGTCTATTTTTTTTTTTACTTATACTTACATCAATACATGCATAAACTTTTTACTCATAAATATTTACACATTACCTTAAGCTCAAATACCATGAATATGATAAGATAATAAATACAAGTCAAGGATCACTAAATTGTTCTTTTTTTATGTGTACATAAACTTGTTGTGACTTACATTATAATAAAGTTCTGACTCTTTCTTTTGTATATATAAAAAGCAACAATAATATATTTGTTATACTACTTTATAATGCATTTAGGCCTTATAAAATTAGAAGACTTAAAATTCAGATTTTTAAAGTTACTTATTATGGAAAGATACTACACATAAAAACACACACTCCCTCTCTCTTCTCTCTACTCTCGCCGCCCACCCTCTTCTCCGGCAACCATAGCCGTCGTCCGGCCACCACCAGTGCCGGCAAATTTTCCGGCGAACTCTTTTTCTTGCCGATTCGATAGATTGGTTAACCTACATCATTTCTGGAGATTTTGAGGCCTCGGCTCCCACCACAGCGCCACCCACGCGCCACCACCGCCGCTGTCACCACCATCTCCTCACATCACCACCTCAAAATAGTCATCGGGTATCCGCCGCCGCATTGCTCGGGTACCCTTCTAGTAAGATATCAATATCAATAAAAACCAACATGACGAATGGATCCAAATCAATCCACAACGGAAGCTTGTTAAGGAGACACATTTCCACGTTGTATGTCTACTTCTTGTCTTTTTATATTGTTCTATCTTTTAAAATGAAACTTGGTATAATATTGTCCGTTCATTTTATTTTACACCACATCAAGTAGGCTTATACAATAAGTATGGTGAATGGTTGAAAAAGGTATTCAATTATATTGACTTATCGTAAGGTTGCGTTTGATGAGATTATGGAGTACTCAAAATATGTGAACGAACACGATTAGTTAGCTTCTATTCTAGTGGTTTTTGTTGGATGATGAAAACCACGTAAGGTGTTATGGTTATCAAATATTTATAATGCATAATACATAAGATAATCTAACTTTAATGGACCCTAATCCAGGCTTGGGCCATATCTATCTAATACTCCTTCGTAATTTTAGCGATGAAATCGCAAAAGCTTGAATTGTATGAGAAAGCTAAATAAACAGTAAAGCAACAAAAATTTTGTTGATGAAGACGTTCGACAGCAAGTAGAGACAAATCTTTATCTGCAGTTAGTAGTAAAATCAAAACAAAGCGGTAGTAAAGCAAATAATTAATTTTGATGATGACCTCCGAAAGCAAGTGGAGATTAATATTAATTATGCAACAAAAGCAAAAGTAAAGAAACAAAAATAAAAGCACATCAAAGAGTTTTTTTTTTTTTTTTTTTTTTTTTTTTTTTTTTTTTTTTTCATCGTCATCATCTAACATGGTATCAGACCATAAATCACATCGGGTTTGGGCCATATCTATCTAATATTTCCAGATGTTTTTTTGAAATGTCCCAAAGGTGATGATTCATTAGGTGTTTTCTATGATTGTTTTGGTGGTATTTATCGTGTGTGGATCTAATCTAGGTGCTAGGCTCTTAGATTGGGTCTAATAGACGACTTTCATTTTACTTGTCATTTCAGCTTTTTCTTTAATAGACTATTTCATGATCAATATAATTTAATAAGGCGACCCATAGCACAAAAAATACCCTACAAAAAAACATACTTATTAAATACTCACACACACAAATGAACACACAAGTCGGTCGTATACATGCCCACTTTTTTCTTTTCTTGCCCAGACGACCGAGTAGTGTAAGACAAGTGTAATAGGGTCGACCAACTCGGGTTTGGGAGAGCGACCAAGTTTCACCCTTCTATCACATCCAGCCTTAGTAAGGGTGAGCATCTATGCCGAACCGTATTATACCGGTACCGTACCGAAAAGAGTATACTGAATATGGCTAGTACCGGTATACTGAATAACCTCGAAATACCAGTATACAAAACCAGGGGCGGAGCCAGGCTTTCACATTAAGGGGGCGATTTTTTTTTATTTTTTATTTTTTTAATAATAGCGATGTAGTTCGAACCAATATGAAAAGCACTTTTTGATTACAGAGATTAGTAACACTTCTTTACCGACACTTCCTTCATTTATATGCTTTCATAATTCCAATCTTTTAATCCGTTAATATAATACCTTTCAAGACTTTGAGATAAATAAAGTTTAGAAAAACACTATGGAACAAAAAGAAAAATATAATACGGGAGACAAGAAAAGTATGAATATCTACATTTGACTTTACACTAGCAACATTGCTATGAGCAGTTTATTCAAACTAATGAAAGGAACTAAATGTTTGTGTGACTCATAGAACTCAGCAATACTAGCAGAGGAGGAAGTTAGGTCAGAGACAGGTTTGTAGATGTATAAGCACCTTGAACCCTTTCCAACTGCAACAATATCCTTAGTTGTAAGGTCCTGAAACATGAATGCGGTTGGGAAGAATTGAGCTGTGAAATTTTTGGTTTGAATTAACTTACCAACTGACAGCAAGTTTAATTGGAATTCAGGCATATAAAAGACACCAGTGAGAATTAATGAAGGTGTTAAAGCTACTTCCCCAACAATAGTCACCTTAAGTGATCTACCATCAGGCAAATAGACCATGATAGGAGTAGTTAAATACTTGACTGTTATCAAAAGACTAAAGTTAGGAGTCATGTGGTCAGAAGCCCCTGTGTCAGTGATCCAATCAAGTTTAATATTCATTTGTGGATGACAGAAGAAAGCAAAAGAGACTATGAAGCATGACATTATACCTGCATGAGCAGATGTACTAGCATAAATCCTCACAGAACCCTCATTATCCTCCATATGTGCTTTTCCTTTGAACATCCTCATCATCTCATGACACACAACTGCAACATGCTTTTGATCCACATTACCTTGACCTAGTAGAATCTCATTTTCAATCACCATGTCAAAAGGTGTCTCACCAACAACCATTTCCTCCAAACCTGGACTAACATAGGCAGCACTTCTAGTACCTTTATTGACCTTATTTCCTTTGTACCAATCAGGATACCCAATTCTTTCAAAGCAGTGCTCAAACACATGTCCCTCTTGACTAGAATGAGTACATATCTTTCTCTGATCACCTATGTTATCTGTTCTAACTTGTCTAGCATCCATTCTCACATTACTATTTTGCCTATTATTACTAGTATTTGCAAAAAAGGTTGTTGGATAAAAAACATGACTAGTAACTTGTTTTTATTTTTCAACTTGTTGCACAATGTAATAGGCCTTGTTCACATTTGGAAGTGGATCCATAGCCAAGATTTGACTTCTAACATTATCATAATCATCATTCAACTTCATCAAGAACTGAATCAACTTCAAATGGTTATCTCTTTCAAGAAACTTATAAAAAACAACATAAGTACATTCAATCATTTTACCACAGTTACAAACATGCAATCCATTCAAGTTTTGTAACTCATCCCAACATCTTTTCAACTTGTTAAAGAAAGCATCAATACTAAGATTACCTTGAGTGATCTTGCTTGATTCCCTTTCTAACTGATAAATCAATGGACCATTACTCTGTCCATATCTCTCAGCAATCTCTTTCCACAGTTCAAAAGCAGATTGAGCATATAGAAAAGCTTCAGACAACTCGTTAATCATGGAATTCAAGATCCAGCAAGTAACCTTGTAATTACAACAAATCCATCTCTGGACATTGACATCAATAATTGGTGGTTTGTGACAAGAACCATCAATGAACCCTAATTTTAGTTTTGCACCTAATGCCATCTTTACATTACGGCTCCAACCAAGAAAATTACCTCCATTGAATGGTGTATTATGCATAGCAGGATGATCAGAAGTGGCAAGATGTAAGGGATTATTGATTTAGTTGATTGTGTTTTGGGTGTTTAGATCAACTGTAATGGTTTCCACCATTGTTAAAGATCAATAACGGTTTTTGTAACGGTTTTGTAATAGAAATGTACCCTAACTTTAAAGAACAAGAAACGGTTTTTGTAAATGTATTCCACCATTGATGGTCAAAGCTAGGGGTTTGATTAGCTCTGATACCATATGGAAAATTGAATTAGGGAGAGAAAAACGCAATTTCATTAATTGTGAATGAGGTGATTACAATGTATTTAAAGGAAAGACAAGGAGCCTAACTGCCTTCTAACTGAAATACAAAAAGTTGTGATTCTAACCCTCTACTATTTACAACTTGTCAAAAGAAGATAAAACTATATACTTCTACATCATTGCATTGTACCTTGCCTTGGTTAGTTCTGCTAAGTTCTAATAAAGTCATTTTGTTGACTAAAAAGAAAACAATTTAGCGAAGAACATGTTACAGTTTTTCTTTAAAGTTGGTATTTTGGTGGTAGATACCGACAGGGATGAATCGAGACCAAATATAATTGGGTGTACAAATTTTTTTGTAAGTATACTATAATGCTAACTAAATAACACTAAAAACACATTTCGATGTATCAGGTGCATTTAGGAAATATCGATGTTTTTTTTCAAAAATTAACACTACATCGAAAAAATCCATGGGTGTCTTGGGACCCCGCGGGAACCCCTGGTTCCGTACTTGGATACCGGGTTTTACCGATAACGTACCGATACCGGAAACGTCAAATGTTACAGTATTCAGCAGGTAAATTTTTGTCAAAAACACATTTTCCGGCATACTTGAAATCGCTATAATTTGGTACCGGTATAATAGCGAGTTCATCCCTAGTTCGTACTCTTAGGTTTGGTGTTTAGTATCACTATTTTTTATTTTTTATTTATTTATTTATTTTTTTCCTTGAGTCTTGCTAGCTTTTATTAAAGAAAGATCTTATTTGCCGTTTAAAAAGTATGGAGTAAATGTTTCATGGCACTAAACATTTACAAGAATTTCAATAGCTAAGTTGCATAACAAGTACCAAACAAATGTCAAAAGTTAAAACTCAATTTCATCATAAGATCATAACATTTCAATTCGTATCTTAATTACACGTTGAACCATGAAGTATGTTTGATTGAAGATGCGTTCGTATACAGTAAAAACACTTCACATCTAAATAATACAATACAATATAGTATATTAGATCATATAATCAGCAATAGGATCCATACTCCTAGATTCGTCTAAGGTATTTTTGAAGATCTAGGTGTATCTTTAATCAACCACTGCTTGCTTAATAAAAAAGATTCAGCAAACAATAAAAAATATACATAATGAATAGGCAATAATTGACAAGTGATCGAAATGTATACGTGTGTATACATGTTTGAACTCATTGTTACATGAGCCATATCAAGGACAGAATCAAAACTGCAAATGGCAAGGTGCATTTAAGAAAGATTATATAAGATAATAAAACCATATCTTTGAGAAGGGGTGCATTTCCAAAATCATGAGATTTTTTAAGAAAATCAGCACTACAGTGCAAAAATTCATAGATGTAATAAGACCGTAATTTCATAATATTTATGCAACCCAATATTTATACACCGGTTCTAGGTAATTCAAGTCCAATAAATACCCAAAGAAATTGTATTTATCAAGATATGCACATCACGTACTACGTTCGTTAAACAACTGGCTTAGCTCAGTTGGCCATCTTGGAGTCCTTAGGGGCTCTTAGGGGAGGGAGATCTTTAGTTCAAATCCTGCAAGGGGTTTGATTGAGGGATTTTCCTTCAAGGTAGTCCTTTAATGAAGGGGTTTGGGCCTGGTAACCCCATGTTCGAATATTGAAAAAGGCAAGGGTTTACCCCTATTAATTGCCATGCCTTCGGGCGGATTAGTAGGGGGTTTTCCCCCATCGGGTATTTGAAATAGGCATTTCCGCTTCGAGGGAGCTCTCTAGCGCGGACCCGGTTTAGACAACGTAGTCTAGACCTCTCGCTGTCGAACCGCGACACGAAGCACTTTATAAAAAATTCACATTTCAAAAAAAAAAAAAAACATCTATTTTCTTAGAAGAGAGTTGCTATTAATTATTACAATTATTGTAGTATTTACATAATTAAATCCATCATTAAGAAAGCAATAAACTACTCCGTATTTAATTATCATACAACTGTTTACATATCATGTTAGACAGCTACAAGTGGTGAAAGTTTAGGGTTTGCGCATATATAGTGTATTACGTTTGATACTATATCCTAAGATATCAATTTTGTGACTTGTTACATCTTTACAAATTATCAAATCGACAAATTTATTCATTTTTTTGAAAGAAGCTTAATCGAAAATGCCGGTTAGAACCAGCGGGCTTGTAGCCAGCGGGACACTGATTCACTTTCATGATGTGTGATACGCCTTTGGATAACTATCTTTCATTTAGTCATATTCGAGTCATGTTAGGATTGTGTTATGTTAGTCATTATCTAGAAAAGTATCTTTATTTTAGGAGTTTATCTTGTATTCAACTTGTGATACAAGTTAGGGTTTATTCGGTATAAATACCGAATCATTCATTAATGAAAAGCATAGTTATGTCAAACAAATAGTTATTTTCTCTTCTCTAATATTCTTAAGGAGCTCGCGCCCGCTTGAAGTGGTGCTCTATCTCGATACAACCTCAACGGGTCGTATCAATTGGTGCTTTCATTGAGAGTCCTTGTTGAGAGGGCTACCAAATTAGGGTTTCAATTTATTTATTTAAAAAAAAAAAAAAAAAAAAAAAAAGGTTACTGTTCATCGACACTATTCACAGGTACTGTTCATCGTGAAATTACTGTTCACGAAGTATTGTTCTTCGAGTTACTATTCATGGCATCGGTCAACAACGATCGGGACGCACTATCTAAGCTCTTGCAAATGGGTACGGTGGCCGAATATCAAAGTGAGTTTGAGATACTTATAAATCGAATAACGGGGATATCTGAAAACTTACTTAAATCGTTTTATATCTCTGGACTTAAACCGGCTCTACAATGTGCACTCTTAAGGTCAAACCCTACAAGTTTAGACGAAGCTTTTTCATTTGCTCGCTTAATGGAAGCACATTTTAAGGATCATCGGTCGTCTTCTTCCAGCAACAAAGCGAGTAGCAACAACAGTGGATCGAAAAACCAAATACTTACAACCGTCGTTAAACTACCTTTGTTGACAACGCCACCTAGAACTATTGTTGAACCACCTCCACTGGAAACCACTAAGAGAAAGAAAAGAGATGAGGTGCCTCTTGTGTGGATGAAATCAAAGTTTTATGTTGTCATTCAAGTTGGGCAGAATAAAGTTGTATATGGTGGGCTGAATTTGGACACCAATCATGCAAATTGTGGACAGCCTTGGCAACGCTTTTTGATGCACTTTATGACGTTTTCTTATAATCCAAAAGAGGGTGAACTACAAGTGAAGGTGTGGGATCCTGGAACTACATGAGGCGAGATTTTGAAGCTACACCTTGAGGACAAGGTGATTTCCGAAGGAGTGGGGAATGATACGCCTTTGGATAACTATCTTTCATTTAGTCATATTCGAGTCATGTTAGGATTGTGTTATGTTAGTCATTATCTAGAAAAGTATCTTTATTTTAGGAGTTTATCTTGTATTCAACTTGTGATACAAGTTAGGGTTTATTCGGTATAAATACCGAATCATTCATTAATGAAAAGCATAGTTATGTCAAACAAATAGTTATTTTCTCTTCTCTAATATTCTTAAGGAGCTCGCGCCCGCTTGAAGTGGTGCTCTATCTCGATACAACCTCAACGGGTCGTATCAATGTGGTTGTGAGTTGAAGTACCGTTACGTAAAGTAGATAGATCTAGTCGATGTATGCTAGATTAGAGTGTGTGTCTTTGTCATTAAACCAAATCATATGTAATGGATCAATATTGTCACATACAATACCTATAGCAAACAATCTAATTAAGACAAACTCTAGAGATTCATATCTAGCGTGGATGTTTTAATATATCGTTCAAAGTCCATTGTTTTCTACTCTATTATTTATATCTAACTCATGTGAACTGGCATATGCAACATCAGACGATAAATGTTTTCTTAAGAGCCACGTCTATCGAGAGTACAGCTTTTTCTTTTCTGTTTAAGAGATTTTTTTAGAAAAACATAAAAGTATATCCTTATTTTTATTGCTCATAATAGAAGTTTGAATAAGCTGTTGACAAATGTCTTCATCAGCATGCTTCAAGGTTTTCCTTTCATTTGATAAGAAAATGTCAGAGTATTAAAACAGGAAGTCGTTTGTACGCGAAAGTATTTCATACTTCAATTCACACTATGGTTGTCTTCGTTGGTCACAAAAAATTCCATGTGGAGTCGAATTTAATTCTGTTAAGAAATTGGACTAAAACAAACTCATATGAACAGTTACAAATTAACATCTTCAAAAAATGTGGATCGCGCGTGACATTTGACATTGGTTCACTAGATTTATCAAGTTACACTCACGCCGAAGCTAGATGATACATGGGGTTTGTGTATTTACTGGTTACTAATGGTCATGACTATGAAATGATGTAGCATACAAATTAATAGAACATCTGATTAAGTTAATCACAACATATTAGAATCAAGGCCCGGTGGAAACATAGGCCCAAAAATGCATACAAACTAAGCCTGTACTATACTTCTAGCTTTTGTTCCACTAAAATTTATACATGTATATGCCTCGTATGGAGGTATGTTTTCCTTTTTTATAGTAGAGTTAATTGCATTTTTGGTCCTTGTGGTTCGGCCAAATTGCAGGTTTGGTCCTCAAAACTTTAAAAGTGCAGCGATAGTCCTCATTTTGAAGTTTGGATTGCATTTTTGGTCCCTATATAAAGTTAAATGACTAAAATACCCTTTGTCTTTTTCAGAAAAAGACAAGGGTAATTTGGTTATTTCACACTGATAAGGACCAAAAATGCAACCCAAACTTTAAAATGAGGACTATCGTTGCACTTTCAAAGTTTTGAGGACCAAACCTGCAATTTGGCCAAACCATGAGGACCAAAAATGCAATTAACTCTTTATAGTATGATAATGACTATAGACAAATTGATAAATGATTTACACTCTTTGTCTCAAAATTATTGTTCATGGAAGAAAAAACACATAATATGTAAAAAATGTAATTATTGCATGGCACCACCTATTTTTACTTATTAAAAACTTTTTGATTTGTTAAAATACAGCAGTGGACGAATTTAAGAAAACCTAAAATAATATAAAGGACAATAAATATGAGACGGATGGAGAGTAGCTTGTACTTCATTTGCGAACTAAACAACATCATCTATAACACACATTTTGATACATCATATCAAAGACAATACTTGATCAAACCACAACCCAGTCCTTTGATAATTTTTGTGCGTTTATGCGCTAGAGTTTATGAGGGACAATAGAAACTAGTAACTGCAAACCATGATCAAAGTTTTTGAATATATGCAAAGCTTATTCATGTACAAATAAATCACCAGCAAACACAAGAATTAGTCTTACTAATAAGTTCAATACTATAAATGTACGTCTTATTTCACACCAATAAAAAATGGAAGATATATGCATCAAAGACCTTTCACCTCTGATAACCTGGAGCTGGATAGCCCGTTGGAGGATAGGTGGTTGGTGGGTAGCCTTGAACTTGCTGAGGAGGAGGTCCTGGTGGATAGGCACCATATGCTGCTGGCTGCCCGTATCCAACATTTGGAGGATATGGCTGATCAAACCTTGACATTTGCTGAGCTGGTGGAACCGCCATTGGCTGTGGTCCAAATTTCCCATCACGTTTGTCCATTTCAACTTTGTGTTGTGTCTGCAAATTAAGTCCAAAGTCAGCTTAATTAACGTACTTTGTAAAATATATACCCCAAATCTAATCCATTTTCTTCATTTAGACCAGGAAACACTTCTGAAAAAGTAAATACCACATACCTGCATGCACGCGCAAACCCTGCAAAAAGAAAAAAAATACAATTAATTTAATAAGAGAGACCCGTTTCGTTGTTTTAGTAAAAATATATCAAAGTAACTCACGTGCAGTATACAAAATCAGCTAGGCAATTGAGTGCCTGAGACGCATCACTAAGTTCGTCATTTCCAACAATACAAGCAACAAGAGAGCATATGCACGCGAGTTGTTGTAGGCAAAACATGAAACCCTTAGAAAACAAGAGTTCATCCGAAATATGAGTAAACTATAGTGTTCAAAGCCAAAAACAAAAGACATAAAAAATTATTTGATAAAGCATATTACGATGATGCAGTTATCGCATTGTGTTGTTTGTATGTTGAACTCATCTTGCAATAGAAAACGAGTGGATGCTACTGAATTCCCAAAGCACAGGAACACCTAATAATTAGTACAAAATTAGTGTGTTATAACAAGCTAACACATTGACATTAGTCAATTAGGAATTAGGAATATGCATACTTCTGTGCAAAGGCATAATTCGGGACATTTACTTTCGCCACATTTTCCACTGCAGGGCATATATCCAGCACAACAAGTGTACCTATTACAGGGACCGTTATATTGTTAGCACAATAGACTTTTCTTAATAGCTGCCGAGTTTGGCTAAGATAGACTAGTGTTTACCTTGACATATCATTGTATAGAGCTCGCTTGCGAAGCAAGTATGATACACATGGTCCACTGTCATTTTTATAGAACAGCAGAAAGGAAATTAGTAAGGAAAAAAAAAAAAAAAAAAAAAAAATTTACTGGTTGTTTGGTAAAGTAATAACTAAGTTAATCAAGACGCAAATAACCACGCCAAACATATATAGTGAAACTGGTTCTCAAATAACTAGATGTTAGATAATCAGTTTTGGGTAATTAGTGTTATAATAGCTTGAACAAAAATAATTCTAGATCATATGGATATATGTTAACTCTTTTTTACCCTTTTAGTGTAAAAACAAAAAGAACCAACCCAATACTTTGGTGATACAGAATTACAAAATTGTCTAGCTATTAGATTACTCTGTATCATAAAGCTTAAAACAGCAGAATCACAAACTGTATTAGGCTAAACATATGTAAAAGAACCAAAAAAGAACAACCACTTATTTTTATCAATTAAGGCTCTTACCAGAATAATGAAAAACAGCAATCTACAAGAAAAAACACAGACACACACAACAAACGAGTTAACGTCGTATTATATACATAATAAAACATAAGAGCATATATATATTATAATAAAATTCAATTACAAGGAGTATCAGCAGAGATAGTTCTCATAAGATCAGTGTGCCACACGTTTCGGTAGCTTTGTCGAAGCTGCATCTTGTCCAGTTGAGCTTGGGAAGCCATTGCTGATATTGCAAGTAAATCTAGCTAGGCACTGTACTGGCGAGTTTCAATAATATTAAAGAAGGGTGTGATCAAGAATGTATATGAAGTTTTGAAGAAGATGATTTGTAAATTTCAAAGTTTGTCAACTAAGGAAAAGTATTTATTTGAATATGACTTGATGACTTCACATTTTAAGAGTTTCTAGACTACACAATAATTTCCAAAAACGACCGCTAATTAAAAAAGTTGGACTTGTATAAGTATGTATTAAATGCTAACACATTCAATTTTTGTTTTAAAGTTTTTGCTTGTTTATCTGGATCAGTTGAGAAATTTGAATAGAGTAAAGTCTTGAAAAAGTTACTTGGTCATCGTATCTTGTAAGCAAGGTTATAAATAGCGTGAGGCGTGGCGTGATGGCATGATCAAATCTCACGTTTTTGCGGCTAAAATAAAGCTTTCGCGTTTATAAGGCGTGGCATAAGACGACACCAAATATGAAAATATTCATATATTTATATCATATTTCATATATATCGAGTTTACAAAAAGACGTGGCATAAGGCGGCGCGGAGACATGATCAAGCCTCACGCTCTTGCGAGGCATTTGCGGGGCCTTTACGAGCCTTTTAAAATCATGGTCGTAGGGAATTCAGTGTTTATGGCTTTGGTTGAAAGTAGTTGAAATCAAGCTTTTCAAGATATGGTTCCAACTCAGGATAGTTTTGTTTTTGCAAGATCGAAATCGTAAGTTTAGATCGGAATCCTACTATAACGTCATTTTCTTAATAGCTTTTGTAATATTATTCAAATCTACAAATTATTATATATCATAAACACAAAATTATACGAATGTTTCATGAAACTATTGTTTTAAATTATGAATATGAAATATTTAAGAAGATTATCATGTTGTTATTTAAATTCTATAAAACGTAATCCATAACTTTGTAGTTTTTGTATTTGCGATTCGAGAAAAGTAAGATTGAATCGGGTTACAACTTAAGATCCTATGGTCAAGATCGTGATCTTAGAAGATCTTAAGCTTGCTAAGATCCTACGTAGAATCCGGATTATTTTTGTTTTTTAATATTATAAAATCATAGGATTCTAAAAGCAAAATCGAGATCAATTATGGTTGAAACAAATCAAATCTATAAAATGTATGCAAATAAAAGTTCCTACACTTAAGTCCAAAAAATATTATGGTTAGAGAGCAAGCGTGATTATATCTAATTTAATCGTAAACATCGTGTCTCATCAAACTATCATATCAAGTTTATTTACACAAAACTATCATATCAAGTTTATTTACATATGTCATACATTAAGATCATGGTTATCAAGATATCGATCATGATATTAAGTTTTTATGATTTTATGTTATGAGTTATTGGGTGGAAAAGATTTGACACGTGAGGTGCACGTTAACTAACTTTGACGCCTTTGTGGCAGTTTAAAACTTTAAATACTAGTTAGTTGTCTGATTTGATTAGTTATTAGTTTGTATCTTCATTTCTCTTCTCTTGTAATTCTGTAAAAAATCTTTCAACTAATAAAATTATCATTTGAGATTCTATTCTTCTTCTTGAATCTTTAGTTTAGTTTTAATCCTTCTTACAATTTGTTTAAATTCAAGAAGTATATTACATTTTACGATACTACAAAGAAAAAAGGATTCAGATCCTACGTCTTAGCAAGCTTAAGATCTTATAAGATCTTGACCATAGGATTTTAAGATTTAATCCAACATGATCTTACTTTTTTCGAACCGCAAGTAAAAAAAACTACCAAGTTATGGACTATGTTATATAGAAACTAAAAAAACATGTTACCGTTTTTAAATATTTATGACAACAGTTTCATAAAACATTAATATAATTTTGTGTTTATAGTATATAATAATTTGTATATTTTAATAATATCACAAAGATTATTAAAAAATTAACATTATAGTAGGATTTTAAGATCACGATCCAATCTTACAATCTCGATGTTGCAAACACAAAAATGATTCTAAATAGGATCTAAATAGGAACCTGATCTTAAAAAGTTTGGTCAAAACAATTACACATTTTTAGTAAAATTTGTTTTTCATCATGTTTAGTGCAAATGAACTGCTTATATCGTTTAGTTTGGTTATAAATTTAACTCAGAATGATGCAACTAATACTAGTTTAATCTAATGAGTATAAATTATTCTGTTGTGGTTCTTGTTTCTCACAGGATATAGTTAATATTTATAAAGTTTTAAAAATTTAACATTTCATGCTACATCAATATTTTCTAAACGTCTTGTGTTCATAAATATATCTCTACTATAATACAAATATTTTTAAGTTTTGTAACTGTTTCATATAACACATGAATTTGATATCTTAGAGATTATGAAGAGTCTAATGTTTAGGTCATTTTAAAATTTTATCATGGTTGAAAAGAAACATAAACCTTTAGAGCAATTATAAACTTACACCCCGGATCGGGTAATATCCACAGTAACCGAAAACCGAAACCGAATCAAACCGAAAATAACTGAACCGAATTTGTGACCGAACCGAACCGAACCTAACCGAACTAAATATTTGGTTATCGGGTTGGATATGGTTTTGGCAATGAAAACCGAAAACCGAACCGAAAACCGAATTCATATAAAATATATATTTTTTCTATGTATATATATGAAAAAAAAATCACTAAAACTCTTTTTTAGTATAAATATAACATGATTTAAGCTTGAAAAAAATATTTTGTGCTAAAAATATATATAATTAAATAAAAAAAATAATTAAAATTATGTAATTTGGGTTATTCGGTTCGGTTTTCGGTTATAGGGGTTCGGTTTTCGGTTATTCGGTTCGGTTGAATCAAATTTAATTTCGGTTCGGTTTGGTTTTCGGTTATACCCAGAAAAAAAATTAACCGAACTAACCGAACCGAATAAACCGAATAACCCGATAACCCGATAACCGAACCGATGAACACCCCTACTTTCAAGGTATGTAGTATAGCTCATATTCATTTTGGGCCGAAACATGTTTGGGCTTTCTAAAGCAATACTACTGATGGGTCTTTTAATAGCCGTCTGCTTTGCATGTAGTGGTGTTCAATCGGTTTGGTTATTGGGTTATTTTGTTCGGTTAATTCGGTTAAATTTTTTTTAAGTAAAACTGAAAACTAAACCGAACTAGAATTCAACCGAACCGAACTAGAATCAATCGAACTGAGCCGAAAACCAAATTTAAATTCGGTTCGGTTTGCGGGTTGACCTAAATAACCCAAATTAAACCACTTATATTTTTTAAAAGTTAATTATATAAAATTTTGACAAAAAAAATATTTCAACCATAAAAAGTGTTTTTTATATTAGGATAAAATTTTATTGGTATTTTTGTATATTTAAATACATAAAAAAATATAGATATTTATATAAATTATAGCATACATTTGCAAATGACTTGTGTTCAGGTTTATAGCATGTATCTCCGCCACAGAGATTTGTAAAACAGAAAAAGTAGAGCTATGAACTCAACTCAGTGGTATAGCAGTCAGGATGTAGTAGTATCAAAACTATGAGTAAACGGCTCCAACACGCGACCTAAATTTATATGGTAAGTCTTAGATTAGTTGCTTTTTGTTTAGGACCTTAACCAATAAGTAAAAAGGTTTGTGTCGTTTGTAAAACTATTTGTATCTTCGTCACTTGTGTGGTGAATTGTTATGTGTGATGAAATGCTTAAAGTTCAAAAATATGGTTTCTAAACATTGTTTGAGTTTAAGTATAATGTACGAGGAGAGTTATTTTACATATCAAACTTTTCTCATATACCAATGGATTTATCCTCACCTTCCATTTAAAAAAAAAATCAATGGCTGAGGTTAAAAGCAATTAATTATTTCACTTATTTTTATAATTTAAATATTTTTTAAACCGTTAATCGTTAAGCGAAAGTAATTACACCGTCGAGACGAACATTTAAATATCTTTCTATTGACGGTCACTTTGATATACTTTCGGAAAAAGAAAAAAAAACGTTTTTTTAACGTTTTTTCATCTTTTTTTTGTTTGTTTTTCGAATCTGGGATTTGCATTAAAAAATCACATCTGATTAAACACTAATTTGAATATCACATGTGATATTAGTGTTAAATCACATATGATATTAGTGTTAAATCACATATGATATTCACATGTGATATGTAATATCATATATGATATTAGTGTAATATCACATGTGATTTAACACTAATATCACATGTGATATTCAAATTAGTGTTTAATTACATGTGACTTTTTAATGCAAATTTCAGTAACGAAAAAAATGTAAAAAAAAAAAGAAGTGAAAACACGATTTTTTTTTGTCGAAAGTATATCAAAGTGCCTATATATAAAAATATAATTAATTGCTTGTTGTTTTTGCTTAACGATTAACGGTTTGAAAGATATTAATATTTGAAAAATGGATGAAAGTGGCTTTTTTAAATTGTTGAGATTAATCTTATCCATTAGATCAAATAAATATGGAGAGAAGATGGAGGGTGGAGATTGATCCATTTATATGTAAAGAATGTTCTGACCTCAAATGATCTTAAATCATAATGTATATATGTTCTCGATGTTAATAAGTATATGATACAATCATATAAAGTTTATCCAAAAGTTAGTGGATGATAAGTTATGTTAAGTTAAAATATTTATTTTAAATATTTTAAGTTAGTAGAAGATAAGTTATATAAAATATTTGTAGTATTTATTTTTAAGTTAGTTGATAATAAGTTATATTAATTGTTTGAAAATAACTTTGTTATTTATGTTTCGAATTGTCGTAAATATAACTTGAATATAAGTTCTTATAACGACCCGGGCATAACTCATTTGCGATTATAAGTTTTCCAATAGAGTTAATTACATAATTGGTCCTTGTGGTTTTTTGGATCTTGCAGAAAATGTTCATGTGTTTTTTTTTTTACGGGTCATGTCCTCGTGGTATGCAAAAGTTACGGGTTTGGTACTTTGACCAATAATTATGTTAGTTGACCGTTAACTTGAAGGGTATTTTTGACTTTCCAGTTTTGGCAAACCACAAGGACGATTTATGTAACTAAAAAAAAAAAAAAAAACCGAAAAATTGTTTAAAAAAAAACGTTAAAAAAAATATTTATTACAATTAAATTTGTGCTTTTGTATAATGTGAGGGCCTAAGAAATTTTTTTTTTTTACTTAAATTTTGGGCTTGTGTCAACATGAGGGCCTAAAATTTTTTTTTATTAACACTTAAAAAAACGTTAAATTTTTTTTTTATTATACTTAAATTTTTTGCTTAAAAATTGAAGTATAATAAACTTTTTAAAATATGAAAAATAAAAAAAATAGGCCCTCACAACGTGAGGGCTTAAATTTTTTTTTGGCTAATGTACAACGTGAGCGTTAAAAAAAATTATTAATATTAAAAAAAAAACTATATTTAATGCGTATTTTGTACGATTTTTGTATACTTTCATCCGTTTTTATACGTTTTCGTCTGTTTTATAAGTTTTATACGTTTTTATCAATTTTTATACGCGTCTTATACGTTTTTATACTCTTTCGTTTTTTTATTAATAGGTTTTTAAGTATTAATTAAAAAATTTAAGCGTATAAAAAAAACTTTTTTTTAAAGCGTATAAAATTTTTTTAAGCGTACAAAAACTGTTTATTAAAATTTTTTAAGCCCTCACATTATAAATAAGCCCAAATTTAAGTATAATAAATATTTTTTTTAATGTTTTTTTTAAGTTTTTTTTTTTTAGTCAGTTTTTTTTTTTTTTTTTTTTTTTTTTTTTTTTTTTTTTTTTTTACATAAATCGTTCTTGTGGTTTGCCAAAACATGTGGAAAGTCAAAAATACCTTTCAAATTAACGGTCAACTAACAGAATTATACTAACAGAATTATTGGTCAAATGACCAAACCCGTAACTTTTGCATACCACGAGGACATGACCCGTCAAAAAAAACACAGGGACATTTTCTGCAAGATCCGACAAACCACAAGGACCAATTATGTAATTAACTCTTTCCAATATTACATCAAAGTTACAAAAATTAACCCTCAACTTATATAAAAGTTATACTTTTTACCCAAACTCCTACTCTTTACATTTCTAGTCCAAAGTTAGAAAATTATTATTTTTATTCTTATTTTCTGAATGTTGATAGTTTCTACCTAGTTTCATATCATCTTCAGTTTTAGTCCAAAAAGTTACTGTTTTCGCTTATAACCCTTATGTTTACCGAAAGTTATATTTTTCACTCAAGTTTCGTAAAATTTGCATTTTTTGTCCAAAAATCAATATGTTGTAAGATTTAGTTTCCTGTTTGTATGACATGTTTCAAATAATTATTTTGAGCTTATTCAAACTACTTATTCCTTATGAGCTTATACAAATTGGCTTATGGGCCTTAAGGCCCAATCGGGGTTTCGTTTGGTTTAAAGAAATGGGTCTCGAGAGCTTAGGAAAGCTTAAGGCTTATATTTGTAACTTCAAAAGTGTGTTGTTAACTTATCGATACAGCTTATACTAAGCAGCTTATGGGCTAGCTTATTCAAAAGCGAAGTGGGCCTTTAAGCCCGTTTAAGGTGCGTTTGTTTTAGAAGTACAAACCCGATTGGGTTGTGTTTAGTTTTTGAGGTTATACAAAGTATTTCCATCTTGTTCTCATCAACTTATTATCAGGTTAAAGGTGTTGTAACATATTGGTTTTCATAAACATACAAACACACAAGTATATGGGGCATATTAATGAGGTTTAGAGAGAGAAAGTGAAGAGTGTTGGGAACTTTAGTGAGACAAAGAAAAATGATATTATGAAAGCTCCAACCCTTTGCTTTGCTAGGCAAAGGGTATTTATAGTTACAAACAAGACACGCCTCCTACGGGCTGTGGATCAGGCATATAGTGGGTAAAGACCCATCCGTCCTCCACAGTGTTACTTAACAAACTACTTACTAACACTAAATGACTACGACTACGAGCTTTTTAACGAATACATATACTTGAGGTGACCGACTCTTTAACTACAGGATTTTCTAAATCCTAACAATCTCCCCCTAAGGGAGGTCACCTCAATTTCATCAGTTATAAACATATATTACATTTTGGTGTTCTTGGATTCTTGATTAAGTTCTTTGCTCTTGTAGTCAGTAGTCTTTGATTCTTCAAGTTCTACATGTTTTGTTATTTCAAGCGGAGGTCTTTAACTGATCCACGTGATGATGAGTTTTGAGCCAGCTTTGAGATCATCAACCACTGTAAATCTCTGACTCATCCTTTGTAGTGTTGCCATCATGTGAAGTTGTGACTTTTGGACCGACATGCTCACATTCTGGATCATGATATCTTCTTATCAGAGTTGCGGAAGCTTATGTTGATTCATGATATTTGCAACGGCGTAGCATAAGCATGGAGTGAAAATATCAGAGTCACTTGATGAAGATATGCACGTATCATGATTTCTTTGAGATGAACGAGATGTGTGAGCATGCGGCTGTGGATTGATGCCTCAATTCTGATCAGCTGCAACCGTCGGGTATCCCTACAAACAACAGTTAGCAATAAAGATCACGAAAGTGTCTTTGAACACCTTCGTTGAATAGGTTGCAAGAACCACGGTTCTCCGTTGATCAGTACACGTACTGCCTATGATCAGGTAGAATTCCGAAGAATCTCCTTGACAGGGTTTCGCAGCTGCTCTAGCCGTTCTCAAACCAGAACGTCTCAAAGAAGACAACACGGAGTGAGTGAACCAGCAAATTGAGATTTACTGATTGATTAAAAATGATTTGAGAACAATCGCGTATTTCTTGAAGAAAGAGTTTTGCAATACGATGAAGGTTTTATACGAGAAATCAAATTTCAATCATGAATACCCTTTCAATTTTGAAAACATAGTACACGGTCGATATGCTTGAGAAAAGAGTTTTGAGCATAACGACCGGTCTTTCAAAGGTATCCGTCAATCCATTTCCTGAACCAGGATTGATTCTAAATGTGAATCGCCTCATCATTTATGTCCAATTGTCACATGATTGATCTATTGGATAGATCTCACATGCCACCCACTAAGAGCTTGTTTGATGTTGGCTCTAGAAGGATTTCTATCTTCATTGTGACTATGTATATATATCACTCGGATGTTCTGGCAATACCACAAGGATAATGCGTAGGACTCTTAATATATTATTACTTTCCACATTATGTGAAACAACAAGTCTTCATTAATTGTGTGTCCTAATGAGATTTATCGATGATCTCTTGGCTCTAGACATAATAGTGCACATTTGGTTCCTATGCCGGAGACTAGGGAGAGGGTATCCTTCTTCAATATCAACAATCTCTAAGAGAAAGTCGATAGATTATGTAGGTTCCCCGTGAGAATGAAACAAGTCCTTTTAAGAGGAACTTGAGTAGCTTGGAAAGTTTAGTGCAGTGCGTCACTGGGTCCATGACGTCTTGTCTTCAATACCAGTGTTACCTTAGTAGACACCAGTAGCATATGTATTGAACCAGGTTTCTGCCCTAAGGTTGAATTATTGGAGGGCTATTTCTTTTCACCCTTTTCTCATTTCATTTCTTTTTCATTCTTCAACCCTTTCAGTGCTTACCGAGACTTCATTACTAGTACCTTGTTGGGTTTGTTTCAGTCCTAGCTCTGTCTCAGTCCGCACTTTTCCCATTTCTAATTTTCCTCCTTTTTTCATTATACCTAAGGACTCTACACTATCTAGTGGATTGTCCCTTGGTAGATCCCTCCGGCTCTGGCGGGATCATGGGAACGAATACCTAACCTAACCATCCTTATATCTCTGTGCATAAAGTAAATTTGGTTGGTCTTTTGGTATTGTTCATTCCGCCTCGAAACCAATTGAAAACCATTTGAAAATCAATCAAGATACTTGTGATGTAAAATCAAAGCATTTTGTACCTTAATTGATCTTGATATTTTAGAAAAGCTCCCCCTAAACATGTGCTTCAAGTATTAGAAGTTGTTTTAGCACATGGAGGCAAGAGGACTTTGAAATCTTAGATTAAGAATGAGAAATTCAATATTTGATTAATTATTTTCTAAAGATATCATCATCACTTCCCCGATCAAATCAAGTATTTTAAGTACTTTGTACAGAATATTTTGGGAAGGATGAGGTTTTCATTTGATCGCTCCCTCTCAATATGTGCATCGATATTCAAAAGAGTTTTGCAAATATTAGAGGGAACCTGCACATTGAGATAAGTCAATCACGTTTCAATCCTTTTGGTTTAATATAAATGCTCCTCCTTAACATGTGCATGGAAAATTTGAAATCGTTTGGCATATGTAGGGAGGAGATCTTGTTATTATATTTCTAAACCATTTATCGAATTATCATTTTAAATCTAATTTAAATCACAAATTCTCCCCCGATCATTATTTTCAAACCCTTTGAGATTTGTGATCTCTATTGATTTAAATTGATTTTGAAAGCTTTTTGAGGAGAATTGTGACCTTCTTTTGAAAATATTTAATTGATGAGGATCAGAGTTTGAGACTTTACACTCTATTGTTTAAAACATGCTTAATGATCTTATGAAAACACAACCTTGGTCTAGATCCAATTGTATAAAACATTGTTCTTTGTGATTATCCAAAATTAGACCTTGAACATTTACGTGTCAATTGTTTTGAAAAATAACCTTTTTGATATGTTTGAAATCACTCTCCCCTTCAATCAATGATATAAGTTGTTGATTGAGTGATAGAGATGTTTGACAGAGAGAAGTCCATATGATTTTCAAAATAAAGATCGAGATATTTTCAAAGCAATTTAGTTTTCATTAGATGACAAATATTTTTCAGAAGAATCTTTAGAGGAAAAAATATTTGGTTGGAAACATTTGTCTTTTTAGTGACAAATATTCCTTATAAAAACTTGGTTTTTAGAATCAGAGCGTGAGGTTTTAAAATAGGATAAGCATAGCTTTGTTCTTTCTTTAAAAACGGGTTACTGTCTGAAATGACAATAAACCATCATTTTTCTCCATCTCATTTTTTTTTGAATAAAATAGAAATTTATGTCCGTTCGAACTTCATCTAAAGACCCATGCCATTCTTTGAGTGACAGATCAAGGTCCGTAGATGTTATCGAAAAACAGATAATTTATATGAAAAAACATTTTTTTTTTTTTTTTTTTTTTTTGGGTTTTTCAAAATTTTTTTGATTTTTATGGATTTTGAAATTTTATATTTTTCTATTTTATTTTTGTGGGTTTTATAATTTTGTATTTTGCTTTTTGATAGAATATGTACAAAGAATAGATGGAGAAACACCTTTACTCCTCTTCTTCCTCTTGTAGACGTTTAAGTGTCTCAGGTTGTAGACTTTTCAGTCCAAGACGTGGGAGGATGAACTCGAAACGTTCTCTAGGAAGAGCTTTAGTGAAGATGTCTGCCAGCTGATATTCAGTTCTCACAAAATATAGTTCCACCACACCTTTCTCCACTTGTTCCCTGATGAAGTGATGCCGAATGCCGATATGCTTTGCTCTTGAATGTTGAACATTGTTGCAGCAGAGAGCAATGGCACTTTTGTTATCACAGTACAGAGGGACTTTGTTGAATACAAAGCCATAGTAAGATAATTGAGATCTCATCTATAGGATTTGAGCGCAACAAGATGACATGGCTATGTATTCTGCCTCTGTAGAGGATATAGACGTACTCATTTGTTTCTTTGAAGACCAGCTTACTAACTTATCTCCCAAGAATTGAGCACCACCAGACGTGCTTCGACGTGTATCTTGACACCCTGCATGGTCTGCGTCTGCATATGCTGTTAGTGACATATTGGTGTCCTTCGGATACCAGAGTCTCATGTTAATGGTTCCTTGGAGATACCGAAAGACCCGTTTAACCACTTCAAGGTGCTTTTTGGTAGGCTTAGCCTGGTATCTAGCACACATGCATACAGCGAACAAAATATCAGGTCTACTGGCTGTGAGGTACATCAGGGATCCAATCATACTTCGATATTTAGTTTGATCAACCATGATCTCTGAGTGGTCCTCATCCAGTTTTGTGCGCTCCACCATGGGAGTGTCAACAGGTTTACAAGAATCAAATCCAAATTTCTTTAAAATTTCATTTGTATATTTAGATTGATTAATAAAAATGCCTCCGGGACTTTGTGAAATTTGTAATCCCATGAAAAATGACATTTGTCCCATCATAAACATTGGAAATTTGGAGCCCATCTCCTTTGAAAATCGGTCACATTCATTAGGGTCGGTCGAGGTAAAAATAATAGCATCAACATAAATTTGAACGTGAATTAAGTGTTTGCCTGATTTTCTGGTGAACAATGTGGGATCAACTGCTCCTTTGCTGAATCCATTTGTTAATAGAAACTTTGATAATGTATCATACCATGCCCTTAGAGCATGCTTTAAACCGTAAAGGGCCTTCTTCAAGCGGTAGACATGTGTAGGATGTTCCAGATTCACAAAACCTTCAGGTTGACTGAAGTAGACTACTTCTTTGAGATCTCCATTCAGAAACGCAGTCTTTACATCCATCTGATAAACCACCATGTTTTTGCTAGCAGCATTAGCCAGGAAGATTCTGATAGCCTCAATTTGTGCAACTGGAGCAAATGATTCCTCAAAGTCAATACCCTCCTCTTGTCGGTATCCTTTAGCCACCAGTCTTGCCTTATTCTTCAGAACATCACCGTGCTCATCAAGCTTTACTTTAAAGATCCACTTGAGAGCAATGATCATAGCACAATCTGGAGCTGGTACTAATTCCCATACATCAAGACGATCAAACTCATTGATTTCTTCTTGCATAGCACTAAACCAGCTATCCTCAGACATTGTTGTTTTAACATCTTTAGGTTCGATCTTTGATAATACAGAATTGAAGAAGCACCATAAGGCATCTGTGGCAAGTTGTTTACGAGTGGATACCGGGCGAGATGGGTTTCCAATAATGTTGTCCAATGGATGATCATGTGTCCATTTTCTGAGATGTTCATGTGGTTGGTGATGAGGAACTGATGTAGCAGAACTTGGATCCCCTGATGAAGATGGTTCAGGTGTTGGTTCAGGGGCAAATATATTTTCAAACGGTGCATCTTCTGGAGTGGCAAAGGGATTATCTCCATCAATGTAGGCAGTAACATTTCCATGATGTACACTCGAGGATTGAGGATTTGAGGATGATGATTGGTGATCTGCAGCAGGCGCTTCTTGAGATAGAGACACGGAAACCGATGGGTTATCTGCGTTGTTTGGATTAGGAGCTGCCACGGTTGATGGTATAGAATGATCATTGTCAAGAGGTTCATAGTATTAATCAAACATTGGATCAAACAGTTTCTTCAAATCTTCTCCTGATGGAGGTACATATGAAACTGCAGGTGAGGGGTTTTGTACAAGAGAAGAACTAATAGGACTACTTGATAAATATTGAGATACGGGTCCAGAACTAGATTGTCCAGGAGCCATTTGCTCAGACAGCTCATCGAACGTGACGTGAATAGTTTCCATGATATCTCGGGTTCTTTTATTGTAGATTCGGTAACCTTCCGATTTGGTGCATAACCAACGAAAACTCCAATGTCCTCCTTAGCTCTCAACTTTCCTAAATCTTGACCATCATTCATTGGATAGCATAATGCACCGAATACACGAAGGAAAGAGATATATGGTTTTCGGTTGTGGACAAGTTCATAAGGAGTTTTTCCATGAGTGGTGTGAATAACAGAACGGTTTTGGGTGTAGCGTGCAGTAGCAATGGCTTACGCCCAGAGAAACATTGGAACCTTTGAGTAAATCGGCATAGTCCTTGCAGCTTCGACAAGAGTCCGATTTCGTCTTTCAACTACACCGTTCTGTTGAGGAGTACGTGGAACACTTCTTTATTGGCTGATTCCAATGCTTTCGTAAAACTGACTTGGTTCTTTGTTTACAAACTCAGTTTCATTGTCTGTTCGGATAATCCTGACCGTTTTATTAAGTCGAACCTGCAGCTGTTTAATAAGTTTGATGATGACATATGGAGTTACATCCTTTGACCTCACAAACTTAACCCAAGTAAATCGAGAATAGTCATCAACCACGACTAGCACATATTTCTTCCCGTTTATGGTTTGCACTCTCATGGGTCCGCACAAATCCATATGAAGAGTATGAAGAACTTCCATAATTGAGTTTGCAGGTTTGGGTTTATGGGCGTATTTCTTGCTTTTTTCCAATTGGCATGCTGAACAAAGATGATCTTTTTTATACTTTAATCTGGGCAAGCCTCTAACGAGGTCCTTTCTAGAAAGATCATTTATGGTCCCAAAGTTCAAGTGATTGAGACGACGATGCCATAACCATGACTTTGTTTTCGAGGCCTTTGACAACAAGCAGATTGGAGAAGACTTCATCATGTCTTCAATAGAGATGGTGTAAAGATTAGTTCCACGTGTTCCCTTTAAAAGTTTAACACCATCTAGTTCTCTAACGAAGCAAGTATGTTTTCTAAAGGCCATTTCTAGATCAGAGTTACAGAATTGACCAACAGAGAACAAATTATGACCAAGACCATCAACATAATAAACCCTAGAAATTACACTGTCACCAACAATATAATCTCCGTAACCCATAATTGCTCCAAAGTGGTCGTTCCCGAATCTAACAGTCCCAATGAATTTACTCACGAAGTTCATGAGCCATGAGCGATCTTTAGTCATATGCTTGGAACAGCCTGAGTCCAAATACCACAGAACGATTTGTACGACCTGCAGTTGAACACAGACAAGTATGGATGACTAGATAATTTGGATCCCCATGCAAGAATGGGTTCCATTTGGTTAGTAAACGAGATTGGAACACCCACATCAGAAGCAGAATCAATGATATCATTAGAGCTAGATGCTGGACTAGTAGTGACAGTAGATCTATTCAAAGTGTGTTCACTTCTTAATAGTATCACTCTACCAGTGGGCATCCATTTCCTAATGGGCATTGATCTAGATAATTTAGGGCACAATTCATTTAGATTGAATTTACGATCAGTAGGTATCCATTGATATCCTGCATTGCTAAATTTTGTTCCTGTTGGTTTTCAATGTTTTTTAACCTTTTTCCACCTTGGTTTTCTGACATCCTTAACCTGTTTAGCAATTCTTACAATTATGACTGGAGATTTAGCAACATGATTCACTTCATTCACAGCACATTCATGATCAATACTAGAAACCAAACATTCATTACATGTTTTGCAAATAGTAGCAGAATTCGAATTAATTAGAGTACGATTATAGCTAATACAAGAATCAACATGATTTGTTTTATTTAACACAAACTCATTGTTCCTAGGGTGGTCTTCTACATTCTTCCCTTGATTACTCTTATCTTGCGAGGTCCTATCTTGCTTTGTATTTCCTGGAGGCTTTGACGGTTTGACCCGCTTGCCTTAGTGTCACTGATTACTCCTGTAGAGGGAATGATGGGAACATTAGTTGGTTTTACTACTTTTTGCATTCATGGTCTAGAAGTGCTGGGATCTGAAGTACTAGTAGGCACATCAAAGGTTACTTGCTTAACTTTCGGCATAGAACAAGGCATATCAAGGGTCGCATGCTTGACATTAGGTATAGAGCAGAGCATAATGACATTATCTTTCCTAAAAGATTTGGGACATATTGCTCTTAAGCATTCTAAAAGTTCCTGAGATCGTTTGGTGTATAAGCATGCATACCTAACCTCACTATCAAGTGGTTTATTTAGGCTATCTTCTTTAACAATCTCACGGAGACATTCTAGACTATCCTTAAGTGTTGGAATCACTCCTAACTTGTATTTCAAGTGTTAGTAATTATCATATAATAGGTTGCTTAAACTAGGCTTTTATGTTAGTTATAAATGGCAAGGCTTTTGTAGGAAGCCTATAAGCCTTGGCCCAAGTCCAATAATGAACGAAGGGACTAGACATGTTGCCCTAATTCCCTTCCCTATAAATACTACATGTAAACCTTCCTTTGAAGGTTGGTTTTTCAGTTTCACTTAATATCATACGCATAAACTTTCCCATATTCATACGTATATATTGTGTGTGTGTTCAACCGATCTTTCTTACCTTTATTTCTTACATATTGATCCTTGTGTTAACTTATGGTGACCTAACATTAAGATACGAAAAATATTCTTGACATACAAGTTCATTATTTCTAAGATGAGGGGGAATATACTTTATAGTCACAGCATATTTAGACAAGCAGACACCTTTGGTGCAGAAATCTCATCACAGATGATTGGCGTTTTCCCTTTTACCCGACTCTTCAGATTCTCAATTCCTTTTGCAGAGAAGTTATTTTTTCATTTTTCTTGTCACGAGTGACCTTAATTGATTCATATAACTCTTTGAAATGCAGTTTGACCTCTTCATTTTATGTTAGAAAGCACTCATTTTCATGTTGTAAACCATTAATGATGTTTTGAAGGTGAAAGTTTTGAGAATTCTGAGAATCTAAAGGAGGAGGCATTTGGGAGCCAGTCACACCATTCTTTTCACCCTTTAATTGTGAAATTTGGGTTTTCAATCTTTTGATCGTGGTGCAATGAGCTCGAATCTGTTCATCACGTTTGCTAATTTCGAAAACTGCATCAAACTCAAGAGCATCAGAGGATGTCTTGATATTTGAGGTTTTAACATTTTCTTTGAGATATTGATATTTTAATTGCAAAGCAAGATGTTCAACTTTCAATTTAGAAAAATGTTTAACCAGGTTATCATGATCATCCCGTTCTATTTTCTTATGAAATTTTGAATTTGTGGTTTCAAGCTCATTGACACGATCATGAGAAACTTTCAAAGCAACAGATAATTCATGAAATTGAGAAGCAGTAATAGAATAATTTGTAATAGTGTAGAACACATCTTGTGCAACACATCTAGAGATCAAGTTATCATTTAAGATGTGCAGATTCTTCCTCTCAATCTCATTACTTTTAAGCTCACGTTCATAATCTTTGACCTCGATTTCTATTTCATTAAACATTCTCTTCATGTCTTTAACCTCAGTATCTATGGGCTTTTGGAGAGACTCAAATTGTTCTTTTAGTTGTTTAAAGAAAGGCATGACTTCAGTTAAATAACACTCTTTTGTTCGCTCAAAACCCCTTTCCCCTTCAGTAATCCCTGTTGGAGTGATTCTCTTCTTACATGTTTTTTCAAATTCAACAAATAGTTGGTAAACTACATATAACTGACTAAGGTTTTTCTTTGTGTGGGAAGAGTTAAGTTCTAGGCACTAAATGCATAAGTGTATTTGGAGGATACACAGTGGCAGGAGGCAATTTCCTACAAGGGGGATTCTTTTCAACAAGATCATCAGCCTTTTTCTTATTCATATCTTTCTTCCAGAACACTTGCTCAGGGGTCAGCTGGGTCTGAGGTCTAAACTTATTAAAGGCAATCTAGTTTTCCTTAGAGTAATTAGGTGTTTTGAATGTGATGTTATACTTTATGCACCAAGGATCTTTAAGTTTATTATCCATTTTCTCTCTAGTGGCATTTTCTAATTCTCTATCCTCCTCAATGCACTCAACACATGTAGGCTTTTTTCTAGGTTTAAGAATCTCATTGCCATCATAGATTACCTTTTGAGCTGATTTTGGTTTCTTACTAACCTCAAGATTGGGTTCCTCTACAATGTCAGTATTGTGCTCATCGCTTAACACTCTATGTTTATTGATTAAGTGAGCAGTTTGAATGGTGTTCCCTTGTACGTACAACTTGTTTTCAAGTTTGTTTTTCAAAGTTTTTAGGTTGGAAAAATCATTTAAAAGTTTTGATTCCTTAGCATTAAATTCTTGTTTAAGCACTTTAACATTTTCTTGAAGCTCTTGTTTTTGCTTAAAAGTTTTGTTAAGCTTTTCTTGTAAGGAATTTAACTCTCGTTTTAATAATTCTTCCCTAAAATTACTTTTTCTGATAAGTATACGTATTTGGTTATCCATCTCCTGCTCACGGGTAGTTAATTCAAACTTAGCACGCTGTTCATATATGGAAACTTGTTCCTTATAGGCATTTAGTTCTGTTGGGAATTCTGTGAAGTATGAATTATGCTGACATTACTGCTGAAGGATTCTGCTGAAGTAGTGTGGAATCTGCTGAAGATCTAATTCTACTGAAGTAGTGAAACCGTGTAGATGGTTTCTGCGGAGATAGTTATTCCGCGTATTCTATAGTTAGTTAGGATATGCATGAGCTTTATTAGGAAGTTATATTGTATATCTTATTTAGTTTTATGTTTATACGTTTCTTGGAAAACGGTTTAGGGTTCCTTGTCTATAGAAGGAACACAATAGTATGAGTTATGTATGAATTGGAGAAACAAAGTTTTAGTTAATTTAAAGATCCATAGAGGATCAAAGTGTTCTTAGTTATTTGTTATTTCTTGTGTTTATATTCCGCTACAGAATACAAGTTATAGAGATTGTCTTTTAGTTTGCGTGTGATTACATAAGTATAACTAACGATCTACGAGTGCTCATAAGATCTATCAAGGTCTTTGTTTCAACAAGTGGTATCAGAGCCTCGGGAGAGTCTCTGAGATACTAAGAACAGTCTTTTCTCTACACCCATACAACCTAAACAATATTCACCATGCCTGGATCAGATGATGATCTTGAAGTAACCAACAACAATAACAGCACCTCTATTCAACAACTCAGTCTTTCTAACAGCAATGCTAAGTTTCCTTATCTCAAGAAGGAGGAGTACGATTTGTGGTCGATGAAGATGCAGAACTGGATCTCCAACATTGATTGGAATCTTTGGGAAATCGTGAAGAAGGGGAACAGTTTGAAGAGGACTATCACAGATCCTGATGGTAATGTTACCATTGTTCCTCCTAAATCTGCTGAAGAGATACTGGTCGTGCAAAGAGAACACAAAGTGAGAACTATCCTTCTTCAGGCTATACCTGAAGATCACTTGGGTGATTTTCACTACATGCTGGATGCAAAGGACATATGGATGGCGATCAAGGCAAGGTTCGGTGGCAATGAGGAGTCCAGAAGAATGAGGAAGTCTATGCTGAAACAACAGTTTCAAGAGTTCCAAATCTCAGAAGAAGAAGGTATTCACAAGGGATATGACAGGTTCCATAAGATTCTGAGTCAGTTGAATCAGCTGAAGGCAAAGCCAGATAATGATGAATGTAATTCAAAGTTCTTGCGATCTTTACCTTCATCATGGCTGCAAGTAAGCATTGCCCTCAATGCTAAAGGTGGGCTGGACATGCTCACTTTTGATGAACTATACAACATACTTAAATCTCTTGAGCCTGATGTTAGAAGTCCCTTTCGTGCATCCACTCCTGGTCACACAGCATTTGTTGGGGCCTCCCCCTCCAATATGATGATACATGCTCCAAGTCCAACTTACTCATCAGCATCATCTTCTTACACTACCACTCCATCAAGTTCTCAACCTAAAGCTAGTAGTGTGTTGGAAGATGTTCTTCACTCATTTGTTGCTGACTATGATACTCAGCAGCATCTTGTCTATGAAGATTTTGAACAGTTGGATCCGTTTGATATGGAGGAGATGAAATTGAAGTGGCAGGTGGCCATGCTTTCAGTAGATATCAAAAGGTTTGAGCAGAAGTCTGGGAGAAAGTTTGGCTTTCAGGGAAGAGATCCAGCTAGATTTGACAGAAGAAAAGTCAAGTGCTTTACTTGTCACCAGATGGGTCACTTCTCAAGGGAATGCAAGGATAGGAAGGCTGGAGATGGAGTTAGATATTCTTCCTATCAGCAGAATCAAAAGGAAGTTGGAACTTCGAAGACTGGAACCTCAGCAACTCTTGTCACCATGGATGAACATGTCAACTGGTCGATGCATGAACCTGTGAATGAGGAAGCTTCTGATGCTGAGAATATTGGATTGCTGGCTAGCTGTACTTCAGAGGATATGCATGATCAAATTGCCTTGATGGGCATCTCTCAGGTACACAACTGTGTTTTTGGTTGTAGTGAACGATACAATGAACTTAAGGAAGCCTATAATATTTTGAAACCTAAATATAATGAATGCTATGTTGAAGTTGAAGCTTATAAACAGTCTTTAAGAACATTAGAAAGACAAAAAGTGTGGTTTCAAAAGAATCAGTTGGCTTATGATGAAAAAATAAGGGTGTTACAAAGTGATCTAGATTGTGCTAAAATTGATTTAAAACGCACTAAAAAAGAAAAAGCTAATGTAGTCTCTGAAAACCTAGTGCTAAAAGAAAAACTAGATGAGGAAATAGCTAGACATAAACAATGGTTAATATCAGGTAACAATCTAGCTAGAGAGATCTATAGTAGTCAATCTGAGACCTCTGCAATAGGTTTAGGTTTTAAAAAGTATGTAGGATTATAAGCTAGGCATGATGGGCGTAAAACTACACCAGCAGGTTTAGCTAATTATGTCAAAGAAGGTGAATTACATGCTGTACTTGGATCTATTAGAGGAATACCTATGCCTGTTGACCTTTCCATTAATGTTGACTTTGATGGATCACATCATCTATATGGCAAAAAGTCAAAAGACTTGCCAGACCCTGATTCTTCATCTAATGATTTTGTCTCTTGCTCTGACAGTGACAAATCTTCTGATCAAGGGTCTACTTCTTATGTCAGCTGTGATTCAAGTGATAAGTCAGACCTACCCAAGACCTCACCCAAGCCTGCACCCAAGACTCCTTACAAGCCTTTTAGAGTTGCCGCTGAGGAATCAACTTCCAAGACAGTTTCCTCTGAAGACTTGTCTTTTAATACTTTGCATAATAATACTGTTAAAAATAATTCCTTTAATGTTTCTGATTTGAATGCTTTTACATGTAATAGAACATCTTTCAATTTGAATAATTCTTCTAAAAAGAAGACATGTTTTGTTTGTGGAAGCAAATTTCATTTGATTAAGGATTGTGATTTTTATGAGCAAAGAATGGGTGTATGTGCTAATCAGCAGAAATCTAGACCAATGTGGACCAATGTTAATGATATACCACCTTTTGTTCCACATGCAACCCATAATAAATCTTCTTCATTTCCTTGGAGAAGATCTGTTGCTAGACCATATGTGCAACCTACTAGTTCATATTTTAAACATGGTTATTGGCCTGGATGTGTTGACTCAATGTATGCTGGGAAGGGATATAGGAATACTGCTGTGAAGCCCTCAGCAGTTTGTTCTTGGAATAACAAAGGACCTAATTGTAAATGGAAACCCAAGAACAATAGTGGATCTTATTCATATGCATGGCCTACCTCTAATGATCCACAAGGCAGGCTCAAGTCAGTGATGACTTGAGCCTCCATAGTGTACTAATATTTTGTATATTTTTATTGTTGTTATAGGATCATCCTCTTAAGCATAAGGACGTTGGTATAGTTGATAGTGGTTGTTCAAGAAGCATATCAGGAAACAGAGATATGATGCATAATTTCGTACCCATAGAAGGAGGAGGCAATGTGACTTTTGGTGGAAGTGATGGTAGAATCACTGGGAAATGGACCATCAAAACACCTTTACTGGACTTTGAGAATGTGTACTATGTCAGGGAACTGCAACACTTTAACTTGTTCTCAGTCTCACAAATATGTGACACTAAGAACAAAGTATTCTTCTCTGAGGATGAATGTCTTGTGCTATCTAAAGACTTCAAACTACCAGAAGATTCATCAATTCTGCTGAGAGTTCCTAGGAATCACAATCTATACACATTCAACTTAAATGATGTTCAACCAGAAGGTGATCTTACTTGTTTGGTGGCTAAAGCATCCCTGGATGAATCTACTAAATGGCATAGGAGGATGGCACATGTAAACTTCAAGACCATAAACAAACTTTCCAAACTGGGTCTTGTTCAAGGTCTTCCTTCCAAAGTTTTCACCAATGAACATAATTGTGTTGCCTGCAACAAAGGAAAGCAACACAGAGCCTCATACAAAGATGTTACTGCTGTGAGCATTCTTTCTGAACCTCTTCAGTTGCTTCATATGGACCTTTTTGGTCCAACTCAAGTCAGAAGCATTGATCACAAGTATTTTTGTCTGGTAATCAATGATGGCTATAGCAGATTTTGTTGGGTATTCATTCTGAGGACTAAGGATGAAACATCTCAAGTGCTGAAAGACTTCATTACCCTTGTTGAAAACTAATTGAACAAAAAGGTTAAAGGAATTCGGTGTGATAATGGGACAGAGTTCAAGAATGTTGTACTTATAGAACCCTGTAGGTCTAAAGGGATAAAAAGGGACTATAGCACTCCAAGAACCCCACAACAAAATGGGGTAGCTGAAAGAAAGAATAGGACCTTGATAGAGGCTGCAAGATCAATGCTGGCAGACTCTAAACTACCCACTATGTTTTGTACTGAAGCAGTTGGCACATCTTGTTATGTACTGAACAGGGTATCCATTACTAGACCTCATTACAAGACACCTTATGAACTTCTCACTGGGAAAGTTCCTGCTATTCATTACCTCAAACCTTTTGGTTGTCAAGTGACCATTCTGAATACTAGTGATCCACTGGGTAAATTTGATGAGGAAGCAGATGAGGGTTATATTGTGGCTTATTCAGCTCATAGTAAGGCTTACAGGGTCTACAATCTAAATGCTAAGAAGATTGAGGAGACTTTGAACCTGAGATTTCTAGAAGACAAGCCGAATGTTCAAGGACAGGGTCATGTTTGGTCTTTTGACCTTGATTACTTAACTGATTACTTGGGTTATTCTAGACATGTGGCTAACCAAAATGCAGGTACTCAAGAGTCTCCCACTGACAATGTAGGTACCATGGATGCTGACTCTAATAGTGAGTTCGAGGATGATGAACAACCTATTCTTGTACCTTCCTTCTCCCCTAACCATTTTGCAGGTGATACTTCTAGAGTTACTTCTGATGAGAGTGAAGATGAGTCACATTATGCAGAGGAACTTGCTAGGCTTCAGACACAAGAGTATGCAGCTAATCTTGAAGCTGAGAAGCTGAATGGGGAGGTTGCAAGAGAAGTAGTCAGTGGAATCCATGATTCTCCTGACAGTGATCCGGTTTCTCCCATCATCAACAAATCTGTTGAAAGCCCTGCTGTTTCTACTCCTGTTTCTACTAGAGTGTCTACAGACTTTGGAGATCCATATACACGGTTTCCAAGTCCTTCAGATCTTGGAAATCATCAACCCAAAGCTGGCATCTTCACCTCACCTTCCTATGACACTGATTTTGAGCCAACTGTGACTAATCTTGATACATCAATTGAAGTCAACCCCACTGCTACTAAAAGGATCAACATTGCTCATCCTCAGTCCAATATAATTGGTGATCTTCTAGCACCTGTTAGAACTAGAAGGGCTGTAACAAGCTCTAAATTTGGACAGGTTGCTTTTCTCTCCTATGTCTCAAAACAGCAAAGAGACAATCACACAGACTTTGAGCATTGTCTGTTTGCTTGTTTTCTTTCTCAAGTGGAACCAACCAGTGTTACTCAAGCTCTTGAAGACTCAAGCTGGCTTGAAGCAATGCAAGAAGAGATGCAACAATTTCAAAATCAGCAAGTTTGGATCTTGGTACCACTACCTGATGGCAAGTATGCAATTGGAACAAAATGGATTTTGAAGAATAAGAGAGATGCAAGGGGTGTTGTGATTAAAACCAAAGCTAGATTAGTAGCACAGGGTTACAGGCAAGAGGAAGGAATTGATTATGATGAAGTGTTTGCACCTATTGCCAGAGTTGAGGCCATTCGAATTTTCTTGGCCTATGCATCTTACATGGGGTTCATGGTATATCAAATGGATGTCAAAGGTGCTTTTCTGTATGGTGAAATAGAGGAGGAGGTTTATGTCACTCAACCCAAAGGATTTGAAGACCCAGATCATCCTAATCATATTTACAAGGTAGTAAAAGCTCTCTATGGACTACATCAGGCACCACGAGCATGGTATGCTAGGCTTTCATCATTTCTGCTGAAGCATGGTTATAGAAGAGGTGCCATTGATAAGACACTTTTCCTTAAGAAGAATTCCACAGACATCATTCTAGTGCAAGTTTATGTGGATGACATTATTTTTGGATCCACTAAAGAAGCTTGGTGCAGGGAGTTTGAGGAGCTGATGAAGGGAGAGTTTCAGATGAGTGCTATGGGGGAGCTTACTTTCTTTTTGGGTCTCCAAGTTCAGCAGAAAGCTGATGGTATCTTTATCAGTCAGGATAAATATGTGAGGGACATCTTGAAGAAGTTTGGTATGGAGAGTGTCAGGACTGCCACTACACCTTATGAAGCTCCAAAGACAAAGACCTACAATGAAGCAGATCCAGCTGTGAATGTTCACTTATACAGATCAATGATTGGTTCTTTGATGTATTTGACAGCTTTAAGGCCTGATATTACCTTTGCTGTGAGTGTGTGTTCTAGACATCAAGTCACTCCACTTACTTCCCATCTAAATGCAGTCAAGAAGATCTTTAAGTACCTAAAAGGCCAACCTCATTTAGGTCTTTGGTACCCAAAAGAGTCTCCTTTTAAGTTGGAAGCATATAGTGATAGTGACTATGCTGGTGCAAATCTGGATAGGAGATCCACAACTGGAGGTTGCCAATTTCTTGGAAAGAGATTGATTTCTTGGCAGTGCAAGAAACAAACCATTGTGACTACCTCATCTACTGAAGCAGAGTATGTTGCTGCTGCCAATTGCTGTGGACAGGTTCTTTGGATACAAAATCAATTGTTGGATTATGGGTATAATTTCATGAACACAACAATTTTTATTGATAATCAAAGTACCATATGCATTGTTAAAAATCCAGTTTTTCACAGTCGAACTAAGCATATTGAAATCAGGCACCACTTTATAAGAGATGCATATGACAAACATTTGATAAAAGTGGTTAAGATTCACACTGATGATAATGTGGCAGATTTACTAACTAAGGCTTTTGATGGACCAAGGTTTCAACACCTTGTGGTCCATATTGGGATGCTTAACCCTTAACTGCAAAGTTTAAGGGGAGGCATAGGCCTCAGGGGAGGATTCATGTTGTAAACTTTGTAAATTATTGTTTTTATTTTTGTTTGCTAACACTAACCAGCTGATGTACTTTTAGTTTGTTTGTCTTGGTGTGGTTTGTGTGTTTCTCTGTGTCTATTTTGCAGATTGCATATATAAGTTGAAGTTCACCATGGTTGGTCAATTGGATTATGGTCAAGTAAGCTTTAAAGCTTGTTTCTACGGATACTAAAGTACTGAAGTGAGCTAATTATTTATACTGAAGAGAAGTACTGAAGTTAAATTGTTCATTCATTCAAGAAACAGTTTACAGCTTACAGCTTACAGATTACAATCAACTTCAAATGATATTACAAGATAATTTCTATACAAGATCTACTTTAACTATTCTACCTCCTATCATCTACTAGCTCATATCATCTATTCCAAACGCTGGATATGCATGACCAGTACGACGAAGAAGCTAAGGATCAAAATGGGAAGGATGGATTGATGAAAACAAAGATGATGAAGATGAATATAGTATATGGATGTGTGATATAATAATCTTCAGTAGTTCCATCTACTCGTTCCACCATAAAGCAACCAATCCATCTTTCTTTTACCCTTTCCCTTAAACGATATGAGATGAAGCACCAAAACATGGCGCAGGAAGAGCTAACACCACCTCTTCTTTGGCATGTGGCCTTGGTTGAGGTTGAGGTGTTGAAGGTTGGGGGTGTGATGTTCTCTCCTTCTTGGAGTCATCAGAGTCATCAGAAGACTCACTTGGATCCACTACACTATCATCTTCAGAAGAAGGGAGAAATGGGGATTTCAAAGGTCGAGGGTCATATGGATATGGGAAAAACTAGAGTGAATCATCATTGGATGATGATGATGATGATGAAGAGGAGGTTGGATCAGTAACCTCTGGTTTTTTATTCATGGTTTTGTTGATGATTGTGGTATTTTTGGAGCAATTAGGGTTTGAGAAGACTATTGGGGTAATTGATATGAGTCGAGTGTGCATTGGGATTGTTTTATAGACGGATTCAAGGTGTTATGATAATTAATGTGAGTTGGTGTCACAGTAAAAAGATATTTACGAAAGGATACTTAGCAACTTGAGTTGTTTCTGTTGATTGATCTTCTTCAGCAGTTTGACTCGTGTTTCTGCTGAAGTGTTAAGTTTGAAATTGGTTGAAGTTATTTTCCACGCAAGATATGGTCAACATAAGTTCCGATATTTTTGACCATCAATTGGGTAACTTCCATTATTAACCAATTTACATATCTTCGCTCAAAATACCTGTTCCCACCTCACTTGATTTAAACACACTTTCTATTGCGTGAATCCTAACCCACTCTCATAAATTCTCTAATGGCGCTTCAAATTAAGAAGGATCATAACAAAGTTGCTTATCTGGGAAAAGCAAAAGGTCATGAAACCTATGAACCAATGGTGGAGTTCTTGAAGCGATCAAAGATTCATTATGCTTTAACGCATTCTCCGGAAGTAATTTATGAATCATTGGTTGCACAATTTTGGGCTTCTGCTGTGAAAAGAAGTGACACAGAGATTGTAGCTTCGATTGATAGAACAGATTATGTGATTACGGAGGATTTGATAAGGAGGCAACTAAGGTTGGAAGATGCGGATGGGGTTTATCATTCTAATTCTGTGGAGATACTTGAAGGACTAAGAGCTGTAGGATATAAGGGTACGAGAAGTGATCTGTGGCAGAAGAACAAGCTTTGCCCTACATGGAAGTTTTTGGTACACACTTTACTACAGTGTCTTAGCAATAAGTCAGGGGGATGGGATCAATTTTCTACTCAATTGGGTTGTGGGATTGTATGTCTGTCACAAGGGGTAACTTATAATTTTTCTAAATATATTTTTGATAATATGGTTGAAAATGTTCAAAGGAAAAAGCATAAGTTTTTAATGTACCCTAGGTTTTTGCAAATGATTTTAGACATAACAACCCAAGTCCAAGCCTTTTGTCCCATAGGAGCTCTGTCTTCTAAACTGTTTGCTTCTATGAAAACTCATTATGAGGGGGAACATCATCCTTTGCTAGCAGCTATGTTGCCTCAAGGCAATGAGGCTGCTGATGAGGGTAATGTTGTTGGTTCTCCACCCTCTACTACTGTTGCTGCTGATGGTAATCAATCAGTTGCCATGGATGAGGGCCCTTATAATACTGCTGAAGCTATACATGTTTCTTCTGACCAACCACCATCTACACCTTTGCCTATGCCTACATCTAGTTCACCACTGATGAGTGTGTAAATACTCATCATTTTTGGTTAAATCTGAACTGCAAAACGTTTAAAAATGCTCAGAAATGCATCAAAATACTGAAAATATCTCAAAGTTGCATTTTATATGTTTCAGATGCAAAATGTTTAAAATCAGATGAAAAATGAGCTAAGTTTGCATAATTGGCAGTTTCAGTCCCCCAAGTTTCAAAAGTTGTCAGAAATAGTCCCTGAGCACTTGATTTAAAAGAAAAATCACCAAAGGTCCTTTTAAAATCATAACTTGTCAAAATTAGTCCTTTGGTGAAAAATGTCAAAAGTTTTGAGAAATTACAAATTTGGTCCTTCAAGTTTAAAAATTGGCAAAAATGGTCCTTGGAAATTTGAAAATGTCAAGTTTGGTCCTTGTACTATTGGAGCTTGTCACTTTTTGTCCCTTGGAACAACTTTGATAACTTGGCAGCCTTGGTCCTTGAACTTTCAGAAATTACAAATAGGTCCTTGTTTATTAAACCCTTGTCATAACCATTGGACCCTTGTCATAACCCCTTGTGACCCCCTGCCAAGCCAATTGGACCCCTGCCAAAGCCAAATGAACCCCGTCCTTTTTAATATAATAAAATCCAAACCGACAACATAGCCTCCTTCCTCCTTCTTTTTCCCTCCCTTTTATGCAAAACCAGCCACCAACACCTCCAACTCCACCCTACTCCATGCTTTGTCCCCTCCAACCTCCACACCAATACAAATTGCATTTAATACTCCTTTCCCCTGTCCCAAATCACCAGTACCCATTTGCACAAGTTTTGGCGCCAAATTGTAATCAAACGGTTGAGATCAATTCTACCCAATCTATGGCCAAGAAAAGAGAAAAAAAAACCCTAATGAAGGTTATAAGAGAGAGAGAAGGAAGAAGAAGCAACTGTCACTGTTTTTAGACCAAGTTCTTAATTTCATGTTTAATCGTTTTAATTTTTAATGTAATCTTTTAGCTGGGTTTCAAGTTCTTATGTAATAAACAAGTAATTTATGTATGAATTCATCAGTTTAAGCAACTAAATTCCAGTTTTATGCTTGTTCTAAGTTTCCCGCCAAAAACCTTTCTTATCAAGTTACAGTTTTAGTTTGATGAGAGTGTTTGAAATTGTTTGTTTAAACTTGTTTTTGGTTAATGAAGTGAATTGGTGAAGTCTTATGGTTTGTAATTCAAAATTCCAAAATGGTCAACAAAAGTCAACTGCAAGATGAAATGGTTTGATTTGCTGAGATTGTGATGGAATTGGGTTGATATAAATGGGGTGAGATCAGTTTCATTTGGGGTTGATATCAATCTAGGATAGTGACAGTTTTGATCTCAATCTCACTGCCATTGTGACAGGACCCCTGTAAGTCCATGGTTCTTTCCTTAATTTGATTCAGTAGAGTAATGCTTGAGATTGATTATTTGTGTTAAATGTTAGTTGATATTTCTGTCTACATAGATTTTAGTTAAGTTCAATCACTGCATATTAGTTTGAGTTTATTTGAATTGCTATTATCAATAATTGTGCATCTGTCATTATTAGCACAGTTAGGTAAGTGTGGAATTGATGGTTAGAGTAGTATTCCTTGCATCATTCAGGTGTACTTTGGATCATAGAATCTGGATTTAGGTTGATAGTAGTTTGGGTTGCTGATTTGAGCAGTCAATAATGCACATTAGTTGTATAAAGGAGTGTTTGGATTAGGACTAAAAACTGTGCTAGAGGTTAAAATATTGGAGTAGTTAAGTTGCTTTAGGTTTGCTATAGTTTGTTGAATTCATATCTGTCCTTGTTTTGCAGCCTTTTGCATTCTAAGTCAAAATCACAAGTTTACTGATCTTGATCTCAAAACTATTGGAATCAGTTGCTATAATCTATCAAATAGGTGTATAATTTGATAAGTGAGCTTGCATTGTTTTCATTTCATAGTATTATATCATTACCAGTTCACCAATTTGATTCAAATCTCACATAAGTCAAACCTTTCATAACTGTTTTTCAAAAGTCAAAACCATGTCAAAACCTGTTTTTCTCAGACCTTGCAGCCTTTGCACAAGGTGCTATACAGCTTATTAGGGTCTCATATTTGGTCCAGTTGTAGTTTGCTTGGTGGTCTTGAAGGCCACATATCTGGTTTTCACATTAGCTTCTCTGATAAGCCTGTGGATAAGCTCAAACAGGAGGGTCAGTAGCTGTTTGGGTGGAAATGATCAGTTAGCTTAATCACTAGTAGACTGCTGATTAGAGGTTAGGAGTAGCTAGGGTTAGTTAGAATCAGCTTAATTTAGCATAACTTAGCTTCTGTAGAAGTTTGGTGGCTTATTTTGTTGCTTAGCTTATTTCAAAGTGCTTATTTGGTAGCAGTTTACACTGCAACTCTCAGATCTTACACATAAGCATCATATTTTATATTTTTCATAGAACTAGAATAACATTTTAGAATCTTCCTGAGTTTTTCATAATTTTTGGTCACTGTTTGCTATTTTTCTCTATTTAAAACAGTTTTTAGTCATTTTTAAATAGCTTTTATTGCAAATAATTAAGAAAAAGTTCCAAAAAATAATTTTTCAATTTTCCCAGTTTAAGAAAAATATAAAAAGCGTAAAAAATATTTTTCCCTATTTTTCCCCTTTGATTTGGTATTTTTCACAATTTAAATTAGATTTAAATAGTTTTAAATTTGTAGAAAATAGAAAAATAATCAGAAAAATAAAAAATTAGTTTTGAAAATTCTCTTAGGATATTTTAGATTTTATAAAAATAGTTTCATATTTTTCCCTTTGATTTTCATAATTTCTTGTATTTTAGGCTATTATTAAATAAGTAAAAATAGTTTTTAATTAATAATAATTAATTTAATAGTTATAAAAATAATTTTCTTTTTCTATAAATTTTCTTTTATCATTAGGATTGTAAAAATGTCATTTCCATATTTTTAGGATTTATATTGTTTAAGTTTCACATTTTCTTTTGTACGTCGCGTAGTTTTTAAATTAAGTTTTATAAAAACATAAAATCAAAAACATCATTTTGCAAATAGTGATAGCGTTTATTTAATATTTTTTATCTTTTTAATTCTCTTTAATTTGCATTTAAGCCTTTGTAATTTATACACTTTTTCTGTAGTTATAATAATCAAAACTCTTTTCCGTTCAAATCTCTCGATCACTATTCGTTTGGTAATTCATCGCATAGCTCGCTGGGACATAACGACCCGGGGAAACCTTATACTCTCCTGATCTTCATTGCATTTGTGTCTGAACTGTTTTAAGTTTCTTACGGTTGGTCATTCACAAGTGGCCAGCTTGTGTGAGAAAAACTTGACGGTTTAGCACGGATCAAATTTTTGGCGCCGCTGCCGGGGAGCTGTGCTAATTGTCTTACGTTTAGCATATTAGTGATTTGAATATTCACTCCTTGTTCATACCATCTATATATATCTATATTTTCTTACAAAAATCCAAAAATCCAAAAACATCTTAAAACGTATAAAACACAAAAATATTTTTCTTTTGTTTCCACATATATATAAATCAAAAACCCAAAAAGATTTTCTTTCTTATTTTTACAAAATGTTTATCCAAAAATTCAAAAATATCCATCTTTACCCTCTCACATCTTTGATTCTTCATCCCTACCCCTCTGTAAACCTTTGATTCTTTCTATGTCTTATCCTCACCCTCTTGGTTGTCAATGGTGTGGTGGTCCTTATAATGGTAGCAATTGCCCCAGTTGTAGCATGGTGGAATCAGGAAACGGGTCTGTCTATAACCAGGATCCCTATTCCTACCATAACACAACTGATTTATTCCATCAGCTACCACACTGTGAGACTCAGCAGTTTTACTGTTGTGAGTACTGTGGTGGTTCACACTCCAGTTCTGATTGTCAATCGGGAAACACGCTTGTCTATGAGCAGGTTCCTGATAACAATTATGACTACCACACATATAACTCACAGCCACATCAGTTTTACTGTTGTGAGTATTGTGGAGGTCCACACTGTAGCTCTGATTGTCAAACAAGGAATCCATTTCCTTGTAACAATTACGACTCTTCGTATCATAACCAACCTCTACAGTACCAAATGAATCAGGCACCACCTCAGCCTGAGCCACTTCCTCAAAATCTTCTCCTTGATCTTTTGGATTTAGTGAAAGATTTGAAGGAATGTAAACATTCCCAAGATAATCCAAATCAAAAATCCATGGAAGAATTGTTAGCTGAAGAGCAGGCTGCTAAAATAAATTCCCAAATTGCGTTTGAAAAATCTATTAGGGAATCAATTGCAAAAGAAAAATCAGCCAGATCTAGCTCTCAATTTCATTTTATTCCTGATGACAGTGATGATGAGGATACACTTGATATCCTTCAATTCTATAAAGATTCATCAAGTTCATCAGATGATATCCCCGCAGTTGAGATTCATTCTCAAACAACTGCTATCACACCCGAGGTTCACACTCACTCTCTGAGCATGGGGGACGAGCATCTTGACACTGTTCCTGAAAAGGAATCGGACGAATTCATAAAGTCTAGTGTTGAGAACCTTGTCCCAATCCCAAGAGAGTCACAGGGAATTCTCGAGCATCTGTGTGATATCCCTACCCCTCTTGTCTTCCCAAAAGATCATGTTGAGATGTTCTCCGATTCTGATGATGATGATTCGTTGTCTTGTGGAGACATCGTTTATGTGGAAGATTTACCTTCTGAGCTTGTTAGCTTAGAAGAAGAGAATGATGAAGTTACTGACACTGAAATCAAAGATGAAGCACTTCGTGCAACATTACTGAATGTCAGTCTTCTCATTTCTAAAATCGAGGCTTTCAAAGAGAAACCTATTTCATCTCCTATCCCCATTAAGGGTAGTGACATTCTTTCCGATGATTCTATTCCGGAAATGAAAGCCTTCTGTTTTGATAATATGGGAGAGAAGATTAGTGGCAGTACCACTTTTCATTCTCATAATTCTCTCCCCAATTATGAATCATTTACATTGGAGGAGTTCACTAGTGAACCCACTCATATCAATTCTGAATATGATTCATTCACCTTCAAGGAGTTCTCAGATGAACTCACTCATATCATATCTCCGCCGGAGTATGATAACTTCTACTTTGATCTAGACACACCCGGGATATTTCTAGACCAATTGAGCTTAAATGATGAGATTCATGCTATTATGAATTCTCCTTCTGATGATGATGAGTTAGTCATGATGTTTATCATGATTTTCTATCTCTTCTTCACCTATCCCGTGGCTTCTCCTGTTCTTCACTCCTTCGGGAATGAAGACATTATCTTTGACCCCGGCATTTCCATGTACCATTTGTGAGCCGGGTCTGTCTATGTATATCTCGTCGATGTGGAACTTTCACGTGCTTCAAATGTTTGTCCAAACATCTTGAATGAAAGTCCGATGGAGATTGTTTCTTCCACTTTGCTTCCCCATGAACCAATGAATGCGGGGTCGAGTCAAGCTAGCGACTCGGGAATCAAAAACAGTAGCACTCCATATGGGTTTTCACCCGTATTTCTGACTTCTTTCTATTTTCTACCACCCTAGTGTGGGGGAGTTGCCCCCCGCTGTTGTATATAAATTTTCATCAAAAAAAAAATCTTGCTAAATAATGGCCGTAGTATTTCCCTTTTACGTTCTTTGTTTCGGCATAACCGCCGGTACTTTGAATATTGAGGGCAATATTCATTTCTAGTGTGGGGGGGAATTCTCACGAATTTTATCATGTAATTATGCCGCCCAATTCCCCCATTTTTGGCCAATTTTTTTTTTTTTGGAGTAAGTGTTCTGCACTTACTCAGCTTATGGTTATCAGTCCGCCATGTCTAATACACAAAAGGATTGGCTAATCCAGGAGCAAACGGCTCTTGGTAAAGATATCTCAAATCCGTTGACGGCTTGCAATTTGCCCAAAATTGTATGGTATTCAGCTCACCATATCTTTAATTAGTGAAGAGTTGGCTAGCCCGCAAGTTTATGGCTTGTGGTAAAGGCAGTGGAAAAAACCATAATTGGTAATCAGCTCACCAAAGATAATATTGATAATTTATCTAAGAGTTGGCTAGTCCAGAAGCAAACGGCTTCTGGTAAAGACAAATCAAATCCGTTGGAAGCTGGTGGTTTGCTCAAAATCACATGGTTATCAGTGTACCATAGTTCTTACTTGAACTGAAACATTTGGCTACTCCAGAAGTAATGGCTTTTGGTAAAGAGATTCAAATCCATTAAGTTTTTCTCAAAAGATTGTTAGGGACTAGCAATAGTTTAGTGTGGGGGATTGATGAGTGTGTAAATACTCATCATTTTTGGTTAAATCTGAACTGCAAAACGTTTAAAAATGCTCAGAAATGCATCAAAATACTGAAAATATCTCAAAATTGCATTTTATATGTTTCAGATGCAAAATGTTTAAAATCAGATGAAAAATGAGCTAAGTTTGCATAATTGGCAGTTTCAGTCCCCCAAGTTTCAAAAGTTGTCAGAAATAGTCCCTGAGCACTTGATTTAAAAGAAAAATCACCAAAGGTCCTTTTAAAATCATAACTTGTCAAAATTAGTCCTTTGGTGAAAAATGTCAAAAGTTTTGAGAAATTACAAATTTGGTCCTTCAAGTTTAAAAATTGGCAAAAATGGTCCTTGGAAATTTGAAAATGTCAAGTTTGGTCCTTGTACTATTGGAGCTTGTCACTTTTTGTCCCTTGGAACAACTTTGATAACTTGGCAGCCTTGGTCCTTGAACTTTCAGAAATTACAAATAGGTCCTTGTTTATTAAACCCTTGTCATAACCATTGGACCCTTGTCATAACCCCTTGTGACCCCCTGCCAAGCCAATTGGACCCCTGCCAAAGCCAAATGAACCCCGTCCTTTTTAATATAATAAAATCCAAACCGACAACATAGCCTCCTTCCTCCTTCTTTTTCCCTCCCTTTTATGCAAAACCAGCCACCAACACCTGCAACTCCACCCTACTCCATGCTTTGTCCCCTCCGACCTCCACACCAATACAAATTGCATTTAATACTCCTTTCCCCTGTCCCAAATCACCAGTACCCATTTGCACAAGTTTTGGCGCCAAATTGTAATCAAACGGTTGAGATCAATTCTACCCAATCTATGGCCAAGAAAAGAGAAAAAAAACCCTAATGAAGGCTATAAGAGAGAGAGAAGGAAGAAGAAGCAACTGTCACTGTTTTTAGACCAAGTTCTTAATTTCATGTTTAATCGTTTTAATTTTTAATGTAATCTTTTAGCTGGGTTTCAAGTTCTTATGTAATAAACAAGTAATTTATGTATGAATTCATCAGTTTAAGCAACTAAATTCCAGTTTTATGCTTGTTCTAAGTTTCCCGCCAAAAACCTTTCTTATCAAGTTACAGTTTTAGTTTGATGAGAGTGTTTGAAATTGTTTGTTTAAACTTGTTTTTGGTTAATGAAGTGAATTGGTGAAGTCTTATGGTTTGTAATTCAAAATTCCAAAATGGTCAACAAAAGTCAACTGTAAGATGAAATGGTTTGATTTGCTGAGATTGTGATGGAATTGGGTTGATATAAATGGGGTGAGATCAGTTTCATTTGGGGTTGATATCAATCTAGGATGCCATTGTGACAGGACCCCTGTAAGTCCATGGTTCTTTCCTTAATTTGATTCAGTAGAGTAATGCTTGATATTGATTATTTGTGTTAAATGTTAGTTGATATTTCTGTCTACATAGATTTTAGTTAAGTTCAATCACTGCATATTAGTTTGAGTTTATTTGAGTTGCTATTATCAATAATTGTGCATCTGTCATTATTAGCACAGTTAGGTAAGTGTGGAATTGATGGTTAGAGTAGTATTCCTTGCATCATTCAGGTGTACTTTGGATCATAGAATCTGGATTTAGGTTGATAGTAGTTTGGGTTGCTGATTTGAGCAGTCAATAATGCACATTAGTTGTATAAAGGAGTGTTTGGATTAGGACTAAAAACTGTGCTAGAGGTTAAAATATTGGAGTAGTTAAGTTGCTTTAGGTTTGCTATAGTTTGTTGAATTCATATCTGTCCTTGTTTTGCAGCCTTTTGCATTCTAAGTCAAAATCACAAGTTTACTGATCTTGATCTCAAAACTGTTGGAATCAGTTGCTATAATCTATCATATAGGTGTATAATTTGATACGTGAGCTTGCATTGTTTTCATTTCATAATATTATATCATTACCAGTTCACCAATTTGATTCAAATCTCACATAAGTCAAACCTTTCATAACTGTTTTTCAAAAGTCAAAACCATGTCAAAACCTGTTTTTCTCAGACCTTGCAGCTTTTGCACAAGGTGCTATACAGCTTATTAGGGTCTCATATTTGGTCCAGTTGTAGTTTGCTTGGTGGTCTTGAAGGCCACATATCTGGTTTTCACATTAGCTTCTCTGATAAGCCTGTGGATAAGCTCAAACAGGAGGGTCAGTAGCTGTTTGGGTGGAAATGATCAGTTAGCTTAATCACTAGTAGACTGCTGATTAGAGGTTAGGAGTAGCTAGGGTTAGTTAGAATCATCTTAATTTAGCATAACTTAGCTTCTGTAGAAGTTTGGTGGCTTATTTTGTTGTTTAGCTTATTTCAAAGTGCTTATTTGGTAGCAGTTTACACTACAGCTCTCAGATCTTACACATAAGCATCATATTTTATATTTTTCATAGAACTAGAATAACATTTTAGAATTTTCCTGAGTTTTTCATAATTTTTGGTCACTGTTTGCTATTTTTCTCTATTTAAAACAGTTTTTAGTCATTTTTAAATAGCTTTTATTGCAAATAATTAAGAAAAAGTTCCAAAAAATAATTTTTCAATTTTCCCAGTTTAAGAACAATATAAAAAGCATAAAAAATATTTTTCCCTATTTTTCCCCTTTTATTTGGTATTTTTCACAATTTAAATTAGATTTAAATAGTTTTAAATTTGTAGAAAATAGAAAAATAATCAGAAAAATAAAAAAATTAGTTTTGAAAATTCTCTTAGGATATTTTAGATTTTATAAAAATAGTTTCATATTTTTCCCTTTGATTTTCATAATTTCTTGTATTTTAGGCTATTATTAAATAAGTAAAAATAGTTTTTAATTAATAATAATTAATTTAATAGTTATAAAAATAATTTTATTTTTCTATAAATTTTCTTTTATCATTAGGATTGTAAAAATGTCATTTCCATATTTTTAGGATTTATATTGTTTAAGTTTCACATTTTCTTTTGTACGTCGCGTAGTTTTTAAATTAAGTTTTATAAAAACATAAAATCAAAAACATCATTTTGCAAATAGTGATAGCGTTTATTTAATATTTTTTATCTTTTTAATTCTCTTTAATTTGCATTTAAGCCTTTGTAATTTATACACTTTTTCTGTAGTTATAATAATCAAAACTCTTTTCCGTTCAAATCTCTCGATCACTATTCGTTTGGTAATTCATCGCATAGCTCGCTGGGACATAACGACCCGGGGAAACCTTATACTCTCCTGATCTTCATTGCATTTGTGTCTGAACTGTTTTAAGTTTCTTACGGTTGGTCATTTACAAGTGGCCAGCTTGTGTGAGAAAAACTTGACGGTTTAGCACGGATCAACCACCTACTCAGGTTGCTCCTGATGAATTTGAGACTGCCTTTGATAGAATGCCTACTCCCAGTCCTATTAGAGAGCCTGTTGTTGAAAGCTCTCCTATATTTGAGCAAGACCATTTTTCTACTGAAAGGTCCAATGAAGCTCCCATTACCATAGAGCAATCTGCTGGTGGAGCTGAGGACCCTATCACTCTCACATCTGTATATGTTTTGCTTAACAGGACTGTTCAAGAGGTTGCAGATCTATAAAGGGAGCTTGCTGAAACAAGATCTACACTTGGTGGTGAGATTGTAGATTTAAAGAGAAAGTTTCAAGCTTTGGAAGAACAACTTGGGCATAGTAGCAACAGAAGAGTTGTGGTTTCTTCTGATGAGGAGCAAGTGGATGCTAATTTGGATTCACTTGATATTTTGGCTAATGTGGCTCAACAATATAATGCTTCTACTCCAATGGCTGCTAAATTTGTAAAGCAAAAGGAGCCAATTTTGTTTTCTAGAAGGAGGAGAAGGCAATATTTGAACAAGGATACGTTGCAAAGTGTGGATGTTGCAACTACTGAAGAGCATGTTGTTGCTGATACTCCTATGATGGATATTGCTCCTGAAGATGGTCACGCTTCATCTGTGCAAGCACAACCTGCTTCTACAACTTCAGCAGATCCTAATGATGTGTTTGTTGCTGGAAGGAATTTTCATTTGGATCCTCATGCAAATGTTATTCCTGAAGACACTCCTCAACATGTTTCTGCTGATACTTCCATGGGTGTTTCTTCTGAAGTTCCTATTTCAGTGAACAGGAACGGCAAGAACAAGAAAGAATGCTAGCTGAGTGTGAGAATATCAAGAAGAGTCAAGCATTGGCTCAAATGCTTCAAGCTCAGTTTGCTACCAATTTGCCTCCTGAGAGACAAAGAGAAATTGATGCAATGGCCACTCAGTTAACTGATAAGCAATGGGATACTTACATTAATCAAGCTGTATCAAATTCTATTCTAGCTCAAAGTATCTTAGGAGCAGACTTTAATAGTGAGAGCTTTGCTGCACAGATGGTTGCTCTTGGTCAACAGAGGAAGCAAGCTGCAGCTGCACAAAGAAGAGAAATTGCTGCACAGAAAAATAAAGCAAAAAGGGAAAGACCACAAACTCCAGCTCAGAAGAAAAAGTATATGAGAATGGTGGTGTATAATCAAAGTAGTATTATCTATCAGACAGGTTTGACAAAGAAGCAAGGGTTATGAAGTATATTACACCATCTTCTACTTTGAAAAGGAGTGATGGTGCTTTGAATGTTCCTGAAGCAAAGAGACCAAAGCAAGTTGAGATTGTTGATAATTTTGATGATGTTACACCCAAGATGAGTTCTCCTGTTGTTATTGCTGAAGCATCTACTGAGGCTTTCCATTCAGCTGAAAGGGTTCAATCTGCTGAACCTCATATTGTTTCTTCTGAAATATTACCATGTGTTGCACCTATTGATAAAGTAGGAGAAAAGTTGGGTAAGGAAGCTGAAAAGGCAGCTGCTAATGCTAAGAGGGCCAGAGAGGTGCTTGAGAAAATGTATAAGTTGCGTGGTGTTGCTTCACGTAAGTCTACTTCTTCTTCTTCCATTCCTGCTAAAGATGTTCATGATAAGATATCATCTTCTGTCTCTATGGAGATGTATATACCTGGTAGGAGGAAGAAAAGAATGTCTAAAAGAAGACACACTACTCTAAGGAGATCTATGAGATCAGATGGGACATACACTTCTAGGATTCATAAGTCTCTCAGATGTAGTTCTTTGGATCTAACAGCTGCTGATTCAACTTTTATTCGAGAAGGATTTGGTGATGTTTTTCCTGAAGGATCTCATGATGTGTTGACTAATTGGACTTTGACTGATGGGGAGCTTAACACTATTTTTCGGCTGGATAATTCTACTATGCACTTCAACTTCTTAAAGGAAATCTTTCATTTGGTGGATAGACAAGATTTGAATACTCTGTATGGACTTGTCACTACACATTATGCTACCTATTCACCACAGGGTTCTAGTTTATATTTGTTAGGTGATCTTCAAGTTCTGTTTGATTCTCAATCTCCAAATGGTAAAGGGTATTCTATTTGGAAGAATTCACATTAGTGGAAGGTTGAGACTTGGAGATTTTATCCTATGCCTTGTGTGCATGTGGTGGAGACAAAGTGTGGTATGATTGTGTGCATGTTCTCAGATAAGATTTATTCTTTGTCTGTGTCTTTGATGGAGAGAATGCTTAGACAAAAGTTGGAAGTTCCACCTGATCCAGTTGGGAATGATAAGCTGAATGCTGAACAATTGGTTGGATTGATTAAGAATCAGCTTCTGCAACATAAAGCATCATCTTGATTATGGTATCTTGTATATTTTGTAATATTTGTTTTGTTTTGTTTATTTCTTAGTTAAAAAAAAAAAAAAAAAAAAACAACTATGTATATTCTTGAGTTTATCTAATTTTTTTTTGTGCAGATTTGTTGTATATTGTTGATGGTTATCGACTCACCTGTTGTGCCTTGTGTACATCAAAGAGTTGGCTAGTCCAAAGGGTACAACTTTGGTAAAGACACATCGAATCTGTTGATAGCTGTAATGGTTTGCTCAAAATCATAGGGTCTGCAACCACCCATGCTTAATTGCTGAGGGTTGTATGGTCATCAATTCACCATGGTTTATTCCTTTTTGGAATCCAAGAATTGACTAGCCCACATGTATATGGCTTGTGGTAAAGGCAGTGGCATACCATATTTGGTAATCAGTTCACCAATCCTAAGAATTGACTAGTCCTGAGCAAACGGCTACAGGTAAAGACATTTCAAATCCGTTCATGGTTGCTGATTTGCTAATAAATCAGATGGTTATCAGTGTACCATGGTTTTCGAACTTAAACATTTGGCTACTCCAGTAGTGATGGCTATTGGTAAAGAGACATCAAATCCATTATTTTCAATGATTCACCTCTCACAGGAGTTCACACACCTGGATGTGATGAGAATAGTATGAAACTAATATGTTTTGATGTACCTGGTGTCATTTGTTGCTGCAAAGATCTGGAGTTTCAAAGTTTTGTCATCATCGAGGTGTTCTTGTTTTGATTCTTTGCTGCTGATGTTCAAGTACAATCCTCTAGTTCTGAAGTGTTAAAGATCTATCAAGAAACTGGATCTTAACCTAGTCAAATTCCAGTTTAGGGGAGGATTGTTGGGAATTCTGTGAAGTATGAATTATGCTGACATTACTGCTGCGGAGATAGTTATTCCGCGTATTCTATAGTTAGTTAGGATATGCATGAGCTTTATTAGGAAGTTATATTGTATATCTTATTTAGTTTTATGTTTATACGTTTCTTGGAAAACGGTTTAGGGTTCCTTGTCTATAAAAGGAACACAATAGTATGAGTTATGTATGAATTGGAAAAAACAAAGTTTTAGTTAATTTAAAGATCCATAGAGGATCAAAGTGTTCTTAGTTATTTGTTATTGCTTGTGTTTATATTCCGCTACAGAATACAAGTTATAGAGATTGTCTTTTAGTTTGCTTGTGATTACATAAGTATAACTAACGATCTACGAGTGCTCATAAGATCTATCAAGGTCTTTGTTTCAACAAGTTCAGAGGTTATGGAATCATTAGGAGCACATGCAGTGTATTAATAAAAAATATAGTCATCATTGACTGCAGAAGATGCATCACATGGTACAATTTCACTTTCATCTTGCTTCACATATTGATCATATGGGACAACATTACTATTACCCATATATCCTCCACCAACACCCGCATTCCCATAACCAGCTCCCGCATTCCCTTATTCATTATGTGGAAGGTATGCATTCTGTCTTCCTTACACGTTTTGCACCACTACCTTTCCATCTCCAACCGTAGCATGATTATGAAGATTGGATGCAGTTCTGAGGTGATTGTTGGTGTGTGGGGTAAAGTTCAAGTTTTGCTTAACCATTAGAGCTAGTTGATTGACAAGCTGTTCCATGAATGAGTCTAAAGGCTTATATCCTGGATCCGGAATGAGTTTGTGATTACCATCCCCGGTAGGTATGACTTGTGATGCTTTGGTAGTAATTCCCACATTTGTGTAGAATGCAGTGGAATCATTTGAAGAACTTGCATCTCTAGCATTGGTATTGAACTTTTCCAGGATCATTCGTTCAGATGCAGCATGCTTCTCATTTTGGAGCAAATAAGCATACAATTGCTCATAATTGGTGTTTCTCAATCCTTTGTTTAGTTTGACTGCAGTGTCAAATTTGTGCCATTCGGGATTCATGTTGTTTACAAACTTTGAGTTTAGCTGGATATTTGGCATTGTCATTTTGATATTTCTCATATCATTCACAAGCTTGTGGAATCTCACATAATATTCAGTAACACTTTCCCCTGGTTCCATTTTGAAGTTCTCAAAATCATCATACAGTTGAGACTCCCTATCTTCCTTAGTCAGTTCTGAACCAGAGAGTAGCATCTTAACATTATCCCAGACTGCCTTAGCTTCAGTGTTGTGATTGATCAACTTGTAAATGTCCTTAGGTAAACCTTGAAGTATAATGTTAGAAGCCCTGATGTCTGCATCGTATCTCTTCTTCTCCTTATCATCAAGCTCATCATACATCTTTGTTCTATCCAATCCCAATACAACTGAACCATCAGCAGCAGTTTCAAGAATATCTCTGGTAGTTTCAATTTGATATGGTCCTTCATCAATTGACTTAAGGATGTTAACCTCATTTTCCTTTCCTAAGCAATACAATCTGATTCTTTGAGCCCAAGAGTCATAGTCGGTTCTATCCAGCATGGGAGGACGAGTATCGGATCCTGCAGCTTGAACGTCATCAGCAACGGAAGAGGTGATTGTAGACATGATTACAGATTCCACGGGATTTTACTACTCTATGATTAAACCGTGAAATAGATTCTTTCACGGGATTTTACTAAATTAAGAGAAAACCGTAAAACATATCACAAAATTGATAAGTCTCAATAGACAAATCGCATACAAGACAAATTGCACCCTTGACAAACAGCTTCAGTCAAATCGCTTCCTACTCAAATCACTTTCCTGACAAATAGCTTAAGTGTCAACCCACTTTCCTGACAAATTGCTTACTGTCAAAACGCTTAAGTGTCAAACTGCTTACTTGACAAATCGCTTAAGAGACAAATCGCTTAACTTGACAAAACGCTTAACAGTCAAATCGCTTAACACACAAACCGCATAAATTGACAAATCGCTTAGTACACAAGTACACCCACTACTTCCACTACTTTGTCATTTCTTGTCGTTTTGTCTTAATAGACAAACCGCTTCAAAGAAATTCTATTCGAGGGACAAACCGCATAAATGAAACTTTCAAAAACAACACTGTTCAATCCAAAAACAATCCAACCACAATGATTTAAGCCATCCAAACCAAAACCTAAACACTTATAACTTTAACACTAGAAATGATCCAAATGATGAAAAATACTAAACTCATTCAAACCCAAAAACCTTATGAAAACTACTAGAAATCCAAGAACATGAAAGATGAGTGATCAAACCATGGCTCTTGATACCATTTGTAACATATTGGTTTTCATAAACATACAAACACACAAGTATATGGGGCGTATAATATGAGGTATAGAGAGAGAAAGTGAAGAGTGTAGGGAACTTTAGTGAGACAAAGAAAAATGATATTATGAAAGCTCCAACCCTTTGCCTTGCTAGGCAAAGGGTATCTATAGTTACAAACAAGACACGCCTCCTACGGGCTATGGATCAGGCATATAGTGGGTAAAGACCCGTCCGTCCTCCACGGTGTTATTTAACAAACTACTTACTAACACTAAATGACTACGACTACGAGCTTTCTAACGAATACATATACTTGAGGTGACCGACTCTTTAACTACAGGATTTTCTAAATCCTAACAGGTGTAGCTTATTCGAATCTGGGATGGGCTTATACACCCAATGAGAGTGTTTGTTTTGTAAAAATGAAACCGCATAGTGTATGTGTTATATGCTTAGCTTTAGAGCTCGTTCAAAGTGTAATATTTTATAATCGTGGCTTATCATATCAGTTTATTTCATTAGCTTATAGAGAAATGGGTTGGGTTCATAGAGCTCAACATGGTTCGATTTGTAGTGAAATATAGATCCGATTTGAAAGGGGTTTTTAAGAGACAAGTTTAATGCTTTTCAAAAGTGTACGCGAGCTTATGTATGAGTTCTTGTTACAAGTGTTTACTAGAATGTTGTGGCTTGATTTGGGTTAGTACGTGAGCTAGGAAGCTCACGAAACACACCGAAGCATACCTAGTTTGTTAATGTCCCTATGTTCATGAGTTTCGATAACTTGTCACAAGTTAGCTTTTACATTAGTTTAGAAGTTAGTTTTTATTATTTCAACCATACAAGAGTTTCGTTACAAAGATGTTTGTTTATGTTCATATGTGTACGTGACATTTGTGAAACAAGAGTAAGCTTTCGAAAGCTTATAGTAAACTCGTACAACATGCATTATTTAAGAAGCTTGACAATGAAAAATAAGTTACTCGACGTATGGAAATCGGTTCAAGAGACTTACAACACCAAAAGATGGTAAAGAGTTCGATTGAGAAGTGAACGAGAACAAAGAAACCCGATGTGTAACCTAGCTTTCAAAAGCTTAAACCCGAATAGAAACTTAAGCCAAAAAGCTAGTAAACCTATGAAATATTACCAAATAACCTTGCTTCCTTTTCCTTCATGCTAGGCAGTGACAAGATAAATATTGAGGTTTGTTTGTGAGGTTTTGCAAGTGTAAATGAGATGAGACCAAGTGGTCTTATTTTTATGTTCAAACCCCACGCATGGTATACAAAAATACCCTAGCTATGCAAAATGAGAAGAAGAAGCATGGGTGTCTCTTTAGTCTTCAACCGATCGGCATGAGATGGGGAATAGGAGAAGAAGTCATGTCAAGCTTTGTCCCTTAGAAACATATTATCCCATGGTTAATGAAGTTCTTTGGTAAAAGTATGGATTAAGCATTATTTAAATGGGTAGTTTATGGTTTCCATAGTGGTTTCGGTGTTGACGCAAAGCAAAAGAGAAAATATGGGTACACGCGTGTTGGTTGTTACTAGGATGTGTTTTGTTTTACATGGTAAAAGTATGTGTGTGTTGTTTCGTATGCCAACAGATCACAAGCCATATCGTTGGGCTCAATATAGATCGAAACCCTAAGGGAGAAAATATGGTGAGTTGGGCTTGAGTTAGTGTGTGAGTCTAAGCCCAGGATGAGAAATAAAAGAGTGTGTTCGTTTAGTGATGACACGAGCCCAATCCCAAAGAAAATGCTATACTTGTTTGGTTTATATTTTTCAAAGGCCCAAAAGAAAATAGTAGGGTTTGATTAGTCCGTTTAGTTAGTTTGTGAGTTACGTCAAATAGTTGGTTGACGAATATAATTCGTTGTAAATAAAAAAAAATGACTCGAAAATGGATAGATAAAACTTTCATTAAAATTAGTTCAAGTTTACAATAGTATTGACTTTAGGAAAATTACGGGTTATTACTGGAGAGGAGGTTGATTGAGCTTTCACTTGTACAAGATCGACTTCATGACACTCGATCTTGTAAAAATGACACATGATTGATGTTGTGAATGGCTCGGCACGATTACATAAACCATGAAAGAGATAAACAATAGTTTAAGTAAGTGAAGAAAATTGATGAACATCAACATTGAGGTTGGGTTTGTATGAGAACGACTCTTGCACGCTAATAACACCATTTGTAATTTTCTGCTTTATAAATCTTATTAGAAATGAATCAAAGATTTACAAGGGATAGCTTACGAAAAACTACCTGGTTGATGACAGATTAAATCTCTAGAATCAAACATCAAGAGGCACCTAACTTTGCTTTGTTGTTCCTAGGAGAGGAGGATCCTAACTATAATACTTTGTATTATTTTCTATGTTTAAATCTCTACTTAACTTGGTTACAACCTTTAGTTTATATAGGAGGGGAAACAGTGGATGCACATTGGGTGTATAGTAACTTGCCAACTTGCAATAGGTAGGCACATGCCTAGTAGGCTAGTTTTGAGCATACTTTCGGCTTGCCCAATTTGAAAACTTATAGTTCTAATACCTGTTTCTCGTATATCGATAAGTACTTGAACTTATCTTCTTCAAGATGTTTCCTACCCATGCATTTAGATGCTGAGGTTTTAAAAACCAAATTAAATCTTCAGAGTTAGAGAAAAATTTGTCAGATCTCAATGACCCTAGGTTTTTTGTAGCTCCTTGTAAATCACTCTTGACATCGCATCAGTTAGTGAAGTGTTTTCTTCAACTAGTCTTTGACATCCGTGAAGCTAGATAGTTTGTTGAGCTTTATACAACGCTCACTGGTTTCATTTATCAGTGAGTAACACCTTCTAATAACTATCATGGAGTATCTCACTTCTGATAACTATCAAGTTCACTTTGATAGTTATGAAGTGACATACTCTCTGATCTTTATCAGATACTTATGCTCACTGACCTTCAGAGGGTGTATTAGACTATTTATGTTTAAATATTTGTAAGAAACAAATTGGGTCAATTTCAGACCCAACGGGGTAACATTGAGTAAGTGGGATTTGAAATAATTAATTAACATGAGGTTGTATATATATTTTACAAATGGTTCATGTGGTTTTATCCAATGAAAGAATGATGTTGGTTTGATTATTGATACTGATATCATAACATGGTATTGTACGCGAAAAGTGTACGCGAAAAGAATATATATATATAGGGAAGGGATCCAATAAGAAGAATAATTAAAATGAGAAGGGTAAGAAGTAATCCTATCCTTCTTATTTTTATTATTCTTCTTATTTGATCCTAACTATATATATATATATATATATATATATATATATATATATATATATATATATATATATATATATATATATATATATATATATATAATCTAGATCAAATAAGATCAAGCTTAAACTTGTTAAAATGAGATCGAACTAAAATTTGACAAGAGATACTCTCCTTACAATAAAAATAATTTTTATTTACTACAACTAAAATTGTTAAAGTTTCGATAGATTTCTTTTTAAAATTTACGAAACCTAGGTGATACACTTTGATTTGAAGTTTAATGTGTATCAGGTTTTTGTATGTGTATAAGGTTTTGGAATATTTATTAGTGTAATGTGTATCAGGTGTATCACTAATCCAAACTCATGTATCATTTGGTTATTAGTTGCTAAAATGTTAATTTGTGTTAAAATATTATTTTTTTTGTGTATGATTGCTAAAATTGTTATTTATAAATGTTTTAGTAGTTTTTTAGATTTGATCTTATTTTTACAACTTTAAGTTTGATCTCACATTAATCCTCCCCTATATATATATATATATATATATATATATATAGAGTTTGGATCATTTAAAAAGTCGATCTCAAGAGAAAAGTGAGAAAAGTAATCTCAACCATTGGATCACCCCCTCTTCCTCTATTTCGTTTCACACCAAACTACAGGGACCTAATTGTATTTTCCTTCATTCTTTAAGGAAGTTTTGTAAATTCGCACCCCACCCCCCACCCACCCCCCTGGAAAAAAAAAATTTCCCGCAAATTTTTTTTTCTGGAGGCCAATTTTTTTTTTTGGCCAAAAATTTCCCGTCAAATTTTATAACTGTGATGCACATTTTTATTTTGGTGCATCACAATTATAAAAATTAGTTATAACTATGATGCACCAAATTTTATAACCGAGATGCACCAACGATTGTTACCTAATATGCTCCAATAACATTGCAATAACTTAGTATACTATGCTCTTTAAGGGCATTAGTTGTACAACAAGAGACGGAGCTATGGTATCCATGGTAGCGTCGCATGCTTTGTCATTGGGATAACGCTAGTGCATATATTAACAATCGTGAATTGATGAAAAGTAAGTTAACCATGTGATTAATAAAATGACTCTGAAACATGTTAGGATAATTGATTTCATTGTATATTTAACCATATGATTAATAAAATAAGCGTGTTGAATCAGTTGAAAAATCTCTCTTTTATACACAAAGGTTGACGGTTCTGATTCAAAACTTTTTCTGAAATAAGTTAATAACATATGCGATCTGATGCACCTTTTTATTTTGGTGAATCACAGTTAAAAAAGTAGTTATAACTATGATGCACCAATTTTTATAACTGAGATGCACAAAAAAAAGGTGCATCACAGTTATAAATTTTTGGCGGAAAAAAAAAAATTGCCAAAAATTTTTTTTTATTTTTGGCGGGATTTTTTTTTTTTTTTTTTTTTTTTTTTTTTTTTTTTTTGGCAGGGGGTGGTGGGGTAGGGGGTAGGGTGCGGGTGGGGGGAGGGGGTGGGTGGGTGGGGGTGGTTTTCAAAACTTACCCCTGAAGTTTAAGATGTTTCAAATTAGACCTTATAACTTTTTTTTCTCACTTTTCTCTCTAATTACACTTTTCTCTAGAACCACACTCTCTCTCTCTCTCTCTCTCTATATATATATATATATATATATATATATATATATATATATATATATATATATATATATATATATATATATATATATATATTTATTGGTGGATCATTTGTTTGGGATCGACACTAATCGGCTTCAATTTGTATTGATTTTGTGTGATCTTGCTTGTTTGGTTTGACATCTTGATTGGTATTGGTTATGGTATTAATAATGGTATTGAATTTGGTATTGGTATTAGTATTGGTATCGGCATCGGTATATGGTAATCACGGTTATGTTTGTTTGGTTTATAACGAATCATTGGTGATAGTGATATTGCAATCTTAACTAATCCTAATAACTCTTAAGTAGTTATGTGTAACATCTCTGCATCAACATGTTTGTTTCCACCTGTCTGCATTTGGTTATATTTGGTACACATGTGGTTCTGCATCTAGTTATGCCTGGTTTTATCTGCATCGGTCTGTCTGGATCTATCTTTCTGCACCTGTCTGCCTAAATGTGCTTGTTTGCATCAACCTGTCTGGATATGCGCATAGTTTCGCATCTGATTTCGCATGTGGTTCTGCATCTGGTTCCACATGTTTTTATCTGCATCTTTCTGTTTGCACCTGCTCGAATATGCCTGTTTGCATCAACTTATCTGGATATGCACGCGGTTCTGCATCTGGTTTCACATGTGATTCTGCATCTTGTTTCACACGTGATTCTACATCTGGTTCCACCTGGTTTTGCCTGCATCTGTCTGCATTTGCATCTATCTGTCTGCCTATTTTACTCTCGTTCATCTTCGTATTTATGTTGTTCTTTGCTCTGCACCTGGTTCTTTGGATTGCATCAGACTGAGACTTCGTCTAGCACCGAGTTACACTCTAGGAAACTCCCCTTTTCATTTGTTTTTAGTTTTTACTTATTTTCTGTTTGGCTCAATGTTTACTGCTGCAACATTGCGAGTTTGAGAGGGGATGTTTGATAATAAAGGCCTATTGGCCTGACCTGTTGGTTTAAGCCCGTTTAGCTTGTAGGGTTTATGTATTGTTTTCTCTTTATATAATGTCTTTGTATTGTAACATTAATGTTGAATCTGATAATACAGTGTTTTTAGTATTCTCTTGATTTCTACAAAATTAAAAATCAATACAACTGATGCTATTTCTAAAAACATTAAAACAATGTGACTGTAATGATATTGAGTTTTAGAACAGTGGATCATAAAAACAATGTGACACTAATGCTACTTTTAAAAACAATGTGACTATCTACATAAGTAAAAACAAAAGTAAACTATTGAGTTTATACTACTGTAATGAGATTAACTGTAATGATATCGAGTATACTACTGTTATAACAAAAGTAAAAATAACAATAGTAAAACCAAGCACGGTTATAATTATGAAAAATGCTAGACTCACACAAATTCTACAAAAACATTTTCGTATGCACACGTGGCAAATGAGATGTACCAATCAAATTATATTGTATTTTCTCTATGTGTGAGATTTTTTTTTGTAAATCTTGAGTGAGACTAGCATTCCCCTATAATTATTAACTTCGAGCATAAGATTAAATGTACGAGTCGCACACGATGTCAAAAAGTTTTTTGGTATCTTCTCATGCAAAAACTTTGCCGCTCCCATATTATTATAGGCATTAACGGTTAAAACTTAAACAAATTTTCGAGACCAAAATCTTCAATGCAACTATCCATATACTTATGTGATCTCTTGTATGAGCTTTATCCGAACACTCTTTAGAACCAAGAAAGACTGTACCTAACCTTGAATTCACAAACAAATTCATGATGCTTCTTCTTTTCTATCGGACCATGCATCTGTCATAATTGAGCATCCAATATTTTTTCCATTCTTCTTCATATTTTTTTCATTGAGTTTTTTTTTCTCTTTCAACCTCCCTTTAAGAAAAGTATCTCCCATCTCATATCTAGTAGGAGGTGGACTATTAGGTCCAAATTGACCAACCGCTTGCACTACATGTTTAATACTATCCTTTTCAAAAGCACGAAACGGGATAACACATTCATAACCCCCACTGACAAATATCTTCTTTCATCATAATCGGTTGTTCTTTTTTTATAATATTAGAAATATGAACTTGTTTGCTAGCTCCTTCATTTACGAATTTTGTAAATCTATCAATAGGACTAAAAGACTTATGTGGTTTCAAGTTTCTAAAACTATCTTCCATTTCATCAAGGTCGATGATTTCATCGTTACCAATCTTCACTTCCTCTTTTAAAGCATCACAGTATTTTTTTGGCCGCCTTTTCTTTTTTCCTCATTAAGAGCATTTCGACATTTGTCTTTATCTTCTTTCAATGGCATTTCCCAAGCCCTTACACTTCCCAATATACCCACAATATGTTGTTTGATTTGATAAACTCCTTCCGACTTCACTTTCTTACATTTCAAGCATTGGACTCTATCCGGGTTGTGTGGATCCGCTAGTATTCTAAAAATGCCGCCCAACATCATCTGAATTTCGTTTAAGTGGGTGAGTAATGGTCGTAGACGCGGTAGATTCCTTATACTGAGGTGTTGATTCCATGTTTAGTCTACAATTATAAAGGACAAAAAAACATAAACAACTTAGACAATCATACACCGAATGTGAATGCAATTAATATCCTCATAGTGTCATTAAATGCAATATTTATTATTTCCACTTGATAATTTGAGCCCTTGCAGTCAAGCCTAAGTCAACTGAAAAATACACACAACATATGAAATTATAGTCATACGCCGTATTGAAGATCTTATCCCCAGTCCAAGTTTATCAAGATTTGAAGGCATGCGGCGTATCACATTCTAGCAATACAACGTATTTAAATGAAGACAGATGAATAAACTAGAATATTCTATTCTTGGACCCTACTCAAGATATTTGGAATACGCCGTATTAGACCTCAGTACACTGTATTAACGCATCAAACGGAACATTATAAATACGACCCCTAGCTTCGTATTTTCACTCCATGCACCACCACCAGATGACCAAAGGATCTTAGTAACACCAAGACATCAGTTCCAAGAGTGGAGGTCAAGAGAAGAAGGTCCCGTATCATCACACGAAGTAATATCGTTCAGTTTGCACATCGATTTCACTGTGTTATTTGTTTGCTTATCATTTTTAATTTCTTTCGTGTTTACGATTGAGATTATGGGCTAACACCCTTAGCTGTTAGCTATGTTATGACTATTACAATGATTTTATTCCGTTTATTAAAACTTAATGCATTTTATGTTCGATAATCTATATGTTTATCGCTCAAATAATATGTTCATTTACTTGTTTATCGCTCTATGTCTATTGTCTAGATCATATTGTAGTTCTTTAGCTATGAGCAGGTAATCGATATCTCTATGGTCGGTATTTGTGACCTGGCTTCACAGGTGCCCTTCCATAGGACAAAAGGCTTGGACTCCCTAGGTTAGACAAAAAATGACTAAAACATGTAAGTTAATATAAGTGTTCTTCAAAATAGGTAGTACTTGAGAAGAGTAGGTTTCGCTACTAGCCCTAGGTTACATAGATGAATCGTGTAGATTAGTTGAAAAATTCTTGTTGCGTGAATGTGACAGAGTAGACCGATAATTTACTTCAGGGATATAGGTTGTATTCATAGAACTAGGCGCGACTAGCCCTCAGTTTAGTTTACAATAGATAGGAAATGTTGTATGCAGTTCCTGAATCCACCAACGTAAGTCATTAGGTCATTGCACTATTAAACGGATCAATCAAATGTAATAGGATTCATATGGTTAACACTTTCTTTTGAATTTGATCACAACCGTAGTTTAATTTAGTTTAATTATTTTTCTTGTTTTAGTTGTTTAACTAATCTTAAATCTTGCCAATCTCTCAGATTGAAAACCCCCTAAAAACTATAGACCATTAGGTTGACATTTAGGTTTAACTACTCCTTTCGAACGACCTGTACTTACCAAACTAGCTATAATTAATCGGGTACACTACCCGTAAGTGTTAGTCTATTCGGTTAAGTCGAATTTTATAAATTTAAAACTAGGTTTAACACGTCATCCACCATAGTCGCTGAATATTAAGACACCCAATTCCCTCATAACGAAACTCATGAGCTGAATTTAATGTAGAAAGATTGATGTTCACAGGCTAGAGAACATGTTTATGTTTAATCCCAAGGTTTGTGCTAGGTCTTGCTGAAAGGTCACAGTGAAGGATTACTTCTTAATAGTTTATTTGAAAAAGATCAAGAGTAGGTGAATAAATAAAGGAACTACCTATGTGAATGTGAAGTTTGACGCTTCAGAAAGATTTTGGCTTTTGGCTCTTGAAACATTCATTAAATGAATATGGACACATGGCTTATTTTGTTTCAGGAGCGTTGAAGTGTTTGAAAACTTTGTGTGTACTTTATCTTCAGTTATTCAAATGGGTTGAAGGGTTCAATTCTTAGAACACCCTAATTCTCGATAATTTGAACGTGTAATATACTAAGATGGAAATTTAATCTTTAGGATATTTTTATTTTTTGTTTAATTCTTAACTTTCATGTAAAAGTAATTGTACTAAATTGGGGAGGATTGTTGGAAATTTAGTTCAATTGAGGGTCTTAGGTCATACCTGGTAATGGGTTTGGAGGTACGAAGTGTACACCCATCTGAACCACCCTAACTTTGATAGTGGTAAAGTAGAATTCAAGTAGCTGGTCAGCAGGTTAACTCTTCAGTTAGTAACTGATGTGGGCTCAAGTGTTGATGAACATGCTATTATGTTTCTGGAGGTCCAAGATCACGTGACAAAAGGGGCCTCCCTAAAATGGGCATAACTTGGGCTACGGGGCTCCGTTTTAGGCGAATGACCAGTGAAATCGAAGAGTGGAACGAGGAGCACGGTATGGTAAACAACCCCTACATCGGTTTACGAAACTTTCGAGCCCTAAAACACTCTATTTTATGAGTTATTTGTTATTTAATATTTTTTCGGGCTTTTTTGGACTTTGTTTATGCAATAACTTTCGGCCCGTTTGTCTTTTAGGGCTCGTTTCAATTTTGTAATCTTATTTAAGAGTTCCTTTATAATGTGGAATAATCAGTTGAAAGAAATATCAAAAGTCTTTTTTTTGGCAGTTTTCTTGCTAAGAATCCTAATAGTCGGCATTCTATTGAATCAACGATTGTTGGAAGAATCGATCCTGGCATTCGTGTGAATCAACAGGCTTGATTTGTGTTATCTCGTTATTTAGTCTACAATAGTAACACTCTGAATGGTATTCATCAGGCTGATGAGTTCAACTTCATACTCTTCGTTGAGTAGACTCTTAAGTATCTCTTCATGGGGTAGCTTATTTAGGAAGTTCATCTCTTCAGTGAGTGAACTCCTCATAATGTCTCTTTCAGGATGCATGTTCATCAACAAGTAAACACGCTGGAACTAACTTAAAACTAACTTAAGCATCTTTGACTTATTCAAGGGCAATTTTAATTGAAGCTTAATGACCAAGTTTAATTGGTCATGTAACCACTATTTCCTATAATGGAGGAATATTATGATGTATTTAATGGGCTGATTAATTATCATAATTTCATTATTGAGCTTTGAGTTTTGCTATAAACAGGAATGCACAATTTTTTTTGGTAAAAGGGCAAATTACCCCGGTAAAATAAAACAAGAATACACATTTGCATGAAAAGAAACATAAAAACCTAAACACTTAGAAGCGAAAGGGTTATTGATTCCGTCTAAACCAAGAACATTACAGTTAGTCTTATCCCAAAGATATTCGTGACACCCAAGCATTAAAATCGAATAGTTTCTTTTGAAAAATAATAACACAATTTTAAATGATACCCGGTTACATTAATTCTCTATAGTTCTATATCCTACTGGTGATACACTAAACCTAACAATTCTAGCTTCTCGATCACTAGTTTATATTTAGTTATATATATTGCTTTATGAAAACTTTTGGTTCAATGGTATTTGTGAGATGATCATATCTTTAACCAATAGACCGTGAGTTGTGTAAAATCATAAAAAGTTGTATTTGTGCGAGTTCGATCTTTCAAAAAAGAAAAAAGGAAAAAGAAACAACAAACACTTCTTAATTATCTTTGTATGACTAGAGTAAGTAGCTACCCAAATGTGAGGGGGCGAATGGCAATAAGCATAACTTAGTGATGATAATAAAACTTAAAATGACAGTCATTTAGTTGAGGGTAAGCTTTGATAAAATAGAAAAAGTTCAAGGATGCTGTACAGAAGAACACTCTCTCTATATATAAGGGGAGTGCTATATATATAAGGGGAGTGTATTAGTGTCCAATACTCTAATTATTTTTGAGTGTTTGCAAGAGGCTAACATTTTTAGTTGGCCTCTTCTCATCTTTGTGTGAGCTGAGAAAGAATTTCTGGAAGAGAGTTGAAGATAAGTAGATAGTATTTCGGGAAGATTTTTTGAGAAAGAGAGATTGTTAAGTCATAAAACGAAACGGTTATAAGTTCACGTATCGTTTTACTATAAAAGTTTCGACTTTGCTAAGGTTTCATCACAATCAATGTCTTCGGAAATCTATGAATATGACGAGTGTTTCTTCAACGATTCATTTTCGCCATTCAATGATTCTTCATCAACCATTGATATCATCCAAGCTTTCCAAGAACACAACAATAGTTATGCCCCTTTATTACTATCTTCATCCTCACCACCTTTAACCACCCAAGAAAATCTTGACACCACATTTGATGAAATTGATCAAATTACCGCTACCATCCTTTCTTCCTCTCCACCAAGCCATCAACTTGAAAATCTTTCACTTTACCAAATGGGTATTTCTGTAACTTCATCAAATAATAATCTTGACTTTAGTTCTTTGGAAGTCAAAACAGAAGATAGTCAACTACCCTTATTTGATACTAGTAATATTTACTACGGTGGGGCTGATAATGCATTAAAGATGATGCAAAGGAGCTATAGTAGTAATTCTTTCCAACATGGGAAATCAAATGGTATTCTTTATCAACCAAAATTTAATGGCTTGATTGAATCTTCAACTCTTGATTCACAAAGCCTTAGCTCACCTGATCAAAGCTTGTCATCTACCCATATAAGAAGGGTTTGCAGCACCGGTGACTTACATGTTAGTCCTCTTACTTCATTTACTCCAAAATCATATCACGCTCGATATTAGTCGGTGTTGGCCACACGATTCTCTTGTGTATATTTACTTAATGGTATTTTAGCAATTTGATCAACCATCATTATTCTCATTCGAAAAGAATTCTGAATTATGACAAGTAAACGCACACTGGACAGATTACTAGCTATGTATGTCTATCCAATGAGTGTTTTCATAGAACATATCACGTAAGCCTGCAATGGTGTATCAAAAGGCTTGGTGAAAGAAAATCTCAAACCAGTGATTGTATGTTACATGTCATCTATAGTGTCCTACTTAATAGGGTTGTATGCATATAGCCTATTCAGTTTTGGTTTAGACTGGTGCATAAAAATAGTCGGTCTAATAAAATTTACTGTAATGCTTTAAAGTGTATATAAGACATAACATGGTGTATATTTTGTTTTGATTATTTTACTTTTGGTTTTAGAGTCCAAAGTTCAACCGAACAAGCTCAACGTTGTCTTCTAGTCCATTAGCCACCGAGAGCTCATTCATGGAGGAAGCAAATTTTAAGGTGGGACGTTACAATGCTGAGGAGAGGAAAGAAAAAATCATGAAGTATAGAGCGAAGAGGACACAAAGGAACTTCAACAAGACAATTAAGGTAATTGTTTATATAAAATGATAGTTTAGTTATTTCATGTCCAATAAATCAAACGTTTTGGTCTAATGGATGTCTAAATGCAATTACAGTATGCATGCCGCAAGACCCTTGCTGACAACCGTCCACGAATACGTGGTAGATTTGCACGCAATGACGAGCCTATGGAGATTCCTAAGACAACAACTTATTATTATGGACACAGAAATGAAGAGGAAATTTGGGTAATTCATCTTATTTGTTGTATTTTTTAGCATTGATTAATAAAAGAACACACGACGAAGAACAAACAATTTTACCAAAAAGTGAATACTATATGGGTTCCACATGTCGTTCATGTCCAAACATTTTTTGGTGCCGATCCTAATTGATAGCGAAGTTGTTTCTTTATCATGAAATTAAATACTTGCCCACTAATGGGGATCATAGTTAGATCAACGCTCATATCATATAAAAGTTACAACTTGTTTTTTCTACTCTATAGTTTTGTCGTAATCGTTGAATATGTCCATTGTGCAGATGGATAGATTTCATGAACATGTCGATGAAGGAATGATGCAAAGAGGGCAATTTTTCAACACTTACCCACCCGTCGGCCAATTTCAGCAGTTTAGCTTTATTCATAACTGAATTCAAACTTACTCATCATTGTTATTGTAATTACTATTTTAAAGTTTCTTAAGACTGTTAAATTTAACCTTTTCAATGCCTTTAGGTTTCTTCTTTATTCAAATTAATAAGCCAAAAAAAGGTCATACTAGCTCTTTAGTTTAGGATAAATGCTTTTTATGAAGTATACTGAATTTAATCATTAAGTCATGTTGTTTTTGTTTATGTCTTTGCTACAATGAACTAAATTATGATGTAAATAACACGATGATTGTGTCATGAAATGTTAATCATTTGTTACAGAAATATGTAGAGATGTTTTATTTATAACTTTTTTGTAGTTTGTAAAGGTAGCATTCTCAATACAAGAACACCTTTTTGAAAGGCAAATATTTGCTTTTTTGTGTTTGATGCTTTGTTCTTTCACTTGCTTTTTATATTCCATAGCAATACTGACATCTCTAAAGATAACAATGAAAGAAGATATGTTGCTTAATTACAGAAAAATGTTTCAAAGGCTTTTTAAAGAGGAGTTGTGAATGATAGAGAAATTAGTCTTTCAACATAAACGTCATCAAAAGAATTGACAATCACTATAGAACTCAATTATCCGTTAGAAAAAATATATAACTCGAAGCCAACAAACATATCATAGGTCAAAGAAATAATTTAGGCTCACATATAGTTCACAGAAAAAACTAATAATAACAGACAAAATCAAAACATATTTACAGGACTGTTAGTAAGATATGTTCTATCTTTGTGAAATAGTGAGTAATAACTCATGTATTCATGTCTTGACTTTAATGGCAAAAAATGATAGTTTTTTCAGGGGTTGGGTGTTGATGGGTGAGTCAAAGCTTCGCCAAAAAGTGTATAAAGCATAGGGTAAAACTGAAAATGAGCACTAAATGCATTTCTTATGTTGTTTCATTTTCACTTATGTACTAGATGAAGTAGGAGGACCATAATATAACCTACTAGGTGGCCCATGGCATTCAATATTCAAGTGCAGTATGCAGTTTAAGCTGTAGTGTACTTTCATGGTATTTATATGTGTTTGGTTGGGAGGTAATTTTGCAAAGTTAATTTCTAGTAGTTGTAAATTTTAGTGTTGTGAACCCGTAACTTAGTAGGGGTTCTACACATGAAAACTGTACGAAGTTTATAAACAATAGAAGCAATTGTTTGATATCATTCATCTTGGTCACTAAAATGATGATCAGCGACGACATGATCACGCGTTTTAGTGATATTGCATATTTTACAGAATTTCTTACTGTATTACTTTCCTGGCTACGAGGTGAAAATTTTAGACTGATATCCAAACAGAAGGATGCTCAAGTTACAAATTCCAACTAGGAGGTCGAACAAGGTTAATGGAGAAACGATTGTTCAATCTGAAATCCAACTTGTCGTTGACGATTAAAATGTGCGTGTATAATATATACATCAACGAAGAATTTGATGTAGATATTTTCTTCTGCCAGATTATTTTATACGTTTGCAATATTGTTCTTTTAGTCCCACTTAACCAAAATATGTTCTATAAACTTATATTTATAAAATTATTGATCAAGGTATATGTTCTAATCAAACAGCATAATCAAATCATTGGCAAACCAATAGAGAGATGGGAAAAGAAGCCAGTGATGATTAGCTTCTGTTGACTTTTACTAAAATTCTTGGTCAAAAGAAGCTATGAATAAGATAATCAAAATAGCATAAACGAATAACCGAAAACTGGTAGAATTGTTTAAAAATTGTTACAAGCTTTTACATGTATGCAAGCCTGTAAAGAAGTTCCCTGTAGCTTGTTCATTAATTCTGAACTCTGAATTTAAGTCTACTGTCTAACCTTAGGCCAGTGGGGATTATGCCCTCCCATATAAAGCTAAATATCCCCTTGAATAGTTTACAAGGGCATCGTGCCTTTGGATATTATTGAATAGTTAGTTGTCTAGTTGATGTAAAGCTCTTTCATGATATGCTACGTTATGCATTGTTAATTGATCGTAATGATGTTAAGTATTGTCTTTCTAATAAAGTTTTTGTGAGTTGCAAAACAACCGTGTACATAGGAGTTTTGGCCTTTAGATCTATCCGGTAGGGTAAAAGTAGGCACCAAATAGAATTGACATGAAACGAGTTGTGTATGTTGGTAACTTGAGATCGAAATACAACAGAAGATCAGCAGTCAAACGATAATGTTAAACGAAACACAGCAATTTAATTGGTTTGGCTTCTTAAGCATAACCCCAACACACAAGCATTAAACTCCCTAATAAGTTTGTGAACTATAAGAAAAACAATTAAACTCTCAATATAGTATCATACTATCATATCATACTACTATACTAGTATCTTATGTACCCTTACAATTACTCTCTTCAGTTTTTCTCACATCTTGAGACTGTCACTGTCCTAATTTGAATTAGTTAAATTCCAAACTAACTTGTTTTGTACGACAGACATTGTCGCCTTTTCTTATTAACCGCAATTATACATCTAAACCAAATGCATGAAGTCGCATAAGTACAAAGACAAGTATAAATGAAATAGATATATACAATAGTAAATAACTTATAAGCAATTGGGCTTTTTTCCTTCTAGGTAAGAATCTGTGTTAGACTCTGCCCACTCAGATGCGTCAAATCTCTAACTCGCTAACCGATAATATCGTACTAACTTGCCGTTAAAAAAAAAGTAGTAAATAACTTGTACAAACAATCATTTTTTTTCAATAAATAAATTCATTATCTAGCTTTTTCCTTCTAAAAGCATAATATTTTTGCAACTAAACAAGAAACACATGGCCGGAATGACACATTCGACCCACCAAATCTACTTGCAGCCTTTAAGCAACAATTTGATAATTGACATCTCTAGAGTCTAGGAAAAGTTAGGTAATATTCGTTTTGAAGTTACAAGTTGTGGCAAATGCAAATTTCTTGAATTACTCTTGCTAACACTTAAAAGTTCAATGTACCTAGCTAAGTCATCCTTACAACTTGACCCTTTAGTGCCCTAAAAAGGTAAGAGTTTGGCGTCAAATAAAAATTAACTAATACTTGAAATCATACGTAAATTATATAAGATTATGTAGTGATTAATTTTAATTTATAAGTAGTAGTTTGAGCCAAGTAGTTGTAAAAAAATACTTCCCTGAAAAGAGAATTTCGACATGACTGTGTTGCTTCAACCGGCCACACACACATATATAGTCGATCTCGAATTTGGTAAAAATAAAAATTGTTTTCGGTTTAACATCTTGAAACTTTATTAAGAACAAGAAAACACAAGGTAATTTACTAGAATTTTCTTGAAACTTTAGGATTACTTCACCTTTTCAGACCTTGCAGAAGAAAAAAAACAATATATTTCTTGTTTTTATATTGTTTTTATTTTCGGAAAAAAACGTAAAAAATCAGACGAAATTATAAAAAAAACATACGAAAATGTAAGAAAATAGACGAAAATGGACGACAACGTAAGGAAACAGACTAAAACGTAAAACAACGGACGAAAACGTAAGGAAACAGCTTGAAATGTAAAAAACCGGATGAAAACATAAAAAAACAGACGAAAACGTATAAAAACTGACAAAAATGTAAAAAAAACAAACGAAAACGTAAAAAAAAGACTCAAACGTAAAACAATAGAAGAAAACGTAAAAGAACAGACGAAAACGTAAAAAAACGGACGACGACGGAAAAAAAGACATAAACGGTAAAAAAAAAAAAGTTTGAAACAAAAAAAGGGTAAAAAACGTTAAAAAAAAAACGGACGCAAATGTAAAAAAATGGACAAAAACGTTAAAAGTCAGACAAAAACGGACGAAAACGTAAAAAATCGGACGAACACGTAAAAAATCGGACGAAATCATGAAAAAACATACGAAAACATAAAAAAAACAAATGAAAACGTAAAAAAATGGATGACAACGCAAGGAAACAGACGAAAACGTAAAAAACAGACAAAACCGTAAAAAATCGGACGAAAACGTTAAAAAACAGACAAAAACGTAAAAATCGGACGAAAACGTAAAAAAAACATACGAAAACGTAAAAGAACGGACAAAACGGCAAAAACAGACGAAAACGTAAAAAATCGGAAGAAAACGTAAAAAATCGGACGAAAACATAAAAAACAGCTGAAAACGGACAAAAATGAATAAAAACGTACAAAAACGTATAAAAATGTTGAAAACCGAAGAAAACGTATAAAAATTGACGAAAACGGATTAGGGGTATTTCAAAGGAAAGTAAGTGAAAACAAAAAAAAAGTGTTTTGTAGTTTTGTGTATTAAAGTTGAAAATAGGAATTTTGTGTTTTGTAAAGAATTGTATTGAAAAACACTAATTTGAATGAGATCTTTTATTTCTTTGTTTTTCACAAAATATTTTGTGAAAAACCATGTTGTTTTCCCTCAACTAAACGCACCCTAATATTTGGTCAAAGAATTTCACCAGCCTTAATAAAATGATTTTAAAGACTAATCAAATAACATTTCAAATAATAAGTAGTGCATCACGACAGAAATGCCACATTAAAAGAAAAACTATAAAGAAGTATTCACGTAATGACATGATAAAAACGTTTAACCAATAATATTTTACTAACGAGATACTCGCACGTTAACGGCGACGGGTAACTTGCAATATAAATTACGGCGAAGATAACTGTTTATATTTTTCATTACAATATCTTTATAGATAACAATAATTTTATGTTCGAGTAACTATAAACAATATCGAATAAATTCGTAATAAAAATTGTAAAGTACTCACATGATGTTTGCAGCAATGTAAAGGTAGTAGTCCGTTAATATTATTCAGGCATGAAGTCAAACCATGCAGAGAGTAGGTAGAATACAATGTGATTTTGTTACATTTATACGATTACACATCCTAATAATCAAATGTGATATTTTGTTTTAAATACTGGACTCTTTGGCTTTTACATATTAGACACATTATTTATATAGTTTTTCATTTGAAAACATAGAACTTATGTTTTTTATATTTAAATGATGAGACTTTATATATTACACATGATACAACTTAAGTTAAATTGAGAGCATCAATTGAAATTTTAATCGTTGAAGACCCAATATCTCAAATAAATACACACAACCAAAAAAAAACTGTAACAATTTTTTTACACATGATCAAAAAACACTATCTTTCTCTTTCTCTAAACCTAGTCATTAGCCACCACAAGTGTAAGCTCTCGGAAAATTTCAATGTACTTAAGACTTTAATCGGAAATAAAGCACGATTTACATCATCATGATATTTTCTAATTATCACATTTGCATATCATTTGACATATGCATGATCAACGCAGCTTGAGCATTCATAAATATACCGTTGTGATCAGAATGAAATTCCTCACGATCCCGTTATTCTTAAAATATATATATATATATATATATATATATATATATATATATATATATATATATATATATATATATATATATATATATATATACATATATATATATATACATATATATATATATATATATACATATATATATATATACATATATATATATATATACATATATATATATATATATACATATATATATATATATATATATATATATATATGTATAATAATTTCTAAAAATACGAAATAAATGGAAATAAAAATACAAAAATATCGGATTGGGCCTAGAATTTTTATTGGGCCTCGACACAAGCCCAACTCCCACGATACTCTCATTGGGCCTTATCCGAAAACCCATCAAGCCCGTTACACATCATTGGGCCTCATATATAAATGACCGAACCTAGTGAGCCCAAAACCCCTTAGAATTTCGTGGGCCTCGTCATTCCAACCGAGCCCAACACCACACCATTTAATCTCTTTAGTAATATTTGTTCTTCTATTTTTTTTGTAACCGGTCGAGAACCAAAAGCCACCACAACAAAATATATCACAAGTCAAGTTCAAAACTAAGTTCATCCCCCCTCTTCCCAACATCTTGAGTAGCGTATAAGAGTAAACAAAGACAAACACCATACTTTGAGCCACCCTAATCCAATTTAATAATGCCTAAAGCATTGACCCTCTATTTGACTTACATAACCAAAGGATATTATGTTCCAAGTGAAGTGACTAAACCTAGTTTTACCTCCTCATCATAGAACCGAAATATGCATGCTCAATACAAACAAAACCAAACTTAGAAAGCTATAACTAGCTAGCTTAAAATAAAGAGAATGACATACTTGTTTCTCCTATAAACTAGCACATATCTTGGTCATTTGCACTTCACACAACTCACAATCACCCTCAACTTGTAACCAAAGAAAATCGTCCACTGTGGGAAAACCATTCGAGAGGAATAGGAGGAAAAGGGAACTCGTTGCCTAACCAAGAGAAATAGGAAGATTTTGGGGTAACTCGTGGTGGATATAAGGAGAACAAGGGGTCTCAATATTGTCCATACTCGTTCATATCGTCACTCTCATCTCCACTTTTCAAAGTGTAGTAAGTCTTTCCAAACCATTTCATAATTTCTCTATTTTGTTACACTCGTATATCACATGTAAACAAGTAAACGCACCCTAGGTCTTTTATTTCTTCGTATAACATGGAAATACCACCCCACGACACTTGCTCACTCACTAATTAGCTCATTATCTCGTTACAACTAGTAAAACTCACTAAAAACAAATTGTAAAACCTTTGCAAAACCCTTAAAACCCTCGACTGTTTTTGTAAAACCTTTGCAAAACCCTTAAAACCCTCGACTGTTTTCAATGTCATGCGCAAACCAACCAGGCCTAAAGCCCAATAAACAAGCCCATTATGCCCAAACCGAGCCCAACTAGCCCAATACCCGGTCCAATAAGTATAAAATAAGCTAATAAGTCGAGCAAATAAGCTAGAAGTAAGCTTGAAAGCTTTTGGAAGATTTTCGTATACTAAAATGAGTTTTCGGACTAAAAATGAAAAATGTGCAAACCGTGGGTAAACTTTGGAACTTTTCGAAAAGATAAAGGTTTAACATTACGGGAATAAAAATTTCATGAAAAGTCTAGGGACTAGAGATGCACCATTCGAAAGTAAAAGGGTGTCGAATACGTTGCATGCGCACGACAAAAATTGCAAGGACTGATTTTGTAAAGTACGTAAACTAGTTATATTTTGGGTCGAAAATGTAAATTTGAAAACTCTAGGGATGATCGCGTCAAAAACATATTTAGAGGAATATTTTCGTAAAAACAGTTTCACCGAGGGTTGAAACTGTCATTTTCAGAAATTTTTGATGTAAAATAAGTTTTGGGTAAAAAGTGTCAGTTACTCAAACTTGAGGGACTAAACTCGTACATTTTGAAACTTGCGGGTAAAAAGTGTAAATTCGGGAAAAGTTTAGAAAAACTTATAAACTTAACGTAACTTCGTAAAAACGAGTATTTTGATCATATAAGTGTTCTCAAGGTATTTGATTATCGGATATCGTTAAACATATTACATATTTATAAGATTATAATTATATATATATATATAATCCGATAAAGCGCACGTGGGAGCTAAACGAACTAAAATACTCAACCACACCATCATTCTACAAGATCACAACGGGGAAACATTTCACTTATACGTAAGAGAGGATCATTAATAAATGTAGCACAAAAATTCACTTAAATCGTTAAGCGCACACACACCCTATTGAATTGGACAATTCAACGATCTAATGAATAAGAATATTTAATGCTCTATTATTTTGGTCGCGAACCAAAATTTTTATCATATCTGAGACACGCCATCTCATCATTTTTTGGTTTCGGTTTCGAACCCCCGCTACATTGTGCTTGATCTGTTTGTGCTTGTTCATTATCATCAAGGTGAGTTCATAGCCTCGCTTTTACTTTTATTTGCAAATCCCGCGAGGGAGATACATGTTCTAAACTAGAACACAAGGTTTTTCATAAATGTTTGCTTCTGGATTATTGGAATTGCCTAAGTATTTAGCCATAAGTCCCCTGTATCATGAACCATTAGTCACCGCGAGTGAACGCATATATCGTGAATAGTACTATAGGGAGTAACAACCCCGTCTTGGTTATAGAGAAATAACCGGGGCGCACCATATTTGAATTGCATTAGGTAATTGGCTATTACCTCCTTTGGGGCAAAACTTACGTACACCAGGAATTCGGTGTATGCAGTTGAGTCTTTGTTGCATGAGCTTAGCGCATAATAATCTGTGATTTTCTTTATGATATTGTTAGTTTACAAAGATCATGCTCATATTCTTGTGTTCAACTGTTATTTAAACCTATGAACTTCACTCAACATTTTTGTTGACCTTTTTAGCATGTTATCATAGGTAATCAGTGAAGATTATGTCCAAGGCACGGAGTCGGGCATACCAAGACCTTTCTTGTGGTGTAAATATAAAGTTTTCATTTCTTTCAAAATCATGCTCTTTATTTTGGAAAAACACTTGAACAATTTACAATATTTTGTAACAACTATGAGTTTTCGATGGATGATAACTACTTTTAATAAAACGCCTCTTTCGAGTCGTTTTCTATAATTGTTGACTATGATATCCATTCGAGTAACGCCCCGATTAATCTTCCGCTGTCATTATGATCTCGGGGGGTGTTACAGATTGGCATCAGAGCCAAGGTTATAGAGAATCAAAGAGTTTTTCAAAAACATTTGGAATATAACCGCACTTTTAAAATGGGACTATTTTACACCACTGCCCTATGCCCTTCCATGACCGCTTTATGCATTAGGATTGATGCATCGCTAGATCATAAGTAAATTGCATCCATTTTAGTTAGGCATGGAGATTTGCTTGGCAGATGTGAGCAACTAACTAAAATCTTGTTAATCATACTATTTGGCATTTTACTTACATGATTATTTTATGGGTTGTTACAGTACCATGTCTGCTTCCCACCCGGTTGTTCTGTCCTCAGACACTGAGATGGAAGATACTATGTCCTCTACGACTGTCAATATGCCAGTTCATCCCAGTCCAATCATACCAGCCACTATTTCGGACGAGACCGAACCTTTTGAGGAAGGTGAGGTTGCCCGAACTCCTACCATTCCAGCTATGACTGCTCGCTCTCAAGAGCGTACTGGTTTTACTTCTATGAAACTAGATCATTATTATGAGTCGCAGCAATGGCTACCTGCTTCATATGTCTCAGTGGATGATGGATCATCCAAGTCATCCAAGAGCACTGATTCTGTCTCATCAGACACTTCTGTATCATCTTCCTTACCGATCCGTCGTCGCCGACGTAGGATCCGTGTCTTGAAGCCATATGAGCCCGAGCCATTTGGAGTGCCTTTTAGACTGCATCCTAAGGGTACCATCTTCAAAAATACGGCTAGGAAGCGTGTGCGATCCATCACTATGACTCATGTGACACCATCAGCTCAGTCACCACCTGCTCAGTCATCACCAGTTTCACCCACTGTTCCACCTACTACTACTTCACCACCACCGCCACCTACTGTATTCTACCATCAGACTACTACTGTTCCTGCTTCATCACCGCCTGTAGCATCACCACCATTGGATACTTTCAGTGAGCCACCTTTGCCACTTAGCGTTAGATGCTATTCTCCATCACCGACTGATCCTTACATGCCTAATCGTGTGGACGTCCAGCCTGGACCTAGGAAGAGGGCCGACGCTAGACGATGGTCATTCTTGTTACCTCTACTTCGTCGTTGGATAGACGAGGAAGGAGCACCGAGTCCTTTCGAGCTTAGGGAGATCTCAACTACAACACCAGCTCTAGTTCTGCCAGTCACCGGTGAGCCTGTACACCACATCGTTCCTCTGTTGGCAGCTAGACTCATCAAACACGAGGACCAGCTGAATGAGCTCATGGCACATTATGATGAGATTCCGTTAGTTAGGATAGAGAGCTTGGAGAAGAGGTCGAAAACCTCGTGATAGGTCGCTGCTCCATTGAGATTGTATTTGACATGATGAGCGCCCAAATTGTGGAGGCGAGAGATGCCGTGACCAGCTTGACCTAGAGGCTTGAGACTACTGTTTGAGATGCCAGTACTTTGAGAGATACTTCCTTAGGCCGAGAGAGAGCCTTACATCACGAGCTTGCATCCGCTCATGCTCACACCGCTATACTAGAGCAGAGGATTGATGACCTCGAGGAGAGAGATCGAGTACGTGAGCAGCATATCTGAGATTTGACAGCCATGGTTGAAGAGATTCGCCGCCGTCATGATGAATCATTGGGAGACGCATAGGTTCTAGTCATCTTTATTGTAGTATGTATCATAAAGCCGCCATGTGAGGCATTAAGGCTTGTATCCTTTTGGTTTGTAACTATGGAACAAGAATGTTGATGTTGTAACCTATGGTTGTGAACAATTACTATGTATCGATGTATTCTATGCTATCTATGGTTGTATTTCTATATTCTTGTGTTGTGATATTATTCATCGGTCATATATGCCGAACCGATCATTATGTCCATATATATGTTATGATTTTGTTGAGATAAATCATGATTCACTTATTACTGTTCATAACGATATCATTTCACTGATTTAAAGTGATGATCTTGACTATTATGATATTTATAATATGTAATCACTTTTATTATCGTCGATGATTCTTAATCTTGGTGTTTATTTCTTGGTAATTTTAGAAAAATGGTCAAGAAGAAAGCTATCTCATCCACCATCACTCCAACTGTTGTCCAAAAAAATGGTCGCTAAAAGCGTTAGCGCTGCTATAGCGAAGCATGCCGCTGACACTGCTAGAGCCGAAGCTGAACGCATTGCCGAAGCTGAACGAATTGCCCAAGAGGCACGTGAAGCTGAAGTTGCCGCAAGAGAAGCCGAGATTGCAAGAGAGGCTGAAATTGAAAGAAAAGCTGAGATTGCCCGAGAAGTGGAAATCGCACGAGAAGCTGAAACTGAGCGTGTTGCCCAAGCAGCATGTGAAGCCGAGGCTGCTCGTCTTGCTGACGCAACTCGTGTTACGCAACTCGTGTCGCAGCAGCAACACGTATTGTTGAAATGGCAAACTCAAATGAAACCAACACTCTAACAAATCAAAGTGAGTCTTTCGTAGCTCGTAAATGTATCTACAAGGAATTCATGAACTGCAAGCCAACATTCTTCTAAGGCACATAAGGTGCTATTGGTCTACTCCATTGGTTTGAGAGAACCGAGACTGTGTTTCTGCTAAGTGACTACACAAATGATTGCAAGGTCAAGTTTGCAACTAGTACTTTGCTAGAAGATGTGTTATCTTGGTGTAAAGCTCATGGCCAACCAATCGGAATGGAAGAAGCTTGTAGGATTTCATGGTCAGATCTGAAACAACTGTTGATGAAATAGTACTTCCCGAGAACTGAGATAAAGAAGCTAGAATATGAGTATTATCATTTGGCTGCTAAAGGTAATGATCTCAAGACATACTTTAAGAGATTCCATGAGCTGAGAGCTCTGTGTCCTCATCTGTTCCCTTCCAATGAAAAGCTTTTGGAAGCTTTGATCGGAGGTCTACCTAGGAACATTGAAGGAGATGTCATCGCTTCTAATCCAAAGACTGTTAAGGAAGTTGTCATTGTATCCCACCGCCTTATGGAGCCGATACTGAAGCTTGCAAATGCACAAGGCTCAACTGACAACAAAAGAAAGCTTGATGATCGGAAAAGCTCAAATTCCAACCACCATCAGTCCAACAACAATTGGAACAACAACAACCAGTATCACCGCAACAGAAACCAGCATCACAATCGGCAAAACCGAAGACAATAAGCCACAAGGGCTTATGCTGCACCCACTGCCGAAAAAGGGTATGCCGGACCACATCCCTAGTGCAATAGATGTTTGATGCACCATTCTGGACCCTGCACTGTGAAGTGTAACAAGTGCAACAAGATAGGTCATCAGGGTAAGCATTGCCGAAACCCTGGAGGTGGAAACACTATGGCAAACATGAGTTGTTATGGATGTGGAGAGAAGGGTCATTTCAAGAGTCAATGCCCAAAGATGAATGCAGATCAACAGAACAATGCGCGTGCAAGGGCGTATGTGCTAGGAGATGGAGACGTGCCGTTGAACCCTGATGTTATGACGGGTACGTATTCTCTTAACAATCATTCTACAAAAATCTTGTTTGATTCTGGAGCCGATAAGAGTTTTGTATCTACTACCTTTGCACCATTACTTGAAATTTCCCCAATTTCCTTAGATACAACATATGAGATAGAACTAGCCGATGGAAAGATAATAGGAACCAACACCGTAATCCGTAATTGCCCTATTCTTTTACAAGACCACTCGTTCCTTATAGATCTTTTGCCAATCAAGCTTGGTAGTTTTGACGTCGTAATTGGCATGGATTGGTTGTCTAAACACCGTGCTAGGATTGTTTGCTACGAGAAAACCGTTCACATCCCAAAAAACGGTTAAAACTTAGTTATTCAAGGAGATCAAAGTAGAAAGTACTTAAGTATCATATCTTGTGCGAAGTCGATAAAGTACATGGAGAAAGGATGTTATGCCTTCTTAGCTCAGATAACGAAAAAGAAGTCGGAAGAGAAACGACTAGAGGATGTACCTGTAGTTAGAGAATTCCCTTAGGTATTTCCAGAAGATTTTCCTGGACTCCCACCTGCTCGACAAGTCGAATTTCAAATCGATCTTATTTCCGGAGCTACTCCTGTAGCACGAGCACCATACCGTTTAGCACCCTCGGAAATGCAAGAGTTGTCTAAACAACTAGAAGATCTATCTGACAAAGGATTCATTAGACCAAGTTCCTCACCCTAAGGAGCACCGGTTTTATTCATTAAGAAGAAGGATGGATCATTTCAGATGTGTATCGATTACAGAGAATTGAACAAGCTCACAATCAAGAACCGCTATCCCTTACCAAGTATCGATGGTCTGTTTGATCAGCTACAAGGCTCGAGTGTGTACTCGAAGATTGATTTAAGATCTGGATACCATCATTTAAGGGTAAAAGGGGAAGATATACCCAAGACCACATTTAGAACTCAATATGGTCATTATGAATTCCAAGTAATGCCATTCGGTTTAACCAATGCACCCGCTGTATTTATGGACCTTATGAATAGGGTCTGTAAACCATACCTGGATAAATTCGTCATTGTGTTCATTGACGATATTCTTATCTACTCTCGTGATAAAGAAGAACATGCGAAACATCTGAGAACTGTCTTAAAGTTACTCAATGATGAAGAATTGTATGCAAAGTTTTCCAAATGCGATTTTTGGATTTAGACAATCCAATTACTTGGTCATGTGATCGACAGTAAAGGAATCCACGTGGATCCCGCAAAGATCGAATCCATAAAGAACTGGTCTGTACCAACCAACCCCACTGAGATTCATCAATTCTTAGGTCTTGCCGGTTATTACCGGAGATTTATCAAAGGTTTTTCAAAGATAGCCAAACCATTGACCGAGTTAACCCAGAATACGAAGAAATTCGAATGGGGAGACGATCAAGAATCAACTTTTCAACTCCTTAAGAGCAAGCTTTGCGAAGCACCCATCTTGGCACTACCCGAAGGAGTAGAAGATTTTGTAGTATATTGCGATGCTTCACATATGGGTTTAGGCGCTGTTCTCATGCAAAGGAACAAAGTGATTGCTTACGCATCACGTCAACTCAAAACTCATGAGAAGAATTATCCTACTCACGATCTAGAACTCGGCGCTGTGGTATTTGCACTCAAGTTATGGACATTATTTATACGGAACCAAGTGTATAGTGTACACTGATAACGTCTAAAATGAACATGTTTTTAGTAGCGTTATTGTCAGTTTTGTGCATGATATTCGGCTATATTTACTCATAACTATTGCAAAAGTGCAAAGATGCGTCTTGTGTATGTATATGTAGCCAGGTATTGCGAATATTGAAGAAATGAAGTTTTTATGCACATTTGGAAGCGTCTAAAGGAAGGAAGTTGAGATTGGAAGCTTGTGGACTCAATGATATGGAAGCGTAGTGATTTCGAAGCATCTACAGCAAGGAAAGATCAAGTTTGGCTTTGGAAATCATCAACATAAGCAAAGAACGAAGCGTAAAGGGAAAAGTCAGCAAAAAGTCAAAAGGAGCAAAACCCAGCCGTTCGGTCGCAACCCGCAACCGGATCCGGCTGGGCTAATGGTCAAAGCTGTGACCGATTCGGTCGACAGAGAAACCGATCCGGTTTCTGGCACTGCAGTTACACAATTCGCATTTATTGTTGTCTTAACTCCCCATAATCATTAGAGTCCGATCATTTCTTGATATTAACTTGGAGAGAACGTTTTTTTGGGCAGTTAAGCAAGTGCTTTGGCTATTTAAAGGTCCTAGTACTTGTATACTAAGTGTGACACAACAAATAGAGTATTAGTTTACATCAAAACATATACTTACCCATTTATTTCAACCCAAAAGCTTGGTAGTTACTGGAAAACGTCCAGAAGCAAGGAAGGAACCATTCTTGTCCATTGTTTCGGTAGTTTGGAGTTGTGCGGTGATCCTAGGTGATTGGAGGCACGTGGTTGCTACATTCCACGATTTCTAATTCTTGTAATCACAAAAGATTAGGTATTCTATGAACTTTGTTATGGAAATCTATTCTCTTGAATTGTTTGAATTACTTTGTTATGACTTGTGTTTAGATATGATTGTTTTCATGGAGTAGTTTGTGTTATACTTGTGTGTTGGAATGTGATTAATCATAATAATGTTCTCAAAATGTGATGCATGTATATATGATCTTGTTTAAATGAGTTTGTTGGAAAAATACTAGTCTTGGATTGATTTGTCAATAAAACATGTTTTAAGAAAAAGGACCGAAAGGATTTCTCTTGTGTTTTATTCCAAAAAGTGTTGTGACAAACTAGTATGAGGATATGGTGATTGACATCCACCATGTTTTGCTTATTAAAACAAGACTAGGAACGTTTTCATCACGAAGGGTCGAAAGATTCGTAAGAACAAATTTAATGAGAGCATGTTGCAAACAAATGGAATTTTTATAGGATAATCATTGGGATAAGGACCGAAAGGATTACCTAAATGTTTTTGTTCTTAGAATGATTTTTACAAACAAATACCATGGTTGGGGAATCATTTGCTTATGATTTGTGCATCATAATAAGAGTATACACCAAACCTTTATGAACATTATCTATGGTTGATTATGAGACTTCACACAAGTATCTATTTTTATTCTTGATTCGTATTTTCACTAGAACACTTATTCGAGAGAGCCTTGACAAGCTTTCTTGTTAGAAACTTTTTAATAAAATCTATTTCAAAACAAAAATCCCTTGGGACGATCTCGACTTACCAAAACGTTACTATTGCGGACGAGTATACTTGCTCGTATGTGTTAAAAGGTTATACGGTTAATTCGTGATTATAAATTTTTAAAACTTGCACCAACCGGAGCACATCAAGTTTTTGGCGCCGCTGCCGGGGATTTTTCTGTAATTTTCTTTGAAATTAGTAAAAAAAAAAAAAAAAAAGTTTTGTTACAAACTAACCGATTCGGTTGGTTAGCCAACCGAATCCGGTTAGACATTCTGTGAAAATTTTTCTTTAGTTCGAATTTTATTTCTATCTTTTTAGCTTATTGTGTTTTGATTTCTAGAGTAATTGTGTGGTTTAATCAGTTCTTAGATTTATTGTCTTTATTTTATTTTTATTTTCTTTACATTTGTTATTTAATTAATCTAGTTTTATTTATTTTAATTTTATAGTTGATGGTAATGGTTAAGAGTATCTTATTTTCAGTTATAGTTTATTTCATGATAGATTTATTAGTAGTTTATTTAGTTTTAGTTTTAGTTTTAATTTTGGTTTTAATTAGAGTTAATGAGTTATTTAATTATTAGTTTATGAAGAGTTTTATTTAATTAACTAGAGTTAGTACATCCTTAATGACATTAATTTGCTTTCAATTATTATTAAATTTGTTTAAAAAAAAAAAAAAAAAAAAAAAATATATTTTCAAACAAACCGTTCGGTCGCAACCCGCAACCGAATCCGGTTCGTGTTTCTGTCGTAGAATTTTTCAACCAACCGATTCGGTTGGTGACCCAACCGAATCCGGTTGGAGTTTCTGTGCCGAGTTTTATCATTTTGAGGTTTTGAGTTTTTATTTGATTTTCTTAATTTTGTTAGATGTCTTAGTTGTTTATTATATGTTTTTATAGTTTGTTCTTGTTTTACTAACGTTAACGCTAATCATTCGGGATTTGATTTGTTTTGCTTTGTTAAGTTGTCTAGTAACATGGATAGTTTGAGCGGAATTTCGGAATACCTTCGTACTTTGGATGACATGTTCAAGGATACGGGAAGTTCATTAGAAAAGATTGGAGGAATTCTGGAGGAAAGCAAGAAAGAATTGGGAATTGACACGGGTGATATGGAAGAAGTATGTGAAAACAAGGTTCAACTACCCAAAAACAAAAGAGTGGTAGTGTTTACACAAGCACCGTCAACGGTGTATGATTCACCGATGATGAGATTTGGGACACCTTGTGAAGTGGAAGGAGTACGTGCTTGGGATGCACAGCTTAATATGGCGTATGGAGAGAATTATATCTTGGAAGAGGTTCTTGACGAAATCGGTCATGTTCGTATGGATTATGAGGCATATGGGAGAAAGATGGTGAAAAATTTGAAGGTCAATATTCATGGGCATATGTTTGAAACTGATTTTGTTGTTCTAGAGAAAGGTTATACGGTTAATTCGTGATTATAAATTTTTAAAACTTGCACCAACCGGAGCACATCAAGTTTTTGGCGCCGCTGCCGGGGAGCCAAATGTTTGTTTTGGTAGAGATTTTCTTGTCACTACCAAGTGTCAAGTAGATTTTGGTATGGGAGAGATGCGGATTAACATAACCGAGTTGGAAGAAGGAAAAGGGATCAACGAGATGCTAGTGGAAGTGTGTGCAAATATGGAGGAGAAGAATGTGGAAGTGGTGAAAATGGGGAAAGCAAACCGAAAGAAACCATCATCAAATAAATTAACCCCAACAACAACCTCCACCACCAAAAATGATTACACACCATTGTCACCTACTACTACTATCAAACCCTTAACCGAAAGCCAAAAAGAAGCTATCTTAGAGAATCTAGAACAAAAATTTCTAGAGCTCAATGAAAAGAAACCGGTTATTGAAGTTCTCCAAGACTATGTGCTTTATCGAAAGAAGTTGGATGCATTGATGCTAGCGAGGGCTAGGTTGGAAGATAAGAATCTCACGGATGAGGATCGAGATCGAATTTTGTTTAAAGGCATGCCAAGGAAAGAAAAGGATCCGGGTAATTTTGTGTTGCCAATCAAAGTAAATGGAACTACACCAGTTTATGCTTTAGCTGATACGGGGTCGAGTGTTAACGTGATGCCGTATCCATTGTTCAAAACTTTGGGACTAAGTAATCTGCAACCTAATCATTCTAAGCTCACTATGGCGGATAACACTCAAGCAAAGGCAATGGGAGAAGTTAAGAATGTAAGAGTGCAAATTGGCTACCAACCGTATTTGGCAGATTTTCTTGTCTTGGATATTCCGGTGGACAAGAGTTTACCACTATTGTTGGGGAGGCCATTTTTACGAACTTGTGGAGCAATTATAGACATGGGAAGAGGCACCATGACCATTGACGATGGAATTTCGAGGCAAACATACTACCCAAGACCAAGAGGACCAATTTTGGAAGGTATGGAAGATTTGGAATGGATGGATGCAAATGATGATTTAACTTGTTTTGAAGTGGGACGTGATGTCCACGGTAATCCAATGTACGGACCTTTAACTCCACCTTATTTCGATATAGAGGACGAAATGGAACGTGCATTAGCGATAGAAGCTTTCTACAACCCATTCAAAAACATTTTGGTTTACAAGAAGTTGACCGACTTTTTAGGATCTTTACCGGTGCAACTTAAGAATTTGGAGTGGAAACCCGAAGGATTGGGAACTTACAAAAGGCAAACCGGAGATGGGGCATGGCATGTGAAGTTTGATATATTATGCCCGGATGGACGAAGATTTATGAGGAAATTTAAAACTTTTGAAACATTCCGAGAATTGACCGGAAAATTTCAAAGCGAGGATATTCTTAGGCAAGAATATTTTGAGGAATTTTGAGGGAAGGCAAAGACCGTAATAACAAGCAATCATTTGCTTGAATTTCTTGAACTATTTTATTTTATTTTGATTTGATGCATTAGGATTTTTGTTTCTTATTTATTTTTCATGTTATGATTGAGGTAATTTGGTTTTAATACATTATGACTATGAGTTTGAGTTGAGTTGGATTAGTTCATTCATATGATGAGTTGAGTTTTTTTTGGATTGAATGATTGTTCAAAATTTCATTTGGTGAATAAATGTTGTGTGAATTTTTTACAGGAATTTTTGAGTAAAATATGTTGCTTGGAGGGTAAATGCCTAAGTAACATGTTAAACGAGTAAAAAAGCTAATTTGGCAAAAAGCAAACCGAATCGGTTGTGTCCTTGACTGAACCGGTTGCACCAAAATATAAAAATTTTCATTTTTCCAAAAACACACACACACACTAATTTTCCAGGTGGGTTTTGCAAAAATTCATCCAAGAGAGCGGATTGGAAGTTGTTTTGAATTGTAGGATAACATCATGGCACCCAAGCAAGTAAGCAATTACACTCAATTTACTCAATTAAGGTTTTATTTAGAACATTTGATTCGAATTGGATTTTAGGTCACCAATTTGGGGGTTTTTGTTATAATTCGAATTAAGTGGTAATATTTTAGGATTGAGTGAGTGATTGATATAGGAGTGCATTACAATAAGTGATTGATTGATTGATTCACCATGAATGGATTTTAGATGATAAGATTTTTCGGAATTAATTGGGTTATGCTTATGGAATGAGATAAGTTACAATTGGTGATTCATTGTGATGAATGATATGTTTGATTTTTAAGAGTGATGGATGCTACACTATTAGAACTATGATTTTTAAGAATGATGAGATGAGTTCTTAGATGTTTGATGATTTGGAAGCAAGATAGAGTAATTCTAGGATGTGGGAAATCATTGAGGATGATAGAATGCGATTTAAGAATGGTTTGAGCGTTAGAAATTCGAGATGTTGAGGATTTTAAGGTGAAATTTTTTATGCAGTCTGCACAACCGATTCGGTTGCGCATGGCAACCGAACGGTTGTTGCCTGAAATAGGAAACCGATTCGGTTGGTGATCCAACCAAATCCGGTTGCGGTTTCTGAGAGAATTTTTTGTGAAATTTTGAAATGTATCCTGGAGGGTTCTCTAACCTTTTTGTTTGTTCTAACACTCTTATATGATCTTATTTTTGTGATTTCTACAGAGAATTATTGTAGGAAGCTCGAGTGGGGAGGAAATTCCAATTAACCCGCTTGTTACGAAGTTTTGTGAAAGAAACGAGAAGAAGAAAGTTAAGTATAGTGTGAAGAAGGAAGCAAATGCTAATTTAAAATTCAAAAATCTTACCGATGGAGAGAAACATGCTTTTCGAGAAAGATTGTCGAAGTTACAACATAGGCAATGTTTAGTTCCAAGGGTGATTGATTGGGATTTATTTGACGAATGTGAGTGTGAAGACGAGTTAAGAAGGATGATGCGAACGTCTTATGTATATCCAGGGGATGGAGATTCGTTCAATGATTTGTCATGGGAAAGAGCATTCAGTGTTAATGAAGAAGTCTACCGAGAATGGTGTATGGAATTCTTTTCAACCATGTATTTTGAAAGAAAAGTAGATGTTCGGAATTTGATGTCGGAGATTTGTATTTGGTTTAGACTTTGTGGTAGGGATCATGCTTACACATTGCCAGCTTTTGGTGTAGCTCTTGGTTTGTATGAGCCACATGAGGTAAATCATCGATTATTTGAAACTCACTTTTCTAGACTTCGGAGGTTTGAAAAAGATTACCCTAGTATTCCCGCTTATTGGAATCAAATGGGAGATCCTACTTGTGCTAGGAGGAATGCTTCAACCATCAGGAATCCGTTGATGAGGATACTTCACAAGTTGATTGTGACCGGGCCATTTAATAGATTTGGAAGCAGGGATAAATGTCAGAAACCGGACTTATGGATTATGAAGTTGCTGGAAGAAACTAAGGATGGTAATGCTATTTGGCAGGTTGCCGAATATTTGTCTAGGAGAGCTCCGGGAATCAAGAGCAACAGTAACATTTGTGGAGGACATTTTGTGACAAGATTGGCGAAGAATCTTGGGTATTATGTTGATGAGGAATTGGCTAAGTGTGGAGAGCCAAAGTATAGTGAAACGTGGACTGCGAAAGGTTTTGGTAATGCTTTGAATAGGAGATTGAAAACCGTAGGGTTATGGATTGAACCAAGACCACAACAGCAACCACCACAACAGCAAGGGAATATACCAATGGAGAACGTGCAAATGGGTACGTCCAGTAGTTTTGATTCAGGATGGGGAGAGTGGAACCAACATCTAGATGAGATTAAATGTAGGGATTTGTGGAGAGATTCGATGATGTTAAGGAACAACTACATCAATGATTATTCGATGCCTATTTTTCAACACATGGCTCGAGAAGCCAATTACGAGTTGCCACCCTACAATCCACCAAATGTTCCACCATATCCTTTTCCTTACACTTCATATCCTGGACCCTATCCGTATCCATATCCTGGGTACGCACCGTTTCCTGATCCAATACCCCCATATGGTCGATTGCCTGAAGCTGGAGGAGCAAGTTATGAAGTTGGAGGATCATCATCAGGAGTTGGAGGTAAGAAGAAAAAGAGGAGAGTTCGTTCAGAAATCATAGACGAAAACTATGTAACCGAAAGTGATGATGATGATGAGTTTGACGATGAAGAAGGAGAAGAAATGAGCGAGGATGACGAGTGATTATGGGTCATTCGAGAGTTATGGTTTCAAAAACAATGGTCATGATGTGTTTTAAACTATTTCTATCTTTGGATTGATTTTCTTTCGGATATTTGGTATATTTTGGTTTTATCTAGTTTTTAGTAGTTTTGTTTGTTTTGTGCATTTCGTGTTGCAGTTTTTGTTTGCAGGATGGATATGTTGGAAGCTTCTTGATGGTCAAATATTTCGAGTTGGATAACTCACAGGCTTGCTAATGACCCAATGTGCTTATTGCATATTTTATTCCGTGGTATCTTTTAACTATTTCTTTTTCCCATTTTCTTTACTTTGAAGTTCATTTTTCATTACATTGAGGACAATGCAAAACTTAAGTATGGGGGAGGGAAGAAAATAGGAAAATGATACGCATTTTTATTTTTTTAGATAACTTTTGGATACAAGTGATTAGAAGAAATTCGCCCTTGATGGTCTAATGTTTTTCGCACGTTATTGATAATTAAAATACATAATTTGGGATTTCAATGGTAAAAGGAGGTTTTTGAAAATTTTTTAGATTTGAACCAAATTACTGAAATAATTCATTTTGGATTCGATAGCATTTTCTAGCATGCATAATAGCCTTTTTTCCCACATTTTTGTGAGGTTTCTTTTTGTATGAAACATCTTTTGTTTTATATTTGCTATGAGTGTGCCGGTGATTATGTCGATTCTAGAACTTGTACTAGTTATGCATTACGGTTAAAATCACTTTCGAGTGATCTAAATATTTTCAAGTGATAAGAGGCATTTTAGGAATAACCAAATGGCCTTCCATTTTTACATCTAATGATATATTAGCTGACCACTTCGGTTAGTTAACCACCCACATGGACCCATTTTGTTAGTGCTCATTTTTAGCACTAGATACCCCTAGTTACACCTTCCGAGCCATTCCTTTTTCGTTTTTGATAAATCCAGAAAAATACAAAAATATTTTACACCTTTAAACCTTAGCCAACCCTTATCAAGTCTAATGGTTTGTTGCTAGTTGTTTGGAATGATTGGATTGTTTTTGATGATTATGAGTTAGTTACACTTTGTCATTCATGTGTGCCATTTCGACAAAGACGAAGGATGCATACTTCTTATTTGTATTTTTGTGGTAATGCTTATGCGAAGTGTGGGGGAGTTGTGATGATATAAAAAAAAAAAAAAAAAAAAAAAAAAAAAAAAAAAAAAAAAAAAATTATAGCCAATGTGCTACATTATTATGAAGATGAAGGAAGATGAAGTATGTTTGAGTTATCGATTAGCCAATGTGCTAAGACGTGATATATATATATTTGATAATCGATATGAGGAAGAGGAGTAATAATCATTTTTCGGGATTGTGGTTTGTATGATGACTAGCACCATGGAGGTTTGGACTTGATTTTATTTTATTTTAAACCAATTTCATTAACTATCCCATGCCTTATCCATACCTATTATGAACCCATAGCCTTATCGTTATAACCCGAATAAAAGACCTCTTTGATGAATTTATTTTCTTTGTTTTGATACTTGTACAAGCTTATGGTAAAAAGCATTGATCATGACTAGGCATTGAGTGATATACCCACCAATATATGAGTGTTGAGTGAAATCTTAAAGCCACTTGTGAGGTATCCTAGTTATGTTATCTATAGTGTTTGGTTCATTTTTAGAAAATTTTCTCATATTATAAGCAAAATAATAATTATCTTTTATGGTAATTGTTACATTTTCTGAAACATGGTGTTAGGGACCATTGAAATCAATCTTTGCAAATGTTTGACCTACTCGAGGGCGAGTAGAGCTTAAGTGTGGGGGAATTTGATAACGTCTAAAATGAACATGTTTTTAGTAGCGTTATTGTCAGTTTTGTGCATGATATTCGGCTATATTTACTCATAACTATTGCAAAAGTGCAAAGATGCGTCTTGTGTATGTATATGTAGCCAGGTATTGCGAATATTGAAGAAATGAAGTTTTTATGCACATTTGGAAGCGTCTAAAGGAAGGAAGTTGAGATTGGAAGCTTGTGGACTCAATGATATGGAAGCGTAGTGATTTCGAAGCATCTACAGCAAGGAAAGATCAAGTTTGGCTTTGGAAATCATCAACATAAGCAAAGAACGAAGCGTAAAGGGAAAAGTCAGCAAAAAGTCAAAAGGAGCAAAACCCAGCCGTTCGGTCGCAACCCGCAACCGGATCCGGCTGGGCTAATGGTCAAAGCTGTGACCGATTCGGTCGACAGAGAAACCGATCCGGTTTCTGGCACTGCAGTTACACAATTCGCATTTATTGTTGTCTTAACTCCCCATAATCATTAGAGTCCGATCATTTCTTGATATTAACTTGGAGAGAACGTTTTTTTGGGCAGTTAAGCAAGTGCTTTGGCTATTTAAAGGTCCTAGTACTTGTATACTAAGTGTGACACAACAAATAGAGTATTAGTTTACATCAAAACATATACTTACCCATTTATTTCAACCCAAAAGCTTGGTAGTTACTAGAAAACGTCCAGAAGCAAGGAAGGAACCATTCTTGTCCATTGTTTCGGTAGTTTGGAGTTGTGCGGTGATCCTAGGTGATTGGAGGCACGTGGTTGCTACATTCCACGATTTCTAATTCTTGTAATCACAAAAGATTAGGTATTCTATGAACTTTGTTATGGAAATCTATTCTCTTGAATTGTTTGAATTACTTTGTTATGACTTGTGTTTAGATATGATTGTTTTCATGGAGTAGTTTGTGTTATACTTGTGTGTTGGAATGTGATTAATCATAATAATGTTCTCAAAATGTGATGCATGTATATATGATCTTGTTTAAATGAGTTTGTTGGAAAAATACTAGTCTTGGATTGATTTGTCAATAAAACATGTTTTAAGAAAAAGGACCGAAAGGATTTCTCTTGTGTTTTATTCCAAAAAGTGTTGTGACAAACTAGTATGGGGATATGGTGATTGACATCCACCATGTTTTGCTTATTAAAACAAGACTAGGAACGTTTTCATCACGAAGGGTCGAAAGATTCGTAAGAACAAATTTAATGAGAGCATGTTGCAAACAAATGGAATTTTTATAGGATAATCATTGGGATAAGGACCGAAAGGATTACCTAAATGTTTTTGTTCTTAGAATGATTTTTACAAACAAATACCATGGTTGGGGAATCATTTGCTTATGATTTGTGCATCATAATAAGAGTATACACCAAACCTTTATGAACATTATCTATGGTTGATTATGAGACTTCACACAAGTATCTATTTTTATTCTTGATTCGTATTTTCACTAGAACACTTATTCGAGAGAGCCTTGACAAGCTTTCTTGTTAGAAACTTTTTAATAAAATCTATTTCAAAACAAAAATCCCTTGGGACGATCTCGACTTACCAAAACGTTACTATTGCGGACGAGTATACTTGCTCGTATGTGTTAAAAGGTTATACGGTTAATTCGTGATTATAAATTTTTAAAACTTGCACCAACCGGAGCACATCATACACTGATCACAAAAGTCTTCAACACATCTTAGATCAAAAGATCACCCTTGAGTAGAAAACTCATGAGAAGAATTATCCTACTCACGATCTAGAACTCAGTGATTATGACTACCAGATTCGTTACCATCCCGGAATGGCGAACGTTGTTGCCGACGCCTTGAGTAGAAAAGATCACCCTAAGCCACTTAGAGTGAGATCACTGGGAATGGTAATCAATTCACCCCTACCATCTAAAATTCTTGAAGCTCAGATCGAAGCTCTTAAAGAAGAAAACAGGCTGAATAAGAAGATTTATGGCATGCCGGAGAACGAAAATGGATTTGTGAAAAGATCGGGCGGAACGTTATGTTTCATAGATCGAAGTTGGATTCCACTCTACGGAGGTATCCGAGAACTCATCATGCATGAATCACATAAATCGAAATATTCCATACATCCTGGTCCCAACAAGATGTATCAAGATCTAAAACTTTTATACTGGTGGCCAAATAAGAAGGTTGATATCGCCGAATATGCCAGTAAATGCTTGACATGTTTGAGAGTCAAAGCAGAGCATCAAAAGCCGTCAGGATTGTTAACCCAACCGGAACTTCCAGTATGGAAATGGGAAAGGATCACAATGGATTTCATTACAAAGTTACCGAGAACTTCTAATGGTTCTGATACCATTTGGGTCATTGTAGACCTTCTCACGAAATCCACTCATTTTCTGCCTATCAAGGAGAACGACGAGATGATTACGCTAGCTAGGTTGTACATCAAGGAGATTATTTCTCACCACGGTGTACCGATCTTTATCATATCTGATCGAGATAGCCGATTCACCTCGAGATTTTAGCAAACACTCCAAAACGCCATGGGTACCAAATTGGATATGAGTACCGCATACCATCCTCAAATAGATGGACAAAGTGAAAGAACGATTCAAACTCTGGAAGACATGCTGAGAGCATGTGTGATCGATTTTGGAAAAGGATGGGATAAGCATTTACCCCTGGCAGAATTCTCCTACAATAACAGTTACCACGCCAGCATTAAAGCCGCTCCTTTTGAAGCGCTTTATGGAAGAAAATGCCGATAGCCTGTTTGCTGGGCAGAAGTTGGAGAAGTACAACTCACAGGCCCTGATATTGTCCAGGAGACAACTGAAAAGATAATGCAAATCAAGCAACGACTACAAGCAACTCGAGATAGACAAAAGAGCTACGCAGACGTCAGGAGAAAACCAATGGAATTCCAAGTCGGAGATCGAGTTATGTCAAAGTATCACCCTGGAAAGGAATGGTCAGGTTTGGAAAGAGAGGAAAACTCAAACCTCGATACGTAGCACCGTTCAAAATTTTGCAAAGAATTGGTCCAATGGCATATAAGCTTGAACTTCCAGAAGAGCTTAGTCGAGTACATGACACTTTCCATGTTTCGAATCTTAAAAAGTGTCTATCGGATGAAACCTTAGTCATACCCCTAAAGGACATACAACTCAAAGACAAACTTAGCTTTGTAGAAGAACCCGTTGAGATCATGGACAGGGAAGTCAAGAGGCTTAAGCAAAGCCGCATTCCTATCGTTAAAGTTCGATGGAATCATAAGAAACGAGGTGCAGAGTTCACCTGGGAGCGCGAGGATGTAATACGTTCCAAGTATCCCAACCTGTTCATCTAACCACTCATGACAACCTCTGCGAGTTAAACCGCGGGACGCGGTTCTCTTAAGGGGTAGTTACTGTAAGCTTCTGGAAAATTTCAATGTACTTAAGACTTTAATCGGAAATAAAGCACGATTTACATCATCATGAAATTTTCTAATTATCACATTTGCATATCATTTGGCATATGCATGATCAACGCAACTTGAGCGTTCATAAATATACCGTTGTGATCAGAATGAAATTTCCCACGATCCCGATATTCTTAAAATGTAATATATATATATATATATATATATATAATAATAATAATAATAATAATAATAATAATAATAATAATAATAATAATAATAATAATAATAATAATAATTTTTAAATATACGAAATAAATGGAAATAAAAATACAAAAATATCGGATTGGGCCTAGAATTTTTATTGGGCCTCGACACAAGCCCAACTCGCACGATACTCTCATTGGGCCTCATCCGAAAACCCATCAAGCCCGTTACACACATTGGGCCTCATATATAAATGACCGAACCAAGTGAGCCCAAAACCCCTTAGAATTTCGTGGGCCTCGTCATTCCTACCGAGCCCAACACCACACCATTTAATCTCTTTAGTAATATTTGTTCTTCAATTTTTTTTGTGTAACTGGTCGAGAACCAAAAGCCACCACAACAAAATATATCACAAGTCAAGTTCAAAACTAAGTTCATCCCCCCTCTTCCCAACATCTTGAGTAGCGTGTAAGAGTAAACAAAGCCAAAAACCATACTTTGAGCCACCCTAATCCAATTTAATAATGCCTAAAGCATTGACCCTCTATTTGACTTCCATAACCAAATGATATTATGTTCCAAGTGAAGTGACTATACCTAGTTTTGCCTCCTCATCGTAGAACCGAAACATGCATGCTCAATACAAACAAAACCAAACTTAGAAAGCTAGAACTACCTAGCTTCAAATAAAGAGAATGCCATACTTGTTTTTCCTATAAACTAGCACATATATTGGTCATTTACACTTCACACAACTCACAATCACCCTCAACTTGTATCCAAAGAAAATCGTCCACTGTGGGAAAACCATTCGAGAGGCATAGGAGGAAAAGGGAACTCGTTGCCTAACCAAGAGAACTAGGAAGATTTTGGGGTAACTCGTGGTGGATATAAGGAGAACAAGGGGTCTCAATATTGTCCATACTCGTTCATATCGTTACTCTCATCTCCACTTTTCGAAGAGTAGTAAGTCTTTCTAAACCATTTCATAATTTCTCTATTTTGTTACACTCGTATATCAGATGTAAACAAGTAAACGCACCTTAGGTCTTTTATTTCTTCGTATAACATGGAAATACCACCCCACGACACTTGCTCACTCACTACTTAGCTCATTATCTCGTTATGTTGGAATCACTCCTAAACCATAATCAAGTGTCAGTAATTAATATGTAATAGTTAGCTTTATTATGGCCTTTATGTTTGCAATTAGCCTTAGGCTTATGTAGAAGGCCCATAAGCCTAGGCCTTAGTCCATTAAAGAAAGGATGGAAACTAGGAGTGTTGCCCTAGCTTTCCTCCTATAAATACTCTTGTAAACCTTCATTTGAAGGTTGGTTGTTCAAGTTATTTTCTCTCATACACTCTACGCCTAAACCGTCTTTTATATCGTGTGTGTGTATGTGAATCTTGTTCAATCGCCTTATCTCTTTCTATATTACTTGTGTTTGTAAAACTAGTGACCTAACAGTGGTATCAATCGCCTAATAGTTGGGTGAACGTATTGTTTGAAGTGAGTTTTGGTCTCACGCATAACGTACGGTACCATATCTTTGGTTAGCTTAAAAACGCATTTTTTACACTTTTTAATCCAAGATTCTTGTACTTTCAATGTTATAAGGTGTTAAACGAACGTTTTTTGGCAAAAAGTTTGGAACTTTATGCGTGGATCATTGTTTTTGAACTAGTTTTTATTCGTGGGTGTAGTTCTACGCGTAACTGTTTTAGAAGGTTTGGTTTATCAAATTTCACATTCTTGTGTTATTTGGTGATCTTGAAGCTATTTCATCACACAAAAACTGGTTTAGAAACATCTTTGAGCAATATCAAATTTACGAGTAAACCTTCGCGTAGTGAAACCCTAAAACTACGCGTAAGTATTTCCTTGGTTTGATCTTCGTTTTCGTGGTTTACTCCGTGTTTTCTTGCTTGGATAAGCCTGAAAATAAGTCGACTTTGGATATCTTTTGCACTGTGAAGTGTAAAAGATCACTTGGGATAAAACCCTAAAATTACGCATAAGCATAAGCTTACGCGTAGAAATCCTACGCATAAGATTTTTCTTACGCCTAAGCATAGTCTTACGCATAAGATAATCCTACGCCTAACTTTCTACGCCTAACTTTTGTCTACGCATAACTTTAGCGTCTTTTCCCTACTTACGCGTAAGCTAAATTCTACGCGTAACTTCTAATTGTTACGCGTAACTTTGGTGTTTTTACGCATAAGTGCTACTTGGTTATTGTGATTTCTACGCCTAAGGATACTTCTTCAACAAAGGTTCATTCGACTACAAAGATCCATTTTTACCAACACAAGTTTTCAACATGTCTCAACCACCATACTCTAACTATTTCCCTTACACTTATCCTCAACGACAACAACAACTAAGTCCACAACATCAACAATGGAATCAACAACAAGCAATTTATCAACAACAATTTAATCAACAACATACTCCACAACTTGGAGCAATTCCTCCACCACAAATGGTTCAAACACCGCCAAGTCTTCAAGTTCAACCCTACACAAATGACTTCAATCAACATCCATCAAGGAACACTATGAAGGAACTCACTTGGTTTGCAAAGATGTGTGAAGCTTTAAGCAAGAGATGAACAAATGAACATTGCTACTGTTGCAGAATTGAATCCTCAAGAACTTCTACACTATGAAGCAGATGAGCTTGCAATGCAATATATCCTTTTAGGATTACCTAACCCAATTCTTCGAAGTGTTGATGCTCAAAAGACTGCAAAGGAAATGTGGGACCATATTCATCTTCTTATGGAAGGATCTGTACTCAATCAGGAGGATTTGGAATCCAAAATTTACTTGGCTTATGAACACTTCATGATTGAACCTGGAGAGACACTAGAGTCTTATCATCATCGATTTTCAGACATCATCAATGATTTGGATAAACACAACATCATCATGCCAAGAATTGCAGTGGATTGTTGTATGATTACTTGAAGCCTCATGAGAAGGAAGTTGATCGGGAAAGGATTCTCCGTGCTCAAATTGCTCCACCTACACATCCGGAAAATCAACAACTTGCCTTATATGCTCAACAAAGTTATCCTCCTCAACAAGCAACTCAACCAACTGCCTCAGTCACACCAAACGATCAATCACAACAACCTCAACAAAATCAATTGGTTCCTTACAACAACAACAATGATCAAGCACTTCATAGTCAAACTAATGAGGAATCCGATCCGTTCGAAGCATTGCAACAGGGATTTGTTATGATTGCTAATGCTTTTAGCCGTTATACCAACAAATCCAACAATCGTATTCGTTCCTCATCCAATACACGAAATCAGGCTGTTGTGAACAATGGACGAGTTGATGTTCAGAATCGTGGTTATGGTCGTCAAATGGGAGGTGGTCAAGGGTTTAATGCTATGGGTAGGAATAACAACAGAGCTCCAGTGGTGGAACAGGGAAATGCTCAGAATGGGTTGAATGGTCTTCGATGCTACAATTGCAATGAGAAGGGACACCTGGCTAATGCATGCCCAAAGCCAAGGACTAGGGGCAGTGCTTATTTCAAAGAGGCTCTTCTTTTGGCTCTTAAGGATGAAGCTGGTGGATCTCTCACAAACAAAGAACAGAGCTTTATGGCAGATGCAGACTCAGATGATGATATGGAGGACTTGCAGGCCAATGCAGCTGTTATGTTGATGGCTAATATGCATGAGTTACACATGAGTGACACAGGCCCAGTGTATGACACTGATGGCTTGTCTCAGTTACCCGAACAAACCATCATCATATCTGAACTAATATCTCCGCCAATATCTGAATCCGGCACGGCTCAGACTGTTCAAAATGAGTCATCTACATCTCATTCTGACGATTTTAAATAAACCCTATAGTTACATTTGACGATCAAGATGACCTTATGGTTTCCTTTGATAATCAAATTGACTCCGTGGTTGTACTTGAGGATCTAAATAATGATCATGTTGTGACTCACGTTGAGAAAGCCGAACTGTTGCCTCATCCAGATTTTGTTCGTTTAATTCAAGACCATCAAATCAAAATGGAGGAATGTTATGCATTAAATAAGGAATTAAAAAGCAAAAATGCACTGTTAACCAAGGATTTTGAATGCTTACAAATGCAACTCAACTTTTTCAAAACTCAAGAAAACCGTGAAAAAGGTTTTGAAGCCGCTTTTGCTAAATCTCATCAAAACGAAAAATATTTAGAGAGACAGATGCGTGATCTAGCCGCCTCGAAGAATGCTTTGTTGTCTGAAATAGAACAACTGAAACATGAACATAAAAATCAAATTAACGCTCTCACCTTGGAAAATCAAAAAGCTAAGGCTGAGTTGTTAACTTGTCAAAAACAGTTCTCCGCATACAAAAAGCATTCAACGAATCGGGTAGATGACCTTCTTGAAGAAATTATCGGCTTGCAAAACAAAATTAAAGAGTTTAAAACTGTTGTTTACAAACATGGTGAATCAGTAATAGCTATTGAAAAGTTTACTTTAAAACCCAATCCAAAAGGATATGGACCAAATCTAGCTGATTACAAACCAAAGGTTTCACTAAAAACATTCAAACCAAATCCTGAAGTTTCCAGTGCAGAATATAAAATTAATGATACTGTTATGAGTGTTGTTGAATATCATCGTCAAGAGGAATTAGATGCAGAAGACGAGAGTCGATCAAAATTAAAAACTGTTGTTTACAACAAACCTTTTAATTATTCAAAACCGGTCACTTTCGTCACACCAACGGATTCTTCTAACACACCAAGGGTTATCATCAAAACACCTGAGTCTTCTAATGTTAATCCCCAACCAGATTATGCACAAACTTATGGTCCTTTACCTTCCATCAGTGAAGTAAACTCAAAACCTGAAAATCGAAAAATTCTTAGATATTTTGACATTTTCATGGCTGACCTCAAAATTTTACAACATGAGATAGAATATCGTTCTGAAATCAAAATTGATCATTTTCAATCGCCTCTGGCGTGAGAACAAAGAGACATTTTTCAGAAAAATCTTTTACCTAACGTTAAAAATTTGAAAAGTTGTGCATTATCTTGGGAAAAGGATTTTCATAAGGAACTTGGAGTGATGAAGGTAGTTTTCGAGAAAACTGAAACATCTATTTCTAATACTAAACGTAAAAAGAAAATGTTGAGAAAAGATGTTGATCGACTCTTGAAAGATGTTATCTGTGCTGATATCCATAATGTTGTGTTACTCCATTCTTTGCCACATGCATCTGATTATATCTCTGCTGATAATGTTGACTCTGTGGTAACTGTTGAGAATACTGATAAGATGCTTCAAATCGAGTCTTTAAAAGCTGAAAATGAACGATTACTTAACGAACTTTACAATGCAAAACGTCATCTTAATTGGTGTGAAAAAGATATTCACAATCAACAACTTGGTTTTCAAAAGAAAATCGCTCAGTTGCAAACAAAATCTTTTGATCCTAAAATTGAGCAACTGGATGATCAAAACGTGTTTTTGAAAAGTCAAATCTCAAAATATGAATAAGAACTTGTAAAATTTAAACAGGAATATGGTGTCATATTTGATTTACTCAATAAGACTCGTCATGAAGCATCAAACGAACTTGATCACTATCTTGCTCACACTAGAGAAGTCATGAATTTTGCTGGTAACATTCGTTCTGAAAATCAAGATTTGATTCACACTATCTCTAAGTTAAGAGAAATGTTAGGAAATTATGAACAACTTCCGCCAACCATCATTAAGAGATTAGCACCTGTAACACTTAGTAATCGTGCACCTAGAATCCCTACTGCCAAATCACAAGTTGCTAACGTGCTTCCTTCTACTGAAACAGGAATAGTTGCGTCTTTTCCAAACATCCGCACTTCACAGCCTAGGAGCACTTAATCGAAGAATAGGAAGTTGCGACCTAAGAAAAGATCAATAAGGAATGCTAAAGTAGAAGAACACCCTAGGACTATGATTAAGACTCACGTTGCTTCCACTATAGATGTTGCGTCTGGCAAATGTAATAGAAATAGTGATGTAATGAATGCTAAACCTTTAAGAACTTTTGATATTCAGTCTGATGCACCTTGTGTTATTTGTCGTAAAAGTATGAATTCTGATTGTCATGACAAATGTGTTGCTAAAGCTACAATCTCTCGTTTACGGAATCCTAAGAATCGGAATACTTCTATGCCCACTAGTTCTTCTAAGTCAGTGCTTGGTAGACCGCCTTCTTTAGATTCTAAGGCAAACATTGTTGTCCCTGTAGCTCCAGTTTCACCTCCTAAGAATGTAGTACCACCTAGTGCATTCACTAAGACTAAAGCAAAGAGTAGTTATAGATGGCAGAAATGGATATATAACACACTAGGATTTAAATGGATGCCTAAAATCATGAATGTGTGCATGTCTAATATACCTGCTTCGGAACCCTCTAACATTTCGGGTTCCACATCTACTTCTATTCCATCTGTGTCGTCTGTGTGTAATGCAGGTGATACAGATCATTCTCTGGATTGTTGATAGCGGATGTTCCCGACACATGACAGGCAACCTTAAACTGTTATCAAACTTTATTGCAAAGTTCATTGGCACTGTCAGGTTCGGGAATGATCACTTCGCAGCTATCATGGGCTACGGAGATTATGTCAATGGGAACATCGAAATCAGAAGGGTTTACTATGTGGAAGGCCTCGGTCACAATCTGTTTTCAGTAGGTCAGTTTTGTGATGGAGATTTGGAGGTGGCTTTCCGGGAGAAAACTTGTTTCATTCGTGATCTACAAGGAAATAACCTTATGTCTGGCTCGCGTAATTCTAGTCTCTACACTATCTCTATGCAAGACATAGTTGCTTCATCTCCCATCTGCTTACTTTCAAAGGCAACATCTACAAAATCCTGGCTATGGCACCGTCGTCTCTCACATCTAAACTTTCAAACCATCACCAACCTTGCTCGACACAAACTTGTTGAAGGTCTCCCACGATTCCGGTATTCAAAAGATCACCTTTGCTCAGCCTGTGAACAAGGGAAAAGCACTCGTGCTCATTTTCCTTCAAAGGTGGAACACAGCTCTCAGCATGTGCTTCATCTTCTTCACATGGATTTATGTGGCCCGATGCGCGTGCAAACGATCAATGGCAAACGCTACATCTTAGTAATTGTTGATGACTACTCACGATGGACCTGGGTCTACTTTCTTCGAAGCAAAGACCAAGCTCCACAAATGATCATCACCTTTCTCACGAAAATTCAAGTTCAGCTCCGGAACACCGTCCGCCAAATAAGAACAGACAAAGGAACTGAATTTGTTAACCAAACCCTTCGTGAATTTTATGAGAAAGTGGGAATTCAGCATCAAACATCTATTGCACGTACACCAGAACAAAACGGAGTTGTTGAAAGACGAAACCGAACGTTAGTGGAAGCTGCAAGAACAATGTTAATCAATGCTAAACTTCCAGATTACTTGTGGGCAGAAGCTGTATCTACTGCATGCTAGACTCAAAACCGTTCTATGATCACAAAACGTCACAACAAAACACCTTTCGAGCTTCTCCACAACCATAAACCGAATCTCAAACACTTTCATGTATTTGGATCCCTTTGCTATCCGAATAATGATCGTGATGATTTTGGAAAGCTCAAAGCCAAAGCTGACATTGGAGTCTTTATTGGATATTGTGAGAATTCTAAAGGTTACCGGATCTGGAATCGTCGTACAAAACAGGTGATGGAAACGATTCATGCTCATTTTGATGAACTTACGGAAATGGCTTCTGAGTATAACAGCTTAGAACCCGGTCACAACCGTTTAAACTTCCCTCAACCCCCATCATCAGCTGAACAAAGCCCCCAGCTAACTCGTCAACAAATGGAAAGGTTATTTGCTCCTCTGTTCAATGACGATATTGATGAACGTGCTCCAGGTGTATCCGCTGTTTCCGCTGCTCAACCTGATAATATTCC
>BPTQ01000006.1:165616310-165634845 GCA_019973895.1 Chrysanthemum seticuspe
TTCTTTAACATCTCGAGGACTTCATGAAAAGGAACTCAGATTCGTAGGACGCACCAGTCGCAGACTTTTTCGCTAATCAAGTTTTGGTCTTAGGAAGCCTATGGTCTAGGGGTTCAATTACCAAGGGAACTACATAGCCTCCTAAGAAAATCGGAGTCTCTCCACCCAAAGTCAACCAGCGCTGATTATTGCCCTCGTATCTATTTGCCGTTTCTGTTATAGACCAGACGATCGACAATCTATGTACTCTCTGGGTTATTATGAAGCCATAAACCATCCCAGGTGATTAAAGGGTACATTTAGTCGCAGATCGAAGAACCATACTCAGTAACCACACCGTATTCATAGTGTCCAAAAGTAAGGTTTAAACAAATTGTTAAGTTCCCGTATAAACCTGACTGAGTTCTTTTATGGTGCCCCACTAACTTCAATCACCCCGTGGTATTTTCTTGAGTCAGTCCAAATATGCCCTTGAATTGTTAAACAAATTTGGAATGAAAACCTGTGATACTTATGCCACACCAATGACTCATACCAAGAAGCTAGACGCTGATTTACATGGGAAATTAGTGGACCCTACCAAATACCGAAGTATTATTGGGTCTCTCATGTATCTAACAGCTAGCAGACCAGATATTGTCTTTGCCGTTTATCTATGCTCCCGTTATTAGTCGCGACCAACTGAAACCCACCTCTCTGAGGCTAAAAGAATCCTCCGATACATCAAGGGAACCATTAACTTGGGGATCTGGTATCCGAAGGATTCTGGTTTTGAACTAATCGCTTTTTCAGACGCTGACCACGCAGGATGCTTAGACTCAAGGAAAAGTACTTCAGGAGCTCTACAATTTCTTGGTGATAAACTGGTGTCTTGGCAATCAAAGAAGCAGGATTGTACATCGCTGTCATCAACCGAAGCAGAATATGTAGCCATGTCCGCGTGTTGTGCTCAAGTCATATGGATGAGAACACAACTCAAAGACTATGGTTACGTATTTGACAGAATCCCGATGTACTGCGACAATCGGAGTGCCATAGCGATCTCGTGCAACTCAGTTCAACACTCGAAATCAAAGCACATCGATCTTCGCTATCATTTCATCAAGGACCACGTGGAACAGGGTACCGTTGAATTATACTTTGTGGGTACAGAATACCAATTGGCAGATCTACTCACCAAAGCCTTGCCTCCCGCTAGGTTTAATGAGTTGGTCCACTGGATTGGTATGAGGTGTTTGACTCAAGAGGAATTGGATGACCTCCTAAAACAGTCTTAAAAACCTGTCAAACACCAAAATCTCTTTTGTAAATAATTTTTCAAAAACAAAATACAAAAATATAAAACCTGATAAAACAACAAAAATATTCTTCTCATCTAATTTTCTTTCAACATGGCAAGTACATTTCTTCCATCAACACTTTAATCTTTCAAAATTCAGTATTTTTCCAATCAAGTGTTGAGGGGGAGAAAATTATCACTTAACTGTTTCAAAACATATGTGTACTTGCATGTTATCATATCCCGGTTGTTTCTTTTATCAATGGTGGTAAACTTTTCTGGCTAAATGACACTCCTCAGACTAAAATTTATAACCTTTCATTAGTTTCTTAAGTCGAGGGGGAGTGTCGTCAAGTTTCTTTCTCAAAATCTTTGTTTGGTAACCAAAATGGAAGTTAAATGGCTTTGTATGAAAAAGGAAAAGGTGGAGGGACCAAAACTGTCAAAACATTAAAGTCATTTTAATAAAACCACTCTCCACCTAACTATTCCATCACATTTATTACTTACACCTAAAAGATCCTACGCCTAAAAATCGTTCATCCAATCTGTGTTTTTGATCATCAAACTGTAAGTGGATTAATGTTTCTAACATGTTTTTAAACATTGGTTTTGATTTTCAAATGAATCCAACGGTCAAATCTACTTATATGGGTGATTTTGTGTTCTTCGCATACGCGTAAGAACACATGATCATGTGTTATGTGTTTGTGGCTAAAATGATAATGTCAAAATGTTTTAATAACATCAATGATATGTTTTCTATTCTCAAAACAAACCCATAAACTCAAATTGAATGATTTTCAAAATTAGGGTTTATGCGTGATTTTGGGTGTTTTCAAATGTGTATGTTTCTGGTCAAAAATATTGTTGTGTTATGTTTATATGATGATGAATTGATGATATCCAGGTTCTATAACAACCCAGAAACACTGATTTACTCAGAATTAGGAATTAAGGTTTAAAGTTCTAAAGCTTGGGTATTTTTTATTCATCACAAATTGAGTGTTAAAACTTGGTTATTAGACTCTTATAACGTCTAAGACCTACCAGAAAAAGTTTGGTGCAATTTCCATGGTTAGAAATCTTATGCGTAATTCATAACCCTTAGGGTTTTGACCTACGCGTAAGTGTTTCTACGCATAAATGATTAACAAGCTTTCATGCCATGATTTGATTTTAGAATGAATATATGTGTTAAGATTGATGATATGATGGTTTTATTTCAGGCTTGCTACGCATAAAATTCAGAATCAAGGTTGATTGTTACTCTACGCATAAGGATTACCTTACGCGTAGGCAGTTATGCGTAAGAGAAATCCTACGCGTAACTACTACGCATAAGGTTCTACAATGGGACTACGCGTATCCTGTGAAGGATATGCGTAAACAGTGACTCTACGCATAAGGTCTACTCTTACGAGTAAGCCTTACGCGTAAGGTCTTTATACGCCTACGCGTAAGCCCTACGCATAAGGCCCCCTTTCCTACGCGTAACTTTTCTTACGCGTAAGTTAGGATCCTACGCGTAAGCTTTTATCTACGCGTATATCATTTCTGTTTACGCTTAACTTTGCCAAATCTACGCCTAAGCCTGGATTGACCTTCATTATGAATTGTTACGTGTACAAACTTGTTAATAAACAAATCATATCGTCACGAATCCAATAATGTCACTAATAAACTTAAAACGTTTGATATGTTGTGAACTATAAGTGATAACATAAACTTTAAAACTTAAAGTTAACTAACTCACGAAAAATTTCACGATGTTATTGGACTATTGGACAAACAAGTGACTTAGGACTCGTAACAATCATTGACACTGTACAGTCAATAAGTAGACAATAAAACCTTCTGTTGACTAACATTATGTCTTTCGATATGTTGGTTCTTTTGGCTAATGTTATTTCAGATCACGACATGGCTGCTCAAATGAATGTGGATGCACCAGAAGTTCTCACAATTGCTGACATCTTCCCCAATGGCTATCCTAGAAAGATTGGAAAGAACAACCTTAGGGTTGACTTTGAAACCCTCACATGCTCAGAATCTTCTTGTCTCATTGCTGTGGATATTCTAAGGAATCATCCTTACCAGAACATGCTCTCACACTCTGCTACTGTACCGGAAATCTACATTCAGTAATTCTGGAATTCTATGCAGAGGATCACAGGTCAAAGTGCAGTGACAGTGACACTTAATCACAAACAAGTCACCATCACTCATGCTAACTTACGGGCTGTTCTTCTCATTCCTGAAATCGAGCTAACTGACTTCTTTGCCACACCTACTGAAGAGACAATTCTGCAATTTCTTCTTGACATTGGCTATGATGAAGCTTCAGGGGTTGTTACTAAGCATTCTCACGTGGAGCTTAAGAACATTCCTCAACCGTGGAGAACCCTCTACATCATCATTACCAAGTCTGTTTCTGGTCGTGACAGTGGTTATGAGCATCCAAAGCTCATGGAACTGCAAATCTTCTGGTCTCTGATCAATAAGAAGGACATCGAAATCGAAGCACTGATATGGGAGGACATGATGCTATTTCACAAGAAGCTTGGCTCAAAGATTCCCTATGTCAGATACACAAAGCTTTTGATCCAGAGAGCACTTGGACTTAATCCTGATATCCCCATGAGGCTCAATGACCCCGATAATCACGACTTGTTGTCCGAACCTATCCTTTCTATCAGAATCAAGGAATCGACAACTAAGAAGCAGGGTGCCGTGCTGCCTGATCACCTTCTATCTAAAGAAATCAAGAAGCTTGAAACGTACAAAAGGTATCTAGTAGCAGTAAAAGAAGGCAAAGTTGGTCATCTTGATGAAAAACCTTCAGGAACTCCTACTCGGAGAACCAGAAGAGGAAGTGCTGGAAGTGCAGTAAGTTCTGAAAGTTATAGGAAGCTTCCTGAAAGGAATCCTCCTCGTAAAAGGATTGTTCCTGTAAAGGAAGCTGAACCTATTCCCACACCTGAACCGCAAAGAAAGCTTTTGGACGAAAGCTCTGAAGGTACTGACACAGATGAAGAGATTACCTACTCTGAAACTGCAAAGGATGACAATTCTTCAGTACCAAAACCTCCAAGTCCTCAAGCTGATAAAGGAAAAGGGAAGACTCCTGCACTTGTGCCCTATGATGAAAGCTCTGAAGAAGAAGAAGAGCTACTGGATCAATCCTACAGGAAGAAATTTAAATTCGTCAGACACCTTCAAAAAGCTGAAGAATTTGCAAAAGACCAAATGGGTGGCCCCGGAGGATCAAGTGGTGCTGCCCACTCTTCACCAGATCCTGATGCGGTTAATCGACCCGATAAGGGATCTGGTGCCACCACTCTTGTGCAACAACAAAAACTTGTGGAGGATACTATCGAATATGAGTTTGAGAAACCTGAAACTGAGAAGTCTGAGAAAGATAAAGATGTTGATTATGACAAGCTGCTTCTGGAAAGTCCTACACGTTCACAGAAGGAAACTTCTGAACCGCCCAAGGACCCCGAGTCTCCTCATGTCTCTTCCTCATCAGATTCTTCATCTCACTCCTCACCACCACCATCAAAGAAATCAACCAAATTAACATCCAAATCTGTGAAGAAACCACCTCGATCTTGGATTTCTCATACTCATGAAAGAATTGTGAAAGCTGTCCAACAAGTCAGAAAGAAGGACATGCTCTACAGAAAACTGAATTGGTTTGCTGACCAAATACAGTACTTAAATGATGAGAATGACAAGATGCAGAAAGAAAGGGAATTCGTTCAGAAGTTCATGAAAAGTCATCGTCAAGAGGAACTGAACGAAATGATCGAAGGTTACACTAAAAAGTACCTTCTGGATATCGTTCCTAAAGTCACAAAGGAAATGTTTACCAGACAACTATATCCGAATCTTATGCAGATAGCCAAGCAAACTATAAGATCAACACCTTTAACCGTCACAATCAATCCATCTGATCCTGTAGTTTTCTCGGATAATGAATTGGTAGCCAAGCTCATCACACAAATGTCTAAACGATCTGGGACATTTAATTCTGATGAAGGAAAGCTGTTTCAAGCATTGCTGGACTACCAACTCAAAGAAGCATGTAGATTCGAAGCAGAAAGGCCTAAACGTCCTAGAGACGATGAAGATAAGGATCAGGATAAGCATGATAAAGCTAAACGTCAGAAGAAGTCTGGTGAATCATCTTCTATGTTACCTCCTCTCCAACGGACTCCTACTCAACAAAGGTCTCCTCCTCGTTCTTCTACAGATAAACCTCAGGACGATTCCGAGTTACCACCCCTGACTCAGAAAACCGGTGATCACTTTGAGTACACGGGTGGTGACAATGAAGAGGTCCTTGAGCCCCTACAACAACCCACCTCTCCCAAACAAGTTAAGAAACCAGAATCATCATCTAGGCCAAAACAAAAGAAGAAGAAGGCGCCCATGGCTGACGTCGTATCATGGCTAGATGACGATAAAACAAAGGAATTTGAATGGTTCTCGACACTTGTTAACTCAACTCCCTACCCTGAAGAAGGTCAAGATCTGGTAGACGGTAATACATTAGAGCATGCTAAGATTATGCAAGAAAAGTTCCACGTGAAGAAGATGACGAAATCCGAGTTGAGGCGAATCAAGAATGAAGCTTTTCAACTGTGGAAAGATAGCTCAGAAAGTGCCATCGAGGTTGAATATCACCTTGAAAACATTGCTCGAGCTATGTCTAACAACATGGATTGGCTCAACCCAGAAGGAAACGTCGACTTCACTAAATGGGACAACCCTCCATATTACACCGACTGGTCAAAACCACTACCAACGATCGGCTAACCAGATGAACCTAGGATTCCATTCAGATATTTCTTCAACAAAGACTTGGAATTTCTTCTACACGGTGGCGATGGATCAAGGAAATACGCTACATCTTTGACACTTCCATTTCCTGCAGCCATATACTCAAACTGCATAGCCATCGAGGAACGTGCCAATCACTTATGTTCCGACAAAGTGGAAGCATATGACCGCGATGCATTGTACGGGATTCATCATTGGCCGGAACGCCGAAGAATCTACTACAGAAGCTGTCAGGTTCAGAAGTCTCAACATGCAGTGTTGAGTACTAAGGATATCGTTGCCATCAAACACGTTGCTCTTTCATCTAAGTGGGACTACACTTTCCTAAAGAATATCGTGGTCAAACGACAAGATGAAAAAGATTATGCATTCTCTGAAGCTGACTTTGAGAATTTGTCTATCAACGACATCGAAGACATGTACCTTGCCAAAGTACAAGGTCGCATGAGACAATTTTCAACCGAAGTACAACGTGAATTCATCAAGTCATTGCTCATCTTCATCAGACGCATAGTCATCAAGGAACGTGTAGAAGATCTTCAGCTGGCAGTTGAATCTTATCAGACCCGTGTCAACTTCACTCCACCTCAGCTAGATCTTCCCGACATCAACCAGCTCTCACAATCTACACTCATCAGCAAACCTTTCGGCGTCGTTTACCATAGTGAACTACAAAGAAATTGCTTAATGGCGTGTAGTGAACTTTACAAGTTTGGGGTTCAAACTTTGAAGATGGTTAGGGACGGATTGGCCTATAGGTTGAAGGACATACGTCACAAGATTGGGTCTCCTAAGCGATGGAATTCTCAGGATCGAAGGGATGTGAGGAGGATCATCAGAATGATTGATGAAAGGTTGTTTTGAAGGGATCAGTTCAGAACATTAGAAAGCTTTGTTGGTGGTCGACCCAGGATTAACATCACCGGCTATCAACGCCCTGTTCGCACTCCTGGCGACATCACTGCACTTCCTGGTACCCCTTGAATTGTTTCCTTCATTATTACATTTGGATGTATGATTATATATGTGAATGGCTTGTGCACACATAACAGTGTACAACCTGTAATTGTCAAGAAAGGACCCTGTGGTACGCTTCAGTGCCACAATCCTTATAAAAGGAGCGAAAGCTTCTTACTTTTGAGTAAAACCTATCAAACCTTTCATTTTTCAAGGTTTTGCTCAAAAGGACAAGTACTTCCCCATATGATTTTCAAAACCTCAACCGTTTATATCACTTGTTGAGGGGGAGTACTTGAGTTAAAACTTTGTTCACAAATTGTTCATAGTGGTCATCTTCCCGCAACACTCGAAATGGTCATATTTATTCTCAACTTTTCAAAAACAACATTTTATATGCCATTTTTGAGGGGGAGAAAATTATGTGATAAGAAATATGTTGTGTAAATGCAAATGAATCTTTGTGTAATAGACTTAACCAAAGAATTGACGGTACTAAACTGTTAGTAACTCGAAAAGACTTGTCCTGGACGGGTAATAATTTCAAGCTTGTTCGCTAGTAATCAAGGTTGCAAAAATCGTGAATCGGTAGTCGGGCGGTCGACCCCCCTGTAGCTTGTAATCGGTCAAGGCGGGATTAATCGGTGATTAATCGGATTGGCATTTTCGACAAGTTTTGGGTATTTCTTGCGAGATTTGGGTATTCTAAACAAGAATTTCCTTGAAAATCATCTTGTAACAGATAAAAACCTCAAATATAATTGATTAAAACTTGTTCAAGACAAGTTTTGGGTAATTCCGATAAGATTTGCAAGTTTCCGGCAAGTTTGGCCACCGCTAACAGTCGTTGATCACCATTGACCGTTGTTGACCGATTTGTTTGACCCAGTTACACAAATCGGCAAGGTTGGTGGCCCAGTAGCACCTAATCGGTGATTAATCGGCCTTGTAGGCCTTGTTTTGCAACACTGCTAGTAATGTAAACGTGTCTCGCAAAGGACTTGTCCGAGTAGAATGTACCATTCGAGAAACTCTTGGTAGACATGAACTCTGACGGGTATGACAACCTTTCGAGGCTTGTCTACACCTTCAAGGTAGTTATTAGAGCCAGTTGTCACCTAAAAGCTGACAATGTAACTCTTTAACTATGCAACGTAACCGTGTCTAGCGGGGGATTGTCTATCTTGAGTTGATCAATTCTAAAGTGCGCTCTCTTCCCACACTGTGCATATTTCCGTCAAAACTCTAAAGCACATGTGGAGGGGGAGTATTTCTGCTAAAAGATAAAACTCTCACTGTGGTTCAAACATGTTTTTCATTTACAAACCCTTTGAGAGATTCTTCACAACAGTGGTTTTAATGGCAACATAGGTTAGTCAAGGAGTTATAAGGTTACTAAGGTTAGGAATAACCGTCCTATGATCCGCCAGAGCCGGAGGGATCTACCCAAGGACATCACAAATAGTTAGTACTTAGAAGTCCTTAGGTACGATTATAAAAAGGAGAAAATAAGAATCGGAGAAAGAAGGAGTTGAAGAATTAAAAAGAAATGCAAAGAAAAGGGTGAAAATAAATAGCCCTCCAAATTATTCAACTTAGGGCAGACACCGGGTTCAATTCATATGCTACTGGTTGTCACTTAGTGACGCCGGTATTGAAGATTAAAAGTCGTCATGGACCCAGTGACGCGTGCACTAAACCTTCTTAGCCACTCAAGTTTCTCTCAACAGAAGCTTGTTTGATTCTCACAGGGAACCCTACGTAAACTATTGGCTTTCTCTTAGAGATCGCTGGTATTGAAGAAGGAGACCCTCTCCCTAGTCTCCGCTCAGGAAAACTAAAACGCACTATTGAGTCTAGAGCCACGAGATTCATCAAAAGATCTCTTAAGGACACTTGACATTTCATCACTTGTTGATCAACAAATAAGATCATCAGTGGTTCATATCGAGTCCTTCACATATCTTAGCAATCTGTCGAGAACATTTATGAGAGGTTCACAACTGTAATCCTCAGTGATTGAATGGAAACTCCTGCCAGGGTCAACATCAAACAGCCCTGACAGCAGGTCACTTCGGTAACTCCCCGTGGATTACGCTTAGTGTGTCTCAAACGGTCTACAGTCGTGAGGTGATGCTTCGGTGTACCTCAGCGACTCATCTGAACTGTAGGTGTACTTCGGTACATCGCGTTATCTCACTTGTGGGACTCAGTTCAGGAACGGATTTTGTGAGAATTAGAGTGGTGTTTTCACACTATGTTGTTAACACTCTCGAAGTTCAAACTTGTAAGTGCTGGAAACAGCTTATTACTAACCGTTTGAAATGTTTTCTTCTTATGGAAGCTCCGGAGCGGGATGATCGTGCAGATTCTTCTCATGCTCACGCCAACATCATCACCAATGGAAGTTCTATCCAAAAGCAACACAACAGTCAGAATGATTCTTCGTCAAATCAAAGAATCTACAAAGTTAAAGACTTAAAGAACTTCATCAGTACTGAATTCCAACGTCAAAGAGCGTGTGAGCATGTTGAAGAATGACGTGGAGACACTGTAGCGGCGAAGCAGACCTGAGGCAAATCTGATGCAGACAACAACATACTATCACTTTCAACACAAAGAACAATAATCAAAGAACAAAGTTAATGATGACGTCAAAGCATAACTGCTCAAGGAAAACTATCTCTCTACACTGGGGAGATTGTACGAATCGAGGCAATTCTTCTCACAAGAAAGAAGAATGTCAGAAGACGTCAGAGCTACTATTACATCAACGCCTTCACCGTTCATTACCAACACTTGAGGGGGAGATTGTTGGAATCACTACTAAACTATAATCAAGTGTCAGTAATTAATATGTAATAGTTAGCTTTATTATGGCCTTTATGTTTGCAATTAGCCTTAGGCTTATGTAGAAGGCCCATAAGCCTAGGCCTTAGTCCATTAAAGAAAGGATGGAAACTAGGAGTGTTGCCCTAGCTTTCCTCCTATAAATACTCTTGTAAACCTTCATTTGAAGGTTGGTTGTTCAAGTTATTTTCTCTCATACACTCTACGCCTAAACCGTCTTTTATATCGTGTGTGTTGATCGGTGCTGAACCGTCAAGTTTTCTCACGCAAGCTGACCACTTGTGAATGACCAGCCGTAAGAAACTTAAAACAGTTTAAACACCAATGCAATGAAGATCAGGAGAGTCTAGTGTTTCCCCAGGTCGTTAAGTCCCAACGAGCTGTGCGAGAATAGTCAAACGTAAAGTGATCGAGAGGATTTGAACGGGAAAGGATAGGGATTGATCTATACCTAAAGAGAAAGCCCATAAACTACAGGGGCTTAAATGCAAATTAAAGAAAGTTAAAAAGATAAGAAATATTAAATAAACGCTATCACTATTTTTAAAATGATGTTTTTGTTTTTATGTTTTTATAAAATTGAAATTAAAAACTACGCGACGTACAAATAAAAACGTGAAACTTACACAATATAAATCCTAAAAATATGAAAATGACATTTTTACAAACCTAATGATAAAAGAAAATTTATAGAAAAAGAAAATTATTTTTATAACTATTTAATTAATTATTATTAATTAAAAACTATTTTTAACTATTAAATAATAACCTAAAATACAAGAAAATATGAAATAAAGCTAGAAAAATAAAATTAAGATTTAGAAAAATCTAAAATATCAAAAGAGAATTTTCAAAACTATTTTTGTATTTTTCTGATTATTTTTCTGATTATTTTTCTATTTTCTATGAATTAAAAACTATTAAAAACTAATTAAATTATTTAAAAATACAAATTCAACTAAGAAAAATCTAGAATAATATTTTTTTCTCTTTTTATATTTATCTAAACTTAAGAAAAATGAAAAATTATTTTTTTGAAGCTTTTCTTAATTTTTTATATTAAATGCTATTTAAAAAGGCCTAAAAATTAATTTAAATTAAGAAAAATAGCAAACAAGCTTGGAAAAATCTGAAAATTTCAGGAAAACTCTAAAATTATATTAGGAATCTAGGAAAAATGGAAAAACAAGGGCTTGTTTGGAGGAAATAGAAACTGATGTGCAAGTGCTTATTGAAATAAGCACTTGAATAAGCAAATGGAATCCAAAAGGCACCAAACCAAAACAGAAGCTTAAGTATACTAAAATAACTAAAATGCAACAAGAATCAACAGGTCCTAATCACTGGATTGCAATAACAACAGATTTGATGAATTTGAGCTTTAAGCTAAAGACAGGTTTCTGGGGCCAACTTTGGACAAGAGAATAAGCACAAGAATAAGCTGGAAACTGAGAAACAGAAGAAGGGACCTAGAGAGGACCTGGCTAGGAACATGCAAACCAAAAATCAGACCCTAGTGAGCTAGGATGAGCTCTGTGCAAGGTCTGCAAGATCTGCACAAAACCTGTGCAGATCAGTGCAGTGCACAGGGCAAAGTGTACCATTTTGACAAGCTTATTAGAAGCTTAAAAAAAATTTCCAAAAATACACAAAAATCATAGCAATAAACTAGACCAGTGGAAGTTTTAAAAACCACCATTTTCGTTGAAATTGGTCCAGAGATGAGCTCTTGAAAATTCTTCCTAGTTGAGCCAAAACTGAGTTTTCAAGCTTTTGACTTTTTAAGCAAAACTGAAAAGTTGACTTATTTGAAGTTTGATCTTGATTTATGAACTGGAAATGATATATATGGATGAGATTGAACTAATGCAAGCTAAACTTATGAAATTGGAACACAAAACCAACTTCTGTTTTGACAGAATCACAACAGTGAAGAGATTAAGGCAAATGAGAATGGATTGTTGACTTTGGTGAATAGCAGGCACAAGTAATGACCCAAATGAGTCTCAAATGACTAAACAATCATGAAACAAGAATATCCTTCCACTGATCAGACCTCTAATACAGATTAAGCACATTAACCAAACACCATTTAAAAACTGTTAAGCAAATTTAACTTGAGACAAACACTGAACCAGATGGTACTATTGATCAAACTGAATTTATATGATCATAATACAACTATCTAAACACATTTTAACCATTGGTGACTACAGATACATAGACAAGTACAATATGCAAAAACTGAAAATAACATGAAACACTCACAAGTGCTCAGCTGATTGCAGGCTTAAAACCAAACCCAAACCTGATCTAACCTAATCTATTCCAACCCATTTTCATCACTGCATCAATCCTTTATCCAATTCCAAACCTGTTTAACCCAATCTTCTTCTTGGTTGACTTTTATTGACCATATACCATATTTGATTGGAACTGGTTTCCAAGCTTTCCAAAAGCTTAAATAAGCTTAAGTAAGCTTAATGGAACTTAAAAATAAGCTAATAGCAGCTTTAAAACAAGAATTTGAAAATCACATTTTCAAGAGTAAACCTTAAAATGTGAAACATAAATGAAACCTTGAATTGAGATTTGAAATATGATTATAATTATGAAATACCTTCAGTTGAGTACAAAGGAATAGATAATTAAAGCTTTTAAACTAAACTAAAACATTAAAATTACAAACGACATACAAAATTTAAAACTAAACTAACTACTCCTTTTTTGCTTCTTCCCTCTTCCTTTTTATAGCTCCAAAAGCTTCCATGTGTCCTCTAGATCCAATCCCACCACTTTATTGAGCCAATGGGAGAGCAGAGGCCATTTTAGCCTTTATATGATTTTTGGCGGGAAAGCCTAATTTGACTTCTGTTGACTTTGAACTAGCACTAGGGGGGGTGGATAGGTGTGATGATGAGGAGGGATGAGAGGTGTTGGGATAAGGTGATGGGATGGTGTTGGGAGAAGGTATGCAGAGGAGCAGGCAAGTGGGGGAAGGAAACCAGTGTGGGAGGGAAAAAGTAGTTTGACTGGTTTTGTTGACCAGGGGTCCAAAAGGAAAGGGGGGTCAAAATGGTTTAAAGGCAGGGGGTCAAAAGGTATTTTGACAAGGTAAGGTTTGTATAAATGACAAGGACTTGTATTGCAAATCTGATTTCTTGAAGGACCATTTCTGTAATTTCTCCAAAGATGTTACAAGGACCAAAACTAACAAGTTCCAATAGTACAAGGACTAGTTTTGACATTTTCAATTTTCCAGGGACCAAACTTGACAATTTCAAAAGTTCAGGGACCTTTTCTGCCATTTAACAAAAGATTTATTCAAGGACCATTTTTGACAAATTAGAATATTTCAGGGACCTTGAATAACATTTTTCTTTATTTAGATTTACCAGGGACTGTTTTTGACAACTTTTGAAACTTGGGGGACTAAAACTGCCAATTATGCAAACTTTATACGTTTTTCACCAGATTTTGATATTTTTGCATTTAAAACATATAAAACACTTATTTGTGATATTTTTATCATTTTGATGCATTTCTGAGTGTTTTCAGATGTTTTTGCAGTTTAATTGGTACAAAAATGATGAGTATTTAGACACTCATCAATCCCCCACACTAAGATATTGCTAGTCCCTAGCAATGTTTTGAGAAAAATTAATGGATTTGAATCTCTTTACCAAAAGCCATTACTTCTGGAGTAGCCAAATGTTTCAGTTCAAGTAAGAACCTTGGTACACCGATAACCAAATGATTTTGAGCAAATCATCAGCTTTCAACGGATTTGATTTGTCTTTACCAGGAGCCGTTTGCTCTGGACTAGCTAACTCTTAGATAAATTATCAATATTATCTTTGGTGAGCTGATTACCAATTATGGTTTTTCCACTGCCTTTACCACAAGCCATAAACTTGCGGGCTAGCCAACTCTTCACTTTTAAGGATATGGTGAGCTGAATACCATACAATTTTGGGCAAATTGCAAGCCGTCAATGGATTTGAGATATCTTTACCAAGAGCCGTTTGCTCCTGGATTAGCCAATCCTTTTGTGGGTTAGACATGGTGGACTGATTACCATTTGTTGTGTTTAGTACATAGTACTTCCACTATAAAAAAAATTTTAATTTGGCCATTTTGGGGGAAAAAGGGACTAAAAGGGTACATTTATGATCAAAATTCGCCAGAATTTCCCCCCCACACTTAGAAATGAATATTGTCCTCAATATTCAAAGTACCGGCTGTTATGCCGAAACTTAGAACGTAAAAAGATAACATTACTAGCTAAGTGTAGAAACACAACAATTATTTTCTTTTTTAATATTTACAATTTTCATTCATTTTTTAGATCTATATACAACATGTGGGGCATCTCCCCCACACTAGGGTGGTACACACGGGTGAAAACCCATGTTTAGCTACTGTTTTTGATTACCGAGTCGCTAGCTTGACTCGACCCCGAATTAATTTGTTCATGGGGAAGTAAGTGGAAGAGACAATCTCCATCGGACTTTCATTCACGATGTTTGGATAAACATTGAAGTACGTGAAAGTTCCACACTGATGAGATACAGACAGACCCGGCTCACAAATGGTACATGGAAATGCCTGGGTCAAAGATAATGTCTTCATTCCCGAAGGAGTGAAGAACATGAGAAGCCACGGGATATATGAAGAAAAGAAAGAAAATCATGATACAAATCATGACTAACTCTTCATCCTCAATAGGAGAATTCATAGTTTCATGAATCTCCTCAGTTAAGCTTACTTGATCAAGACATACTATGGGTGTGTCTAGATCAAAATGGAAGTTATCATACTCTGGTGGAGATATGATATGAGTGAGTTCACCGGCGAACTCCTCGTGAAGAGAATCAATCACAAGATGTAAATCTGTGAATTCTTGTTCCACTGTAGATTCATCACTATCCTCAATCTGAGTATCAAAGAGTGGATTCTCAGAAATTAAAGTGAATTCAGAATCGAATTCAAATAGAGGATTAGTTGTGGATTCTTGTTCCACTGTAGACTCATCACTATCCTCAATCTGAGTATCAAAGAGTGGATTCTCAGAAATTAAAGTGAATTCAGAGTTGAATTCAAATAGAGGATTAGTGAAAGTAGTTTTGAATGTTTCGGGAACAAAGTGATTAACATTCTCTATTGGATTGTTGGGATAAGAAGTGAGTGAACGATCATTATCAAGGAGACTTTCAGTCTCTCCCAGATCGGCTTTGAAATCAGAAAGACTATCATTACTTTCCGATGAAAGTGGATTGATGTGAGTGAGTTCATAGGTGAACTCCTCAAGATGATGATCCGCATCAGACTGAGGGAGTGATGCCTCAACATACTCGATGTTTCCATGAGAAGTACAATCGTCGCTAACATCGGAGAAAGTTTCAAAATGATCTTTTGAACACTCAATAGGGGAAAGAGAATCACACACATGATCAGAAGTTCCATGTGACTCTCTCGGGATTGGGACAAGGTTCTCAACACTAGACTTTATGAATTCGTCCGATTCCTTTTTAGGAACAGTGTCAAGATGCTCGTCCCCCATGGTCAGAGAGTGAGTGGGAGCTTCGGGTGTGATAGCAGTTGTTTGAGATGGAATCTCAACTGCTGGGATATCATCTGATGAACTTGATGAATCAAGTGTATCATCATCATCACTGTCATCAGGAATCAAACGAAATTTAGAGCTAGATCTGGCTGCTTTTTCTTTTGCAATTGATTCCCTAACAGATTTTTCAAAGGCAATTTGGGATTTTATTTTAGCAGCCTGCTCATCAGCTAGCAATTCTTCCATGGATTTCTCATGTGAATTTTGAATGACGGGACATTGTGGGAGTGGAGATTTGTCAAAACCGGAAGGTTGACATTGATAATCATCATGAGGACCCCCACAATATACACAAGAAATACTGGGAACATTATGAAATGCTGTTTTATTGAACTCCTCACTTCTTTTCACTAACTCCAGAAGCTCTAGATAAGTGTCTTGTTGGGTTTGTTGAGGAGTTTGAGTTATTTGGCACTGTGGAGGTTGGTCGTGATATGGATAGTCGTAATTGTTACAAGGAAATGGATTCCCTGTTTGACAATCAGAGCTGAAATGGGGACCTCCACAGTTCTCAAAACAAAATGATTGTTGTGGGTGGTCATGTGAATAATATGGAATTTGGTCATTTCCAAAGTCCTGAGTGTTGCCAGAAAACTGTTCGTAGACAAACGTGTTTCCGGATTGACACTCAAATCCTTGGTGAGGACCTCCACAAAATTCACAGCAGTTATGTTGATTATATGAAGATGAGTCGGGCTGTGGTGGGTAATTGAAAAAGTTTGAGGGGTCGTTAAATGAGTTTTGATTAGGATCATAATCAAATGAATTCCTCGAACCACAAAACAAACAACTCCCGTTACGGATATCATTACCACATTGTACACACGTACACCAACGACAGGGTGAACCATAAAGAGGCTCACCACAACCGACACAAGGAATAAACGATTCTATTTGAGAGTTATGAGAAGGAATCTGTTTATTCAAAGAATCAACAAAACCAACATGGTAATCTGAATGACTATCAAGTCTCGAAGAACATTTTGAAAAATCCGGAGGTGGGACAAGTGGTGTGCTCTGAGAGCTAGCAATTTCCACCACTTCCGTTATGGTCTCCGGTTCTGGTTCTTGAGAAATGTGAAGATTAGGCAAGTCATTCTTGCGAGTCACCGGTCTGAATTCTGCATGTTTGCTTTTAACCGTAAATCGTGAAAGTTTAGAATCAATTCTAGACGGCTTAGGAGCAATTGAGGGTTCAGATCTTTGGATAACCGTAGGTTGGACGTATTTAGTACTTCCATTATCAGAGGAGAGTACCTGGTTCTTTGTCACCCCGGTTTCTCGTTCTATTTCCCTACGCAGAATCAATGGATCATCACGAACAACACGAATTCTTGACATTTGTGATAAAGTCTGAAGCTTTTCAGCTTCGTCCCAGAATTCGTCGTAGTCGAGAGATTCCATGAGAATAGAAGTTTAGAATCAAATGGATAGAGGGTAAAGGGATAAAGAATCAAAAAGGGTAGGAGGGTAAAGAGGAATATTTTTGGTATTTTTGAAAAACATGATGTAAAAACTAAGAATGAAAATCTTTTTGGGTTTTTGGATTATATAGATGGTATAAACAAGGAGTGATGTCAAATCACTAATCTACTAAACGTAAGACTATTAGCACTGCTCCCCGGCAGCGGCGCCAAAATTTGATCGGTGCTGAACCGTCAAGTTTTCTCACGCAAGCTGACCACTTGTGAATGACCAGCCGTAAGAAACTTAAAACAGTTTAAACACCAATGCAATGAGGATCAGGAGAGTCTAGTGTTTCCCCAGGTCGTTAAGTCCCAACGAGCTGTGCGAGAATAGTCAAACGTAAAGTGATCGAGAGGATTTGAACGGGAAAGGATAGGGATTGATCTATACCTAAAGAGAAAGCCCATAAACTACAGGGGCTTAAATGCAAATTAAAGAAAGTTAAAAAGATAAGAAATATTAAATAAACGCTATCACTATTTTTAAAATGATGTTTTTGTTTTTATGTTTTTATAAAATTGAAATTAAAAACTACGCGACGTACAAATAAAAACGTGAAACTTACACAATATAAATCCTAAAAATATGAAAATGACATTTTTACAAACCTAATGATAAAAGAAAATTTATAGAAAAAGAAAATTATTTTTATAACTATTTAATTAATTATTATTAATTAAAAACTATTTTTAACTATTAAATAATAACCTAAAATACAAGAAAATATGAAATAAAGCTAGAAAAATAAAATTAAGATTTAGAAAAATCTAAAATATCAAAAGAGAATTTTCAAAACTATTTTTGTATTTTTCTGATTATTTTTCTATTTTCTATGAATTAAAAACTATTAAAAACTAATTAAATTATTTAAAAATACAAATTTAACTAAGAAAAATCTAGAATAATATTTTTTTCTCTTTTTATATTTATCTAAACTTAAGAAAAATGAAAAATTATTTTTTTGAAGCTTTTCTTAATTTTTTATATTAAATGCTATTTAAAAAGGCCTAAAAATTAATTTAAATTAAGAAAAATAGCAAACAAGCTTGGAAAAATCTGAAAATTTCAGGAAAACTCTAAAATTATATTAGGAATCTAGGAAAAATGGAAAAACAAGGGCTTGTTTGGAGGAAATAGAAACTGATGTGCAAGTGCTTATTGAAATAAGCACTTGAATAAGCAAATGGAATCCAAAAGGCACCAAACCAAAACAGAAGCTTAAGTATACTAAAATAACTAAAATGCAACAAGAATCAACAGGTCCTAATCACTGGATTGCAATAACAACAGATTTGATGAATTTGAGCTTTAAGCTAAAGACAGGTTTCTGGGGCCAACTTTGGACAAGAGAATAAGCACAAGAATAAGCTGGAAACTGAGAAACAGAAGAAGGGACCTAGAGAGGACCTGGCTAGGAACATGCAAACCAAAAATCAGACCCTAGTGAGCTAGGATGAGCTCTGTGCAAGGTCTGCAAGATCTGCACAAAACCTGTGCAGATCAGTGCC
>BPTQ01000006.1:165635111-165726014 GCA_019973895.1 Chrysanthemum seticuspe
TTTTGTAAGGAGATTTATACAAAAACTGCGCAAGTAGGGATCTAAAAAGTTTAAATGTAAAAGCTGGCTTTTATATGATCAAATCCATGAAATGTTTTAGTCAGGAACATCAAAAACAGCACACGTACGTTGCATAAGCTGTGGGAAAATGAAAGCTTACCACGTACAGAACAGGGATCTGAAAAGTACTTTGAAAATAAGTGCATTACAATTTGGAAATAGAAGAGCTTTTCAAGGTTTCAAATGGGTACCAAACGTGCAAAAAGTAAAAATCAGGGTTTTGAGTAAAATTATATGTTTTTAGAAGGTTTTCGAAAGTTCGAATGAAGATCGAATAAAAGAGCCGAATAATCGAATAAAATATGAATAACCTGGCCCATAACCCGATCAACCCGAGCCAAACCCGTATTACCCGAACAAATAACCCGAAATCCGGGCAAACCAAACTCGTACTGTAACTTTTATCAGCTCCCAAAATTCCCAAAACGTTTCCAAAATGTTGAACAAAAATCACTCAAAATGATCAACATTGCACAATCCAGTGATCAAAATGTTTGTGTTCATTATATCTTTCTCTATTCCGCTAACTTGTTCTAAGTGTATGTGTGTACTACTCACAGATTTATGAGTAGTAAAAACATGGTTAATTTGACGTTTTTGTAGACTTTTGTGAGTCTTTACGTAGTTTTACTATTTTTATAGTGTTTATTCACAAAATATACAAAATTTACGTTTTTATAGTTTTAGACCACTTTTTGCATATTTCAAACGTATTAACCGTCAAAATCAGGGGGTTCAAAGTTTTCAACAGTTTTTGTCAGGGACCATTTAGATTTATTTCTTTTTACAATAAGTTACAGGGACTTTATAAGATTAAACAGTTTTTACCAGGAACTTATTTAGAAAACAATTTACCGTCTTTTCCAGGGACTTGAAAACTTTAACAGTTCAAACCAGGGACCTTTTAACTTTTACAGTTTTGATCAGGAACATGATAACCTTGAACAATCAAAACCAGGAACATTGTAGAAACCTCTTTAATGTCTTTACCAGGAAGTTCTTTAGTCTAAACGTTATGTTCAGGAACAGTAAATATGTTTGGAATGGAACAGTTTTATGGAAAACTGGGGGACGGAAATTTGGTAAAACTGGGGGGAAAGGAAAACCTGGGGACCAGTTGTTTTGGTCAGTTTGATGAGAAAGGGAGGGTGTGACCAAAGGAAGGGGGTGAACGGACGATCTTGAAGGACCATTTCTGTAATTTCTCCAAAGATGTTACAAGGACCAAAACTAACAAGTTCCAATAGTACAAGGACTAGTTTTGACATTTTCAATTTTCCAGGGACCAAACTTGACAATTTCAAAAGTTCAGGGACCTTTTCTGCCATTTAACAAAAGATTTATTCAAGGACCATTTTTGACAAATTAGAATATTTCAGGGACATTGAATAACATTTTTCTTTATTTAGATTTACCAGGGACTGTTTTTGACAACTTTTGAAACTTGGGGGACTAAAACTGCCAATTATGCAAACTTTATACGTTTTTCACCAGATTTTGATATTTTTGCATTTAAAACATATAAAACACTTATTTGTGATATTTTTATCATTTTGATGCATTTCTGAGTGTTTTCAGATGTTTTTGCAGTTTAATTGGTACAAAAATGATGAGTATTTAGACACTCATCATGTGTGTATGTGAATCTTGTTCAATCGCCTTATCTCTTTCTATATTACTTGTGTTTGTAAAACTAGTGACCTAACACGTTACAACTAGTAAAACTCACTAAAAACAAGTTGTAAAACCTTTGCAAAACCCTTAAAACCCTCGACTATTTTCAATGTCATGCTCAAACCAAACGGGCCTAAAGCCCAATAAACAAGCCCATTATGCCCAAACCGAGCCCAACTAGCCCAATACCCGGTCCAATAAGTATAAAATAAGCTAATAAGCCGAGAAAATAAGCTAGAAGTAAGCTTGAAAGCTTTTGGAAGATTTTTGTATATTAAAATGAGTTTTGGGACTAAAAATGAAAAACGTGCAAACCATGGGTAAACTTTGGAACTTTTCGAGAAGATAAAGGTTTAACATTACGTGAATAAAAGTTTCATGAAAAGTCTAGGGACAAGACATGCACCATTCGAAAGTAAAAGGGTGTCGAATACGTTGCATGCACACGACAAAAACTACAAGGACTGATTTTGTAAAGTACCTAAACTAGTATATTTTCGGTCGAAAATGTAAATTTGAAAAATCTAGGGATGAACGCGTCAAAAACATATTTAGAGGAATGTTTTCGTAAAAACAGTTTTACCAAGGGTTGAAACTATCATTTTCAGAAAGTTTTGATATAAAATACGTTTTGGGTAAAAAGTGTCAATTACTCAAACTTGAGGGACTAAACTCGTACATTTTGAAACTTGCGGGTAAAAAGTGAAATTTTGGGAAAAGTTTAGAAAAACTTATAAACTTAACGTAACTTCGTAAAAACGAGTATTTTGATCATATAAGTGTTCTCAAGGTATTTTATTATCGAATATCGTTAAATATATTACATATGTATATATATTTATATGACTATAATTATATATATAATCCCATAAAGCGCACGTGGGATCTAAAAGAAATAAAATACTCAACCACACCATCATTCTACAAGATCACAACGGGGGAACATTTCACTTATGCGTAAGTGAGGATCATTAATAAATATCAACTAAGTCAATGTAGCACAAAAATTCACTTAAATCATTAAGCATGCACACACTCTATTGAATTGGACAATTCAATGATCTATTGAATACGAATATTCAATGCTCTATTATTTTGATCGCGAACCAAAATATTTATCATATCTGAGACTCGTCATCTCATCATTTTTAGGTTTCGGTTTGGAACCTCCGCTACATTGTGCTTGATCTGTTTGTGCTTGTTCATTACCATCAAGGTGAGTTCATAGCCTCACTTTTACTTTTATTTGCAAACCCCACGAGGGAGATACATGCTCTAAACTAGAAGACAAGGTTTTTCATAAATGTTCGCTTCTTGATTATTGGAATTGCCTAAGTATTTAGCCAAAAGTCCCCTGTATCATGAACCATTAGTCACCGCGAGTGAACGCAGATATCGTGAATAGTATTATGGGGAGTAACGACGCCATCTTGGTTATAGAAAAATAATCGGGGCGCACCATATTTAAATTGCATTAGGTAATTGGCTATTACCTCCTTTGGGGCAAAACTTACGTACACCACTAATTCGGTGTATGCAGTTGAGTCTTGGTTGCATGAGCTTAGCGCATAATAATCTGTAATTTTCTTTATGATATTGTTAGTTTACAATGATCATGCTCATATTCTTGTGTTCAACTGTTATTTAAACTTATGAACTTCACTCAACATTTTTGTTGACCTTTTTAGCATGTTATATCAGGTAATCAGTGAAGATTATGTCCAAGGCACGGAGTGGGGCATACCAAGACCTTTCTTGTGGTGTAAATATAAAGTTTTCATTTCTTTTAAACTCGTGCTCTTTATTTTGGGAAAACACTTGAACAATTTACAATATTTGGTAACAACTATGAGTTTTCGATGAATGATAAATACTTTTAATGAAACGCCTCTTTCGAGTCGTTTTCTATAATTGTTGACTATGATCTCCATTCGAGTAACACCCCGATTAGTCTTCCGCTGTCATTATGATCCCGGGGGTGTTACAACAAGTACAAGCCATCATGAATGCCACCGCCAGCTAATGTTTTAAAGTCTTTAGGAGCGCTAAGGCGCAAATGGCTTATGGAGCCTTGAGGCGACACGCAAACCAAGGCACATACTTCGTGAATATGAGACGCATAGAATTGTAGAGTTTTAATAGCATATGTGATAATTTATATATTAATGGTGTCTTAAATAGCACTAAAATACTTAATATATCTAACAAAGATTAAATTTAAACCCAAAATATCAAGCATGTATCAAGATATGGCATGTTGAGACTTCATTATTTCATGCTTAAAATAGTTGGAGGGGTCCGTATGTGTAAACAATTGAATTGAACTATCAAAGATGAATGTTAAACTCGTAAAAAAAGTTTCAAAATTTTTCACCTCTCCTAGGCGCGCCTAAGCTCAAGGATCTAAAGCCCAAAGCGCCCCACTTTTGTGAGCCTTGTGCATGTGCGGAGCCTCGACCTGAAAAAATTCCTAGAGCTTGAGCCTTGAGCGCATTAGATCCTAGGCGTGCCTCAAACACGCTTTTTAAAACTATGCCGCCAACCACAACATGTACCACCCTAACCATCACCTTACCGAAAGTCACTTACTACACACAACGATACCACATATAGTTATTCCGATCCGAATGTCTTATATTCTAGATCTATATATTTTTAGTTTATTGTGTCAGTGAAGTTATTTGTTGTCTTATCATATCTACAACTTTTTAATGTCTGTTATCGTAAGATCTAAAGGGTTTTGAATTTTGATACTGTTTAGTAGATGAATCTTCTAATACATGTTGAAACTACATATTTTCCAGATAATATAAAAAATTTGTATTCCCAAAAACAAGAACGTGCGACTTGGAATTCTAGATTTATTTTTGTGTAACCATGCAACTGTGTGACTCAATAGAAATCTTAACAAGCGTCCATGCGGCACGGTGATGTTCCTTTGTGCGACTTATATGTTTTTTGTGCAACTTGGTAGTTTTTGTGCATCTGACGTGACTTTTGATTGTGAAGTTTTGTCTTTTCTGAAGAAGATAAAAAAATTTGGATTTTTTTCTAGAAATTTTTGTCTTGTTCGAAGAAAACAAAACATTGCATCATAGTTTAAAAACATTACCTACTTTAAATGGATATTTGTCAAAATTGTAGTGGAGACAAGTCTAAATTTGAATAAATGAAGTTATGGTGTATTAGGTGGAAATTAATTTATTTTTTTATTTTTATTTTTTTATTTACTTATTTATTTATTTTTTTGTCTATATTAGTAAATGGCGCTTTGGTTTATTGTTCATTTTCATGATGAGTCTTGTGTGACCGATAGATCATACAACTACATGGAAAACTTAACATGTGTACAAAAATTGGTAGGATTTTATTTGCTAGATAAAAGTGACATTTTCTATGACAAATGTTATGTTTTTGCTAAATCCTTGTTTTATTCAAAAAGTAAACCATGTGTTCCATTTTTTATTCAAAAAATATATGAATAAATAACTAAGTATACACAGTTGACTTTGAATAAAAAAGTTTGACATATAATTGACTTTTTTTTTAATAAAACAAACTAATTTAACAAAATATAATATTGGTCGCACAAAATGTTATTTCTGTTTAACAAATATACCTATCAACTTTTGGACACAAGTCGCACAGTCTATCGCACAAAACTAAATTTTGAAAAACTTTTGTTTTTACTAGAATGTGAATCAAGTCAAAAATGGACCGATTTTGAGAATTTCCCTAAAGTAAATTACCAAATATGTAGCCGCAAAAACTCTAATAATATGCTGAAAACCTAAAAGTAGCACAAAACTTTGTTATCTATATTCTTCAACTAAAAAGCCACAATTAAAATGCATTAGTCAAAGAAATTCCAAACCTATAGCGTAGGTAGTACTAATAATATGCTGTTTAATCAATTAGTTGTGCTTCTAACCTTTTCACGTTTGTCAATATTTGCATTATGATGCTCCATAATTATATCGAAAATAAAGTTTCTGAAATTAAATGAATGCAAACCCGTTGTTGATATTAGGAAATGATGATAAAACTGAGTAAAAAGTATAAGGTGGTCATTATTGAAAAAAAAAATAAAAAAAAAAAGTTAATAATTTACTAACTTTAACATTCTTGATTTGAAGGTTCACAACTAGAGTTGTAAACGAAATAAACGTTCAGTGAACATTTTATAAACTGTTCAGTAAAAAGTTCGTTTATTTATTAATAAATGAACATGAACAATATTTTACGTTCGTTTAGGTAAATGAACAAACATGAACAAAAGTCGAGTCTATCATTTATGTTCGTGAACGTCCGATTATGTGTTCGTTAACGTTTGTTTATGTTCATATATCAAATCGGTTACTTGTATAGTTTTAAAATTGGTTTGTTTAAACAAAACAACACTTATAAAACAATATATAATGTATAATTTATAAAATTTATTGTTTGTCTATGTTCATTATATTCGATCGTTTATTTTCATTTAGAGTCCGTTTAGTGTCTTAATGAACAAACATAAATGAACATGAACAACTCATTTTATTAATTAACGAACATGAACAAGAAAATTCGTTTGTTTAAGCATCCGTGTTCGTTTATTTGTCCGGTTAAAATTAAACGAACGGACATGAATAAGGCTTCGTTCGTGTTCGTCCGATTCGTTAACAATGCAAATGTGTAGTATCGAACAATGAGAAGATATTCGTTCGCTGTTTACTTTAGAAAAAAATTCTCTAGTTTCCTATTTTTAGTTTTGTAAAAAAATTGTAAGGGAAATTTATCTTCACAAAATACATGAAAATATAGAAAACGGGTTTAGTTGATTTTTATATTTTCTATTTTGAAGAAGGGGAGGGAGGGTTGTGGGTTACAAAGGAAAACAAGAAAACAACTAAAATTTGTTTTGTAATTTTTCTTGTTAAGTTAGGAAATAAGAGATTTTGTGTTCAGCAAAATATTTTGCCGGAAAACGCTTATTTGAACACGATCTATGTTTTCCACACAACATTTTGTGGAAAACAAAGGTGTTTTCCCTCAACTAAACGCCCTCTAAGTTTTTTCTTTTTCCTTTTCTTTTTTTTTTGAAAATGCAAAACTTTGACAACAAAGGCTCAGTTAAAAAAAATATGCAAAAGATACACCTAAGGATAGGGGTATGTTTGGCAAAACGGGTTGTAGTTGGGGCTAGGGCTTAAGCTGGGGCTTGAGCTTATATTATAAGCCAAAAGCTAGGGCTTATATTTTTATAAAGTTATTTAGCGAACTAGTTGGAGCTGAAGCTTATTAATGTAATATCGCATAAAAATACATCAAATTAAATTCAGATATATTTGCTGCTTTAGCGTGATAATCCATTATATTTTGAAGGATATTTAAGTAATTTGACAAGCTATAACCCCCCATAAGTCCTCATAAGTCTCTTTGAATGGGCTTGAGCTTACGGATGCTTATGACTTATAAAAACCTTCATATGGCTATGTGACAAATGAGGCTTATTTTACAAACCGGCTTATTACTTGTAAAGTTCTCTAGTAATACAAAGCATTTTCCATATTTCACTTGTTCCTTTCTTTGAAGCTTTCTTTAGTTGCGTACGTCATTGAGTGTCCGAGCAAGGCTGAGCTTAGTCAAAGCTTGCCGCACGGAAGACCCTTATAGAGACAAGTCCGTGATAGTACGCTGGCAAAACAGCTTCCCGAGACTGGAGGCACGCAGAACATAACTACAGACACTAAAATCCAATAAAGAGTGCCGAAATCATCCTAGCCAAGCAAACACCACCCTGATTATATGTACAAACCACCACCTGAAAGCCTAAATTCTGCAAAATTACAACATCATGCAACAATCATAATCAAATATAGGGGTGTTATCGGGTCGGGTTATTGGGGTTATCGGGTTAGTCGGGTCGGGTTGAGTCGGGTTTTAAATTTTTTCAAAGTGACCCGCAACCCGACCCGATTAAGAATCGGGTTATCGGGTTCGGGTGGGATTCGGGTCGGGTTATGTCGGGTCGGGTGATTCGGGTTATCGGGTGACCCGATTAAGTAGCAGTTGTAAAAAAAACATCAATTATTTGAAATATTCAAGGAATGGGATTAAAAGACTTATAAAGGAGACTTAAACCATTACAGGCGTGTACTCCGTATATCAATTATTGCTGTACTCCGTATATCTTTCATGATATGTTTATCTTTTATAACCATTTTATTCATTCAAAACAATCATTTTTAGATATCATAGCTACTATCCATAACTCTCTCATCCACATATTGATATTGATGAGTCTGCCATCAACATAGGAACAAAGTATCAACTTTGTAATATTGCCATACAAACGTAAAAACTCATTTGTCTTACCAAGGAAATTTAATATCATATTACCCTTAGCATAATTTCAGCAGACGTGATCCATTGCAATTTGCAGACTTGAACCGATAAGTGATTGTCGGGTCTTATCGGGTTGACCCGATAACCCAATAACATTATTTATTTAACCCGAACCCGACCCGATAACGATATCGGGTTATCGGGTTCGGGTCAAAACAACCCGACAAGATTTTTTGACCCGATTAGACCCGACCCGATTAGCCTTATCGGGTTCGGGTTCGGGTCGGGTCAACCCGACCCTACTGACACCCCTAATCAAATATTACCAAACCCCTACAACAATTTAAGGCTCGTCACAGTAGGACGACAAAAATCGGTCTCTCGAAGGTTTCGACCGACTTTAAAGTCGGTCGACACCACTGTGGATCTTAGGTCGCATGTCGGTTGAGGGGCACAAAAACACAATATCGGTTGTTTTTTCAACCGATTTCAAACACACCCTTTTATCACCATTTCATTATTTACCACTTTACATCCTATAAATACAAACCTCAAAGACACTTCTAAACACACAATTTCAAACACAATTCAACCTCAAACTACTTCTCAACACAAAATTATTATGGCTTGTCGTCTCCCTCATTCCGTTGAAGAAATGCAAATGTACGTTAAAAAACAATGCTAAGAAGATGATGAGGCTAAAAAAACGCTATTATAGACGTTATCAAGAATTTTGATCAGGAAAGGGCAGATAAAGCAATGTATGAGAGAAAAATACACGATTTGCAATGACATTACGCCTGAAAAAAAAGTTGTGATCGACAAATTTTTGATGGATGAAACCCGCAAAGACGACAACATTGCTGACATGTTGTGGGGGTGTGTTCAACAAATACATAACAACATCAGCACCAAAATCAATTGGAGCTATTGGGAGAACAAAACCGATGGTGTAGGTGCATCAAGTTTGTCTGCTAGATTTGTTGAGCAACCTCTGCTAGACGAGGAACGTTTGGCTTACATCGAGGAATTTGCTGGTTATCGGACTCCTTCGTATGATTCTGCATGCGGGGAGCATTTAGATTAGGATTTATGATTTATGTATTTCGTATTGTTTTTATTTTTAATATATTAATGTTTTTATTTTTAATGACTTTTAAATCTGTTGTTTAAAATGTTTGAATTAAAAATAATAATAATAATAATAATAATAATAATAATAATAATAATAATAATAATAATAATAATAATAATAATCTGTTATTGACTCTGTTGCAAAAATCGGTCTAGGCGGCCGATTAATCGCCGATTAATCGCTAGGCGGTGATTAGCCGTTCCGATTTTCATTAATCGGCCTTATTAATCGGTTACTGACAAAAATCGGATTAATCGGCCTAGACGGCCGATTAATCGGCAAAATCAGAGAAAATCGGATAAATCGGAAAAATCAGTTACAGGTAAAAATCGGCAAAATCGGCAAAATCGAAAAAAATCGCCCAAATCGAAAAAAAAATCGGCTAGATCGGCCAAATCGGGCATATAGTTTCAAAAATTTATAATTTTATATATAAAATATCCAATCCGATTAATCTCCGGTTAATCCCCGCCTAACCGATTAATCGCTAGGCCCTACCCAGCCGCCCAGCTACCGCCTAGCAATTTTTGCAACTTTGGTTATTAACCGTGGCAACTTAGTCGTGTCTAGTCGCCGGAGAGAGAAAGCTGATGTGACAGACGGTGATCCAGGTTACGACTATGGGCAACCTAAGATTTAAACGGCTAAATCAAGAAACCCTAAACAACGATACCTTTTGCATCAAATAAATTTTAGCACTAACTTTCTTACCCAAAGCATCTTGTGTGCATTTTTTTTTTTTTTTTTTTTTTTTTTTTTTTTTTTTAAATGAGACACAAACGAATGGTAATACCTTTTATGAGACGAATAGACCATGAAAAACAATTGTACAACATGCACCAAACTCTGATGCAATTAACCCAAATCATATTGATAATAGAAAACATGTGTCATACATGCAGGAAACAATAATGATTAAGTGTCGGCTTAGTGGAGAAGCCAATAAACTAACCTATTTTTTAATCCATTTAAGCCATCGGCTCAACTCGGCTCAGCATGTGAACAGTGTCGACTCAAGCCGCGACTTCACAATGAAGTTAAGCCGATCTCTCCCCTCAAGCCAACCTTCAAGCCGCAGCTTCAGAAACTCTTCAATTAATGTTATATAGTATAATATCTCTCTCCTCACTTACCCGCGAGAATAATATATTGTCTTCCTAGGAAATTTATGGTATTATACATATAAAACATATTTATGTTATATAAATATCCGAGTGTTGGTCAAGGGTTCGAGGACCAGACGAATATCCCCTCCCATGCCACGTCTACTATACGATTCTTTTTACGATTACTAGTATCGGTCATCGGTGTTTCAACTCATATCAACAGGAGGATCTTTAATTCGGGAATCAGGTTTCCCATTGAATACGAGTTTGGAATACACTAAATGATGCATACATAATTATTGTAGCCAAAATTCGTGAGCGCTCTAAGAAGCATATGCAACGACACGTTTGGCATTTCCAAACAAAAACATGTATATCTTTTACTATCGGCATATATTCCATTATCTTCTATGCTTTTCTAATATCAATAATTTCTTTATATTTAAGCTCATATGCGCACACTTCTTATCTAGCTCAAATTGCATCTTTAATCTCGATGACTTGCATTTATTCCAAATTCATTTCTAATTTTGTTAGCAATATTTCCCAAGATAGAACTATGATAACTAATTTAACAAAAGAAACCTTTCACTATATTATTCTTGAATAATATGTAAAAGAATAAATAAAAAAAATCAAAGACTACTTCCCATTGGTGGCTAATTGGACACCTAGAATGACACTTAAAACCCAATGCGAATCTTATTGATTCAAGGCTTCCACAATTCTTTTCTGATTATTCCCACTCCAATCATTTATTGGGTATTTTGGAACGACAAAATTTAACTATACGGGTTTATATTTTGTAACAGAGTTTACGAATATGTCTGCTTTGTAGTTTAAATACTAATCAGTTTTTTTTTTTTTTTTTTACTCGACATTGTTTCAACATTGAGGAGTTAGTGCTAGTGGATTGCAAAAAAGAATGATGTATACTATCAATGAGTTTCGCAACCAACTTACAATATAATTAATCTTTTTGACCAAAACAATATGGAAAGTGAAATATAAATATAAGTGGCTATCACCTATTATTGCACTCATTCAAAATGAGAGTTTATGAAAAAAGTGAACAACTATTTCGCAAAATATTAAACATCAAGACACACACATATATATAAAGGCATTTGTCTTTTAAATGATATTTCAATTTACGAACCCATGTGTATGGAGTATCCGATAAAAAAAAATGTGTATGTAGTATGGACGTAACATCTTTATATCTTTTTCATGCAATTGATGTTTTGATTTCGTTGAAAGTTCCATGTTATAAATCATACTATTTTAACATTAGTTTTATATGCACGAATGGCATAAAACACGAATGGCATAAAACAAAGGGAATATATGTGTCATGATGATGGTACTTTTAATCAAAGAAACATTAACATAAGGAATCACTCAATAAAAAAAAACACTACATATTCTATTTTAGTTATCGTAATAAGAGTACTTGTTTATTATTTTGTTTTGAAATATAAAGATACTATAAGTAAAGAAACAGTGACGAGCATTTTTCATTATTTTATAACCAATAAATTATTGAAAAATATCATAAAAGATGTTTGCTGTGAATTACTCTATTATACATTAGGCGTACGGACGAAACCGATTTAGATGAAAATGTTAGTTTTATTGATATAAATTAGTAGTCGTGAGTTAGGATCGAACTCGAGACCACGAGATTACACGCTTTACGTATGAGAATTAAAGTTAATAATTAAATGTAATGTTATATTTATTTATTAATTACACGAAATAATATAACGGACGTTAAGTTAATTAAGTGTAATGGACTAACGATCGTTAAATGTTAATTGGAATGACTAGATTGTAAAATAGAGATTGGGAAGGTTCCGGAATCCCTTGGGGATTACTCAACCGATCGGCAAGGGGGTTTCCCAACCCAACCCAAACTCAACTTGTTCACCAAGTTATGTTGAGTATATATACAAGGCTTAGGGTCTTGGTTTTGCATCCCTTGTACTCATAAGCTAAAACCTTAAAGTGTTTGTGTGTGTTTTTGCTTAAACCGATCGTACAACCCCTAAGGGTGTCGATCCACTTGTTTTCCAAAACCAAATTGTTTCGTGTGATTAAAACTAGCATTACTTTAATTTGATTTAGTACGTGTGTACAAGAAAGTGGTACTAACATACTTTTGTTAGTTTCTTGGATTGAATTACAAAACCGGTAAGGGGTAATTCTTATAATCCTATAAACCCTAATTAGGTTTCATCACTTGCTAGTTTTGTGGATTTAATTCTTGTTCGGCTAGAATCAATAAAGGTACGCATACTTTATGTTTTGTTAATTAATTATTCATTAATCGTTCCTATACGCTTCTGCATGTTTCTTTGATGTATATGTGTTTTATATTTTATTGTCATGTTATATAATTCCAACAGTTGCATCACGAGCCATTGGTTTAATGAGTAATTAATTACTAAACACGTAAAAACCGAATATTGTATGTTGTTTGATATGATTGTTCTATGGTTTTGGTTATGATTATGTAAACCCTTGTTTTATGGTTAGGGCTTTTGCCCTAATTTGATTAAATTTTTTTTATATGGATCGACCAAAATTTTTTATGGGTCGAAACCCTAAATTTTTTTTAGTCGATTCTTGTTAAAATTTTTTAGGGTTTATATATTAATTGTTATGTTAACCATATCGAAACCTAGAATTAATATATTTGTTACGTGAAATATTCATGAATAATTGGTTATGTGACATGGAATTTTATGCGATCTTGTGACTTAATTGAATAATTGTTATGTTATATCCATGATGATACATGCATGTTCGTCATTGATGGTTGCTTGAATTTTTTAATTGTTAAGATATTTTATCACATGTTTGTTTTGATAAATCTTGAATTGGGGAAAACCCTAGTTAATATATACGTTAATTAACCTAGACATTTATTATTAATATGTTTTATCAAATAAGTTGCATGTGGCTACTTGTTTACACGTATTAATTGTTAGTTATGTGCGCATTGTTTTAGTTATTTATTTTTTATTATTTACTTGTTTGTTTATTATGTGCGACAAGTTTTAAGCAAAATGTAATTTTGAATAGAAAAATAAATCGGACTAAACAATGGTGAAATTTGATTTGTTTTTGAAGAGTTAAATTTTCAAAAGTTTAATTGATTGATGATTTTGGTACAAATAGTGAGAACGGCTCACCCAAATTTGACGGACTGTGTGAGGGGTACAAGGAGGGGAGCGCATTAAATTGTGACCCGAAAGAAGGAGGTCATAGCTTTAGTGCTGACCGAATTCTCCGCTTCTTTGCGAGTCAAATTGGAGTTACCAAGTAGGCTATTAGTACAAAATCTGTTAGGACCGATAAACATAAGATTTATGTGGTTCGGGAGGTATGGGTTGGTGATTGAAGATGAAGAACATCATCTTGTTTTAGAGAGAGAAACTAGAGAGAGGGAGGAGAAAACAATGGAACTTTATAAATAAAACACACAATACAAATGACCAAATGATTCACCTCACCCCTCATAGAGAGTCATGAGGGGTATATATAGGCCCTATCTTTGCCACTTAAACGATACTAGTCCCTAAGGGCAAAGTATACTACGCGTCTAGTCCAATTCACGTAAGTGACGTTATCTTTATAAAAAAGCGAGGCTAACAATCTCCCTCCAAGATAGCGTCACACGTGAATGGTTACAATGAGACCTATAAATACAAAACAAAGTAAATTATAAAAGTAATGAACAATGTTGACTTTGTTGAAGCGCAGAGTCTCTGTAGTCTAGATACTGAGGCAAACTTGAAGTTCTCCCTTCCGACGATCTCGGCATTTGATCTTTGGCACTGACGGCACAAATTCTTGTAGCTCTGAACTTCAACTGTAACGGTCTAGTTAGGTTATTACTCCCTCCTAACTAGTGAGCCTTTTTTCTTTTTCTGCTCCCTCCTGAACCGACAACTCTCTTCCAACACGCAGCGGAGAAATTAAACTCTTGATCGTACAATGGTTGTCGTTCTGGGAACATCGTAACAACATAACTCACTTAGTATTGCATCCAAGTTGGTAAAAAGCCCCGATGTACACCACACTACTTCTCCTTCTTCGGTCTTAAGCACAAATCCCTTCGTAATCCAATCACGGAAGATGAAATACCAACTTCTCTCTCCTGATGGTTGCGAGCTATCGGAATCATCATAATGTTGCGTACATGCCGTATTACCTTCTTGATGCAATCTTAACATCATAGCTTGATCAAAATTCTGTGAGAATATGTCGCAAAAATACTCTCAATACACTTTTCTCTCAAACCAACCTTTTATCGAACCTCCTTTGAATTCACCGGCTAATAGTAATGACCACATATGGAGAAAACCCGATACGACTAACTTGAAAAGGAAGTAAACATCCCAACGTTGTGACTTACTGCTTGTTCTAAATTTTTTGAACAATCCACAACGCTGTGTGACACTGAGCACTACAACGTAACTCCTTAAAGTGATGGTTACACACTGTGAGCACTACAACGTAACTCCTTACATCAGTTATAACCAGATTGTCAAATTCATAATGTGTCCAGACAAGTTATCTTGAGACATGCATCCAACTAACCAACGTCTCAACGATAAAGAAGTCCACCCGTGAAATATCACTTCAATTCCGCATCAATAATACCGTACAAAAACCCCGCAGTCATTTTTTCAGATCTTCGCTTAAGCCGTGAATTTAGTATCCCCCGTGAAATTAAACCATACCAAAAATACCACTCTTTAAAGTATACCAATGATCAAAACTTGTATCCAAAATTTTGTAAACACAAAAAATCGTATGCAAATTTTCGTTATACGTTAATTACCCATTCGTTGGTATACGGATATATATCATTAACAACCCAAATTCATATATCATTAATATCAGCCCATTGATGATATAACCTCCAAAGCCCAAATCCACTCCAAGTTTTGGAAGATCCGATCCATCAAGACTCCTTATGACCAGTTTATATAAAACGTCTCACTCACTTCTCATTACCCTAAACAATCTAACCTAATCACACTTTCAGATAAAAATAACGCCTACCACCATATTTCTCTCAACTAGATATGAGAAAAATAAAAGGTACGCATCTCCTTTCAAACGTTTCTTTCACATAACCCTAAATCAGTTTCTCAAATCAAACGCCTACCACATAAACAGATGCTCCAATCACCAAATATCTCAATCTCATCTCACATCATCACACAAATACAAACGTACCCTACTTGATGTACTCGATTACTGCTCCAACAGAATCAAGAAAGCATGTTAAAGGCTTCAAGATCCTAATCGTGGGTCTCGGGTAGGTTTAAATGTTGTTTTCATTTTTGGTCTTTAATGAATCAAAGAGATGAGGTAACATACTTGTTAGACTCATTACTTTAACTTCGTATAATAATCACAGTTGGGGTCGATGATGGTGTATGTTCAACGAAAAAAAATCTTAAAAAAGATTGGAGAAAACGTTGAACGATTCTGAGATCTTTGTTGTTATACTTGTCGCGTTTAGATATGAAGTGGAGATGGGATTGTGACGATTGTTGTATAGGTGTAGGAGATGGAGTTGGATTTGGATCAGTTTTTATTTTCATTTAGTTCAGGGACTGATGAGGTTGTCAAAGACTGAGGTCGAGTCTTTTAGTGGTATATGGTTTGAGTCGTTGTGGTTTTGGTCTTTGTTACGCGTAACCTTTTCTTCCTTATGCGTAAAAAATATCAGTTACGCGTAACTTTTGGTCGGACCTTATGCGTAGACTACTTGGTCTTACGCGTAAGCCAGTTGCATATGCGTAAACCCAGGTCAAGTTTATGCGTAAGCAAGGGCTTATGCGTAAAGACTTATGCGTAACAATTCCTACGCATAACTTCACAGTTATGCGTAATATTCCTGAAGATTCTCCTTATGCGTAAAAAAAAAGAGGGTTTTGACCCTTTGACTTTTTCCGGCGAGTTTTTCCGACCACTTTCTCCGACCAGTCTTCATAAAAAACCCAGAAACATGAATAAAGATGCTTCTTTTGACCAGATGGACCATGAAAACTGAAGGTTTGACCACTAAAAATGACCAGTTGACCACATGACTTTCACATATTGGTACAAAAAAATGTCTAAAAAGATGTTAAACATGAATGACCAGATAACATTTTTTGACCAAAAGGAGATACACAAAACATGTATGAAACTGTTTACCCATATAATAGACGGAAAAAAAATTTCCGACCCCCAAAAAAATACAAAAACAGTCACAAACATGTATAAAAACCAACATAAATCAACACAAGATAACCATGTCTCTATACCACTTGTTAACTATTCTAGTATTTCAAGATAACCGTTGACTTTTCCAAGATTGTTCAAAAAGATTTTCAAAATCTTTCAAAATACTTTGTGCTCAAGATAACTCCCTCTAAAACCCTTTAATTGATTATGCTTTATTAAAGGGGGAGTATAAAACTAAAATGTTCCAAATTCATGCTTAAATCAAATCAGTTTGTCTCCCCAAAAGATTCTAAAATGTTGTTTAATCCGTTGATATAAAAAATATCACGAATATGCTATTTTTGAGGGGGAGGAGACGTGATTAAAATGTGATCAAAAAGTTTAATGTTCGTTGTTTGAATCTCAAAAGAGCTCGACTCAGTTGAAACCAATGAATTGACGAGGAATCATGTACCATCTCGAGAAACTTTCTATGGACTTGACCAGGACGGGTAATAATTTCAAGCTAGTTCTCTAGTGATGCAAACGTGTCTCGAATCGGTCTTGTTCATTTAAATTCAATCAATTCAAAAGTGCGAACTCTACCCTCTATGTGCAGATTTCTGTCAAAACATACAAGCACATGTGAAGGGGTAGTGTTTCTGAAAATATAAAACTCCCGGAGTGTTCCAAACATGTTTTCTATCATAAACATTCTGAGAGATTTTCAAGAAAAATGGTTTTATGGCAACATGGGACAGTCATGGAGTTATAAGGTGACTAAGGATAGGAAATTCGTCCTATGATCCGCCAGAGCCGGAGGGATCTACCCAAGGACATCACATATAGTTAGTATTAGAAGTCCTTAGGAATGATTGAAAAAAGGAGTAATGTGAGAAAGGAGAAAGAAGGGGTTGAAGAATTAAAAAGAAATGAAATGAAAAAGGGTGAAAAGAAATAGCCCTCCATTATCAACCTTAGGGCAGAAACTGGGTTCAATTCATATGCTACTGGTTGTCACAAAGATGACACTGGTATTGAAGACAAAGACCTCATGGACCAAGTGACGCACTGCACTAAACCTTCCAGCCACTCAATTCCTCTCAAAAGGGATTTGTTTCATTCTCACTGGGAACCCTACATAATCTATCGACTTTCTCTTAGAGATTGTTGGTATTGAAGAAGGAGACCCTCTCCCTAGTCTCCGCTCAGGAAAACCAAAAATGCACTAATTGAGTCTAGAGCCACGAGATTCATCAAAAGATCTCATAGGAACACTTGACATGACATCGCTTGTTGTTCATCAATAAGGACACAAGTGATATATTCTAGAGTCCTACGCAGATCTTAGCAATCTGCCAGAACATTTATGAGAGGTTTCACAATTGTGATACTCAGTGATTAAATGGAAACTCCTGCCAAGGTCAACATCAAGCAGCTCTGACAGCAGGTCACTTCGGTAACTCCCCGTGGATTACGCTTAGTGTGTCTCAAACGGTCTACAGTCGTGGAGTGATGCTTCGGTGTACTTCAGCGACTCATCTGAACTGTAGGTGTACCTCGGTACATCGCGTTATCTCACTTGTGGGACTCCAGTTCAGGAACGGCCTTTGTAAGAATTAGAGATGTGTTTACACACTATGCTGTTAACACCCTCGAAATCCAAACTTGTAACTGCCGGAATCCGCTTATTACTAACTTGTTTTTATGTTTTCTTCTTATGGAAGCTCCGGAGCGGATTGATCGTGCAGATTCTCCACATGATCATACCAACAACACATGAAAGTTCTCATCAAAATCAAAGGCAACAAAAGTTTAAGATGATTATTCGTCAATGTCAAAGAATCTACAAAGTTTAAAGACTCGAGAACTACATCATTGGTAACCAAAAGAGAAATAGAAGTGTGAGCATGGTGGAGAAAGGCGTGGAGACACCTAACCAAAGAAGTTGACAAATGGCTCTATACCACATTAATTGATCACAAAGCATGAAGGAACAAAGAATCAAGACTATTCTATATCTACACGCAAAGTTCAAGCTCAAGGAAAGTAAAGATCTTATCAAGTGGAGCATCTTTTGAATGACCACCCCTTAGGGGGAGATTGTTAGCCTTAATAGTTTTTATTAGAAGTGATGGTCATTCACGTTTAGGAACTTTGTAACGTGTGTTATATATAGTGATAGAATAGTCAACGGGCTCATGGATTGGGCTAAGCTTAATGGGTATTAGTTTAGTTAAGCTAGCCTTGAATAAGTTCATTTAACCCAATCCAATTCAAGCCCATCCACGAGGCCCATGGAAAGCCTTTTAGGGCATCTAGTACTTGTACTATATAAACCCCTCAAAGTCTCATTTGAGGGGTGTGCTTGAGTGTGTGTGTGTGTGTGTGTTTTCTTTGGAATATACAACATATTTTTTTCATCTTTATCTCTACACATACACGACTTTCATATATTCAAGTCACCATCTTTCCATCTTTGTTTCTTTATTTCTACGCTTAGTTTGTGTTGGTGCTAACGTGTTCTACGAAAAACGTGATATACGTGTTGGGTTTGTGATAAGGTTGATAGATTTAAGGTCCTACAATTGTAGGACCTTAAATCTATCAACCTTATCACAAACCCAACACGTATATCATGTTATGCGTAGAACACGTTATCATACAAACACAAACTATGCGTAAATAAGAAAGAAACAAAGATGAGAAAGATGGTGACTTGATATATGAACCGTGTATGTGAAGAGAGAAAGATGAACGAAATATGTTGTATATTCCAAAGAAAACACACACACACACACTCAAGCACACCCCTCAAATGAGACTTTGAGGGGTATTTATACTCTAAATACAAGCTGCCCTAATGGGCTTTCCATGGGCTTGGATTGGGTTGGATTGGATAATATCTTTCATAAGGCTAGCTTAACTTAACGTCTAACCAATTAGCTTAGCCCAATCCATGAGCCCGTTGACTATTCTAGTATGATATCTAACACACGATACAAAGTTCCTAAATGTGAATGACCATCACTTCTAATAAAAACTATTAAGGCTCACAATCTCCCCCTAAGGGGTGGTCATTCAAAAAATGCTCCACTTGATTAGGTCTTTACTTTTCTCGAGCTTGAACTTTGTGTGTAGATATAGAATAGTCTTGTTTCATTGTTCCTTCATGCTTTGTGATCAGTTAATGTGGTTGTCTGCCGATGTCAACTTTGTTGGTTAGGTGTCTCCACGTCTTTCTCCACCATGCTCACACTTCTATTTGTCTTTTGGTTACCAATGATGTAGTTCTCGAGTCTTTAAACTTTGTAGATTCTTTGACATTGACGAAGAATCACCTTAAACTTTTGTTGTCTTTGATTTTGATGAAAACTTTCATGTGTTGTTGGTATGAACCTGTGGAGAATCTGCACGATCAATCCGCTCCGGAGCTTCCATAAGAAGAAAACATAAAAACAGGTTAGTAATAAGCGGATTCCGGCACTTACAAGTTTGAATTTTGAGGGTGTTAACAACATAGTGTGAAAACACGTTTCTAATTCTCACAAAGGCCGTTCCTGAACTGGAGTCCCACAAGTGAGATAACACGATATACCGAAGTACATCTACAATTCATATGAGTCGCTGAAGTACACCGAAGCATCACTTCACGACTGTAGACCGTTTGAGACACACTAAGCGTAATCCACGGGGAGTTACCGAAGTGACCTGCTGTCAGGGCTGCTTGATGTTGACCCTGGCAGGAGTTTCTATTCAATCATTGAAGATCACAGATGTGAAACTTCTCATAAATGTTCTGGCAGATTGCTAAGATCTGCGTAGGACTCTAGAATATATCACTTGTGTCCTTATTGATGAACAACAAGCGTTGTCATGTCAAGTGTTCCTATGAGATCTTTTGATGAATCTCGTGTCTTTACTCAATAGTGCATTTTGGTTTTCCTGAGCGGAGACTAGGGAGAGGGTCTCCTTCTTCAATATCAACAATCTCTAAGAGAAAGTCGATAGATTATGTAGGGTTCCCAGTGAGAATGAAACAAATCCCTTTTGAGAGGAATTGAGTGGCTAGAAGTTTTAGTGCAGTGCGTCACTGGGTCCATGACGTCTTTGTCTTCAATACTAGTGTCATGACAACCAGTAGCAGATGAATTAAACCCGGTTTCTGCCCTAAGGTTGATTATGGAGGGCTATTTTTTTCACCCTTTTTCATTTCATTTCTTTTTAATTATTCAACCCCTTCTTTCTCCTTTCTCACATTACTCCTTTTTTCAATCATACATGAGGACTTCTAATACTAACTATTTGTGATGTCCTTGGGTAGATCCCTCCGGCTCTGGCGGATCATTGGATGAATTTCCTATCCTTAGTCACCTTATAACTCCATGACTGTCCCATGTTGCCATAAAACCATTTTTCTTGAATATCTCTCAAAGTGTTTATGATTGAAAACATGTTTGAAACACTCCGAGAGTTTTATATTTTCAGAAACACTCTCCCTTCACATGTGCTTATATGTTTTGACAGAAATCTGCACATAGAGGGTAGAGTTCGCACTTTTTGAATTGATCGACTTTAAATGAGCTAGACCGATTCGAGGCACGTTTACATCACTAGAGAACTAGCTTGAAATTATTACCCGTCCTGGTCAAGTCCATAGAAAGTTTCTCGAGATGGTACATTATTCCTCGTCAATTCATTGGTTTCAACTGAGTCGAGCTCTTTTGAGATTCAAACAACGATCACATTTTAATCACGTCTCCTCCCCCTCAAAAATAGCATATTCGTGATATTTTTGATATCAACGGATTAAACAAAATTTTGGAATCTTTTGGGGAGACAAACTGACTTGATTTAAGCATGAATTTGGAACATTTTAGTTTTATACTCCCCCTTTAATAAAGCATAATCAATTAAAGGGTTTTAGAGGGAGTTATCTTGAGCACAAAGTATTTTGAAAGATTTTGAAAATCTTTTTGAACAATCTTGGAAAAGGTGCTCAAGATGATGATGATTTCTCACCAGTATAAATGTAGTGCACTGAAGCGTACACTCGATTTTTTCTTTAAAAAACACGAGTTTTGATTTGAAATAATCAAAAGTCATCATTTTAGTCCGGGTTTCGTACTGAAGTATACGAAAGCCATTTTTGAAGAAATTTTGAGAAGCGACATGTTTTAGAAAACAATAAAAGAACTCTCGCTCAAGCATCTGTACATGCCCGTATCATTGTTGAATGACATTTCTAGAAACGTACAGAATATCGATTATACGAGAGACATGTCGTAGAAGAATATTTTTGGATTTTTGATTTTTTTAATGTTTTTGTATTTTTGAAAGTTTTATATTTTTTTTATTTTGCTTTTGTTGGTTTTACAAATTTTGTATTTTGTTTTTCAAAAATATTTACAGCGAAGCTTTTTGGAAAATCATTTTCAAGAAGATTCGAGAAGACGTTCTAACTCCTCAGGGGTTAGGCTTCGCATTCCAATTCGTCGAACTAAATCGTCAAACCTTTCTTTTGGAAGGGCTTTAGTAAATATATCGGCGAGTTGGTAATCAGTATTCACAAAAAATAATTCAACAGTACCTTCTTCCACATGTTCTTTTATGAAGTGATAGCGGACTCTGATATGCTTAGTCTTTGAGTGATGAACAGGATTGCATGATATGGCTATGGAGTTGTGTTCTCATCCATAGAACTTGAGCACAACACGCAGATAGAGACACATACTCAGCTTCAGCGGTTGAAAGTGCAGTGCAATCTTGTTTCTTTGAAGACCAGCTTACTAACTTTTCACCCAAAAATTGTGCTCCTCCTGATGTACTTTTTGCTGTAACTTGATCACCTGCGTGGTCCGCATCTGAAAAAGCAATTAGATCAAATCCGGATTCCTTCGGATACCAAAGACCCTTGTGAATGGATGTCTTCAGGTACCGAAAGATCCTTTTAACCTCTTTGAGGTGCAGTTCGGTAGGCTTTGCCTGAAACCGTGCTAATAAGCAAATAGCAAAATGAATATTTGGTCGACTAGCAGTGAGGTACATGAGAGAACCAATCATGCTCCGATATTTCTTCGAATCAATAGGTTTCCCAAATAAATCGGCTCCAATTTTTGGTGAAGTTACCATTGGTGTTCCGACCGAGTCACAATTATCCATACCATGATTTTTCAAAATCTCAGTTGTATACTTAGCTTTATTTATAAAAATTCCACGAGGGGACTGATGTATTTGTAAACCAAGAAAGAATTTTAGTTCCCCCATCATGGACATTTCAAATTTGCTTTTCATGAGATTTTCAAAATGTTTTGAAAGATTCGGATTAGTGGACCCAAAGATGATGTCGTCCAGGTAAATCTGAACAATCAAAATGTCGTTTTTTCATTTTTGTGTAAACAAGGTAGGATCAACCGTTCCTTTGGTGAAATTGTTTAGAATCAGGAAAGAGGACAGTTCGTCATACCACGCTCTCGGAGCTTGCTTTAAACCATAGATTGCCTTTTTGAGTTTTTAGACGTAGTCTGGATGTTCCAAGTCTATGAAGCCTTCTGGCTGACTCACGTACACTTCTTCTTTCAGAGTTCCATTCAAGAACGTGGTCTTAATGTCCATCTGATAAACCGTGATGTTTTTGTGAGCTGCATAGGCTAAGAAAATCCTGACTGCCTCAAGTCTAGCTACCAGCGCGAATGACTCTTCAAAGTCTATCCCTTCTTCCTGTCTGTATCCTTTGGCCACAAGACGAGCTTTGTTGCGAATTACAGTCATCTCTTCATCCCTTTTGTTCTTCCATAACCATTTGAGATCAATGACGCGAATGTCAATTGGTCTTGGAACCATATCCCAAGAATCATGTAGACGGTATTGGAGAAGTTCCTCCTACATTGCTTCTATCCATGCGGGTTCTGCCATTGCCTCCCGAATGTTCTTTGGTTCAATATTGCTAATTGAGCAAAGGTAAATGCATAAGTCGCAATCGGTGGCAAGTTGGTGTCTCGTTTGAATTGGCCTTGACGGTTCACCAATAACTTGTTCAATCGGATGGTCTTTAGTCCACTTCAGAGTAGAAGGGTACCGTAGATTATACGAGTGCGAGTTAGATGGTTCTCGTAAGCTTGAAGATGATTCAGCTGATTCCGTAGCAAACGGGTTTTCAAATAAGTCTGCATCTAACGTTGCATCGTTTTGGTTTTGCTCATCAACTGTTGGTAAAACTGTTTGAAGAATTGGAGTTGCTGGAGTAGATGTAGATGATGTTGATGGAGTTGGTGCATTGGTTTCGACCGTTGTAGATGCATCTTCTGTTGGTGGCGGTGGTAGATGATTTTGAGCGGATGCAGCGGAATGATGGTTTGATGCATTTGTCGAAGTTCCACCATAATATTCATCGAACATTAACTCAAAGAAATTCTCCCATTCATGTTCATGAGGAGTGCCAACAAAATTTGATGGAGCTCTTTGATGTACGAGTCCTGAACTGATATGTCCAGAAGTCTGCTGGTTTGGTGCGAAGTTCCACCATAACATTCATTGTATCCATGATCCTCCTAGTTCTTCTGTTATACACCCTGAATGCCCTCGAGCTGTCTGAATATCCAATGAAGATTCCAATATCACCTTTAGCTTTCAGTTTCCCTAGATCTTCTCTGTCGTTTGTCGGATAGCACAAAGCGCCAAACACGTGAAAGTAAGAGATATCAGGTTTTCTGTTGTTCACTATTTCATATGGGGTTTTATTGAATCTTGGATGGATTAGGGATCGGTTCTGAGTGAAACAAGCAGTGGCAACAGCATCAACCCATAGAAATAACGGTGCACTGGAATAAATTAGCATTGTGCGAGCAGCTTCCACAAGAGTTCGATTTCTTCTTTCAACTACCCCATTCTGCTGTGGAGTTCTAACAACAGATGTCTGATGAGTTATTCCAACATCTTCAAAGTAAGCTCTTAACTCCTGATTTGTGAATTCAGTGCCGTTGTCTGTTCTTACTACTCTTACTGGAGCTTGAAGAAGTACTTGAATACGTTTCAGGAAGGTGATGATGATGCCTGGTGCTTCGTCTTTTGATCTCAAAAACCTAACCCATGTATATCTTGAATAATCATCGACGATAACAAGAATATACTTTTTCCCGTTAATGCTTTCAACTCTCATTGGGCCACATAAGTCCATGTGCAACATATGCAACTTTGCTTCCGAACTAGGTACGGATTTGGGTTTATATGATGCTCGTTTGCTTTTTCCTTGTTCGCATGATGGACATAAGTGATCCTTGGTGTATTTGAACTTTGGAAGTCCATTGACGATGTTGTCTTTGGCCAGTTTGTTGATGGTGTCGAAATTGAGATGGGATAATCTTCTATGCCACAACCAGGACTTTGTTCCAGATGCTCGTGTCATAAGACATATTGGTGATGAAGATGCTATTTGGTTAATGTCGATAGCATACAAGTTTGTATCACGATTCCCAGTTAAGAGATCAGTGCCATTCAAGTTTCTAACGAAGCAAGCATTTTTCCTAAAATCAACCTCTAAATCTGCATCACAGAACTGCTTGACTGAAAACAAATTGTGTCCCAACCCTTCGACATAGTAAACTCGAGTGATCAAATAATTTCCGAAAGGTAGATCTCCATAACCCATGATAGCTGCTACATGATCATTTCCGAAAGGTACGGTTCCCATGAATTGCCAGACGAAATTGATCAGTAGCTTCAGATTCCCGGTCATGTGCTTGGAGCAACCCGAGTCGACGATCCAAAGACATATTTCGATAACCTGCCAATAACAGAAGAAGAAGATTTTGGAAACCGTTTTGATTTTGGTTCCTTTGGGTTAGAGGTAAAATCCTGATCACACTCATAGAAGTTATCTATTGGTAAGACAGGTTCATCACTCATTCTACCATTCTGGAGTGTCAAAGTTCTACCTGTTGGTTTCCAAATGTCATCCCTAAAGTAAACAGTATGCTCCCTATCAGTAGTGTAAAGCCTAAGTCTCGCAACTAGTCTTCCTATTCGTTTAGCATAAGTTCTTTTGGGAACATTCTTCTTAAAAGGCTTAACAATCTCATTCTTAGAAACACAATCATCATGAACATTAGTTAAAGATTTCTTGCAAGTTAAACAAAGATATTCAACACATTCATTAGACTTAGCAAGTTTCATAGGTTCATTACATTCAGATGAAATGTGTTTCTTATTACAAAGCGGTAAACTCCTAGGGTGTTCTTCTACTTTCTTCTCTTTATTCAAGCGACTACTCTTAGAGGCAAGCGAGACTATATTGTTCCTTGTATTGCTCTTAGGCTTTAGTCTGCTGCTCCTAGAGGTGCTTCCTAGTCCTGTAGAAGGTAAGGCACACTCATTAGGATTCACATTTTTATCTAGAGAAGTAGTTTCAGCTTTCCTAGTCTCTTTAGAGTGCTTTCCTAAACTTATGTCGTTTGTTCCATATGTATTAGATGTGGAGGCAGACGCATTAGTGGTACTCAACTTAAAAAGGCCAGGTGCTAAAACTTTTGGTTTCTCAATAACCGCTTTTCCTTTATCAACATTTTGTTTAGGTAAGGCAGGTGGAGTGACTGGTTTTGATAAATCATTTTTCTCATTGACTTTTGGAGGAGGCATAGAAACAGACATTTTTGGTTTTAAAACCGATTTGGGAACATTTGCTTTCTCCTCAGTCAATGGTTTTGGAATCTTAGTATCCACTGCCTTTCCTTTTTGACATTCCAGCTGAGCCCTCAAAAGAACATTTTTCGCTTTCATGTCATTGTACGCACGCTCATACGACAGTTTGTCATACTTGCATTCCTCAGTTATTCGATCAAGTTGTTTAAAATATGAGACATTTTCTTTTTCAAGTTTCTCAAGTGCTTTTTCATATTTTGAAACAATTTTGGAGGTCTCAGACTGGAATCTTTCATGATCTTCAACAGAATATGTTTGTAAAATAATGAACATATATCGGTAGTCAGAACATCTTCGAAGAGAGAGTCATTTAAATTTTCCAAAAATTTGATGTGTTCGACACAGTCATTAGCTTGCTTTACCAGAGATTTATGGTCCTTGACAAAGTCAGATGTTTCTTTCAAAAACGCTTGTTCAAAATGAACTACCCTTGAGTTGATGTTATTCAGCTGAGGGGCAATTTAAGTTTCAAAATACTTTTTATTTTCATTATCAAAACTATTAAACCAGATATTTGTTGTAATATTGGTTTTAGTTTTAACAGTGTCTTGAAGATCCGCAATTCTAGTTTTCACATTTTCTAAAATACTTCTCGCATCACTTGTGTTATAAGATTGTTTGAAGACATTTGTTCAATGTTCGAAAGAGAATTTGAGACAACAACTGGTTTTGAAACAGGTGTTGACTCTTTGTTTGAAACACTTGGTGCGATGGAAAACTTTGACTTTTCTTTTTGATTAACAAAAGTAATTCTGTTAATTTTGTTCCATTTGTTATAATCAATTGGTTTGATTTCCAGATTTTTTTGTTTCATTTTTGATCTACTCTCCTCAGATAGTTCTAACGTTTCAAGAGAATCACGAACAATAATGGGTTCATGTAAAACATTTCCATTGTTTAACACATTCTGAGGTTTCTGAGCTTTCTTGAGGAACGAAGAAGGGTCGTTACCAAGTGCCATTCGATGATTAGTATGAAAACGCAGATTTACTTGATTAGAAAGCATCTTGATTGTTTGAGCAGAATGACCCGTTTTAAGAAGCAAATTTTCCAAAGTTTGGATTTTTTTCATTTTTATCAAGAATTTCATCAAGAAGAGAATCTTCTCGTTTTGAAAAATCAGTAATCAACTGCTTCTTCTCTTTCTCAAGATCAGAAAACATTTCTTTTTGTTAGAAAGTTGGTTGTTTAAATCAGAAATTTCCTTGTTTAAAGATTTAATTTTCAAGTTCAAATTCACATCAAGTGTGTTATACTTGATTTGCAATAGTTGTTCTTTAGAAACCAAATTTCGATAACCAATTTCTAATTCTGATTCTTTGTTTTTATGAAATTCAAAGGCTTTTGCATTCTCCTTGTAACTCTCAAGCTCAGCGGTCAATTTAGCATTCGCGGCTTTAACTTCACGATTGACTGTTCTAACTTTCTCGATTTCAATGCCACAGTTATTGATTAATGATTCAAAATAAGCGCGTATTTCCTCATCAGTCTCAGTATTTTGTGCCACACAGTCTCCACTAGGATCCACATCTGGAGTCTCAGAGTTAGTATTGCTACAACTCGGATTGTCCAGGTATGTATCATAAGTAGGTGCTGATATCACAGAATGCTGTTCGTCATGAGTAAACACATCAAATATGACATTGTTATAGCATGGATAAGTGATTGGTACCTCAGATACTGCGTTGGCGTCATAGACAGGAGGTGCGTCAGAATCAGTGTCGTACTTAGTCTCCTGAAGATTTTCCATGAAGATGCAGTTCACATTTAGTTCCTCGAGGTCTTCCAAATCATCCATAATAGCCATAAAGTCATGTTCCTCAGCACTTAACTGAAGGCCTGAGTTTTCCTTTTGTACCAACATGATGGCTTTTTGAAGATACGCAAGATCCTTCTTTTTCAGCTTGGTAGGACAATTTCTTGCCATGTGACCCAATCCTTGACAGTTATAACACTTAACCTGATTACCCTGATTCACATTTCCATAATTCCCAACGACTGGAGCTGCAACATTCCCATTCTGATTACCCACTGCTCTATTCCTAACATTCTGACCCATCTGATTACCCTGATTCGGAACCGCCTGATTACCCATCTAAAATCCAGTAGCATATCCCTGCTGATTCCCAATAACTCCAACCATTTGTCCTTGATGACCCATATTCACACCCGGCTGTGCAATTTGCCTGTTGCGAGTGTTTGATGAAATCCTTTGGTTGTTGTTAGTTGGTGTGGAATAGCGACCTCTGAATGCTTTACCCAAGAATGAAAATGCTTGTGACAAAGCTTCTTCTTGTTCCATTTCAAGATCAGTGATTCCTTGTTCCTGGTAATGTTGTTGTTCTGGTGGATAGGTTTGTTGTTGAGGGATAACAGCTTGTTGTTGTGGAATGTATTGCTGCAGGTTGTTGTTAGTGGAAGATGATGAAGCTTGTTGTGGTGTATTCACTGGAGTTTGAGTCTTTGCAATGAGTGCCAATAGATCATGATTCTTTGCTAATCTTTCTTTCCTGACTTCATTCACTTCATTTTGGTTTTGTTTCAGAAAATCGTTGAGTTGATCAAAGTTCACTTGATGTAAGTCTTTTGTTTGGTTGACAATAGTGAGATATCGTCCCCATTCTTCTGGTAGATTGTTCAGGAACTTGATGTTGCTCACGATAGTTCTGGGTGTCAACTTGTTTCTGATAAGCTCATTCATTAAAGTGCATAACCTTCCATAGTAGGATTCAATGGATTCTCCTGGAGTAGATGTAAACTTCTCCCATGCAGTTAGCAACTTGTTTTCCATATCTTGTTGACCAATTTCTGTTCCATGACAAAGTCGTCTAACACGTTCCCACATATCGAAAGCAGTTTCACAACTGTCTACAGCAGCAAAGATGTCTCTTGGTAAACCCAGTTGGACATTATGAATTGCCATATCATCTGCTTCGACTTGTTTCTGATCCTCTTCAGTGTATTTTGATTCCTTTTGAACACGAAAAGATGGTGGGACAGGAGGTGTTGCATCAGCATTTCCAGGGTCTTGGACTTGTCGAGGTATGAAGGGTCCATTCGTAATGGATTGCATCATCAATTTTCCATTAGGTTTGGTCTTAATGTAACGAAGCATACGACTTGTCCATTGAAGATAACCACCTTTTTCCAGCATAGGAGGACGGTTTTCGGCACCAGCTGCATGAATGTCTTGTTGAGTTTCCATTGATGAAGGTATGATATGATAAAGTTGATGTAGGATCGATTCAACGATAAAGGAGTTGTGTTTGATGAAGATTAAGCTCGGTTGTTGTAGTGAAAATTGGGTCTAAAAACTTAAAAACCTCAATAACTTCTTTTCGGAGAGTTTTTAGGACTTGAAGGTTAACCCGAATCAACTGTAGTTTATTCGGCAGTCTATTCTCCTCGTTCTCACGGTCGTTTTGATGGGTAGATCGCTAAAAACGGAGTTACGGTTCAAAAGTTATAGCCGTTTGAACTTTTGCTCAAAGTCTTACTCGTAAACCTGTTCTTATGCGTAGAAATTAATGCTTATGCGTAGGATTCTTATGCGTAGAAAGCTTAGGCGTAGGATTCCTTATGCGTAAACAGTATCTTACGCGTAACCTTTAGGCTTAAGCGTAAGCTTATGCGTAAACAGAAATGCTTAGTCGTAAGAACCTTACGCGTAAGTGTTAGCTTATGCGTAGAGTGTTACTCGTAAGCGTTTATGCTTATGCGTAAACTTACGTTTAAAACCAAAAATCCTTTACACTATCACAGCGTAAAAGATATCCACAAGTCGAAGTGTTCCACACACTTATCCAAGTGAGGAAAGCACTGAGTAACCGTTGATGCTCGAAGAATCTGCACCAAAATCTTATGCATAAAATTCAAATCTTACGCGTAAAACCTTACGCGTAGGATTAGGGTTTTGACTTTCTTACGCGTGAAAAGAGGGTTTTGACCAAAAGATGCTTACGCGTAAAAACAACCCAGTTTTGCAAAAATCACGAATGTTTCACCAAAAACACGTTTGTTGGAATCACTCCTAAACAGTATTTCAAGTATTTATATTTCATATGTAATAGGTAGCTTTATTCTGGCCTTTATGTTTGTTTAAGGTCCAGCTTATGTAGAAGGCCCATAAGCTGAGGCCCAAGCCCAATAAGGAATAGGGAAGGAGAGGGAGTGTTGCCCTAGCTACTTGCCTATATATACATTGTAATAACCTTCATTTGAAGGTTGGTTGTTCAAGTTTTCTCTTCATTCACTCACCTACGCATAACCGTGTCTTATATTGTTTGTGTGTGTGTGCTTGATACTTGTTCAATCGCCTTATCTCTTTCTATATAAGCTTGTGTTGTAAAACTAGTGACCTAACAACGTTTCCAATCGATTTCTCTTGCACGAACTTCTTTCAAAACACTTAATGATCAATAAAGTCTACAACTTTAAGCTTAAAAACACGTAAAAATCAAAACTTTATGCAAAAATCCCACATTTATAGAGAAAAAACGCAACTTTCTTTGTAAAGCTTTAACAAAAACGTAACACAAACACTCCTAAACCATTGTTAGGCGATTGATACCAATTGTAGGACCTTAAATCTTTCAACCTTATCACAAACCCAACACGTATATCACGTTATGCGTAGAACACGTTAGCACATAAACACAAACTATGCGTAAATAAGAAAGAAACAAAGATGAGAAAGATGGTGACTTGATATATGAACCGTGTATGTGAAGAGAGAAAGATGAACACAATATGTTGTATATTCCAAGGAAAACACACACACACACACTCAAGCACACCCCTCAAATGAGACTTTGAGGGGTTTATATAGTACAAGCACTAGATGCCCTAAAGGCTTTCCATGGGCCTCGTGGATGGGCTTGGATTGGATTGGGTTAAATGAACTTATTCAAGGCTAGCTTAACTAAACTAATACCCATTTAGCTTAGCCCAATCCACGAGCCCGTTGACTATTCTATCACTATATCTAACACACATTACAAAGTTCCTAAATGTGAATGACCATCACTTCTAATAAAAACTATTAAGGCTAACAATCTCCCCCTAAGGGGTGGTCATTCAAAAGATGCTCCACTTGATTAAGTCTTTACTTTTCTCGAGCTTGAACTTTGTGTGTAGATATAGAAAAGTCTTACTTCTTTGTTCCTTCATGTTTTGTGATCAATTAATGTGGTTGTCTGCCGTTGTCAACTTTGTTGGTTAGGTGTCTCCACGTCATTCTCCACCATGCTCACACTTCTATTTGTCTTTTGGTTACCAATGATGTAGTTCTCGAGTCTTTAAACTTTGTAGATTCTTTGACATTGACGAAGAATCATCTTAAACTTTTGTTGCCTTTGATTTTGATGAGAACTTTCATGTGTTGTTGGTATGAGCATGTGGAGAATCTGCACGATCAATCCGCTCCGGAGCTTCCATAAGAAGAAAACATAAAAACAGGTTAGTAATAAGCGGATTCCGGCACTTACAAGTTTGAATTTCGAGGGTGTTAACAGCATAGTGTGTAAACACATCTCTAATTTTTACAAAGGCCGTTCCTGAACTGGAGTCCCACAAGTGAGATAACGCGATGTACCGAGGTACACCTACAGTTCAGATGAGTCGCTGAAGTACACCGAAGCATCACTCCACGACTGTAGACCGTTTGAGACACACTAAGCGTAATCCACGGGGAGTTACCGAAGTGACCTGCTGTCAGGGCTGCTTGATGTTGACCCTGGCAGGAGTTTCCATTCAATCACTGAGGATCACAATTGTGAAACCTCTCATAAATGTTCTGGCAAATTGCTAAGATCTGCGTAGGACTCTAGAATATATCACTTGTGTCTTTATTAATGAACAACAAGCGATGTCATGTCAAGTGTTCCTATGAGATCTTTTGATGAATCTCGTGGCTCTAGACTCAATAGTGCATATTGGTTTTCCTGAGCGGAGACTAGGGAGAGGGTCTCCTTCTTCAATATCAACGATCTCTAAGAGAAAGTCGATAGATTACGTAGGGTTCCCTGTGAGAATGAAACAAATCCTTTTGAGAGGAATTGAGTGGTAAGAAGGTTTAGTGCAGTGCGCCACTGGGTCCATGACGTCTTTGTCTTCAATACCAGTGTCATCTTTGTGACAACCAGTAGCATATGAATTGAACCCGGTTTCTGCCCTAAGGTTGATTATGGAGGGCTATTTCTTTTCACCCTTTCTTTTACTTTTCTTTTAAATTCTTCAACCCCTTCTTTCTCCTTTCTCACATTACTCCTTTTTTCAATCATTCCTAAGGACTTCTAATACTAACTATTTGTGATGTCCTTGGGTAGATCCTGTTGGGATATGAAAGTACTAGAAAAGTCAACGTGTCAAAGTACTACTAAATGATAAAGTCAAAGTACTGCATACGAAGTCAAAGTACTGCAAGATCAAAGAACTGTATTATTCGTTTATAGAAAGTCTTGTAATTCTAGAATATTCTATGTTAGATTACTTGACGTACAAGGATACAAATTGTAAACCGACTAGGATATCCTTGAGCCTATAAAAGGACCCCTAGATTGGCATAAGATGTACGTGATTTTATTAGAGTTTTAGAGAGAATTTCAGTATTATTAGAGTTTTTAAAGATCTGCATAATAAGCAGAGTTAGAGTTATTAATAAAATCGTTTATTGTTAAAGTTATTCTTCTTAGCTTTGTTAAGTAAATTCCGCATACTTAATAGAGTTTGCTCAGTGTTTCTCTGTTAATAACTAAGGATTTATCCGAGGTTATTAAACCTTAACAAGCTATTTAAGTTAGTTTGGTTAGAGTACATCGATCCAACAAGTGGTATCAGAGCTTGTGTGGAAACTCTGACTAAGAAGAAACCCTAAAACCTTCAACAGAACTTAAAGATGTCGTCTGATTCTGTTCCATCACCTTCCATCACCTCAATGAGGATTCCTGTAATCAAGAAGGGCGAATATGACTTATGGTGTATGAAGATGAGGCAGTACATTGCCATTACAGACCATGCTTTATGGAATGTAATTGTCAATGGTAATGAAGAAGTTCCAGAAACTGTAGATGTTCCTGGACAACCCAAAGCACCTAAGGCAGTCCTACCAGCTGCAACATTAAGGAATCAAGAGAAGGCTCTCAACATTCTCTTGTCTGCCATTCCAGATGGTCATCTTCTCAAGTTTCATGATGCTAAAGATGCTAAGCAGCTCTGGGCTGCTCTCAAGACCAGATTTGGAGGGTATGAAGCTTCTAAAAAGATGGACAGAAATCTGCTGAAACAACAGTTTGAAACTTTCACTGTAGGTGAAAGAGAAAGTCTTGATGCTGCATATGATAGATTTCAAAATCTCCTTAACATGTTGGAATTATACAAAGCTCAAGTTTCAGTTGAAGATGCTAATCTGAAGTTTCTAAGGAGTTTGCCATCTACATGGCATGTGATTGCTACTATGATCAGAGGACAACCAGGCTTGGATGTTATGGACTTTGATGATCTCTACAACCATCTGAAGGTGTATGAGCACGAGATGAATGGTCAAACAAGTTCTAAGTCTCACAGTATTGCTTTTCTATCATCTGAAAAGAAAGGCAGTATTTCCATTAAAAGTACTGCTTCTCCAACTCAAAGTACTGTGGCTCAAAATACTGTCTCGTATGCTGCTCCCACCCATGCTCAGCAAGCCCCACCAACTACTACTATGCACTCAGATGAAGTTGTGTGTTCCTTCTTTGCTCAACAGGCTTCTTTACCTGTCACCTATGAAGAAGATCTCTCACAGATTGAAGAGGATGCTTTGGAAGAAATTGATATCAGGTGGTAAGTAGCAATGATTACTGCAAGGATCAAGAAGTACATGAAGAAAACAGGAAAGAACATTGACTTCAAGCCAAAACAGGGAATCACTTTTGACAAATCAAAAATTGAATGCTTCAATTGTCAAAAGACTGGACACTTTGCAAGGGAATGCAGATTTGCTAAGTATCAAGCAAATAGGATGACTGAGAAACCAAAGCTGGAGCTCAAGGAAATCCCTATTACTGAAACCAAAGCTTTGGTTGCTCAAGAAAGTTTATCAGAGGTTGACTGGAGTGCTGAGTTTGATGATGAACCAGTAACCTATTGTATGGTAGCAGTGGAAGAAGTAGTTGAAGATTCGGTAGAAGAATTGGACTGGAGCACTGTTTTTAATGAGGAAGTTGATCATGCTGCTTTGGAATCTGGAGATGGATATGGAGCATTTGATTGGAGCTTGGAATGTGAAGATGATCCTGTTCTACTTGCAATGGTAGCTACTTCACCAAGTTCATCTCCTATCTCTGAGGTATGCTCAAATTGTCATGATTTCTATCAAAAATTGCTAAAAAGTTATGTGATTGAAAGAGATAATTGTGTTAAGGCTAGGTCTGAGGTAGCAGGTTATCAAATAACCTTAGAGTCAATGGAAGCTAAAATAATAACACATGAAAATAATGAGATGGCTTGGGCTGAAAAATATGAACAACAGGATTACCAGTTAAAACTTAGTGAATGGAAACTAAACTGTAAAATTGCTGAAATTGAGAAACTCACTAAGGAGAGAAATGATTTGTTAGCCAAGTTTGCTGCTTGGGGTGAATCTGGTTTGTCACATGTTACTTATGTTCAAAAACAAAGAAGAGCTTACATTAAAACTGGCTTAGGTTTTGGTATGGACTTTGATAACATAGAAGAAAACACATCTAGTGATAAGGATGAAGGTGATTTTGAGGATGTAACCACTAGTGATGATGAACTCATTAATTAGTAGACACAGATAGTAATGAGGGTTCAATTAGTGAATCACCTCCTGAGTATAAGAAAGACAAAGGTTATCATGCTGTTCCACATCCAGTTGGTAGTCATCAACCCATAAGACCTGATGTTTCATGTTTTGGTGTAGACAGTCTAGAGTTTAGGAAGAAGCTTATTGGTCAATCTAGGACTGAAACCCCAAAAGAAACTGTTGAAACAAATTTTCAAAGTCAAGCAGTACCTTCTACTCAAAGTACTGCTCCACAAGCAGTACCTTTAGGAAAACCTTTTCAAAACAGTACTGCTAAACCTTTTTGGGATAATTTTGGTCAAAACAGATTTAATCATTCACCTAGAAGGCAAAATAGTTTTGGTCATAGACATAGAAGAAGTCATATTGGGAGTATGGGTGAAAAACTGTGTTTTGTGTGTTTTAGTCCTAATCATTTAATCAAGGATTGTGAACATCACTCAGAATACCTTAGGAAATTTTCAAAGAATAGGTATGCTAACTAGAAACCTAGAGAAAACAAACCAGTTTGGAATAATTCTAATAGGGTCAATCACAACAATTTCTCACAAAATCATTGGTACCCCCATCAGAGAAGACTTTTTTCTAAACCACCAGCACCTTCACAAGCAGTACCTTCTCAAAGTACTGCTCAGTCAAACCAAGGTACTGTGAATACCTCTTGGCACAGAAATCCTAGGAGATCTCACTATTATCAACCTAGAAGGTATTACAATTCACATAGGGGATCTAGATCACAGGAACCAAGTGTTAAAACAGAATGGGTTAAGAGAGAAAGTACTGCTGAGGGACAAACTGTACTTTCAACAAAAAGTGAATCTGATGTTTTCATTATACAAGAAAAAGAGAATTATTTTGCAAAAGAGAGTTCTGCTGAAAATCCAGAAAGTTTTGAAAATCCACATGCTAAAAATCAAAAGATAATCCTGGATCATGTTTTGAAAAACAGTGGAAATTACATACTCAAAGAATTTGAGTTTGTAACTCCACAAGGGGAACACAAGTCAGTAATGGCTTGGGTTCCTCAAAGAGACTAACTTTCTAAATCTTTGTGCAGGGCAACCCAGAGGAGGAGCTTAAAGATCATCTTATTGTGGATAATGGTTTCTCTAGAAGTATGACAGGAGACAAGGAGATTCTGTCTGATTTTAGATCTATTAGTGGAGGAAGAGTTGCTTTTGGGAATGATCCCAATGGAGGAAGGATTACAGGGAAAGGAACTATCAAAGCAGGGCGAATAGACTTTGAGAATGTTAGATATGTGAAGGAGCTGAAGTTCAACTTATTGTCAGTTTCTCAAATCTGTGACAAAAAGCATCATGTGCTATTCACTGACACAGAATGTCTCATCCTTTCTTCTGAATTTGAGCCTGTTGATGATAACTTGGTTGTACTCAGAGTACCCAGAACCAATGATGTGTATAGTCTGGACATGAAGAGTCTTAACTCTTATGGTAGAGCCACCTGTTTAGTGGCAAAAGCAACAACTGAAGAAGCACATCAGTGGCATAGAATATTGGGCCATGTCAATTTCAAGAATATCAACAAACTGGTCAAAGGCAATTTAGTTAGAGGTTTACCTTCAAAGACCTACAAGAATGAACACTCCTGTTTGGCGTGTAAGAAGGGAAAACATCACAAACATTCATGCAAGAAGCTTCAGGAGAGGACAATTAGAGAACCTTTGGAGCTGTTACATATGGATTTGTTTGGACATGTCTCTGTGGCAAGTTTAAACAAGAAAAAGTACTGCTTAGTTGTTACAGATGATTGCAGTAGATTCAGTTGGGTATTTTTCTTGGGATTTAAAGATGATACTTTTGATGCGATTCAGACATTAATTATAGCACTGGAAAACCAACTGAGACTCAAGGTCAGAGGTATTAGATGTGATAATGGAACTGAATTCAAGAACAAGCTTATGGATGAATTTTGTGCTAACAAAGGAATTAAGAGGGAGTTCAGTATTGCAAGAACACCACAGCCGAATGGTGTTGCAGTGAGGAAGAATAGGACTTTGATTGAAGCAGCTAGAACTATGCTTGCAGATTCACAACTACCTATTCAATTCTGGGCTGAAGCTATAAGTACTGCTTGCTATGTACTCAACAGAGTATCAGTCACAAAACCACAGATGAAGACACCTTATGAGTTGCTGATGGGCAACAAACCCAACATTCGTTTTATGAAGCCTTTTGGATGCCCTCTCACTATTTTAAACACAATTGATAATTTAGGGAAGTTTGATGGCAAGTCAGAAGAAGGATATTTATTGGGTTATTGTACCAACAGTAAGGGATTTAGAGTGTACAACAGAATCTCTAAGAAGATTCAAGATTGTCTTCATGTTGAGTTTTTAGAAGATCAAGATAATCAGAAGGGTAAAGGTCCTGATTGGATGTTTGATCTTGAAGTTTTATCTCCTTCTATGAACTATGTACCTGTTAGAGCAGAAAATCAACCTGTACTGATGTAGAAGACTTACAATATGTTATTCATGGAGTTAATATTATACCTGATGTTGTTCCTGATACTACAAAGCAAAGTACTGAAGTTCCAAAGTAAAGTACTGAAACACCAAAGAAAAGCACTGATGAACCAAAATCCTCATTATCTGTTGAGGATCAATCTATTCAGGAAGAACATAATCAGATGATTCTTCAAGATGTTTTAGCACATTCTTACACTGATGATCAAAGAAGAGCTTATGAAGCAGCAAAGAACAAGACTAATTCTACAGAAAACTCTTACAGTACTTTGGACAGTACTTTCAATCAAAGTACTGCTGCACTAGTTGACAGTATTTTAGATAATTTGGATGATCCTACCATGCCTGGATTAGAGGAAACTGATGATGAGTTTGCAGATGAAGGTATTTTCTCAGATTCCAATGAAGGTGCTGATTATACTAATTTGGATGATGCATATGGAGTTCCACAGTCTCCAATCTTAAGGATTCATAAGAATCATCCTACTGATCAAATTATTGGTCCTTCTACTTCTGGAGTGATGACAAGACACAAGGCTAAGAGTTTTACTAAACCTCATAATGCTTTACTTAGCTTTGTCTACAAACAGAACAGGCTGAATCATAAGGATCATCAAACATGTCTGTTTAGTTGCTTTATCTCTCAAGAAGAACCCAAGAATATTGCTCAAGCATTGACTAAAGAAAGTTGGGTTGAAGCTATGCAAGAAGAACTGCTACAATTCAAACTTCAAGAAGTTTGGGTATTATGTGATCTTCCAGATGGGAAGAAAGTTATTGGAACCAGATGGGTTTTCAGAGTCAAGAGAGATGAAAAAGGTAATGTCATCAAGAACAAGGCAAGGTTAGTTGCTCAAGGCTACAGACAAGAAGAAGGAGTAGATTATGATGAAGTATTTGCTCCTGTAGCAAGGATTGAAGCTATTCGAATATTTCTTGCATTTGCTTCATATATGGGATTTCAGGTTTACCAGATGGATGTCAAAAGTGCCTTTCTCTATGGCACTATAAAAGAAGAAGTTTATGTAAAACAACCTCCTGGTTTTGAAGATCCTAAACATCCTAACAAAGTCTACAAGGTGGTTAAGGCTCTTTATGGCCTTCATCAGGCACCTATAGCTTGGTATGAGAGGCTCTCCACATTCTTATTACAACATGGTTACCGGAGGGGAGCTATTGACAAGACTTTGTTTATTAGAAGAGACAAGAAGGATATCATGTTAGTTCAAGTTTATGTTGATGATATCATCTTTGGAGCTACCAAACAGTCTATGGTTAAGGAGTTTGAGCAGCTGATGTAGAAAGAATTTCAGATGAGTTTAATGGGTGAGTTAAATTTCTTTTTGGGACTTCAAGTTAAGCAGTCAAAGGAGGGAATTTTCATAAGTCAAGACAAGTATGTATCTGACATACTTAAGAAGTTCAATTTTGATGATATGAAGTCTGTTACTACACCTATTAAATCGATTAACTCATTGGGCAAGGATGAAGATGGACACCTAGTTGAAGTCAAGTTATATAGATCAATGATTGGCTGTCTTATGTATCTCACTGCATCTAGGCCTGATATTATGTTTGCAGTATGTTTATGTGCAAGATATCAAGTCTCTCCAAAGATTTCTCATATGAATGCAGTGAAGAGAATTTTTTGTTATTTGAAACAACAACCTAAGTTAGGGTTGTGGTATCCCAGGGATTCACCTTTTTCACTTGGAGGCTTTTTTAGATAGTGATTATGCAGGTGATAATTATGACAGAAGATCAACCACATGTGGATGCCAATATTTTGGACGAAGATTAGTTTCATGGCAGTGTAAAAAGCAAACAATTGCAGCAACATCATCTACTGAAGCTGAATATGTAGCTGCTGCAAGTTGTTGTGGACAAGTTCTGTGGATGCAGAATCAACTCTTGGATTATGGGTTTAATTTTAAGAATACTCCTATCAATATTGATAATGAGAGTATTATCTGTATTGTGAAGAATCCAGTCTATCATTCCAAGACAAAGCACATTCAGATCAGGCATCACTTTATCAGAGATTGCTATGAGCACAGGCTCATTAATGTGGTCAAGGTTCACACGGATGATAATGTAGTTGACTTACTCACCAAAGGCTTTGATGTTTCAAGATTTAATCACTTGGTGGTAAGCATTGGCATGATTAACTACTGAGCTACATTTAAGGGGAGGACTATTTAGTATTGGTACAGTCCTGTGCATTGTTTGAGTGGAGGATATTGATGTATACTTAGTTTATAAAGAGAATTTGGAAAAGTACTGCTTGGAAAGTACTGCTTGGGAAAGTACTGTTTGTCTATATTGAGGGGTAGTTCTACTAACGGTAACTTTGTTATTATGGGCTGTGATTTTTCAAATCTCACCTATAAATAACTACTTTCCGATTTTCCCTCTCATCTTGATATTATCATATCTTTTCCATAATTTCTCTTACCATCTCTTTATTATTCGATTATATATCTACTTGTGCTTACATAATCAACAATGGCGAATCGTCCTACTGTTTCAAAGCACAACATGGTAGCAAATTTAGATAAGACTGAATCTAATGAGGTGTTTCATGATATTATTGATTATCTCACTGGGTCGCCAATCAGTTATGCTCTTTTAGTTGAGCCGGATATTATTGAACCTTGGATTCAAGAATTTTGGGCTACTGCAAGGGATAATATGGAGCATGATGAATTTTATATTAGGGCTACAGTTGTTGGAAGAACTGTGAAGATTACTGAAGCATCTATTTGAGAAGACTTATTGTTGAATGATGAAGAAGGGGCTCTTCGTTTTGCTAAGGAGTTGATTTGGGAAACTTTTGGGCACATTGGTTATGAAGGGTCTTTAACAGAACAAACATTCAGGAAACAACTATTTTGTCCTCAATGGAAGTTTTTAGTACATGTGTTGCTTCATTGTATTAGTGCTAAAATTACTTCATGGGAGCAATTTGGATCAAATATAGCATCTGCTATGGTGGGATTAGCTACTGATCATGTTTTCAATTTTTCAAGGCTTATTCTGGATGGCATGCTTTCTCACATTACTCATGGATCAAAATGGTTAATGTATCCCAGGTTTGTACAAGTCTTTCTAAACAAACAACTTGCTGATGTACCTAAGCCTACATATTTACTTCCTGTTATTGTACAACAAGCAAAGATTTTTACATTTATGGCGCGAAGAAGTGATTTATTCAGAGGTCCGGATACACCATTAACTACTTCCATGATGGAAGTTGTTCAAGCTATTAGAGCTGATGCTGACGATGATGAAGACAGTGAAGGTACTGCACCTGCAAGTACTGCTTCTGCAAGTACTGGTTCTCAAAGTGCTGCATATTCAGAAGGTGCTGCATCTCAAGAAGGTACTGCAACTCATGTTACTGCTTCTCCAAGTATTGAAGTTCAAACAAGAAGTTGCCGGTTCACCTTCTACATCTCCACAACAATCTGTTCCTGCTTCTCAATCAGAGGAACATTCACCAGTTCAAGGAGATTCTTCTCATACTATCTCACCTGAAGAGTTAACCTTTGATAATTATGTTTTGACAAGGGAGTTGGTCAAGTTGAAGAAGACTACTGAGACTCAAGCAAAACAGATTAAGAGGTTGATGCTCAAGTATAAGAGGTTAAAGAATTTTGTTACGCCTTTTATCAAACGTTATCGCTTATGGGTTACGGAAGAACACAAGCGCAGAAGGAAATTCAAGAAGACAAACAAAGGCAAAACGGTTCCTAAAACATCTTCTGACCAATTGGGGAGGAATTTAGAAGAAAATAATTTGAAAGAAGATGTTAAGGAAAAAGAGTCTCAAGGTACTGATGAGCATGTAGTTATTGAAAGTACTGAAGAAGAAAGGTCTGAAGATCAAGGTACTGAACAACAAAGTACTGCTTTCACTGGATCTCACAGACAAGAATTGGTTTCACCAAGGGTACTAGACTTTGAAGAGGAAGCTGGTCCTTCAACTATTCCACATGAAGAACAAGCTGGTCCCTCAACAACTGCTATACCAGAAGAAGCTGATACACCACAAAGAATACATACTGCTAGTGATGATGAATTAATTGCAACTATTTTGCATGATTTATCAAAGCCAAGGGCTGTTACTATTCCAGGAGTGCAAGAAGAGGAACAATCAAGAGTTTCTCAACCTGCTATTGATCCTAAGGATAAAGGAAAAGGTGTTTTGGTTGAAGTAAAGAAGAAGAAACCAACTTTAGCACAGTTAAGAGCTGCTCAAGATGCTTTGAATGAACAAGCAGCTAGAAAGATTCAAGAGGAATTAGATGCTAAAGATAGAGAAGACAAGGAAGCTGAAGAAGCTCAGAATAGAGAAGCAGCTAAGAAGTTGCATGAGGAATTGAATGCTGAAGCTAGTGAACAATTAGAGTCACCTGTTCCTGTGTCTTTTATGCTTAGAAAACCAAATCTTGCTAAAGAAAGGAATGCAATGATGACGTATTTGAAAAGCAGAGGATATAAAGGATTGCAGAAATTGAAGTATGTTGATATGAAAAGATTATATGATGCTGAGACAGAAGCTTATAAGAAAGATGTTGCAAGTATCAAAGATTATAAAGATGAAGTCATTTGGACTGAAGTAGAAATAAAGAAAAGTTTGAAAAGAAAAAGGAAAACTGAAGTTGAAGATAAACGGTTTTCAAAGAAAGAAAAAGTTGAGTTAAGATCTGAAACTAAGGATGAATTAAGAAATTATCTCAGAATAGTAGATTTTGAATATTCTAAAGAAGATGATGACATGAAGATGAACAGATCTCAGATTACTACTTTTGAAGTTGTGAATTCTAAAGATGGAAGCTATCTAATGTTTCATAGAGAAGATGAAAGCTTCAGAGTATTCAACAGGCTATGGGATTTATTGCATATCATAGATAGAGTGGATCTATTCTATTTATATCATGTGGTGAAAGAATATTTTGAACATCATCCATCAGAAGGGATTGGTTTAGTCTTGGAGATCTCACAACTGCATGGGAAACTGAAGAACAGAGTAGTGATGAAATTTGGAAGAATCAAGAGAACTGGGAAATTGTCTGCTGGGGATTTTTTGAAGAATCTGGAGTTCATGTTCTTGAGCTGGAAAATGGTACAATGATTCATATGTTTGCTGATAGAAGATATCCTCTTTCTGTTGATCTTATGAGGAGGATGCTAGAGCATGGAATGGAGGTTGAAGAGGACAATGAAATTGCTTGTATGGTCATCAATTTGTTTATCAACTGGACTACAATTGCTGATGATGAGGAATAACTGGTATGAATTTTCATTGAATAAATTATTTTTGATAACACAGTACTTTATTCAAGGTACTGCTGATCAAACAGTACTTTAATCAAAGTACTGCTTGCAGCTATTAACCAGTTAAGTAATTTTTGAAGAAAACTTTTGTTAAGTAACAAATATTTTGAAACAAAGGTTAAAATAAATGGTTTTTGAGATGATAATATCTATAGGTTATCAATCCACCATGGTTACAAAGGGATTGACTAATCCATGAGCAAACGGCTCTGGTAAAGATATATCAAATCCATTTTTAGTTGACAACTTGCTAATAAGTTGGATGGTAATCAACTCACCATATCAGTAATGTGAAGAGTTGGCTAGCCCACAAGAAAATGGCTTGTGGTAAAGGCTGTGGAAAAACCATTATATGGTAATTAGTTCACCATGATGAAAGAACTAACTAGTCCAGAAGGGTACAACTTTTGGTAAAGACAAATCAAATCTGTTGATAGCTGATGATTTGCTAAAAATCATATGGTTATCAGTGTACCATGGTCTTACACACCAAAACATTTGGCTACTCCAGAGTTAATGGCTTTGGTAAAGAGATCTAAATCCATTAAATTTTCAATGATTCACCTCTCACAGGAGTTAACACACCTGGAAGTGATGAGAATAGTTTGCAACTTAAACTGAATTAATGTACAAATTGTCATATGTTGCTGTGTTGCTGAAAAGATGGAGCTTGCTTACATTGACTATGTACAGAAACTACAAAGATACAATCCAAAGACAAACACAATCTGTTCTCAAAAGATGAAGCTGATAAATATAAAGTCACAAAGGAACTTGAAGTCAAACAAGTAGAAATCAAGTTAGGGGAGGATTGTTGGGATATGAAAGTACTGGAAAAGTCAACAAGTCAAAGTACTGCATACGAAGTCAAAGTACTGCAAGATCAAAGAACTGTATTATTCGTTTATAGAAAGTCTTGTAATTCTAGAATATTCTATGTTAGATTACTTGACGTACAAGGATACAAATTGTAAACCGACTAGGATATCCTTGAGCCTATAAAAGGACCCCTAGATTGGCATAAGATGTACGTGATTTTATTAGAGTTTTAGAGAGAAGTTCAATATTATTAGAGTTGTTAAAGATCTGCATAATAAGCAGAGTTAGAGTTATTAATAAAATCGTTTATTGTTAAAGTTATTCTTCTTAGCTTTGTTAAGTAAATTCCGTATACTTAATAGAGTTTGCTCAGTGTTTCTCTGTTAATAACTTAGGATTTATCCGAGGTTATTAAACCTTAACACGCTATTTAAGTTAGTTTGGTTAGAGTACATCGATCCAACATATCCCTCCGGCTCTGGCGGATCATAGGACGGATTTCCTATCAATAATCACCTTATAACTCCATGACTGTCCTATTGTTGCCATAAAACCATTTTTCTTGAAAATCTCAGAGTGATTACGATAGAAAACATGTTTGCAACACTCCGTGAGTTTTATATTTTCAGAAACACTCCCCCTTCACATGTGCTTATAAGTTTTGACAGAAATCTGCACATAGAGGGTAGAGTTCACACTTTTTGAATTGATCGACTTTAAATGAACACGACCGATTCGAGACACGTTTACATCACCAGAGAACTAGCTTGAAATTATTACCCGTCCTAGTCAAGTCCATAGAAAGTTTCTCGAGATGGTACATTTACTGACTTTGATTCCTCGTCAATTCAATGGTTACGACTGAGTCGAGCTCATTTTGAGATTCAAGCAACGAACATTAAACTTTTTGATCACATTTTAATCACGTCTCCTCCCCCTCAAAAATTGCATATTCGTGATATTTTTGATATCAACGGATTAAACAACATTTTAGAATCTTTTGGGGAGACAAACGGATTTGATTTAAGCATGAATTTGGAACATTTTGGTTTTATACTCCCCCTTTAATAAAGCATAATCAATTAAAGGGTTTTAGAGGGAGTTATCTTGAGCACAAATTTTTTTTGAAAGATTTTGAAAATCTTTTTGAACAATCTTGAAAAAGTGCTTAAGATGATGATGATTTCTCACTAGTTTAAATGTAGTGCACTGAAGCGCACACTCGATTTTTTCTTTAAAAAACACGAGTTTTGATTTGAAATAATCAAAAGTCATCATTTTAGTCCGGGTTTCGTACTGAAGTATACGAAAGCCATTTTTGAAGAAATTTTGAGAAGCGACATGTTTTAGAAAACAATAAAAGAACTCTCGCTCAAGCATCTGTACATGCCCGTATCATTGTTGAATGACATTTCTAGAAACGTACAGAGTATCGATTATACGAGAAACATGTCGTAGAAACGTACCAATCCCTTGTATTTTTGAAAGTTTTATATTTTTATATTTTGCTTTTGTTGGTTTTACAAATTTTGTATTTTGTTTTTCAAAAATATTTACAGCGAAGCTTTTTGGAAAATCATTTTCAAGAAGATTCGAGAAGACGTTCTAACTCCTCAGGGGTTAGGCTTCGCATTCCAATTCGTCGAACTAAATCGTCAAATCTTTCTTTTGGAAGGGCTTTAGTAAATATATCGGCGAGTTGGTAATCAGTCTTCACGAAAAATAATTCAACAGTACCTTTTTCCACATGTTCTTTTATGAAGTGATAGCGGACTCTGATATGCTTAGTCTTTGAGTGATGAACAGGATTGCATGATATGGCTATGGCACTTTTCGAGTCACAATACATAGGTATTTTATCGAAAGTAAAGCCATAATCTGTGAGTTGTGTTCTCATCCATAGAACTTGAGCACAACACGCAGATAGAGACAAATACTCAGCTTCAGCGGTTGAAAGTGCAGTGCAATCTTGTTTCTTTGAAGACCAGCTTACTAACTTTTCACTCAAAAATTGTGCTCCTCCTGATGTACTTTTTGCTGTAACTTGGTCACTTGCGTGGTCCGCATCTGAAAAGGAAATTAGATCAAATCCAAATTCCTTCGGATACCAAAGACCCTTGTAAATGGATGTCTTCAGGTACCGAAAGATCCTTTTAACCTCTTTGAGGTGCAGTTCTGTAGGCTTTGCCTGAAACCGTGCTAATATGCAAACAGCAAAATGAATATCGGGTCGACTAGCAGTAAGGTACATGAGAGAACCATTCATGCTCCGATATTTCTTCGGATCAATAGGTTTTCCCAAACAAATCGGCTCCATTTTTTGGTGATGTTACCATTGGTGTTCCGACCGAGTCACAATTATCCATACCATGATTTTTCAAAATCCCAGTTGTATATTTCGCTTGATTAATAAAAATTCCACGTGGGGATTGATGTATTTGTAAACCAAGAAAAAACTTTAGTTCCCCCATCATGGACATTTCAAATTTGCTTTTCATGAGATTTTCAAAATGTTTTGAAAGATTCGGATTAGTGGACCCAAAAATGATGTCGTCCACGTAAATCTGAACAATCAAAATATCGTTTTTGCATTTTTGTGTGAATAAGGTAGGATCAACCGTTCCTTTGGTGAAATTGTTTAGAATAAGGAAAGAGGACAGTTCGTCATACCACGCTCTCGGAGCTTGATTTAAACCATAGATAGCCTTTTTGAGTTTGTAGACGTAGTCTGGATGTTCCATGTCTATGAATCCTTCTGGCTGACTCACGTACACTTCTTCTTTCAGAGTTCCATTCAATAACGCAGTCTTAATGTCCATTTGATAAACCGTGATGTTTTTATGAGCTGCATAGGCTAAGAAAATCCTAACTGCCTCAAGTCTAGTGTCACACCCCCAAAATATCGCAGCGGAACGATAGTGTCATTGGGGTATGACGTCATAGCACAAAGTATGGATACAGAAAACGACCTCTATAATGAGACGTTTTGAAAAGTTTACCATTCGATTACATATGTTAAAGTTTACACAACAAGAAATCACAAAGTTTGATAATACATAAAGAGTTTACAAAACATGTCGAATGGTAATTGTTAAAAGCACAAGACTCCAATGTATGCCATGTGACCCAAAAGCTCCATGAAATGCTATCACCTTAAGACCTGAGATAAACATGCTAAAAAGTGTCAACACAAAGGTTGGTGAGTTCATAAGTTTGTGTTAAAATGATTTGAAATACTTAGAGAAATGTTCACACAGCAAAGGCATTGTAAATCCACTCAGTTCCAAGTTCCGCCCATACAAAACTTGCAACCTGTGTGTTCACAACCCATTGCCTAAAATAGAATGACAATCATGAATATGCGCATTAAGGTAGTTAAAAGTATAAATGTCACCACAAGGGTCTTCCAACATATAAATATTGGGATGTTTGTAAATTAATAGCCTTTCAACAACTTAATTTGGAGCCATTAATTCTTGTATGTTTGTAAATTAATAGCCTTCCAACAACTTAATTTGGAGCCACTAATTCTTGTATGTTTGTAAATTAATAGCCTTCCAACAACTTAATTTGGAGCCACTAATTCTTGTATGTTTGTTCCAAATATGCATATGAAATCAAGTATAACCCAATCAAGTATATAACGCAATAAAGTCTAAAGTATAAGTAGTGTCGTTTGGCAAAAGAGTTTAAATGTTTGGATAAATAAGCATATATCTCGCCCCAAATAGTTTATAGGAATTTAAATGAGTAAAAGCGGGGTATGAACTCACAGTAATATGTAAAAGTTTAGAGTACTTGTGAAAGTAAATGAAAATAGTTTGAGCATGTATCTCCCCCAAAAGTAATTGAAAATGTATAAAAGTAGGGGCTATGAAACTCACCTGGTATGATTGATATGCTAACAAAATGAAGTGCACAAAAATGAGGCTCGGAAACTATCCGCGACCTAAATGAATGTCATGACTTGAGTTATGATATGTTGTCGTGAATGCGTGATAGTGTGATACAATGTTGTGCATGCAACTCCATATGATATCCATACCACTTGTACGTTTTGGAAATAATGTTTATCGTCAAAATATGTTTATGACATCCCGTCATATTATAAAATACTTTACAAGTATTTACGTCAAAATGTCATCCTACAATAGTTTATTAATGATTTATTGCGAAATTATAACTTTTCGTCGTAAAATAATGTCGTTGGAAATTTCATGAAAGTGACTAAAATGGCCTCGAAAAGCTAGTCGTAAAATGGTGTACGTCGAACATTAGGAAACGAACTCAACAGTTTTGGAAAGCTTGTATCAAAATCTAGAAGTTTTGGCATTTAAGTTTTTATCCTAGAGGTCTCGTTCATAAAGAAAAACATAGGTTAAGTAGGGTGATTTTGTCCAAATGTGGTTTAAAAGTGAGTTTCGGCAAAGTTTAAGCAACCGTAAATAATTTATTACAACTCCGCTCTACAAACGGTTGGTCATTTTGGAAAATATGCTTGATGATCTCAATTTTATTAGAAGACATCTCGTTACAAAAAGTTCTACGTCAACGTTAAAAATAGCCTTCAATATGGTCGTTTTGTTTACCGTAACACTTGTCAACTAAAAATAATATAGTTTTTCGTAAATAATAAAGTTACGGCAATTTTATGAAAACGTGTATATTTTAGTCGTTACAAATCCGTTTTCTACGTATTATACGTCCTTAGCTTCGTATCAAAGTATACTAATATATTTTTGATAAGTCGAAATAATTTATAAAGCTTAAGACTCGTTTTTGACTCGTACAAAACAAAAATAGTGTGCTGAAATTTTCAGGACATATATATTTCGTCGTCAAACTTGAAAAATTCATAACTTCTTCGTTATAGCTCCGTTTTAATCCGTTCAAGCGGCCACGGATTCGTTTTAAAGTATATTTTCTAAATATCTAGGCCAAAAATTTTGTGTCTACGGTCGTTTTTCCAGAATTACATAACAAGATCAGACCACTTTTTATACTTGTCGAAAAGAGTTTTTCTCGTACTAAACCTATTCCAATCCCTTCAAAACAACTCCAAAGCTATTCTAATCCTACCATACACCTTCTTAGGGTGTCATGGGTTCCTAAACATCATCAATACAAAAATATAACAAGGGATAAATTATAGGATGACTTATATGTATAAAACTCTAAAAACAATGTAAAAATGGTATAAATAACCATAAGTCTTGCATGCTTTTGCTAAAAAAAATGATGAAATACATATGAAATGATAAGGAAAAAAAATGTAAATGAAAATGATATGCTTACTAGTTACTTGATGAGGTGATTAGAACAAGGGATTAAACCTAAACACCCTAGGTTTTTATTTCAAAACCTAAACAAGAGTGTATACTAGATTGTTAAACACTTGATTTGGAAAATTTTGATGAATCTCTTCTCCACCCTTTGCTTGGCCGGTTTTGAGAGAAAAGGAAGAAGAGAGAAAAATATCTTGATTGCAAATGTATTATTGTGATTGAATGAATGAGTGTGTAAGTCTTTGGAGTATAAATCTATCTTTGAAAGAAAAAGATCTAACAACTCTAGTGAGTCACCCCTATGGTTGCCGGTTTTGGGGGGGGATGTACCTCTCAAATACATTTTTTTTAATAATATATGTAATTGTGTAGGTAAAATGTATAAGTTAAATAAGTGTAAGTTGTAACTTGTAGCTTTTATGTACAATTGTGCATCTAAGGTAGTTTTAGCTCAAAATAACTTTTAATGGATCCAAGTAAAATGTATTGAGGTTATATAAATTGTAAAAATACATTTCTTGTAAAATTTGAGTGATATAATAATTATCGTGTAGTTTTTAAGAAAAGCGTCGTAATAATATAAATTTAACGATTTATATACAAAATAAATTTAAAACACTAGGTAAACTCAAAATATTATTTTTATAAACTAAATGTAAGTATAAAAATATGTCGGGATAATTTTTGGAAGTATCGGATTAAATGTTCAAAATAATAACTTACGTGATAACGTTTATTTAATATGAAATTATGCGTTTAATGTGAAATGCAAAACTATGCATGAGCTAATATGATGAATGTAGAGTTTAAGAAATGACCAAAAATTGAGAATTGTGACATCTAGCTACCGGTGCGAATGACTCTTCAAAGTCTATCCCTTCTTCTTGTCTGTATCCTTTGGCCACAAGACGAGCTTTGTTGCGAATTACAGTCATTTCTTCATCCCTTTTGTTTTTCTATAACCACTTGAGATCAATGACGCGAATGTCAATTGGTCTTGGAACCATATCCCAAGAGTCATGTAGACGGTATTGGAGAAGTTCCTCTTGCATCGCTTCTATCCATGCGGGTTCTGCCATTGCCTCCCGAATGTTCTTTGGTTCAATATTGCTAATTGAGCAAAGGTAAATGCACAAGTCGCAATCGGTGGCAAGTTGGCGTCTCGTCTGAATTGGCCTTGAAGGTTCACCAATAACTTGTTCAAGTGGCTGGTCTTTTGTCCACTTCAGAGTAGAAGGATACCGTTGGTTAAAAGTATGCGAGTTAGATGGTTCTCGTAAGCATGAAGATGATTCAGCTGATTCCGTAGCAAACGGGTTTTCAAATAAGTCTTCATCTAACGTTGCATCGTTTTGGTTTTGGTTTTGCTCATCAACTGTTGGTAGAACGGGTGCAAGAACTGGAGTAGATGTAGATGATGTGGATGGAGTTGGTGCATTGGTTTCGACCGTAGTAGATGCATCTTCTGTTGGTGGCGGTGGTAGATGATTTTGAGCGGGTGCAGCGGAATGATGGTTTGATGCATTTGTCGAAGTTCCACCATAATATTCATCGAACATTAACTCAAAGAAATTCTCCCATTCATGTTATGAGGAGTGCCAGCAAAACTTGATGGAGCTCTTTGATGTACGAGTCCTGAACTGATATGTCCAGAAGTCTGCGGGTTTAGTGCGGGTACTAGAGCGAGTTTCTCAGAAGCCATCTGTGAAATTTCATCAAAATTCACATTCATCGTCTCCATGATCCTCCTAGTTCTCCTGTTATACACCCTGAATGCCCTCAAGCTGTCTGTATATCCAATGAAGATTCCAATATCACCTTTAGCTTTCAGTTTCCCTAGATCTTTTCTGTCGTTTGTTGGATAGCACAAAGTGCCAAACACGTGAAAGTAAGAGATTTCAGGTTTTCTGTTGTTTACTAGCTCATATGGGGTTTTATTGAATCTTGGATGGATTAGGGATCGGTTCTAAGTGAAACAAGCAGTGGCAACAACATCAACCCATAGAAATAACGGTGCACTGGAATAAATTAGCATTGTGTGAGCAGCTTCCACAAGAGTTCGATTTCTTCTTTCAACTACCCCATTCTGCTGTGGAGTTCTAACAACTGATGTCTGATGAGTAATTCCAACATCTTCAAAATAAGCTCTTAACTCCTAATTAGTGAATTCTGTGCCGTTGTCTGTTCTTACAACTCTTACTGGAGCTTGAAGAAGTACTTGAATACGTTTCAGGAAGGTGATGATGATGCCTGGTGCTTCGTCTTTTGATCTCAAAAACCTAACCCATGTATATCTTGAATAATCATCGACGATAACAAGAATATACTTTTTCCCATTAATGCTTTCAACTCTCATTGGGCCACATAAGTCCATATGCAACTTTGCTTCCGAACTAGGTATGGATTCGGGTTTATATGATGCTCGTTTGCTTTTTCCTTGTTCGCATGATGGACATAAGTGATCCTTGGTGTATTTGAACTTTGGAAGTCCGTTGACGATGTTGTCTTTGGCAAGTTTGTTGATGGTGTCGAAATTGAGATGGGATAATCGTTTGTGCCACAACCAGGACTTTGTTACAGATGCTCGTGTCATAAGACGTATTGGTGATGAAGAGGCCATTTGGGTTATATCGATAGCATACAAGTTTGTATCACGATTCCCAGTTAAGAGATCAGTGCCATCCAAGTTTCTAACGAAGCAAGCATTTCTCCTAAAAGCAACCTCCAAATCTGCATCACAGAACTGCCCGACTGAAAACAAATTGTGTCCCAACCCTTCGACATAGTAAACCCGAGTGATCAAATAATTTCCAAAAGGTAGATCTCCATAACCCATGATAGCTCCTACATGATCATTTCCGAAACGTACGGTTCCCATGAATTTCTAGATGAAATTGATCAGCAGTTTCAGATTCCCGGTCATGTGCTTGGAGCAACCCGAGTCGACGATCCAAAGACATATTTCGATAACCTGCCAATAACAGAAGAAGAAGATTTTGGAAACCGTTTTGATTTTGGTTCCTTTGGGTTAGAGGTAAAATCCTGATCACACACATAGAAGTTATCTATTGGTAAGACAGGTTCATCACTCATTCTACCATTCTAGAGTGTGAAAGTTCTACCCGTTGGTTTCCAAATGTCATCCCTAAAGTAAACATTATGCTCCCTATCAGTAGTGTAAAGCCTAAGTCTCGCAACTAGTCTTCCTATTCATTTATCATAAGTTCTTTTTGGAACGTTCTTCTTAACAGGCTTATCATTCACATTCTTAGAAACACAATCATCATGAACATTGGTTAAAGATTTCTTGCAAGTTAAACAAAGAGATTCAACACATTCATTAGACTTAGCAAGTTTCATAGGTTCATTACATTCAGATGAAATGTCTTTCTTATTACAAAGCGGTAAACTCCTAGGGTGTTCTTCTACTTTCTTCTCTTTATTCAAGCGGCTACTCTTAGAGGCAAGCGAGACTCTATTGTTCCTTGTATTGCTCTTAGGCTTTAGTCTGCTGCTCCTAGAGGTGCTTCCTAGTCCTGTAGAAGGTAAGGCACACTCATTAGGATTCACATTTTTATCTAGAGAAGTGGTTTCAGCTTTCCTAGTCTCTTTAGAGTGCTTTTCTAAACTTATGTCGTTTGTTCCATATGTTTTAGATGTGGAGGCAGACGCATTAGTGGTACTCATCTTAAAAAGGCCAGGAGCTAAAACTTTTGGTTTCTCGATAACCGCTTTTCCTTTTCAACATTTTGTTTAGGCAAGGCAGGTGGAGTGACTGGTTTTAATAAATTATTTTTCTCATTGACTTTTGGAGGAGGCATAGAAACAGACATTTTTGGTTTTAAAACCGGTTTGGGAACATTTGCTTTCGCCTCAGTCAATGGTTTTGTAAACTTAGTATCCACTGCCTTTCCTTTTTGACATTCCAGCTGAGCCCTCAAAAGATCATTTTTCGCTTTCATGTCATTGTAGGCACGCTCATACGACAGTTTGTCATACTTGCATTCCTCAGTTTTTCGATCAAGTTGTTTAAAATATGAGACATTTTCTTTTTCAAGTTTCTCAAGTGCTTTTTCATATTTTGAAAGAATTTTGGAGGTCTCAGACTGGAGTCTTTGATGATCTTCAACAGAATATGTTTGTAAAATAATGGACATAATATCAGTAGTCAGAACATCTTCGAAGAGAGAGTCATTTAAATTTTCCAAAAATTTGATGTGTTCGACACAGTCATTAGCTTGCTTTACCAGAGATTTATGGTCCTTGACAAAGTCAGCTGTTTCTTTCAAAAACGCTTGTTCAAAATGAATTACCCTTGAGTTGATGTTATTCAGTTGAGGGGCAATTTGAGTTTCAAAGTACTTTTTATTTTCATTATCAAAACTATTAAACCATATGTTTGTTGTAATATTGGTTTTAATTTTAACAGTGTCTTGAAGATCCGCAATTCTAGTTTTCACATTTACTAAAATACTTCTCGCATCACTTGTGTTAAAAGGATTGTTTGAAGACATTTGTTCAATGTTCGAAAGAGAATTTGAGACAACAACTGGTTTTGAAACAGATTTTGAAACAGGTGTTGACTCGTTGTTTGAAACACTTGGTGCGATGGAAAACTTTGACTTTTCTTTTAGATTAACAAAAGTAATTCCGTTAATTTTGTTCCATTTGTTATAATCAATTGGTTTGATTTCCGGATTTTTTTGTTTCATTTTTTATCTACTCTCCTCAGATAGTTCTAACGTTTCAAGAGAATCACGAACAATAATAGGTGCCTGTAAAACATTTCCATTGTTTAACACATTCTGAGGTTTCTGAGCTTTCTTGAGGAACGAAGAAGGGTCGTTACCAAGTGTCATTCGATGACTAGTATGAAAACACAGATTTACTTGATTAGAAAGCATCTTGATTGTTTGAGTAGAATGACCCGTTTTAAGAAGCAAATTTTCCAAAGTTTGGATTTTTTTCATTTTTATCAAGAATTTCATCAAGAAGAGAATCTTCTCGTTTTGAAAAATCAGTAATCAACTGCTTCTTCTCTTTTTCAAGATCAGATAACATTTCTTTTTGTTTAGAAAGTTGGTCATTTAAATCAGACATTTCCTTGTTTAAAGATTTAATTTTCAAGTTCAAATTCACATCAAGTGTGTTATACTTGATTTGAAATAGTTGTTCTTTAGAAACCAAATTTCGATAACCAATTTCTAATTCTGATTCTTTGTTTTTATGAAATTCAAAGGCTTTGGCATTCTCCTTGTAACTCTCAAGCTCAGCGGTCAATTTAGCATTCGCGGCCTTAATTTCACGATTGACTGTTCTAACTTTCTCGATTTCAATGCCACAGTTATTGATTAATGATTCAAAATAAGCGCGTGTTTCCTCATCAGTCTCAGTATTTTGTGCCACACAGTCTCTACTAGGATCCACATCTGGAGTCTCAGAGTTAGTATTGCTACAACTCGGATTGTCCAGGTATGTATCATAAGTAGGGGCTGATGTCACAGAATGCTGTTCGTCATGAGTAAACACATCAAATATGACATTGTTATAGCATGTATCAGTGATTGGTACCTCAGATACTGCGTTGGCGTCATAGACAGGAGGTGCGTCAGAATCAGTGTCGTACTTAGTCTCCTGAAGATTTGCCATGAAGATGCAGTTCGCATTTAGTTCCTCGAGGTCTTCCAAATCATCCATAATAGCCATAAAGTCATGTTCCTCAGCACTTAACTAAAGGCATGAGTTTTCCTTTTGTACCAACATGATAGCTTTCTGAAGATACGCAAGATCCTTCTTTTTCGGCTTGGTAGGACAATTTCTTGCCATGTGACCCAATCCTTGACAGTTATAACACTTAACCTGATTACCCTGATTCACATTTCCATAATTCCCAATGACTGGAGCTGCAACATTCCCATTCTGATTACCCACTGCTCTATTCCTAACATTCTGACCCATCTGATTACCCTGATTCGGAACCGCCTGATTACCCATCTGAAATCCAGTAGCATATCCCTGCTGATTCCCAATAACTCCAACCATTTGTCCTTGATGACCCATATTCACACCCGGCTGTGCAATTTTCCTGTTGCGAGTGTTTGATGAAATCCTTTGGTTGTTGTTAGTTGGTGTGGAATAGCGACCTCTGAATGCTTTACCCAAAAATGCAAATGCTTGAAGCAAAGCTTGTTCTTGTTCCATTTCAAGATCATTGATTCCTTGTTCCTGGTAATGTTGTTGTTCTGGTGGATAGATTTGTTGTTGAGGGATAACGGCTTGTTGTTGTGGAATGTATTGCTGCAAGTTGTTGTTAGTGGAAGATGATGAATCTTGTTGTTGTGTATTCACTGGAGTTTGAGTCTTTGCAATAAGTGCCAATGGATCATGATTCTTTGCTAATTTTTCTTTCCTGACTTCATTCACTTCATTTTGGTTTTGTTTCAGAAAATCGTTGATCAAAGTTCACTTGATGTAAGTCTTTTGTTTGGTTGACAATAGTGACATATCGTCCCCATTCTTCTGGTAGATTGTTTAGGAACTTGATGTTGCTCATGATAGTTCTGGGTGTCAACTTGTTTCTAATAAGCTCATTCATTAAAGTGCAGAACCTTCCATAGTAGGATTCAATGGATTCTCCTGGAGTAGATGTAAACTTCTCCCAAGCAGTTAGCAACTTGTTCTCCGTGTCTTGTTGACCAATTTCAGTTCCATGACAAAGTCGTCTAACATGTTCCCACATATCGAAAGCAATTTCACAACTTTCTACAGCAGCAAAGATGTCTCTTGGTAAACCCAGTTGGACAATATGAATTGCCATGTCATCTGCTTCGACTTGTTTCTGATCCTCTTCAGTGTATTCTGATTCCTTTTGAACACGAAAAGATGGTGGGACGGGAGGTGTTGCATCAGCATTTCCAGGGTCTTGGACTTGTCGAGGTATGAAGGGTCCATTCGTAATGGATTGAATCATCAATTTTCCATTAGGTTTGGTCTTAATGTAACGAAGCATACGACTTGTCCATTGAAGATAACCACCTTTTTCCAACATAGGAGGACGGTTTTCGGCACCGGCTGCATGAATGTCTTGTTGAGTTGCCATTGATGAAGGTATGATATGATAAAGTTGATGTAGGATCAATTCAACGATAAAGGAGTTGTGATTGATGAAGATTAAGCTCGGTTGTTGTAATGAAAATTTGGTCTAAAAACTTAAAAACCTCAATAAATTCTTTTCGGAGCGTTTTTAGGACTAGAAGGTTTTAGTTCATTCGCCGGTCTATTCTCCTCGTTCTCACGGTCGTTTTGATGGGTAGAACGCTGAAAACGGAGTTACGGTTCAAAAGTTATAGCCGTTTGAAGTTTTGCTCAAAATCTTACTCGTAAACCTGTTCTTATGCGTAGAAATTAGTGCTTATGCGTAGGATTGCTTATGCGTAGGATTCTTATGCGTAGAAAGATTATGCGTAGGATTCCTTATGCGTAAACAATATCTTACGCGTAATCTTTAGGCTTAAGCGTAAGCTTATGCGTAAACAGAAATGCTTAGTCGTAAAAACCTTACGCGTAAGTGTTAGCTTATGCGTAGAGTGTTACTCATAAGCGTTTATGCTTATGCGTAAACTTAGGTTTAAAACCAAAAATCCTTTACACAATCACAGCGTAAAAGATATCCACAAGTCGAAGTGTTCCACACACTTATCCAAGTGAGGGAAGCACTGAGTAACCGTTGTTGCATGGAGATTCTTCACCAAAAAGTTATGCGTAAAAATAGGGTTTTGACTTTCTTACGCGTGAAAAGAGGGTTTTGACCAAAAGTACCTTACGCGTAACAAATGCCCAGTTTTGCAAAAACACGAATTTTGTCACCAAAAACCCGTTTCCAAACGATTTCTTTTGCACAAACTTCTTCCAAAACACTTAAAGATCAATAAAGTCTACAACTTTAACCTTACAACCACGTAAAAATCAAACCTTTATACAAAAAGTCCATGTTTATAGATAAAAACACAACTTTTCTTTGTAAAGTTTGAATATAAACGTAACACAAACACTCCTAAACCATTGTTAGGCGATTGATACCAATTGTAGGACCTTAAATCTATCAACCTTATCACAAACCCAACACGTATATCTCGTTATGCGTAGAACACGTTAGCACAAACACAAACTAAGCGTAGAAATAAAGAAACAAAGATGGAAAGATGGTGACTTAAATATATGAAAGTCGTGTATGTGTAGAGATAAAGATGAAAACAATATGTTGTATATTCCAAAGAAAACACACACACACACACTCAAGCACACCCCTCAAATGAGACTTTGAGGGGTTTATATAGTACAAGCACTAGATGCCCTAAAAGGCTTTCCATGGGCCTCGTGGATGGGCTTGGATTGGATTGGGTTAAATGAACTTATTCAAGGCTAGCTTAACTAAACTAATACCCATTAAGCTTAGCCCAATCCACGAGCCCGTTGACTATTCTATCACTATATATAACACACGTTACAAAGTTCCTAAACGTGAATGACCATCACTTCTAATAAAAACTATTAAGGCTAACAAAATCATCTTAAGGTCGAATTAGCTTTAATTCCATGCGCCACTTTTGTGGTAATTATCCGAAACACTAAGTCTTTAGACTTATGAAAAAGTACGATATAATGGACGATAATTAAAGGTAAATTATTTGATTGGCGAAACCAATACCTCAATCAAAACTTTGATAATTTGATCTTTATGAATTGGTTAATAAAAAGTTTTTTATTAAAATTTATGCTACAAGATGAATGCATGACATCTTTGTACATATTTGATTTAACACCATAAATCAAAACTAGGACCCTTTATAAATTAAGTTTGAGCCATCTAGTTAAAGGAACACTTGAAGTTGCAATTTACGTCATGTGAGAACTTGGCGAGATTGTGATGGAAAGGTAAATCGTTATGTAAATTCAGACCTTACGTGAACATATTTGCAGTTCTTTAAGTTAGACGACTTAAATTTAGTAGTAAGTGAGACCTGGACTCAAGGAACAAGATGCGGATAAAACATGTTTATATTTGCAATAGTGTTGAAAAATATAAATCCCATAATGATCTAGGAATTGGAAATTGTTTGCCAATTAATTGTTCGACAGATTACCTTATTATATGCTTTTATTACTAGCAGATCAACTGATGTAATGAATCTATGATAATTTGGATCCTAGTTTTCGAGAAAATTATATGGTTATATGTTTATATTACCTTGGGTATATTTTATTTTCTTGAAAAAAAATTGTATTATCGGAAATACTAATACTTGAACTTTTTCTATAGAAATGGCTCAAAACAACGATAACACTAACACTACACTAAGTTCTGCATTCAAAAACTTTTTTGATCGAGAAAAGTTGACTGGCTCTAAGAATTTCAATGATTGGCATCGCTATTTGAGTATTGTCTGTAGAGTTGCTGATCGTTTGGATTATCTGTACACGCCTTGCCCTGATGAACCACTAGCTGACGCTCTGACAAGGTGAAAGCTGCGTGGAGAATTGAGTTTAAGCGTCATAATGATGTGGCTTTCCTGATGTTGGGAACGATGGAATCTGCTCTCCAAAAGCAGTTTGAAAATTACTTCCCATAAAACATGCTTAATGAACTCATAACTATGTTTGAGAAACCTGCGGCTGTAGAAATTTATGATTTGATCGATGCACTTCATAGTTGCAAGCAGGGAGATGGTAAACCCGTAATTGCTCATGTATTGGAGATGAAAGGATAAATGGACCAATTACAAGCACTTGGCAAAGTTTATGAAAATGACATTGCTGTGAACTTGATCAACAGATCCCTTAACAAGGATTTCAATGGTTTTGTTCAGAACTTCAATATGCACTGCGTGGGGAAGACATTTACTGACCTACACGTATTGCTAATTGATTATGAAAAAGGGTTACCTCAAAAGGTTCCTACTCCCCAAGTACTTGCCATTCAGGGTGGAAGGATTAATAAGCCAAAACCGCAGCGTGCGAACAACAAGAAGGGAAAGGGCAAAGGGAAAGTTGGTAAGGGTAAACAAGTTATGGCCTATCAACCAGAACCCAAGAAGAACCCTACTCCTAGAAAGGAAAATCCTAAAAAGGATCAAGCATGCCACCACTGCAAGGTCGTTGGGCATTGGAAGAGAAACTGTGCTCTCTATCTTGATGAATTACGGAAAAATAAGATGAAGTATTGGGTCCTCGGGCGCCGGTTCTTCAGGTAACTTATTTGTAATTGAATTATTTACTCTAAATCATAAAAATTCCTGGGTATATGATACTGGATGTGGTATTCACATTTGTAATACACTGCAGGGGTTTAGAGTGGAGAGGAAGCTGGCCTATGGGTAGCAATATCTGCATGTGGGCAATGGGGCACCTGCAGCTGTTGAAGCTATAGGAGTGTTTAGTTTAGTATTGCCTTCAGGCTTAGTACTGTTATTAAACAATTGTTATTATGCATCTTCTATAATTAGAGGTGTTTTTTCTTTTCAGTATTGTTGGATGATGGTTTTACTCATACTATTTCACGTAATGGAATTTCTGTTTCTTTAAATGGTATTTTTTATTTTAATGCGATTACTATGAATGGTGTGTTTGAAATTGATGTGATTAGAGATGAATCTAACAACTATAATAATTCAATGTTTAGCATCAATAAGAAAATGAAGTTGGACTTGAATTCTTCTTATCTTTGGTATTGTAGACTTGCTCATATAGGCAAGGCTCGCATGCAAAAGCTACAACACGAAGGGCTTTTGCAAAATATCAATGATGAATCATTTGATAAACGTGAGTCATGCATATCTGGGAAGATGACGAAGAAACCTTTTCATAGCAATATGGAGAGGGCATCTGATATACTTGGTCTTATTCATACTGATGTGTGTAGACCACTTAGACATGTGTCAAAGAGAGGTGATAGCTACTTATTAACATTTACTGATGATTTCAGCCGTTATGGTTATGTTTATTTACTTAAGCATAAACATGAGGTGTTTGAAACATTTAAGGTTTTCAAAGTAGAAGTAGAGCTGCAATTGGGAAAGAAGATTAAAGCTCTTCAATCCGATAGAGGAGGCGAGTATCTAAGCCAAGAGTTTAAAGATTACTTAGCTGAGAATGGAATTGTCCAGAATCTCACATCTCCATATACTCCACAACAAAATGGTGTATCTGAGAGAAGAAATCGTACATTGTTGGACATGATACGATCAATGTTTAATCTTACTACTCTATCTTTATCCTTTTGGGATTATGCTTTAGAATCAGCTGTTGGCATTCTGAATATGGTTCCCACAAAGAAGGATAATAAGACTGTTAGGTCACCATATTGTAACACAAGCATCAATATGTTAGAAATAAGATAATATGTAGAGCGGATGAACACTAAACACAATACACACGAATGATATGGAAAGGTTTATGCGTAGGAATTAATGTAAAGTGAACAACCAACCTTCTAAGGAAGGTTTACAAGACTATTTATAGGGAAGATGACTAGGGCAACACATCTAGTCTCTTCCACTATTTATTGGGCTTGGGCCAAGGCTTATGGGCTTTCTACATAAGCCTTGCCTTTAATTCAAACATAAAATCCTAATTAAGCAAACTATTACATATTGATTACAAACACTTGAAATATAGTTTAGGAGTGATTCCAACAATCTCCCCCTAAGTGTTGATAATTAATGACTCAAGTAATCTTTAAACGTTGTTGGTGCTGATGTAATAGTTGCTTTGACTTCTTCTGACATTCTTCTTTCTTATGAGAAGAAGTTCCTTGATTCTAACAATCTCCCCAGTGTGAGGATCTTGTTTTTCTTTGAATTTTTCAGCTTTGACGTCTTCATTTATCTTTGTTCTTTGTTCTGGTGTGGATATGGTTATGTTATGTTGTAGTAATCTGCGTCAGGTCTGCTTCGTTTCTCAGGTGTCTCCACGTCCTTCTCCAACATGCTCACACACTATATGACATTGGATTTCAGTGTTGATGTAGTTCTCTTTAGTCTTTGAACTTTGTAGATTCTTTGGCTTTGACGAAGAATCATTCTGACTTTTGTGTTGCCTTTTGAGAGAACTTCAATTAATGTTGTTGTTGGTATGAGCATGTGGAGAATCTGCACGATCATCTCCCAGGAGCATCCATAAGAAGAAAACATAAGAATGGGTTACTGATAAACACCAATCGATCATTGTGGTTGATTCTTAGAGAAATGACCACTACGATTGTTCTTCTGATGAATGTCGTGATTCCATTCACCTTGGTTGGGTGAATCAGCCGTCCGAATCCCATAAGGGACAGTTGGCATTACATTGAACAAGTTCACGTAATGACCCACATTTTCAGGACTCGTTTCTTGAAAGGAATCTCCTTAGCGGGATTTCCAGCACTTACAAGTTCGAACTTCGAGCGTGTTAACAGCATAGTGTGAAAACACATTTCTAATTCTAGCAAAGGCTGTTCCTAAACTGGAGTCCCTCAAGTAGGATAACACGATGTACCGAAGTACACCTACAGTTCAGGTGAGTCGCTGAGGTACACCGAAGCATCACCCCACTACTGTAGACCGTTTGAGACAACACTAAGCGTAACCCACAAGGAGTTACCGAAGTGACCTGTTGTCAGGGCTGTTTGATGTTGACCCTAGCAGGAGTTTTCATTCAATCATTGAGGATCACAGTTGTGAACCCCTCATAAATGTTCTCGACAGATTGCTAAGATCTGTGTAGGACTCTAGAATAATATCACTTGCGTCCTTATTGTTGAACGACAAGTGATGAAATGTCGAGTGTTCCTAAGAGATCTTTTGATGAATCTCGTGGCTCTAGACTTAATAGTGCGCTTTGGTTTTCCTGAGTGGAGACTAGGGAGAGGGTCTCCTTCTTCAATACCAACAATCTCTAAGAGAAAGCTGATAGTTTACGTAGGATTCCCTGTGAGAATGAAACAAGCTTTTGTTGGGAGAAACTTGAGTGGCTAAGAAGGTTTAGTGCATGCGTCACTGGCTCCATGACGACTTTGATCTTCAATACCGGTGTCATCAAGTGACAACCAGTAGCATATGAGCTGAACCCGGTGTCTGCCCTAAGTTGAATAATCTGGAGGGCTATTTCTTTTCACCCTTTTCATTACGTTTCTTTTTAATTCTTCAACTCCTTCTTTCTCCGATTCTCATTTTCTCCTCTTTATAATCATACCTAAGGACTTCTAATTTCTAACTATTGGTGGTGTCCTTGGGTAGATCCCTCCGGCTCTGGCGGATCATAGGATGGTTATTCCTAACCTTAGTCACCTTATAACTCCATGACTAACCTATGTTGCCATAAAACCATTTTCATGAAAATCTCTCAAAGTGGTTATGAGTAAAAACATTTTGTACCATTGTGAGAGTTTTGTATTTAGCAGAAATACTCCCCCTCAACACGTGCTTAATAGTTTTGACAGAAATCTGCACGGTGAGAGAAGAGCGCGCACTTTTGAATTGATCGACTCAAGATAGACAATTCCTTGCAAGACACGGTTACGTTGCATAGTTAAAGAGTTACATTGTCAGCTTTTAGGTGACAACTAGCTCTAATAACTACCTTGAAAGTGTGGACAAACCTCAAAAGGTTGTCAAACCCATCAAAGTTCATGTCTATCAAGAATATCTCGAAAGGTACAATCTACTCGGATAAGTCTTGGAAGACAAATCTTTTTGATGTATGACATTTCAGATCTCGTCAATTCATGGGTTAAGTCTTAGCACGAGGATTCAATCACAAACTTCACAACATATTTGTATCACCCAATTTTTCTCCCCCTCAAATATGGCATATAAATGTTATTTTTGACGAAATTTTGATATCGAATATGTCCATTTTGAGTTTTGTGGGAAGATTTCCACGAAGAAACATTTGTGAACAAAGGTTTATAAGCAAGTACTCCCCCTCAACAAGTAATACTAACTTTTGAGGTTTTGAAATCATAAGGGGAATTACTTGTTCTTTTGAGCAAAACTTTGAAAAGTGAAAGTTTTGATAAGTTTTACTCAAAAGTAAGAAGCTTTCGCTCCTTGTATAGGATTGTGGAACTGAAGCGTACCACAGGGTCCTTTCATTACAAGTACGGGTTGTACACTGTTATGTGTGCACAAGCCATTGTCAAATATAGATCAACACATCCAAATATTAATGAAAGAAACAAATCAAGGAGTACCAGGAAGTCTGTATATAACACCAGGAGTTCTTTCTGGACGTTGATAGCCTGTTAGAGATATGCTCGGACGTCCACCCGCGAAACTCTCCATAACCCTCATCTGATCGCGACGAAACAACCTTTCATCAATCCTTGTGATGATTTTCTTCGCATCCCTCTTTTCCCTCGAATTCCACCTCTTCTTCGACCCTATGCCTTCATGAATATCCTTTAACCGATATGCTAACCCATCCCAAACCTTCTTCAAAGTATGATCACAAAACTTGTGAAGCTCATTACATGCCATGAAACAGTTACGGTGAAGTTCACTGCGGTAGACTACGCCAAACTTTGGTTTCGTGAGAATGGTGTACTGAGCCAGGTGGTTGATATCGAGAATGTATAGCATTGGTGGTGTGAGATTAACATGTTTTTTATATGATTCCACGGCAAGTTGAAGGTCTTCAACACGTTCCTGGATGACGATTCTTCTGATGAATATCAGCAATGACTTGATGTACTAGAGCTGGATGTTGGTGGAGAATTGTGGCATTCGACCTTGTACCTTAGCAAGATACATGTCTTCAATGTCATTGAGTAACAATCTCGGAAATTCCGCTTCAGTAAAGTCATATTCATGTTCGTCTTGGCGTTTGACTACGATTTTCTTCAGGAATGAGTAGTCCCACTTGGTAGACAGGCTAACATGCATTATGGCAATGATCCGTTGGTCACTGTACACCTCCTTTTTCGATTTGAGTACCTGACAGCTTCTGTAGTATATTCTTCTTCGTTCAAGCCAATGATGAATTCCATATAGTGCATCGAGGTCATACTTTACCACATTATCAACGAACATATGTGTGGCTTCTTCCTCGATGGCCACATTGTTGGAGAATATTGCTGCCGGGATAGGGAAGGTGAGTGAGGTAGCGTATTTTTTTCTAACTTTGCTACCGTGCTGAAGAAATTCTAGGTCATTGTTGAAGAAATATCTATAGGTAATCTTCGGTTGATCAGGTCGGCCAATGGTGGGTAGTGGCTTTGTCCAGTCGGTGTAGTATGGAGCCTTGTCACCTCTGGTGAAGTCGATATTGGATTCAGGGTTGAGCCAATCAATGTTGTTGGACATGGCTCGTGCTATGTTGTCGAGATGATATTCGACTTCTATGGCACTGTCAGAGCTGTCCTTAAGCAGTTGAAAAGCGTCGTTCTTGATTCGTTTCAACTCTGCTTTCGTCATCTTCTTCACCTTGAACTTTTCTTGGATAATCTTGACATGCTCCATAGTTCGACCATCTACCGGTTCTTGGCCTTTCGGTAACTGAGGGGTTGCATCAATAAGCTTTGAAAACCATTCATATTCTTCAGTTTCATCTTCATCTAGCCATGATACAACCGAGGTTGACTTTTTCTTCTTTTGCTTCGAGGATGATGTTGGTTGCTTAGTTGATGTAGAAGAAGGAGGTTGTTGTTGAGGCTCAGGAATCTCCTCGTCGTCACCACCAGTGTATTCAAAATGATTACCAGTTTTATCCGTTGGTGGTGGAGACTCAGAGTCATGAGGTTTGTCTATAGCAGGAGGACGTTGTGGAGATCTTCTAGAGGTGGTGGTCCTTTGGGGTAGTGGAGGCATAGATGAGGATTCACCAGATTTATTTTTGTGTTTTTGGCTCAGAGTCCTTATCCGCATCATCATCGTCTCTTGGACGCTTAGCCCTTTCATCTGACTCTTTGCATGATTTTTGAGTTGATATTCTAGCAATGCCTCAAATAATTTAGCTTTGTCAGAAGTGAAAGTGCCTGATCGTTGAGACATTTGCAATACCAGCTTCGATATCAATTCATCATTGGAGATAACCTGAGGCGTGACTGGATTGATTTACATAGCAACAGGAGTAGTTGACAATGTATTCTTGACCAATCGCATGAGATTAGGATAGAGTTGTCTGGCGAACATCTCTCTTGTCACTCCAGGGACGGTGTCGAGAAGAAACTTGTGAGTATATTCTCTGATTGTCTTGTCCATTTCCCCTTGGATATCTCTATTTAGAAACTGTTGAATCTGTTCCCTTTCATCAGAAAACTCGCTCATCACGTCTTGGAGTAAATTAAGTCCGTCGGCCAGTAGATTAAATTTCTTGTTGACCACGTTTCGCTTCCGTACTTGCCTGACAACTTTGACAATTTTGGTCTTTGCCCGTGATGCCTAAGTGTTGGTCGGTTTCTAAACTGATTTGGATGTGGATCTGGTGGTAGCATCTTTGGATGGTGGTGGTGATGAATGAGATGATGAGTCAGAAGAAGATGAGTCATGAGAAGGCTCTGGGTCATTTAGTGGCTCAGAAGTTTGTTCCGGGTTATGTTCAGGATTATCTAGAAGATAATCATCAGCTTCTTTTTCAGGTTTAGCCTGTTCATCAGCTTTTACACTAGCCTCTTCTGCTTTAGCTCGAGCTTTCTCTTCAGCTCTTTCCCTAGCAGCTTCCTCAATGTCCTTATCAGTGATCTTCTCATCCTTCTCCTTTTCTTCTTCCTCAAAGTTGAAAATGATATCATCCTCTTGCTGCTGTTGTTCATATTCGTGAGTGGTAGTACCAGTTCCCTTATCGGGTTGATTAACCGCATCGAGAACTGGTGTGGTTTGTGCACCACCACTTGAAAATACAGGGCCACGAGTTTGTTGGCGGTTAAATTCTTTAGCAGCATGTTGTTTCTTGAGATGCTTCAGTGTTTTACGGTAGTCTTTGTCCTCATCCTAATCCTTTGGTTCTTCATTAGAGCTCTCTTCTTCTTCCTGCTCTTCAACTGGAGTTTTACCCTTGTCTATTTTGGGACTTTGTGGTTTTTCTACCGTTGTTGTATCATCCGTAACAGACTCTGATTAGTGAACCTCCTCATCCGTTTCAGTATCCTCGGAGTCTTCTTCCATTAATTTAGGTGCCGTTTGAGGATTAGGAATGGCAACCTTTGATGGAACTTTTCTTTTTAGGGAAGGATTCCTCTTTGGATACTTAAGGGCACTTCCAGTGCTTGCAACACTTCCAGTACTACCTTTCCTGGTCTTTTTAACTGGTATGGCAAAAGACTTTTCATCCATGAAGCCGACTTTGCCTAAGGTCACTGCTTCTTGATATCGTGAATACGATTGAAGGCTTTTAACTTCATCAGCGAGTAGGCAGTCAGTCAAAACTGCACCTTGCTTCTTTGTTGATGAGTTTTTGAATCTGACAACATTTAAAGTAGGCTCAAACAACGCAGAATGATGGTTGGGGTCATCAAGTCTCAAGGGAATGTCTTGATTATTCCCGAGTATCCTTTGGATCAACAACTTGGTGTATCTGATGTAGGGGACCTTGGTGCAAGGCTTCTTGAGGTAAGACATCATGTCTTCCCAAATCTGACTTGCGAAGTCAATATGCATCTTGTTGACCATGCCCCAGAAGACTTGTAGTTCCATTAGCTTTGGATGCTCATAACCGCTGTCTCTGCCGGAAACAGACTTCGCAATCATGATGTATAAAGTTCTCCACGGCTGAGGGATGTTCTTCAAATCAACTGAAGAATGTTTGGTGATGATTCCTGCAACTTCATCATAGCCAATATCGACCATGAATTGGAGTGTAGCCTCTTCAGATGGAGTAGGAACATATTCAGCAGGCTGGATAGCATGGAGCAGAAGAATTGCTCGTAAATCAGCAACAGTGACAGTGACTTGTTTATTGTTGAGAGTCACCATGACAGCATCCTGACCATCAACTTTCTTCATTGTGTGCCAGAACTGATGGATATAGATTATTGGTACAGTTGTTGAATTGGTGAGCATGTTGTTGTAGGGATGAGTCTTTAGAATATCCACAGCAATACGGCATGAAGACTCAGAGCATGCGAAGTTTTCAAAGTCAACTTTGAGGTTGTTCTTTCCAATCTTCATACTATAACCGGTAGGGAAAATGTCTTCCATTGTGAGTACGTTTGGTGTGTTAACGTTTTCCATTGTGACGTCCATATTGTGATCTGAAAGATATTGAGCCAAAAGAACCAACATATCGAAAGACATTACGTTAGTCAAAAGTTTATTTTTATTGTCTAATTATTGAATATGTTATGTTAATGAATGTTACGAGTCCAATGTCACTTGTTTGTCCAATAGTCCAAAGTAGTCGTGATAGGTTTTGTGAGTATATTAATTTTGAATTTTAAAGTACAAATTTTTCACTCATTCACACAACATTTTAGCCATTAAAGCTTATTAGTGACATATTGGTTTTGTGACGTTATGAGTTATTTATTTACAAGTTTATACGCGTAACAATTCATAAGTGAGGTTAAAATTAAGGCTTAAGCGTAAGAAATCAAGCTTATGCGTAAACAGTGTGTGACCATACGCGTAGACATAAGCTTATGCGTAGGAGTTCCTCTTACGCGTAGGAAAAAGCTCTTGGCATAAGGCTTACGCGTAAGCGTATGTTGGGAGCTTATGTGTAAGGCTTACTCGTAAGAGTGAACCTTATGCGTAAGACTCCAAGTTTATGCATATCCTTCACATGATACATGTTAGGATTTAGTAAATCCAGTTATTAAAGTGTCGGTCATCTCAAGTATATGTAATCATTAGAAAGCTCGTAGTCGTAGATTATTTAATGTTATGTAGTATTTAGTTTAAGTAACACCGTAGAGGACGGATGGGTCTTTACCCACTGTATGCCTGATCCACAGCCCGTAGGTGGCGATTTATGTAAGAACTATAAATACTCTCTACCTCCCAAGGTAGAGAGTTGGAGCACATAATAAGATTTTTCTTTCTCTCACTAAAGTTCCCAACCTCTAACTTTCTCTCTCTAAAACATCATTTATACGCCTCTTTGATCTTTGGTTTTGTGTGTTTGTGAAATCCAATATGTTACAAATGGTATTAAGAGCCATGGTTTGATCATCTATCTTACATATTCTTGGATTTCTAGTGGTTTTAGATGGTTTTTGAGGTTGAAAAAGTTTAGTGGGTTTTGCATCATTTGGATCATTTCTAGTGTTAAAGTTTGAATTTTGGATGTACTTTTGTGTTTAGAATCATTGTAAGTGCTTGGGTTTTGATTTGGTAAGCTTGAATCACTGTGGTTGAGCTTGTTTTGGATTGAAAAGTGTGTTTTTGAAGTTTTTCTTGGTAGCGACTTGGTTCTCATAGTGAATTTCATCTTAGCGACTTGCTTCAGTAAAAGGTAGCGAGTTGTAGTGTTTTTTGGTAGCGACTTGGTCCCAACGACTTGTCTTTTGAGACAAGCCGACAAACAGTACACTTAGTGGATTCTCCACTACGGGTAGCGACTTGGTGAAGGTGGCGACTTGCTTTCAATTTTGTTAGCGACTTGTACTTAAGTTGCTTAGCGACTTGTTGTCATAATTCTCAGCGACTTGGTGTTAGCGACTTGGATCTTAGCGAGTTGTTCTTTAGCAACTTGACTGTGTCTTAGCGACTTGGCATTATAGCGACTTGATTTCATAATACTTAGCAACTTGGTGCTTAGCGACTTGGTTCAAGGTTTCTTAGCGACTTGGTTGAATTTTTGTTTATAATATGGTTTTCTCTTGATTTAGTAAAATCCGATGAAAGAATCTATTACCCGGTTTAATCATTGAGTTATAAAATCCCGTGTAATCTTTAAACATGTCTACCAATGTACCTACAATTATCTCCACTGTTGCCGAGGATGTTCAAGCAGCTGGTTCAGATACTCGTCCACCCATGCTTGACAGAACTGACTACGACTCTTGGGCTCAACGAATCAGATTGTACTGTCTTGGAAAGGAAATGGGGTCAACATTCTCAAATCCATTGATGAAGGACCTTATCAGATTGATACTACAAGAGACTTAATTGATACAGCTGCAGATGGAACAATGATCTATGGAATAGACAGACCAAAGACGTATGATGAGCTCAATGATAAGGAGAAAAAAAAGATTCGATGCTGATATCAGGGCTTCTAACATTATACTTCAAGGTCTTCCAAAAGACGTCTACAAGCTTATCAATCATAACACTGAAGCAAAGGCTGTATGGGATAATGTCAAGATGCTTCTCTCAGGTTCTGAATTAACCAAGGAAGACAGAGAATCACAACTGTATGATGAGTTTGAGCACTTCAAGATGAAACCAGAGGAGAGTGTCTATGAGTACTACGTGAGATTTCATAAGCTTGTGAATGACATGAGGAACATCAAGATGACTATGCCAAATATTCAACTGAACTCAAAGTTTGTGAACAACATGAATCCTGAATGGCACAAGTTTGTCACCTCTATGAAGCTAACCAAAGGATTGAAGAATACAAACTATGAGCAAATCTATGCCTTCCTACTTCAGAATGAGAGACGTGATATGTTTGAAAAAAGGATTCTTGAACAATTCAAAACCAATCAGGGAGAAACAAGCTCATCAAATAACTCAACTGCTTTCTACACCAATGTTGGAATTACCACTAAAGCTTCTCAAGTCATTCCCACGGGAGATGGTAATCATAAACTCATTCCTGATCCTAGGTTCAAGCAACCGGATGCTGATGCTGTCGTGGGACATTTCATCAATCAACTGGCTCTTATGGTTAAACAGAACTTGACCCTTTCACCTCATACTAACAGTCTTCATACTAACAATGAAATCAGAACTGCATCTAATCTTCACAATCATGCTTTGACCAGAGATGGGAAGGTTATGGTGCAACTAGTTCAAGAAAGGCAGTATGAACAGGGAAGAGGTGGAGCTGGTAGAGGGTATGTGGCAAATCAGAATAGGGGAAGGAATCCAAATCAGGGTCAAGCTAAGACAATTAAGTGCTACAACTATGGTGGTAATGGACACATAGCAAGGAACTGCACTTCTCCAAAACGCCCTCAAAATGCAGAATACTTTAGAGACAAGATGCTGCTCGTACAAGCTCAAGATAATGGTGCAGCTTTGGATGAAGAGGAGTTGTTGTTTCTTGCTGAGGGCAATGCCGAGACATATGATGCAGATGTGGATGAGCAGCCAATTCAGGAGATAGGTCATAATCATCAGAATGCCTTTCAAGTTGCAGACTGTGATGCATACGACTCTGACGTTGATGATGAACCTACTGCACAGACAATCTTCATGGCTAACATTTCTCCAATGGTCTCTCCAAAGGTCTAATCATCACAGCATGCTGGTCGATCCAAAGAATCAATTATCTCAGAGGTATTAAAACTATACGATGATGTTGATGAGCAAAAGATACATGACAAAGTACAATCAACTGAAACTTTTGTGTTAGATATTGAAAATATGGGTAATATCAATGTTGTCCCATATGATCAATATGTGAAACAAAGTGAAAGTGAGAATGTACCAAGCGATGCATCTTCTGTAGTCAATAATGACTATATTTTTTATGAATACACTGCATGTGCCCCTGATGATTTTGTCATCTCTGAACTAAATGCCTATAAAGAACAAGTTGCTATTTATGAACAACGTGCTAAGTTTGAGTTAACCACCCGTGAGCAGGAAATGGATGACCAAATGCGTACAACTATTAGAAAAAGTAATTTTAGAGAAGAAGTACTAAAAAAAGAGTTAAACTCCTTACAAGAAAAGCTTTCTAAAACTGCTAAGCAAAAACAAGAACTTCAAGAAAATGTTAGAATGCTTAAGCAAGAATTCAGTGCTAAGGAATCAAAACTTTTGAATGATTTCTCTAATCTAAAAAATTTGAAAAACAAGCTTGAAAATAAGTTATACGTAAAAGGGAATACCATTCACTCACATGATCACTAAGCATAGAGTTCTCAGCTATAAGCATAGTATCCCCATCATAAAGGAATCTAATCCTGAGTATGGTAAAATAGCAAAAGCTGCTCAAAATGTAATCTATGATGGTAATGAGATTCTTAAACCTAGACAGAAACCTAGTTGCATTGAGTGCACTGAGGAAGATAGAAAATTAGATGTTGCATCTAGGGAGAAAATGAATAAGAAGATAGAAAATCCTGAATGTAAAGAGAAGAACATAACGACCAGACCCCATGATTTCAACAAGGAAAATTGGATTTCTTTGAACAAGTTTAAGCCTCAAACGTTGTTAACGCCCGAACAAGTGTTCTAGAAAAAGGATTTAGATAAGCAAAAAGCAGAGAATCTTGTTGTAACAAACCCCCCCTTAGGAAAATGCCTTCAGCGACTGTGTATCCTCCTAATACACCAATGCATTTAGTCCCTAGAACTATTGCCACTAAAAGCAAGACCTTAATCAGTCAATATGTTATCTTTCAATTATTTGTTGATTTTGAGAAAACTTGTAAGAAAAGGATCACACCCACTGGTATAACTGAAGGGGAAAGGGGTTTTGAGCAAACTAAAGAATGCTATTTAACTGAGGTCATGCCTTTCTTTAAACAACTAAAAGATCAATTTGAGAGTCTTAAAAAGGGGATGAATTCAGATATTAAAGAAATGGAAAAGGAATTTGATGCAATGCTAGTGGAGGTTAGTGACTATGAGCGAGAATTAAAATATAATAAGATTGAGAGGAAGAACTTGCATACATTGAATGAGAATCTTATTTCTAAATGTATTACTCAAGATGTGTTTTACACTACTACGAATTGTTCCATTAATGCTTCTCGATTTCATGAATTGTCTATTGCATTAAAAGTTTCCCATGATCGTGTCATTGAGCTTGAAAACAAAAACTCATAACTAAATGAGAAAATTGATCAGGATGATCACGACAATTTGGTTAAACATCTTTCTAAATTAGAAGTTGAACATTTTGATTTACAACTAAAATATCAAAATCTTAAAGAAAATGTCAAAACATCAAATATCAAGACATCTTCAGATGTTCCAGAGTTTGATGCAGTTTTTCAGATAAACAAACGTGATGAACAGATTCAAGCTCATTGTAACACAATCAGAAAGTTGAAAGCCCAAATCTCTCAATTAAAGGGTGAAAAGAACAATGTGACTGGCTCCCAAATGCCTCCTCCTTTAGATTCTCAGTATTCTCAAACTTTTCATCTTCAAAACTTAGTAAATGCTTTACAAAAGGAAAACGAGAGTTTTCTAGAAGAAAATGAAAAAGTTAACGTCACTTTAAAGAGTTATATGACTCAATGAAACTCACTTGTGACAAAAACAACGAAAATATAACTTCTTTACAAAAAGAAATTGAGAATCTGAGGAGTCAGGAAAAAGGGAAACTGCCACTTGTTTTTAATGAGAATGTTGCTTCAAAGTCATCCTCTGACTGCAAATATACTGTGACTGTTAAATACATTCCTCCTCATCTTAGGAATAATGAACTTGTGTTTTATAACTATTGTGCTCACCTTAAGGATAGTCTAGAATGTCTCCGTGAGATTATGGAAGAGGATTTCATAAATAAGCCTCTTGATAGAGAAATTAGGTTTGCCTGCATTCAGGGCAAACGATCTCAGGAGCTGCTAGAATGTTTAATTGCAACATGTCCTAAATCCTTAGGTGCGAAAGGTAAAGCTGTGATGCCTTGTTCTATGCCTATTGCCAAGTATACAAACCATTCTATGCCCACTTTTAAGAAAGTGAACACTAATGTGCCTTCTAGTAGTTCAGATCCTTGCACATCTAGTTCAGGAATGCAAAAAGTAGATCAACCAACTAATGTTCCCATAATTCCCTCTACAGGAGTAATCAGTGACATTAAAGCAAGCGGGTCAAAGCCTCCAGGCAATACCAAGCAAGATAGGACCTCGCAAGCTAAGAATGTGCATTGGAAGAGAGTAGAAGACCAACCTAGGAACTTTAAGTTTGAGTTTAATAAAACGAATCGTGTTGATTCTAGTATTAGCCATAGGCGTACTGTAATTAATTCGAATTCTGATACCATCTGCAAACCATGTAATGATGACTGCTTGAATTATGTTACTAATCATGAATGTGGTTTGAATGTTTTGTCTAATGCTGTCAAATGCCCAGTTAAAATTGTTAATGCTAAAAATCATGCTAAGAAGGCTAAAAGGCAAAGACGAAAGAAAGTTAGAAAACAGTGGAAACCCACAGGAAGAATATTTAGTAAAATAGGTTATCATTGGATACCTTCTGGCTGTAAGGGAAATGAATTCTGCCCTCAAGTTGCTAAAACAATGCCCACTAGAAAATTGATGCCTACTGGTAGAACTATTCCCTTAAGAAGTGAACATACTTTGAATAGGTCGAATACGGATATTAGCACTGCATCTATTTCTGATGATTCCATTTTTTCTACTTCTGATGTGGGTGTTCCAATCACTGTTACAAACCAAGTGGAACCCATTATTGCATGGGGTTCCCAATTATCCAGTTATCCATTCTTGTATGTGTTCAACTGCAGATCGTTCAAATCGTTCTGTGGTACCTGGACTCAGGCTGTTCCAAGCATATCTGGAGACCGGTCACGGCTCATGAACTTCATGAGTCAATTCATCAGAATTGTGAGATTCGTAAACGATCATTTTGGTGCTATTACGGGTTATGGAGATTATGTGGTTGGTAAAAGTGTAATTTCCAGGGTATATTATGTGGAAGGTCTTGGTCATAACTTGTTCTCTGTTGGTCAATTCTGTGATTCCGATCTAGAAGTGGCTTTTAGAAAGCATACTTGTTTCGTTAGAGAACTTGATGGTGTGGAATTATTAAGAGGTACTCGTGGTTCTAACCTATACACCATTTCTATCGAAGACATGATGAAGTCTTCTCCAATCTGCTTGCTGTCAAAGGCTTCAAAAACAAAGTCATGGTTATGGCATCGTCGTCTCAATCACTTGAACTTCGGTACCATTAATAACCTTTCCAGAAAGGATCTTGTCAGAGGCTTACCCAGATTGAAATATGAAAAAGATCATCTTTGTTCAGCTTGCCATTTGGGAAAAAGCACGAAATATGCCCATAAACCAAAACCCACAAACTCAGTAATGGAAGTTCTTCATACCCTTCATATGGATCTGTGCGGACCAATGAGAGTGCAAATGATAAATGGGAAGAAATACATTCTAGTAGTTGTTGATGACTACTCTCGATTTAATTGGGTAAAGTTTTTGAGGACAAAGGATGAAACTCCAGATGTCATCATCAAACTTATCAAACAGCTTCAGGTTCGACTCAACAATACTGTTAGAATTGTTCGAACAGACAATGGCACAGAGTTTGTTAACAAAGACTTAATTCAGTTTTATGAAAGTGTTGGAATCAGTCATCAAAGAAGTGTTCCACGAACTCCTCAACAGAACGGTGTAGTTGAAAGACGAAATCGAACTCTTGTGGTAGCCGCAAGAACAATGCTAATTTATTCAAAGGTTCCAATGTTTCTATGGGCTGAATCCATTGCCACTGCTTGCTACACCCAAAATCGTTCCCTTATTCACACCTCTCATGGAAAAACTCCATATGAACTTTTCCATAAACGAAAACCTGATCTATCCTACCTTCGTGTGTTTGGTGCTTTATGTTACCCAACTAATGACGGTCAAGATTTAGGTAAACTAAAAGCTAAAGCGGACATTGGAGTATTTGTAGGTTATGCACCAAACAGAATATGATACTGAATCTACAACAAAAGAACCCGAAATATAATGGAAACAATTCACGTTTCATTCGATGAGCTGACCGGTCAAATGGCTCCAGGACAATCCAGTTCTGGACCCGTATTTCAACCTCTATCAAGTAGTCCTATCAATTCTACTCTTGTTTCTAATCCCTCACCAGCAACTCCTTATGTACCTCCTTCAGAAGATGATTTGAAGAAATTATTTGATCCAATGTTTGATGAACACTATGAGACAAGTGCTAATGATATGTCAATTCCATCAATAGAGGCTACTTCTATCCCTGTCAATGAAGTTAACCCTTCAGTTTCAATGTCATTAAGTCAAGATGCGCCTGCTGCTGATCACTCTGTCTCATCAATAAATCATCAATCATCGAGTGTACATCATGGAATTGTTTCTGGCACCCATGATGAAGTTAATCCCTTTGCTACTCCCGAAGATGCTCCATTTGAAAACATATTTGCTCCTGAATCATCATCTGAACCATCTTCTTCAGGAGATATCGACTCTGCTACTTCAGTTCCTCAAGAACAACCACATGAACACCTTAGAAAATGGTCACATGATCATCCATTGGACAACATCATTGGAAATCCCTCTCATCCAGTATCCACACGGAAACAACTTGCAACCGATGCCTTATGGTGCTTCTGTAACTCCGTACTCTCTAAGATCGAACCAAAAGATGTTAAATCCACCATAAATGAAGACAGCTGGTTCAATGCCATGCAAGAAGAAATTCATGAGTTTGATCGACTTGATGTATGGGAATTAGTACCTGCTCCAGATTGTGCTATGATCATTGCTCTAAAATGGATCTTCAAAGTGAAACTTGATGAGCATGGTGATGTTTTAAAGAACAAGGCTCGATTGGTTGCAAAAGGATACCGTCAAGAGGAGGGTATTGACTTTGAAGAATCATTTGCTCCTGTTGCTCGTATCGAGGCAATCAGAATCTTCTTGGCTAATGCTGCAAGTAAGAACATGGTAGTCTATCAGATGGATGTAAAGACGACGTTTCTTAACGGAGATCTTAAAGAAGTCGTATACGTCAGCCAACCTGAAGGCTTTGTGAATCCAGAGCATCCTACTCACGTTTATCGTTTGAAGAAGGCTCTTTACGGTTTAAAGCAAGCTCCAAGGGCATGGTATGATACGCTATCAAAGTTTCTTCTATCTACTGGATTCAGCAAAGGAGCAGTTGATCCGACATTGTTCACCAGGAAGTCAGGCAAACATTTAATTCACGTTCAAATATATGTTGATGATATTATATTTGCCTCGACTGACCCCAATGAGTGTGACCTTTTTTCAAATGAAATGGGCTCTAAATTTCAAATGTCAATGATGGGACAAATGTCATTTTTCTTGGGATTACAAATTTCACAAAGTCCCGGAGGTATTTTTATAAATCAATCAAAATATGCAAATGAGATTTTAAAGAAATTTGGATTTGATTCTAGTGACCCTGTTGACACTCCCATGATAGAGCGTACTAAACTAGATGAGGACCACTCAGGGATCATGGTAGACCAAACGAAATATCGTAGTATGATTGGATCTCTGATGTACCTCACAGCTAGTAGACCAGACATTTTGTTCGCTGTTTGCATGTTTGCTAGATATCAGGCTAAGCCTACCAAAAAGCACCTTGAAGCAGTTAGACGGGTCTTTCGGTATCTCCAAGGAACCATCAATATGGGACTTTGGTACCCGAAGGACACCGGTATGTCACTAACAGCCTATGCAGATGCTGATCATGCAAGATGTTAAGATACTCGTCTAAGTACGTCTGGAGGTGCTCAGTTTTTGGGTGATAAGCCTGTGAGCTGGTCTTCAAAGAAGCAAATGAGTACTTCTATTTCCTCTACAGAGGCTGAATACATAGCCATGTCATCTTGTTGTGCTCAAATCCTTTGGATGAGATCCCAATTATCTGACTATGGCTTTGAATTTAACAAAGCCCCCAAAAGGGATTGCGGTTTAGATCCTCGGGAAATCCCTTTTCTTAATACTCTTTGTTAGGTCACAAGTTTTACAAACACAAGTTATAAGAGAAGAGATAAAGGCGGATGAACAAGTATCACACACACACACGTTAATATGAAGACCGGTTAGGCGTAGAGAGTATGTGAAAAGAAAACTTGAACAACCAACCCTCAAGTGAGGGTTATTACAAGGTTTATATAGGCAAGGAGCCAGGGCAACACTCCCTCTCCTTCCCTATTCCTTATTGGGCTTGGGCCTAAGCTTATGGGCCTTCTACATAAGCTTGACCTTAAACAAACATAAAGGCCATAATAAAGCTACCTATTAGATATGAAATATAAATACTTGAAATACTGTTTAGGAGTGATTCCAACAATCTCCCCCTCAAGTATATATGAATGTAAACGGTGAAGGCGTTGATGTAATAGTAGCTGTGACGTCTTCTGACATTCTTCTTTCTTGTGAGAGGAATTGCCTTGTTTCGAACAATCTCCCCAGTGTAGAGAGATAGTTATCTTTGAACAGTTATGCTTCGACGTCATCTTTAACTTTGTTCTTTGATCATTGTTCTTTGTGGTGAAAGTGATAGTATGTTGTTGTCTGCATCAGTCTGCCTCAGGTCTGCTTCGCTGCTCCAGTGTCTCCACGTCATTCTTCAACATGCTCACACGCTCTTTGACGTTGGAATTCAATACTGATGAAGTTCTCTAAGTCTTTAATCTTTGTAGATTCTTTGGTTTGACGAAGAATCATTCTGACGGTTGTGTTGCTTTTGAATAGAACTTCCATTAGTGATGATGTTGGCGTGAGCATGAGAAGAATCAGCACGATCATCCCGCTCCGGAGCTTCCATAAGAAGAAAACATTTCAAACGGTTAGTAATAAGCGGTTTCCGGCACTTACAAGTTTGAACTTCGAGAGTGTTAACAGCATAGTGTGAAAACACAACTCTAATTCTTACAAAGGCCGTTCCTGAACTGGAGTCCCACAAGTGAGATAACGCGATGTACCGAAGTACATCTACAGTTCAGATGAGTCGCTGAGGTACACCGAAGCATCACCTCACGACTGTAGACCGTTTGAGACACACTCCGCGTAATCCACGGGGAGTTACCGAAGTGACCTGCTGTCAGGGCTGTTTGATGTTGACCCTGGCAGGAGTTTCCATTCAATCACTGAGGATCACATATGTGAACCTCTTATAAATGTTCTCGACAGATTGCTAAGATCTGTGAAGGACTCGATATGAACCACTGATGATCTTATTTGTTGATCATCAAGTGATTAAATGTCAAGTGTTCCTAAGAGATCTTTTGATGAATCTCGTGGCTCTAGACTCAATAGTGCGTTTTGGTTTTCCTGAGCGGAGACTAGGGAGAGGGTCTCCTTCTTCAATACCAGCGATCTCTAAGAGAAAGCCAATAGTTTATGTAGGGTTCCCTGTGAGAATGAAACAAGCTTCTGTTGAGAAAAACTTGAGTGGCTAAGAAGGTTTAGTGCATGCGTCACTGGGTCCATGACGACTTTTAATCTTCAATACCGGTGTCACTAAGTGACAACCAGTAGCATATGAATTGAACCCGGTGTCTGCCCTAAGTTGAATAATCTGGAGGGCTGTTTCTTTTCACCCTTTACTTTACATTTCTTTTTGATTCTTCAACTCCTTCTTTCTCCGATTCTCATTTTCTCCTTTTTACAATCATTCCTAAGGACTTCTAACACTAACTAATGGTAGTGTCCTTGGGTAGATCCCTCCGGCTCTGGCGGATCATAGGACGGTTATTCCTAACCTTAGTCACCTTATAACTCCATGACTAACCTATGTTGCCATTAAAACCACTGTATGTGAAAATATCTCTCAAAGGGTTTGTTAATGAAAAGCATGTTTGAACCACAGTGAGAGATGATGTTTTGCATAAATACTCCCCCTCCACATGTGCTTAATAGTTTTAATGGTTAAATGCACAGTGAGGAAAGAGCGCGCACTTTTTGAATTGATCCACTAAAGATAGACAATCTCCCGCGAGACACGGTTACGTTTAATAGTTAAAGAGATACATTGTCAGCTTTTAGGTGACAACTAGCTCTAATAACTACCTTGAAGGTGTAGACAAACCTTGGAAGGTTGTCGAACCCGTCAGAGTTCATGTCTATCAAAAGTTTCTCGAATGGTACTTTCTACTCAGACAAGTCCTTTGCGAGACACGTTTACATCACTAGTGAACTAGCTTGAAATTATTACCCGTCCAGGACAAGTCTTTTCGAGTTACAAACAGTTTAGTGCCGTCAATTTGTTGGTTAAGTCTGAGGTACACAGATTCATTTGCATTTTGCACAACATATTTCTTATCACACAATTTTCTCCCCCTAAAAAATGGCATATAAAATGTTATTTTTGAACGGTTGACAATAAATATGACCATTTTGAGTGTTGCGGGAAGATGACCACTATGAACAATTTGTGAACAAAGTTTTAATTCAAATACTCCCCCTCAACTAGTGATATAAACAGTTGAGGTTTTGAAAAATCATATGGGGAAGTACTTGTGTTTTTGAGCAAAACCTTGAAAAATGAAAGGTTTGATTGGTTTTACTCAAGAATAAGAAGCTTTCGCTCCTTTTATAAGGATTGTGGCACTGAGGCGTACCACAGGGTCCTTTCTTGACCATTACGGGTTGTACACTGTTATGTGTGCACAAGCCATTGATATATATAATCACACATCCAAAATTATATGAAGGAAACAATTCAAGGGGTACCAGGAAGTGCAGTGATGTTCCCAGGAGTGCGCACAGGGCGTTGAAAGCCGGTGATGTTTCTCCTGGGTCGACCACCAACATAGCTCTCCAATCGTCTGAACTGATCCCTTCTGAACAACCGTTCATCAATCATGGTGATGATACGTCTCACATCCCTCCTTTCCTGAGAATTCCAGCGCTTAGGATTCCCAACTTTCAGGCGTATATCCTTCAACCTATACGCCAATCCATCCCTAACCAGCTTCAAGGTATGATCCCCGAATTTGTGGAGCTCACTACACGCCATTAAGCAGTTTTTTTGAAGTTCACTGCGGTAAACAACGCCGAAAGGTTTGCTGATGAGCGTAAGTTGTGTAAGCTGGTTGATGTCGGGAAGATCAAGTTGTGGTGGAGTGAAGTTTACACGTTTCTGATATGATTCAACAGCCATCTGGATATCTTCGACACGTTCTTTGATCACGATGCGTCTAATGAAGATGAGAACTGACTTGATAAATTCACGTTGAACTTCAGTCAAGAATTGTCTCATACGACCCTGTGCTTTGGCAAGGTACATGTCTTCGATGTCGTTGAGGGACAAGTTCTCAAAGTCAGCCTCGGAGAATCCATAGTCCTGTTCATCTTGTCGTTTGACTATGATATTCTTCAAGAATGTGTAGTCCCACTTAGACTTGAGATCAATATGTTTGATGGCCACGATGTCCTTGGAACTATACACTGCATGTTGAGACTTCTGAACCAGGCAGCTTCTGTAGTAGATTCTTCGGCGTTCAGGCCAATGATGAATCCCATACAATGCATCTTGGTCGTATGCTTGCACGTTGTCAGAAAACAAGTGATTTGCACGTTCCTCGATAGCTATGCAGTTTGAGTAAATAGCCGCTGGGAATGGAAGAGTCAATGATGTAGCGTATTTTCGCGAACCATCGCTACCGTGTAAGAGAAAATCCAGGTCTCTGTTAAAAAAGTATCGGAAGGGAATCCTTGGTTCGTCTGCTTGGCCAATGGTCGGTAGAGGTTTGGTCCAGTCGGTGTAGTATGGAGGGTTGTCCCTTTGTGTGAAGTCAATGTTTGCTTCCGGATTGAGCCAATCCATGTTGTTAGACATAGCTCGAGCGATGTTCTCAAGATGATATTCGACCTCGAGGGCGCTTTCAGAGCTGTCTTGTAGAAGTTGAAACGCTTCATTCTTGATTCGCTTCAACTCAGATTTCGTCATTTTCTTCACATGGAACTTTTCTTGCAAAAGTTTTGCGTGCTCCAATGTAGAACCGTCTACCAATTCTTGACCTTCATCAGGGTAGGGAGTTTGATTGACAAGTGTGGAGAACCATTCAAACTCTTCGGTTTTATCGTCATCTAGCCATGATACGACTCCAGGCTGAGTCGTCTTCTTCTTCTTTTTGGAAGGCCTTGATGATGATACTGGTTTCTGCACTTGTTTGGGTGAGGTGGGTTGTTGTCGGGGCTCAAGGACCTCTTCATCGTCACCACCCGTATACTCAAAGTAATCACCTGTTTTATGAGTCAGGGGTGGTAACTCGGAATCATCCCGAGGTTTATCAGTAGAAGACCGAGGTGGAGGAGACTTTTGTTGAGAAGAAGTCCATGGTGGAGGAGGTGGCATCGAAGTAGTTTTACCAGACTGCTTCTGACGTTTAGGTGCAGAGTCCTTATCCTTATCATCGTCATCTCTTGGTCGTTTGGGTTGATCGGCTGACTCCTTGCATGATGATCTGAGTTGAAAATCAAGTAGATTTTCGAAAAATTTAGCTTCCTCCGAAGTACACGTTCTAGATCGCTTTGACATTTGCATCACAAGTTTAGCGATTAACTCAGATTCAGAGAGATCAGCTTCTTTGGCCATTGTATGTTTAACCAATGCGACGATGTTAGGGGTGAGTTGTCTGGAAAATACTTCTCTAGTCACACCGGGGACAGTGTCGAGAAGAAACTTGTGGGTATGATCTCTTGTTGTCTTCTCCAGTTCCTTTTGGACTTTAGGAACGATATCCTGAAGGTACTTGTTAGTGTAACCTTCGATCATTTCGTTCAGTTCCTCTTTTTGATGACTCTTCATGAACTTCTGAACAAATTCCCTTTCTTTCTCCATCTTGTCTTTCTCATCATTCAAGTACTGAATTTGGTCAGCAAACCAATTCATTTTTCTGTAAAGTATGTCCTTCTTTCTGACTTGTTGGACAGCTTTTACAATCTTTTTATGAGTCTGAGAAATCCAAGATTTAGGTGGTTTCTTCACTGATTTGGATGATGATCTAGTTGACTTCGTTGATGGTGGTTGTGATGAGTGAGATGATGAGTCTGATGAGGAGGAGACATGGGGAGGCGTGGGGTCCTTAGGTGGTTCAGAAGTTTCCTTCTGAGACTGTGTGGGACTACCCAGAAGCAACTTGTCATAATCATCCTCGTCATCTCTAGACTTTTCTTTCTCAGTTTCCAGTTTCTCAAAATCATATACAGTAGTATCCTCTACAGGCTTTTGTTGTTGCACAAGAGTGGTGGCACCAGATCCCTTATCGGGTCGATTAACCGCATCAGGATCTGGAGAGGAGTGGGTAGCACCACTTGATCCTCCGGGGCCACCCATTTGATCTTTAGCAAATTCTTCGGCCTTTTGAATGTGTCTGACGTTGTGAAACTTCTTCCTGTATGATTTATCCAATTGCTCTTCTTCATCTTCAGAGCTTTCATCTTGTGGCACAAGTGCAGGAGTCTTCCCTTTTCCTTTATTAGTTTGAGGACTTGGAGGTTTTGGTACTGAGGGATTTTCATCCTTTGCAGTTTCAGAGTATGTGATCTCTTCATCTGTGTCAGTAGCATCAGAGTCCTCGTCCCTTAGCTGTCTTTTTGGTTCAGGTGAAAGGATCGGAGTGGCTTCCTGAGAAGGAACTTTCTTCTTAGGGGTAGGTTTCCTCTTTGGAATAGGTTTCTTTGGAACATTCCTCTGACTATCTGAACTTGTGACACTTCCAGCACTTCCTTTTCTGGTTCTCCTTACAGGTGTTCCAGAAGATTTTTCGTCGAGATGACCAACTTTGCCTTGTCTGACTGCTTCCAGATATCTTTTGTACGTTTCAAGCTTTCTGACATCTTCAGTTAGAAGGAAATCTGGCAGCACAGCACCTTGTTTCTTTGTAGACGTTTCCTTGATTCTAACAGAGAGAATGGGTTCCGTCAACATGTCGTGATTGTCGGGGTCATTGAGCCTCTTGGGAATGTCAGGATGAAGTCCAAGTGCTCTCTGGATCAACAATTTAGTATATCTGATGTAGGGAATCTTTGAGCCAAGTTTGTTGAGAAATGACATCATGTCATCCCAAATCAGAGCTTCGATAGCGATGTGTTTCCTGTTGACCAATGCCCAGAATATTTGCAGTTCCATGAGCTTAGGGTGCTCAAAGCCGCTGTCACGACCAGAAACAGACTTGGTGATGATCATGTAGAGAGTTCTCCAGGGTTGAGGAATACTCTTAAGCTCTACGTGAGAATGCTTGGTGATTATTCCTGTAGCCTCGTCATAACCGATATCGGTTAAGAATTGGAGAGTGAGCTCTTCAACATGTGTGGCATATAGTTTGGTTGGATCGACATCAGGAATTAGGAGAACAGCCCTTAAGTCTGCAGGTGTAATGGTGACTTGTTTGTGATTCAGAGTCACCGTCACAGCAGTTTGTCCTTTGACCCTTTCCATAGTGTTCCAGAACTGTTGGATGTAGATCTCAGGAACAGTTGCAGAGTGAGTAAGCATGTTCTGATACGGATGAGTCCTCAGAATGTCAATAGCAATTAAACACGAAGATTCAGAGCAAGTGAGGGTGTCAAAGTCAACACGGAGATTATTCTTTCCTATCTTCATTGGATAGCCATGAGGATAGATATCAGCAATGGAGATAACTTCAGATGCATCCACATTCATTTGTTCAGCCATGTCGTGATCTGAAATAACATTAGCCAAAAGAACCAACATATCGAAAGACATAATGTTAGTCAACAGAAGGTCTTATTGTCTAGTTATTGAATGTACAGTGTCAATGATTGTTACGAGTCCTAAGTCACTTGTATGTTCAATAGTTCAATGATGTTGTGAAATGTTTTGTGAGTTAGTTAACTTTAAATTTTAAAGTTTATGTTATCACTTATTGTTCACAGCATATTAGACGATTAAGTTTATTAGTGACATTATTGGATTCGTGAGGTTATGATTAGTTTATTTACAAGTTTATACACGTAACAGATCATCATGAAGGTCAATCCAGGGTTAAGCGTAGTTTTGGCAAAGTTATGCGTAGACAGGAATGATATATGCTTAGGCGTAAACTTACGCGTACCTAACTTACGCGTAAGAATTGTTACGCGTAGGAAAAAGGAGACCTTATGCTTAGAGCTTATGCGTAGGCATATATTAACCTTACGCGTAAGGCTACTCGTAAGAGTTGACCTTATGCGTAGAGGTCACTGTTTACGCATATCCTTCACAGGATACGCGCAGTCCATTGTAGAACCTTACGCGTAGCTGTTATGCGTAGGATTATTCTTACGCGTAACATGACTACGCGTAGGGTAATCCTTATGCGTAGAGTTGCAAATGACCTTGATTCTGATTTTCACGAGTAACAAGCCTGAAATAGAACCATCATATCATCATTATTAACACATAGATTCATTTTAACAACAGATCATGGAAAGAACACATGTTACACAGTTATGCGTAGAACTACATACGCGTAGTCTAAACCCTAAATCTACGCGTATGAGATCTAGCCATGGATTATGCACCAAACTTTTTCTGGTAGCTTAAGAGTGTTGAGGAAGTCTATATACCGAGTTATAACACCCAATTCATGGTGAATCAAAAATACCCAAACTTATGAACTTTAAACCCTAATTCCAAATTGTTGATTATTTAGAGTTTCTGGGTGGTTATAAAGCAAGGAAATCATCAATTCATCACCATAAGAACATAACCCAACAATATTTTTGACCAAAACACTTCACATGTGAAAACACCCAATTCGACTTATAAACCCTAATTTTCAAAAATCATCAATTAGTGTTTCTGGGTGGATTTTGATGGTTAAAATGGTATCATAGATGTATTATGAATGTTTTGACACAAATCATTTCACCACAAACACACACATATTGATTGTGTGTTCTTACGCATAAGCGTAGAACACCTAATCACGCGTAGAACACGTTTTAGCCGTAGGATTTACATGAGATTCAAAACCTTATCATAAAAACATGTTGTGATCACGAAAACACTTACAAGATGAGGATCAAAAACACGGTTTTCTTGAGTGAATTTTAAGCGTAGGATGGTTTTAGGTATTTTGTAATAAATGAGAAGTGAAAGTTAGGTGGAGGATATTTTTATTCAAAATATTTTTAAGGTTTTGACAGTTTTGGTCCCTCCACCTTTTCCTTTTTCAAACAAAGCCTTTTAACTTCCATTTTGGTTACCAATCAAAGATTTTTAGGAAAGAAACATGACGACACTCCCCCTTGACTTGAGAAAATAAAGAAAGGTTATTACTTTAAGTCCGAGGAGTGTCTTTGAACCAGAAAATGTACCACCATTTGTAACATAATCAACCGAGATGTGATAACATGCAAGTACACAGATGTTGTGAAACAGTTAAGAGATTATTTTCTCCCCCTCAACACTTGATCGGAAAAAATACTGAATTTTGAAAGATAAAAGTGTTGACGGAAGAAATGTACTTGCCATGTTGAAAGAAAGATAGATTAGGAGAATATTTTTGTTGTTTTATCGGATTTTATATTTTTGTATTTTGTTTTTGAATAATTTATTTACAAAAGATGTTTTGGTGTTTGACAGGTTTTTAAGACTGTTTTAAGAGGTCATCCAATTCCTCTTGAGTCAAACACCTCATACCAATCCGGTGGACCAACTCATTAAACCTAGCGGGAGGCAAGGCTTTGGTGAGCAGATCTGCCAATTGGTATTCAGTACCCACAAAGTATAATTCAACGGTACCCTATTCCACGTGGTCCTTGAGGAAATGATAGCGTAGATCGATGTACTTTGATTTCGAGTGCTGAACTGAGTTGCACGAGATTGCAATGGCACTCCGATTGTCGCAGTACATCGGGATTTTGTCAAATACGTAACCATAGTCTTTGAGTTGTGTTCTCATCCAAATGACTTGAGCACAACACGCGGACATGGCTACATATTCTGCTTCTGTTGATGACAGCGATGTACAATCCTGCTTCTTTGATTGCCAAGACACCAGTTTATCACCGAGAAATTGTAGAGCTCCTGAAGTACTTTTCCTTGAGTCTAAGCATCCTGCGTGGTCAGCGTCTGAAAAAGCGATTAGTTCAAAACCAGAATCCTTCGGATACCAGATCCCCAAATTAATGGTTCCCTTGATGTATCGGAGGATTCTTTTAGCCTCAGAGAGGTGGGTTTCAGTTGGTCGCGACTGATAACGGGAGCATAGATAAACGGCAAAGACAATATCAGGTCTGCTAGATGTTAGATACATGAGGGACCCAATAATACTTCGGTATTTGGTGGGGTCAACCAATTTCCCATGTAAATCAACATCTAGTTTCTTGGTATGAGTCATTGGTATGGCATAAGTATCACAGGTTTTCATTCCAAATTTGTTTAACAATTCAAGGGCATATTTGGACTGACTCAAGAAAATACCACGGGGTGATTGATGAACTTGCAGTCCTAGAAAGAACGTAAGTTCACCCATCATGGACATTTCAAAATTTTTCTTCATTAGTTTTGCAAAAGCGATTGAAAACTTTTTATGTGTTGACCCAAAAATGATGTCATCCACGTAAATTTGAACAATTAAGATGTGTGCCCCGTGATATTGTATAAAAAGAGTTGGGTCAACCGAGCCTTTGGTGAAATTATTGGCAATGAGGAAAGATGATAGCTTATCGTACCATGCCCGAGGGGCTTGTTTGAGACCATAAAGAGCTTTGTTCAGTTTGTAGACATGGTTCGGGAACTCAGGATCAACGAATCCATATGGTTGGCTGACATAGACCGTTTCTTTAAGTTACCCATTGAGAAACGCCATTTTGACATCCATCTGATAGACCGTCATATTCATATGAGCTGCGAACGCGAGAAATATCCGAACAGCCTCAAGACGAGCGACCGGAGCAAAAGATTCTTCAAAGTCTATTCCCTCTTCCTGACGATAACCCATAGCAACTAGACGTGACTTGTTTCGGATGACGTTCCCTTCAGCATCCAATTTGTTTTTCCAAATCCATTTTAAACCAATGACGTAGATTCCTGTTGGTCTTTCAACCAGTTCCCATACTTCAAGACGTTTGAATTGGTTGAGTTCTTCTTGCATGGATTCAATCCAGTTGTCTTTTGTCATTGCGTCTTTAATGTTTTTAGGTTCAGATTGGCAGACAGTGAGTGCATAAATGCAATGTTCACCGTCTGAGTGAAGACGTTGTCTCGTAACGACTGGTTGATTCGGGTTGCCAATAATGTTAGCCAGGGGATGGTCTTTTGTCCATCTATGTGTAGAGGGTTGATGTTGGTATACATTGTGCAGATTCTGAGGGTTCAAATGGTTTGTTGAAGATTCCGCGACATCTGGTGCAGCAGTCTCATTAGCAAACGGGTTGAAGAACGCATTTGGATCAAAATCTGCAGGTGGGGGTATTTCATTCAGAATATCATCATCTGGTTCATCATTGTTGGAAGCGGTGTGTTCAACTGTTGTGTTGGAGTCAACTGGTGTGGGTGCATCTTCAACAGTAGTTGTTGTAGCAGGTGTATCAGGTATAGGAATATTATCAGGCTGTGCAGCGGAAACAGCGGATACACCTGGAGCACGTTCATGAATATCGTCACAGAACAGAGGAGCAAATAGCCTTTCCATTTGTTGACGAGTTAGTTGGGGGCTGTGTTCAGCTGATGATGGGGGTTGAGGGAAGTTTAAACGGTTGTGTCCGGGTTCTAAGCTGTTATACTCAGAAGCCATGTCCGTGAGTTCATCGAAATGAGCATGAATCGTTTCCATTACCTCCTTAGTTCGAAGATTCCAGATTCGGAAACCTTTAGAATTGTCACAGTATCCAATAAAGACTCCAATATCAGCTTTGGCTTTGAGCTTTCCAAAATCATCACGATCATTATTCGGATAGCAAAGGGATCCAAATACATGAAAGTGTTTGAGGTTCGGTTTATAGTTGTGGACAAGCTCGAAAGGTGTTTTGTTGTGGCGTTTTTTGATCAAAGAACTGTTTTGAGTATAGCATGCAGTAGATACAGCTTCTGCCCATAAGTAATCTGGAAGTTTAGCATTGATTAACATTGTTCTTGTAGCTTCCACTAATGTTCGGTTTCGTCTTTCAACAACTCCGTTTTGTTCAGGTGTACGTGCAATAGATGTTTGATGCTGAATTCCCACTTTCTCATAGAATTCACGAAGGGTTTTGTTGACAAATTCAGTTCCTTTGTCTGTTCTGATTATTCTGACGGTGTTGCGGAGCTGAACCTGTATTTTTGTGATAAAGGTGATGATCATTTGTGGAGCTTGGTCTTTGCTACGAAGAAAGTAGACCCAAGTCCATCGTGAGTAGTCATCAACAATTACTAAGATGTAGCGTTTGCCGTTGATCGTTTGCACACGCATCGGGCCACACAAATCCATGTGAAGAAGATGGAGCACATGCTGAGAGCTGTGTTCCACCTTTGAAGGAAAATGAGCACGAGTGCTTTTCCCTTGTTCACAGGCTAAGCAGAGGTGATCTTTTGAATACCGAAATCGTGGGAGTCCTTCAACTAGTTTGTGTCGAGCAAGGTTGGTGATGGTTTGAAAGTTTAGATGTGAGAGACGACGGTGCCATAGCCAGGATTTTGTAGATGTTGCCTTTGAAAGTAAGCAAATGGGAGAGGAAGCAACCATGTCTTGCATAGAGATAATGTAGAGACTAGAATTACGCGAGCCAGACATAAGGTCATTTCCATGTAGATCACGAATGAAACAAGTTTTCTCCCTGAAAGCAACCTCCAAGTCTCCATCACAAAATTGACCTACTGAAAACAGATTGTGACCGAGGCCTTCCACATAGTAAACGCTGCTGATTTCGATGTTCCCATTAACATAATCTCCGTAGCCCATGATAGCTGCGAAGTGATCGTTCCCGAATCTGACAGTGCCAATGAACTTTGCAATAAAGTTTGATAACAGTTTAAGGTTGCCTGTCATGTGTCGGGAACATCCGCTATCAACAATCCAGAGAATGATCTGTATCACCTGCATTACACACAGACGATACAGATGGAATAGAAGTAGATGTGGAACCCGAAATGTTAGAGGGTTCCGAAGCAGGTATGTTAGACATACACACATTGAGAATTTTAGGCATCCATTTAAATCCTAGTGTGTTATATATCCATTTCTGCCATCTATAACTACTCTTTGCTTTAGTCTTAGTGAAAACACTAGGTGATACTACATTTTTAGGAGGTGAAGCGGGAGCTACTGTGATAGCAATGGTTGCCTTAGAATCTAAAGAAGGGGGTTTACCAAGCACAGACTTAGAATGATTAGTGGGCCTAGAGGTATTCCGATTCTTAGGATCCCGTAATCGAGAGATTATAGCTTTAGCAACACATTTGTCATGACAATCAGAATTCATACTCTTTCGACAAATAACACAAGGTGCATCAGACTGAATATCAAAGGTACTTAACGGTTTAGCATTCGTTACATCACTATTTCTATTACATTTTCTAGACGTAACATCTATAGTGGAAGCAACATGATTTTTATTCAGAGTCCTAGGGTGTTCTTCTACTTTAGCATTCCTTATTGATCTTTTCTTAGGTCGCAACTTCCTATTCGTCGATTGAGTGCTCCTAGGCTGTGAAGTGCGGGCGTTTGGAAAAGATGCAACTATTCCTGTTTCAGTAGATGGAAACACATTAGCAACTTGTGATTTGGCAGTTGGAATTCTAGGTTCACGATTACTAAGTGTGACGGGTGCTAATCTCTTAATCACAGTAGGCGGAAGTTGTTCATACTTTCCTAACATTTCCCGTAACTTAGAGATGGTATGAATCAGATCTTGATTTTCAGAACGAATATTACCAGCAAAATTCATGGCTTCTCTAGTGTGAGCAAGATAGTGATCAAGTTCGTTTGATGCTTCAAGTCGAGTCTTTTTGAGTAAATCAAATATGACACCATATTCCTGTTTAACTTTTAAAATTTCTTGTTCATATTTTGATATTTGCCTTTTCAAAGACACGTTTTGATCATCCAGTTGCTCAATTTTAGGATCAGAAGATTTTTCACTCAGCTGAGCGATTTTCTTTTGAAAACTAAGTTGATGGTTGTGAATATCTTTTTCACACCAATGAAGACGACGTTTTGCATTGTAAATTTCCGTGTGTAATCGTTTATTTTCAGCTTTTAAAGACTCAATCTGAAGCACATTATCGGTGTTCTCAACAGTTACAACAGTTTCAACAATATCAGCAGAGATGTAATCAGATGCAAATGGCAAGGCATGAAGTAACACAACATTATGGATATCAGCACAGATAACATCTTCCAAGAGTCGATCAACATCTTTTCTCAACAGTTTCTTTTTGCGTTTTGTGTTAGAAATAGATGTTTCTGTTTTATCGAAAACGTTTTTCATTACCCCAAGTTCCTTATGAAAATCCTTTTCCCAGGTAATTGCACAACTTTTCAAGTTTTTAACATTAGGTAAAAGATTTTTCTGAAAAATGTCTCTTTGTTCTCGCGCCAGAGGCGATTGAAAATGTTCAACTTTGATTTCAGAGCGATATTCTATCTCATGTTGTAAAATTTTGAGGTCAGCCATGAAAATGTCAAAATATCGAAGGATTTTTCGATTTTCAGGTTTTGAGTTTACTTCACTAATGGAAGGTAAAGGACCATAAGTTTGTGCAAATTCTGTTTTGGGATTAACATTAGAAGACTCAGGTGTTTTGATGATAACCCTTGGTGTGTTAGAAGAATCCGTTGGTGTGACGAAAGTGACCGCGTTATTATAATTAAAAGGTTTGTTGTAAACAACATTTTTTAATTTTGATCGACTCTCGTCTTCTGCATCTAATTCCTCTTGACGATGATATTCAACAACACTCATGACAGTATTATCAATTTTGTATTCTGCACTGGAAACTTCAGGAGTTAGTTTGAATGTTTTTAGTGAAAGCTTAGGTTTGTAATCAGCTAGATTTTTTCCATATCCTTTTGGATTGGGTTTTAAGGTAAACTTTTCAATAGCTGTTACGGATTCACCATGTTTGTAAACAACAGTTTTAAACTCTTTAAGTTTGTTTTGCAAGCCGAGAATTTCTTCAAGAAGGTCATCTACCCCTGTC
>BPTQ01000006.1:165727201-165739393 GCA_019973895.1 Chrysanthemum seticuspe
CATTCGATTTAGGATGCGCATTGAGGAATAACAATGCGCATTGAGGAATAACAATGCGCATTGAAAACCACAAAAATGCGTATTCACGATGAACCAAGAACAGAAAAGATGCGGATTCCTGTGAAGTAGTTGTTTCCAAGTAAGCTGATGTTTCTAGGTAAAAATGGTGTTTTCAAATAGTAGTACAGAGTTGGTGGTATGAGATTGATAAAGGGAGTGTGAATATTAGTAGTTGTTGTTGTTGTTACCTTAGTTGTTGTAGTTGTTACCTTAGTTGTTGTTCGTTAAATAGTTGTTGTTAAATTAGTCGTTGTATGAGGTGTTTAACCACGTTAAGGTGGTGGTGTTTACTAAGTTTGTGGCGGTTCAGAAGTTCAAGTTGGGATGTGTTTGCTAAAGTTAGTTGTAGGTAGTTCCTTGTGATACTTCCTTGGGTGAACCAAACGTTTCTACACACTTCGAAATTCGTCGGTTGTTAGTTAAGTACTTCGACCTAGTGAACTATCTGGAGGTTACGAGTGAGGTCCTTTGATGCTAGTTACCCACTATTCCAAGAAATCCAAAACACTAGATTTCTTTGGTGTACCTTTCATCACACATCTTTGCAAACCAAGTGGGTTCCTTCATAGTGTTCCTTGATGGATGTTGATTGAAATCGTTTGTGTAGGGTTGAACTTGAAGACTTGGCGGTGTTTGAATCATTTGTGGTGGTGGAATTGCACCAATTTGTGGAGTATGTTGCTGATTAAATTGTTGTTGATAAATTGCTTGTTGTTGATTCCATTGTTGATGTTGTTGATTCCATTGTTGTTGTTGTTGATGATTATAAGTGTGAGGGAAATAGTTAGAGTATGGTGGTTGAGACATGATGATAAACTTTTGTGGTAAAAATGGATCTTTGTAGTCGAATGAACCTTTGTTGATGAAGTGTCCTTAGGCGTAGAAAAGACAAGAACCAAGTAGCACTTATGCGTAAAAACACCAAAAGTTACGCGTAACAATAAGGAGTTACGCGTAACAATAAGGAGTTACGCGTAGGATTTAGCTTACGCGTAAGTAGGATAAAAGCACTAAAGTTATGCGTAGACAAAATTTAGGCGTAGAAAGTTAGGCGTAGGATTACCTTATGCGTAGACCTTAGTTTACGCGTAAAGTGAATCTTATGCGTAGAATTTCTACGCGTAGAGCTTATGCTTATGCGTAATTTTAGGGTTTTTGCCCAAATGATCTTTTACACTTCACAGTGCAAAAGATATCCAAAGTCGACGTATTTTCAGACTTATCCAAGTAAGAAAACACGGAATAAACCAGAAAATTGAAGATCAAACCAAGGAAAATCTTACGCGTAATTTTAGGGTTTTGATACGCGTAGGATTACTCGTAATTTTGATTTTGCCCAAATGTGTTTCTAAACCAGATTTTTGTTATGGAATAGCTTCAATAGTACCAAAAGAACACAAAAGTGTGAATTTTGATGTACCAAAACTGCTAAACGGGTTACGCGTAGGACGACACCCACGAACAAAAACAAGCTTAAAAACGTAAATCCACGCGTAAAGTTTAAAACTTTTTGCCAAAAACAAGTATTTTAACACCTCAAAACATTGAAAGTACAAGAATCTTGGATTAAAAAGTGTAAAAAACGAGTTTTTAAGATAACCAAAGATTGCGTTATCTTTACGCGTAAGACCCAAAACCAAAACTTCAAAAACAAACGAGTACATCCAACTATTTGGCGATTGATACCACTGTTAGGTCACAAGTTTTACAAACACAAGTTATAAGAGAAGAGATAAAGGCGGATGAACAAGTATCACACACACACACGTTAATATGAAGACCGGTTAGGCGTAGAGAGTATGTGAAAAGAAAACTTGAACAACCAACCCTCAAGTGAGGGTTATTACAAGGTTTATATAGGCAAGGAGCTAGGGAAACACTCCCTCTCCTTCCCTATTCCTTATTGGGCTTGGGCCTAAGCTTATGGGCCTTCTACATAAGCTTGACCTTAAACAAACATAAAAGCCATAATAAAGCTACCTATTACATATGAAATATAAATACTTGAAATACTGTTTAGGAGTGATTCCAACACTCTTATTCCCCTTTCATCCGGAGCTGCCGTAACTTGGGCTCATCATGCTATACTCGCGGGGAAGGAAAAACGAGCAGTTTACGCTTTAGTAGCTACCGTTTCACTGGCTCTAGTATTCACCGCCTTTCAAGGAATGGAATATTATCAAGCGCCCTCCACAATTTCGGATAGTATTTTTGGTTCTACCTTTTTCTTAGCAACTGGTCCCTCTGTACTGTGATAATAAAAGTGTTATTGCTCTCTCATGCAACAACGTACAACACCCAAGAGCAAAGCACATCGAAATTCGACATCATTTCATCAGGGAGCAAGTTGAAAACGGTGTGGTGGAACTATACTTTGTGAGGACTGAATACCAGTTAGCAGACATCTTCACCAAAGCTCTTCCTAGAGAACGTTTTGAGTTTATCCTTCCACGACTTGGTCTTAAGAGCCTACAACCGGAGACACTCAAACGTCTTCAAAAGGTAGAAGAGGAGTAAAAGGTTTTCCTTCATCTATCTCTTGTAAATATTTATTCGAAAAGCAAAATACAAAATTACAAAACCTTCAAAAAGCAAATAGAAAAATATAAAACTTTCAAAAATCCATAAAAATTTGAAAATCTTGAAAACTTTCAAAAAATATTGTCGTTTTTGTCATGTTTTTCTCGATTCGAAAATATCTACGGTCTTTGTGCTATCATTCAAAGAATGACACGGGACTTTAGATGTTGTTCGAATGTTCTTAAAAAAAACAAAAAAAAATCAAAAAATAAAAAAATCAAAATATATATATATATATATATATATATATATATATATATATATATATATATATATATATATATATATATATATATATATATATATATATATATATATTTATATTTATATATATATATATATATATATTTTTGGGAGAAAGTGAAACAATGGTTTGTTGTCATTTCAGGCAGTAAACCGCTCTTCAATGAAAGAACAGAGCCATGCTTTATCTTGGTTTTCAAATCTCATGCTCTGATTCTTTAAACAATTCCTTACCATCTAATGAAAACTAATTGCTTTGAAAAATAACTCGGACTCTATTTTTGAAAATCATATGGACTTAACATTTGTCAAAAACATCTATCTCTCAATCAACGACGTATGTCATTGATTGAGGGGGAGAATGATTTTAATTAAATCAAAAGGTTATTTGTCATACAATTGTTTTCAAAAGATAATCATGCATGTGTAATCAATGGAGTTTAAAGTCTCAAAATCCGATCCTTATCAGTTAAAACGTTTGCATAATCAAGTCACAATTCTCCTTAAAAGCTTTCAAAATCAATTTAAACCTTCAGAGATCACAAATCTCAAATGAGTTGATAATTGTGATCGGGGGAGAATTTGTGATTTAAATTGGATTTAAACTGATAATTCGGTAAATGGTTTTATAAGTATGTACAAGCTTTCCTTCCCACATGTGCCAAACGATTTCAAATTTTCCATGCACATGTTGAGGGGGAGCATCTATCTTAAACCACAAATATTTGAAACGTGATCAATTTATTTCAATGTGGAGTTTTCTCCTAATATGTGCAAAACATTTTCAAATATCTATGCACATATTGAGGGGGAGCAACTATTTTGAAAACCACATTCTTTATATAACTACTCTTAGATGCAAGCCAACCCCTCAAAGATGAAAATTATTTCTATTACAAAATTATGCTTGATGCACATGTTGAGGGGGAGCTCTTGTTCTAAAATTATCAAAAACAATTCAGGTACAAAATGCTTTGATAATATATCACAAGTGTCTGGATTGATTTTTCAAATGGTTTTCAATTGGTTCCAATGGCAGATGAACGATACCAAATAGACCGACCAACTTTACTTTATGTATGGTGATATAAGGACGATAAGGTTAGGTATTTGTTCCCATGATCCGCCGGAACCGGAGGGATCTACCCAGGGACAATCCACTAAATAGTGTAGAAGTCCTTAGGTATGATGAAAAAAGGAGAAAAGTGAGATATGGGAAGAGTGCGGACTGAGACTGAGCTAGTACTGGAATAAACCCAACAAGGTTCTAGTTATGAAGTCTCGGTAAGCACTGAAGGGGTTGAAGAATGAAAAAGAATTGAATGAGAAAAGGGTGAAAATAAATAGCCCTCCAATTATTCAACCTTAGGGCAGATACCGGGTTCAATTCATATGCTACTGGTGGTTACCAAGGTAACATCAGTATTGAAGACAAGACGTCATGGACCCAGTGACGCACTACACTTCAACTTCCCAAACCACTCAAGTTCCTCTTAAAAGGACTTGTTTCATTCTCACGGGGAACCGACATTATCTATCGACTTTCTCTTAGAGTTTGTGGATATTGAAGAAGGAGACCCTCTCCCTAGTCTCTGACCTAGGATCCAAATATGCACAATTGAGTCTAGATCCACAAGATCATCTATAAATCTCATTAGGACACTTTCAATGAAGACTCTCTGTTTCACACAATGTGGAAAGAGAGATTATATCTTGAGTCCTACGCATTATCCTTGTGGTATTGCCAGAACATCTGAGTGATATGCAAACATATTCACAATGAAGATGGAAAGCCTTCTGGAGCCAACATCAAACAAGCTCCTGGTGGTTGGCATGTGAGATCTATTCAATAGATCAACCATGTGACAACTGAACAGAAACAATGGGGCGATTCAATCTTTTGAATCAATCCTGGTTCAGGTTATGGATTGACGGATACCTTTGAAAAACTGGTCGTTGTGCTTAAAAACTCTTTTCTTTAGCACATCGACTGTGTACAAATATTTCAAAATAAAAGGTGTTTATGATTGATAATTGATTTTCATTAAAACCTTCGTTGTATTGCAAAAACAATTTCTATTGAGCGATACACGATTGTTATCAAATCTCTTTATATCAATCAGTGAATCTCAATTCGCTGGTTCACTCACTCCATGTTGTCTTCTTTGAGACGTTCCGGTTTGAGAACGGCTAGAGCAGATGCGAAACCCTGTCAAGGAAATTCTTCGGAATTTTACCTGATTACAGGCAGTACTTGTACTGATCAACGGGGAACCGTGGGCCGTGTACCTCAATTCAACGAAAGTTATCAAAGACACTTTCGTGCACTTTATTGCTAACTGTTGTATGCAGGTACGCCCGAAGTTAGCAGCTGATCAGAATGAAGCGGTCAATCCATAGCCGCATGCTCACACAATACATTCATTTCTAAAGAAATCATGATAAGTGCATCAATGACTCTGATATTTTCACTCCATACTTCTGCTACGCTGCTGCCAATATCATGAATCAACAAAAGCTTCCGCTACTCTGATGAGAATATATCATGATCCAGAATGTGAGCATGTCGGTCCACAAGTCACAACATCACATAATACCAACACCACAATGGATGAGTCAGAGATTTTTGTTAGCTGATGATCTCAAAGCTGGCTCAAAACTCATTATCACGTAGATCAGTAAAAGACTTCCACTTGGATTAACCAAACATGCAATGTGAAGAAAATGACTACGAGCTTCAGAGCAAAGTACTACATTGTTAGGAATTAGAAATTCCAGGTATTAAAGAGTCGGTCACCTCAAGTATATGTAATCGTTAGAAAGCTCGTAGTCGTAGTTATTTCAAGCTAAGTAGTATTTAGTTAAGTAAAACCGTGGAGGACGGACGGTTCTTTACCCACTGTATGCCTGATCCACAGCCCGTTGTGTGGTGTTTTATGTAAGACTATAAATACTCTCTACCTCCCAAGGTAGAGAGTTGGAGCTCATAATAAGATTTTTCTTTCTCTCACTAAAGTTCCCTAAACCTCTAACTTTCTCTCTCTAAAAACTCTTGTACGCCTACTTTGTGTTATGGTTTGATGTGTATGTGAAATCCAATATCTTACAATTGGTATCAAGAGCCATGGTTAGATCATCTCTTACATATCTTTGGATTTCTAGTGGTTTTTAGGTGGTTTTTGAGTTTGAAAAAGTTTAGTGGTTTTTGCATCATTTGGGTGATTTCTAGTGTTAAAGTTTGAATTTTGATAGTACTTTTGTGTTCAGGATCATCATAAGTGTTTAGGTTTTGATTTGGTAAGCTTGAATCATCGTGGTTGGGTTGTTTTTGGATTGAAAAGTGATGTTTTTTGAGATTTTTTTGCTAGCGACTTGAGCCACGGATTGTTATTCTTGGTAGCGACTTGCTTTGTAAGTTGGTAGCGAGTTGCAGTTTAAGTGGTAGCGACTTGGTCCTAGCGACTTGTCTTTTGAGACAAGCCGACAAATAGTACAAGTTAGTGGATTCTCCACTACGGCTAGCGACTTAGTGAGGTTAGCGACTTGCTTCAGAAAGTGTTAGCGAGTTGCAGTGCAAATTGTTAGCGACTTAGTATTCTTAGCGACTTGAACCTTAGCGAGTTGTTGTTTAGCGACTTGACTGTGTAGCGACTTGGTGCTTAGCGATTTGGTGATTTAGCGAGTTGCTCTTTAGCGACTCGACTGTGTAGCGACTTGGTGCTTAGCGATTTGGTGATTTAGCGAGTTGCTACTTAGCGACTTGGTTCAAGGGTTATAGCGACTTGGTTGATTTTTACGAAGAAGAGGTTTGACCAAAGTTGACTTTTTACGTCAAAACTTCAAACGGCCATAACCTTTGACCCGTAACTCCGTTTTCAGCAAAATACCTGTCAAAACGACTGGAACAGCCTGAATATTGTGAGGTTTCACGACGATGTCGTGAAACGAATTTTTCAAGGCCCAAATCCTCTCCGAAAGGAAGTTATTGAGCTTTTAAGTTTTTAGACCTAAATTTCTCCATAAAATCGTGCAACAACCAACCCAAATCACAACCAAACAACATCTCTGCTTATCCCACAAACAATCATAAGACCTAACACACAATTGTCTATCATTGTGTCAATCCATCAGTCATCTTAACACATTCCATTGGTCATTGCTTAACGGTTTGGTCTTGATTTTAGTAAAATCCCGCGAAAGATTCTATTTCTCGGTTTAAATTATAGACTTGTAAAATCCCGTGCATTCTACCACATCATGTCTTACTCTACTGACCCAGTGATTTCAGAAGTGCTTAAATTGTATGATGTTGTGGACAACAATGATAATGAATGCTACACTGAACGATTAAAGATGCTTGAATTAATCAATGAGGATGTGAGATCTTCGTGTTCAGAGTCTAAAGAAAGAGAATTGCACCTGTTTAGACTACAGAATGCCATGCAAAAGGAAAGTAGCATTGAACCTTATCATCTACTTCACTCACACCTCATGTTAATCACACCGATAAGAATGGAACGAACATGCATTGCCATTTTCCGTCAAGACTTATCCACATTAACGGGAACGTTACTATTGAACTTAGAACAATTAGAACAACAACTTGATAAAGAAAAGGTTCAAAAGGGTAGTTCCAGTGCTGCACTTCAAGTGATCCACAACCAATTTCAGTCATTCTTAAGTAGGGAATTCACATCAGATTATGATCAAGACATGACTGAAGTGTCTTTCAAGAAACACACTGGAATGGAAATTAGTGTGTTCATAGAGACACTTATCCATCTCATGGATAATGTGGAGAAGTATATTGAGGAAGTTACTCAGACAGATGAAAAAGTGGATGAGTGTCTGGTGCAGTTGAGAGATTGTTGTGATAAGTTGGGTAATGTATCTGTTGAAGAATCGGGTGTTGCTGAATGCAGAATGTCTGAGACAACAAATAATGATGAGTCGGGTAAAACACCAGATGATGGATCAGTTGGCACTGAATACAGAGGCTCAGAGATTGATAAGCTTGACACATCCAGCGGTCCAGTGACTCTTGTTACACATGATGTGGATGCAGATATCAGACCAGAAATTGAGCAGGTGTCATGTAATGAGGTACCCTTTACTGTTCAACATAGTGCATCTGCTAAAGTACTTAAACAAACTGATCATGATGCTGAACATGACTTTCATAAATGTTCTGTTACTGAGGCTGAGTCTGAGATTAAGTGTTTCAAAACAAAAGATATGGTTGATAAGAAGGCTTTTGATGAACTTTCAAACAAATTCTCAAATCTTGAAAAACATTGCATTTCACTTGAAATCGCGATTCAGAGTAAAGAAGAAAGTTTTCAACTTAACAAACCATGTAAAAAACCGGAACTTCCTGAATTCCGTGAACTTTTTGAAATTAACACTTTGAAAGCTCAGCTTCAAGAAAAAGAGTCAACCATTTACAATCTGAAGAAACATATTTCTGTCTTGAATGAGAAAAGTAATTTAGTCATGAATACACAAGACATTGATGCTATTATAACAAGAAATAATGAACTGTCAATTTATGTGGCTAAATTACTAAAGGAAAATGAGTCTTTGAGAAAGCATCATATAGAACTAAGTGACTCTGTCAAAGAAGCTAGAACTAAGTCAATGGAAAAAACAAATTCTTTGAGAGAAAAAATTGATGAACTCAAAGCTCAACTTCAGGATAAGAGTTTCGCTATTGTTGCCTTAAAAAATGAGCTTAGGAAAACTGTAGGGAAAAGTGTGAGCACTAAGTTTACAAAACCATCAACCTTGGGGAAACCAGTCTCTCAACCCATTAGAAACCGGTCTGTTGTTAGGCAGCCTACTGCGTTTATATCCGAAAGACTAAAATTTTCAAAAACACGGTTTGCCTCCCAAGTTGATGAGAAACAAGTTTTGTCAAAACCAGTCACTTCACCTGTGTTACCTAAGAGTCATGCTTCTAGTTCCTCTAAACCTCAACATGCAGCTACTTTTACTCCCAGCACCTCTAGGATTAGTTCGAAAACAGTGTCAAAACCAAGCATTAAAACCCAGAATTCATATGATATGAATGACTTGTGGAAGAACTATTATCTAGAAGAAGCTAGGAAAAAGGCACAGATTCGAAAAGACGGAATTTTAGGTGCAAGACCTAGGGTGATGAATTCTACGAGATTTCAAAGAACTGCTAGTAGTTGTAAACCACTACCTAGGAACACTCAAAAGACTAGGGATTGGCGTACATCTAAGAGTAGTTACGTGCATAAGAATGCTAAGCATGTAGAAAACAAAACTAGAAATTCTGAGTCTTTTCCACATAAGAAACATTTTCCTAATTCACATGCCAAGGTACAATCCACTAAGACTACTAATGTGACTAAGGTTCAACATGTTATGAAGCAAAACAAACCAAAAACTTCGCCTAGATGGATACCAATTGCTAAATCTTTGGAAACTAGGAACAAGGATAAGTCTTCCACTATGCATAAGAAGCCTTACGATCCTAGACCTTGCCATAAGTGGATACCGTCTGGTAGAATGTTTAAGGATGCTGGACTTAGGTGGATTCCTACCGGAAAGCTGTTTTCTGATGACAAAATCAAGGTTGACCGTGAACCTCCAAAGGGTTTGGATACTAATGTCACTAACCAATATATATGCAATCAAGCTTGTAATGTTAGTGCAGGTAGTCCTTGCTCAGTTGCAGATACTTCGATCCTTCAATACATGGACTGGTTTAAAGTATGGATAACACAAGGATTGATATCTCATAATTCACGGGTTCAAGTAACTCAACCTTGATATTCAACCGGCTATGACGTCTGTTCACATCAGTTCAGGCCTCGTTCTTCAACACTATGGCGTCTGCAGATAACAATTCAGACCCCGTTCCTCAAAGAAAAGAAAAGTGTACGCTTCAGTGCGCTTTATCTTCAAAAGAAGAGAAATCTTCATGTGTATGACCATTCTCATCGACATTCTTCATCAACAAGCTTCATGTTTTTCCACGCTCTTTCAACCTTCAAGTGGATCTATGTTCATTGGTGTATATTCTTATTCACTTGTTCAAGTCAAAAATGGCAACTTTGGATGCAATTTTTGAGGGGGAGAAGAGTGCATATACTACATGTTGATGGATGCTTGATTTATGGTCATATGACTCTCCTTCAACGCCTAATGCTTCACTTACTAAGGATATCTGGGATTCAATGTTTGGGATGTTTGAATATTTGGATGTCAAGATATGTTTGATGAGTACTTCCAATCTCTAGTTATTCCTCAAGGCGTTGTTAATGACTATCATTGTTGTTGCACTCATGAATAATGATCCGCTCTTTGGTACTTCTTTGCCAAATCTTCACGGATTACTGTTCATGAATAATGATCCGCTCTTTGGTATCCCTTTGCCAAATCTTCACGGATTATTGTGCACTCTATAAATCAACCACATGAACATTAAGGAAAATGACTACCTCATCCGCTCAAAGATACTATTGGTGAGTCTTTCAGATCAGTCTCTACATGAATACTTTTAGGAAGAAGGCATTAATGTTGAGGTATCATTTGTTCCGGTTCATTCAGTGGATCAATATACATCCGATTGTATGTTTATTCACGTGTTGGGCACTAGACACAAGTTGATTACTTCAGAGTTAATCATTTATGACTTATTTGAGATTGAAGTTGACTTTCACAAAGGCGTGTTCTTATTTGATAACTTGCTCGGGCTTAAGAATTTGAGTTGAAGTCTTGTCTTATCTAGTTACCAGCAGTCGGGGTGGATGGTTGAAAACCTGGTTAACTATCACTTTAAGGAGTTATGTAGTTTTACTCAGTGACACACACAAATGTCGTTGTGGATAATCACAAGAGGTGTTAATGTCTCATACTTTGGTTGAGTATTGAGTACTTAGAGATTTTCTTGGAGCATAAATTCTCGACACCGTTCTTCCATCATTAAGTGCAAGCTTAAGATACAAATGTGGGGAATTCGACTTCAGTTTCAAGTTTGGTATATCAGGTTTTCTTCTTCAAGTGGACACTTCAAATTGTCCACATATGGGTTAATAAAGATAGTCAGAGAGTGTTTCTGTAGCAATTGATTCTCACAGGATTCATCTGGGCTACTTGAGTTCTTCTCACAAGATTTCAAGTTTATGGGTATATTATGTGGAAGGTCTTGATCACAATCTGTTCTCTGTTGGTCAATTCTAAGATTCCGATCTAGAAGTGGCTTTTAGAAAACATACTTGCTTAGTTAAAGAACTTGATGGTGTAGAATTATTAAGAGGTACTCGAGGTTCTAACCTATACACCATCTCAATCGATGACATGATGAAGTCCTCTCCAATCTGCTTGCTATCAAAGGCTTCTAAAACAAAGTCTTGGTTATGGCATAGTCGTCTCAATCACTTGAACTTCGGCACCATAAACAAACTTTCCAGAAAGGATCTTGTCAGAGGCTTACCCAGATTAAAATATGAAAAAGATCATCTTTGTTCAGCTTGCCAATTGGGTAAAAGCACGAAATACGCCCACAAACCAAAACCCACAAATTCTGTAATGGAAGTTCTTCATACCATTCATATGGATATGTGCGGACCAATGAGAGTGCAAACGATAAATGGGAAGAAATACATTCTAGTAGTTGTTGATGACTACTCTCGATTTACTTGGGTAAAGTTTTTGAGGACAAAGGATGAAACTCCAGATGTCATCATCAAACTAATCAAACAGCTTCAGGTTCGACTCAACAATACAGTCAGAATTGTTCGAACAGACAATGGCACAGAGTTTGTCAACAAAGACTTAATTAAGTTTTATGAAAGTATTGGAATCAGTCATCAAAGAAGTGTTCCACGAACTCCTCAAAAGAACGGTGTAGTTGAAAGACGAAATCGAACTCTTGTAGAAGCCGCAAGAACAATGCTTATTTATTCGAAGGTTCCAATGTTTCTATGGGCTGAAGCCATTGCCACTGCATGCTACACCCAAAATCGTTCCCTTATACACACCTCTCATGGAAAAACTCCGTATGAACTTGTTCATAAACGAAAACCTGATCTCTCCTACCTTCGTGTGTTTGGAGCTTTGTGCTATCCAACAAATGACAGTCAAGATTTAGGTAAATTAAGAGCAAAGGCAGATATTGGAGTTTTTGTTGGTTATGCACCAAACTAGAAGGGTTGCCGAATCTACAACAAGAGAACCCGTAATATCATAGAAACAATTCACGTTACGTTCGATGTGCTGACCGGTCAAATGGCTCCTGGACAATCAAGTTCAGGACCCGCACTTCAAAACAGTCCCATT
>BPTQ01000006.1:165752196-165762535 GCA_019973895.1 Chrysanthemum seticuspe
CATGTCTGTAAGACAAAAGGATTGGCTAATCCAGGAGCAAACGGCTCTTGGTAAAGATTTCTCAAATCCGTTTATATGGCTTGCAATTTGCCCAAAATTGTATGGTTCTTCAACTCACCATATCCTAAAAAGTGAAGAGTTGGCTAGCCCGCAAGATTATGGCTTGTGGTAAAGGCAGTGGAAAAACCATAATTGGTATTCAGCTCACCAAAGATAATCTTGATAATTTATCTAAGAGTTGGCTAGTCCAGAAGGGTACGGCTTCTGGTAAAGACACATCAAATCCGTTATATGGTTTATGATTTGCCAATAAATCATCTGGTTATCGTTGTACCAAGATTCTTACTTGAATCAAAACAATTGGCTACTCCAGAAGTGATGGCTTTTGGTAAAGAGTTTTTCAAATCCATCAAGGTTTTCTCAAATCATTGCTAGGGACTAGCAATATCTCAGTGTGGGGGATTGATGAGTGTCCAAATACTCATCATTTTTACATAATCTAAACTGCAAAATCATCTGAAAACGCTCAAAAACACATCAAAATGATCAAATTATCACAAATCAGTGTTTTATGTGTTTTAAATTCAAAAATATCAAAATCAGATGAAAAATGTATAAAGTTTGGAAAATTGGCAGTTTTAGTCCCCCAAGTTTTAAAAGTTGTCAAATCTAGTCCCTGGAAATTCAAAAATGTGGAAATTTATCATTCAAGGTCCCTGAAGTATTTTAAGTTGTTAAAAATGATCCTTGAATGATTCTTTGGTCAATTGGCAAGAAAGGTCCCTTAACTTTGGAAAATTACAAAAATAGTCCTTGGACCTTTAAAAATAGATTTTATGCAAAAAGGGCCCTTGTTTTATCAATGTTTGTCAAAATTGGTCCTTGTAAGAAGTTTGGAATAATGACAAGATCAGTCCTTGGAGTTTGTTCAAATTACACTTTTGGTCTTATCTTAAATAAACCAAAACGGACACCTTATAAAAATTGCTAAGGCCCAAATCCAATCCAACTACAAGCCCAACCCAACTGCCCTTGACCCTTTGAACCTTGACCCCCCCAGTCCAAATCTATTCTGACCCCAGCCACACCCTTTTTGAACCCCCATGTTATTAAATCTGTGGTCAAAGAAAGTCAAAAAAGGGAACTCGCGCTCAAATACTGGTTACTGTAGCACTGCCTCTCCCACTTCTGTTTCCTCAATACCAGAGTGGTTTTCTCCACAATTTCACCTCCTTCCATACCATGTCCCCTCCACATCATCTATACTCCAAAAACTCTTAATTATCAAAACCAAATCCATTAATTGATAATACCTGCTTGAAGAAAAAAAATGGCGCCAAATATCAAGGTGGACGGTTCTGATTCATAGGAGTGATCCAATGGTTCAAGAGTGGTGGGAAAGTCTCAGAGACACGTGGGAAGTATGAAAAGCCTATAAAGAAGAGGAGTTATGCAATGTATTAAAGTATCTAGTGTAATTTTTCATTTTTCAAATCGTTTTAGTTAATTGTCAATTTCAGTGTATGTTTTTAGCCCTTAAACTTTGTATTTCAAGTTTTCATGATATAATAAAGCTTTTGTGAATCATCAATTTCAGTTACAAGTTCTATTTACAATTTATGAAAAAATCTCATAATTATGCAAAATCTTAAGTTTGATCAAATGGTGTTTTCAGTAGTTGGTATGGACTTGCTTTAGTACATGTAAGCTCCCATATAGCTTATAAAAGCTATTAGAAACAATAAAAATTAGTTTAGACTAAAAAAATCAAAAATCACCAAAAATCCAATTTAAATACTTCAAAAATCAAAAATCATGGTGAAAGGTACAAGAAGGCTGGAGCAAGGTGTATCTTGGATGGCCTTGGTTTAGAGCTCTGTGGAGAGCATTTAGGATTGGTTCTCAGTTACTAATTCTCGGTTTGTGCTTCAAAAGCTCTTGTAAGCATTTTTAGCCAATTTGGCATTTTACTGTTACACTAGTGTATTAGCTCTAAATTCTGTTTCTATTTGTTTACTAGTCATAATTTAGTGTATCTAGGTTTTAAAATCAGTAGCTTGTTAATTTAAATTTGTGTTTTGATAAAATTCCACTTTGACAGTTAAAATTGCATTTTAGTCATTGTTAAGTTTTATGTTGCAAGAGTGATTGTTTTAAGCTTCTTTAATCATAACAATAGATTATATAAGGTCTAGAATCAAGTTCATGGTTTATAATTGTGATTTGATTTGAAAAACATCAAAAAAGCCAACAATAAAGGGTGTTTGTTTTAACTGGTTTATCTGTGATTAAGGGTGGTTAAGACAGTGCACTTCTTTGTTCTAGGTTACTTTAGTACCTATTATCTCAAACAAGTCAAGAAAAATAGTTCTCCTTTGGTGAAAAGTCAAAAATACTTTTGGATCAAAACTGTGTGTCCACTGTTGTGTTTTTAAGATTCAAAATCTTGATTTTGTGTTAAAAAGTTAATAATCTTGCTCAAGTTAGTCTCATTACACCTTAATACAACATAATTAGTGCTTAAGATCAGATCAAATCTCATTTTAGTCAACTTTTAGTTTTTCTCAAAAAGTCAAAATTCTCAAATGGTCGTTTTTGAATAAACTTGGGAATTTCACTGTGGGTTCATTAGTAGGTTTCAGCTTATAAGCTCTTGGGATATCATAGTCTAGTTGGTATAGAAAAATACAAAAATACTAGTTCTTGATTTCTCAGCTGTTTAAGTGCTTATTTCATTGCTTTTTGGTGACACCTGCTCTGTGAATCTGTCCTGTGCACAGAAACTGTGCCCATCTTGATAAGCTTGCATCAAGCTTATTACTTGTCCAAATCCTGAGTTCTCTAGTTCTTTGGAAAGCCAACCTGGTCTTCTTGAGTTGTCAAGTTTTATTTTTCACTTTTAGGCTTGTTTACTAGGGCTGCTAAGAGCTTGAAACTTGTCCCATTTTCTGTTTTTCATCACCACAGCCAAGTGCTTATTTGTTTGTGTTAGCTTAATCAGTGTGCTTCTTGGTATCTTTTTGCTTCATTTCTGTCCCTCTAGCTTGTTTGCATCTGTTTTAAGCTTTTGTTTCAAGTGTCAAGCTTATTTGAGCTTATTCCACAAAATAAGCTCATAAACCATCTGTTGGACCAAAAAGCTATCAAAACTGCTTATTTGACTTTTGTAAATTTTTTGTCTTTATTAAAGTTTCATAATATTAGTATATAAGTAGTTTTCAAAAATAAAAATCACAAAAACATCAATATAAAAATAGTGATAGCGTTTATTTAAGATTTTTTAGCTTTTTGATTTTTCTTTTCAACTTTTTAATAAGCAAAACTTGTTTTTCTCTTTTTCTTAGGTTTCTGTTATCATATAGGATTTTTAGAAAAAGTTTCAGATTTTTCTCTACCTTTTTAGTATTTTTTATAATTTTAAATAGTTAAAAATAGTAAATAATTAGTAATAAATAATTAAAAAGTCTAAAAAATATATTTTCTGTTTTAAAATTAGTTTTATCATATTTTAGATTTTTCAAAGTTAAAATTTTATTTTTCCAAGTTTATTTTCTATTTTCTAGTATTTAAGTGTATTTTAAATAGTTATTAATTAGTAATAATTAGATAAAAAGTGTGAAAAATATATTTTTAGTTTTAAAATTAGTTTTATAGTATTTTAGATTTTTCAGAATCATAAGTTTATTTTTCTAGCCTTATTTTGTATTTTCTTCTATTTTTAGAGTATTTATTAAGTAGTTAAAATAGTTTTTAATTAATAATAATTAATTAAATAGTGTTAAAAATAATTTTCCTTTTCTAATAATTTTCTTTTATTTTTAGGATTCCAAAAATGTCATTTTTATATTTTTAGGTCTTTTACTTTTTAGTTTTCACTTTTCATTTTGTGCGTATACGTAGTTTTTAAAACTTACGTTTACGTTTCTTTGATCTGGTTGTTGTGCTTTCCAAATCTGTACTCCATTCTATTCCAAATCAATCAAGTAGTGTAATTTCTAATCATAACCTTTACAGATCACTATCCTTAGTGATCATTCTATCCTCTGAGTTTGTTTTAAACACACCATTGAGTTTCCTTGGGACTAAACGACCCGGGAATTCACTATATTTTCTGATCTTAATTGTATTTGTGTCTGAGCAGTTTCAAGTCTGTTTGACTTGACTGTTTAGCACGAATCAGTGATGGTGACTGTGGTGGTGGTGCAGCAGCTGCACAGGGGAGGTAACACTCCCTGCAGCTCACTTTGAAGCTGTGTGGGGCCCACAATAAAAATCACAAAAATATAATAAAAATACAAGCTCAAGAAAACAATCGGAACGTTTTCTATTTTGTATTCTCTTTTAAGGTGATTCTTGAAGAGATACGATTTGGTTAAACGGGACGATAACAAAAATATTGTCCAAAAGTTTTTAAACCCATCAGCACAAATCTAACCTACGTCTTTTCAGTGGTACTTAATTAAATACATAAAAATCAACCACCGCAAATCAAGGCAGTGCACTACTTAACTGGGGGTGCGACCATTAATAAGTTCCCGAACATCAGATTTAAAACTTGCCTTTGTGTCACTTGTGATTTGGTGTACCTTTTTCAAAGAAGCCATTTCATTTGTGATTATTGGTTAAGTTCACTTGTGAAGCCTTTCACCTGAACATCTTGACCTTCTTGCTCACGCGTACGTGATACATATTTTTGGTTAAAAGTTTTGTTTACTCCGTTTTGTGTTCACTTGAATTGGTTATTAGTGTTTACTTTACCGAAGAAACTTTTTCCATGTGGTTTAGTGTTCACTGTGTTTCCGTTCAAGCTGGGGGATTATAATATTGCAAAAGATGATAAGCTAAAACCTCAAAACAAAGTTATTAAAAATCTACAAAGATCAGACCATTTCAAAATACAAGCAACTTTTGACTTTTTGAGAATAAGAACAAGGCTGACTTTTATGAACTTTAGACTTGATTTGTTCACTGATTATGTTGTATTGAGTTAATTAAAGACTAATTTAAGCTGAGTCTACTAATTATGCACCAACATGAAGGATTTGGACTTGTAAATCCTTGACAGTTAACTGTCAAGGGATTGGATTTGGAATTTTGACTTTAAAGTGAACAAGCCCTGGTTTTAGTGGTTTGACTGAGCTAATGGATCATATTGGGTGATACATCAAACAAGAACAACCACTCAAACACCCTAGAACACAGATTAAACATCAATACCAAACATCCCTTTAAGGAAATGAAAATGAGACTTTCACATCAAAACACTGAATTAATCCATGAAACTGATGCCTAAGAACTAGTATTGATGTAACAAGCTAATCTAAACATACAAACACCAAAATAAACAGATTTAATAAAGAAAACAGTAATATGCAAATATATGAGAATTTGAGCTTACAAATGACTTTCAAGCTCACAACTGAGAACCAAGAGTACCAAATTATTTCCTACAGCTTCCCATGAAGCATCTAACCCAAGGGCAATCCATAATACACCTTGCTCCAATGCCTCTTTCATTTTCTCCACTGATTTTTGATTTTCTAACTATTTTTTATCTCACTTTTGTAAATTTGCTTTTTAACGTTACAACTGAATTTTAAGGTTTCTAATAGCTTGCACAAGCTATATAAGGAGCTTATATGAGCTTATGAGTCCTTATCATCAACTACAACAACATACAAGTAAATTTGAGAATTTGAGCTTGAAAATGGCATAAACTGAATTCGTACTTGAAACTTGAAATTGATTACTGAAAAAGGTTTACAATACACTGAAATAACTTAACAAAGTACTTGAAAGCTTTAAGATACACTGAAAATTGGAAATTTATTTATACGAAATACATAAACTACAATTATATTAGATATCCCCTTTTCTCTGCTTCTCCTTCCTTCTATTTATGAATGAAAATACTCCCACTTGTCCTCTCAGCTTTTCCCACCACTTTTTAGAGCCTTTGGATTACTTGGGCTCATTTTAGCCGTTTGATGAATTTTGGCGGGAAAACCATTTTTGCCAGTTGGGGTGGGTTGAGTGCAAGGAAGGAAGAAGCATTAATTGCATTTTGGCTGTTAGGTGAGGTGGAGGGTGATAGGGAGTGGGGTGTGAGCTGGAAGTATGGTCTTGGAGCTGGAATTGCAGAGGGGTGGGTGAAGGAGGTGAAGTGGAGGGAAAACGAGGGGCTGGGTTTGACCGATATTTTATTAATAGGCAAAGGGTTCAAATAAGGGGGGTTTACGGGGTTTTGGCAAGGTCAAAAGGGTCAAGGCTCAAGGTCCAAGCTAGGGTTCAAGGTTCAAGTGTTGGTGGGCTTGGGCTTGAGGAAGGGATTGGGCTGCAGGCTTTGGCTTGGCCGGTTTGGATTTGGTATTAATAACAAGGACCAAAATTGCAATTCCACAAAAACCAAGGGACCAAAACTGTAATTATCCAATATTCATCATAGGGACCAATTATGACAAGTTTAATTTTCCTAAGGACCAAAAATAATAATTTTCAAATTAAAAATGTCCCGGGGTAATTTCTGTCAATCTTTGAAATTTCAGGGACTAAAGTTGCCATTTTGCAAAATTGAATTTTATAAGGCTAATTTTGATAACTTGAAAATCCCTGAGGGCCTTTTATGAAAAATTAACTTGTTTTGAATAACCAGGGACTAGATTTGACAATTTATGCATAAAATACAGTCTAAATATTTTTTCTGTCTTTTCAAGACTTTTCAAAGTGTTTTTGACTGTTTTTGCAGTGTAGAAGGAACAAAAATGATGAGTATTTACACACTCATCAGCATGTCGGTCCGAAAGTCACAACATCACATAATACCAACACCACAATGGATGTCTCAGAGATTTTTGTTAGCTGATGATCTCAAAAGCTGGCTTAAAATTACTATCACGTGGATCAGTAAAAGACCTCCACTTTGAGTAACCAAACATGCAATGTGAAGAATCAATGACTACGAGCTTAGGAGCAAAGTACTACATCAAGAATGCAAGAACAATTGTTAATGTAATATCTATTTGTATTCAATGTAATTTTAGTACATGATTGAGGTGACCTCTCTTAGGGGGAGATTGTTAGGAATTAGAAATTCCAGGTATTAAAGAGTCGGTCACCTCAAGTATATGTAATCGTTAGAAAGCTCGTAGTCGTAGTTATTTCAAGCTAAGTAGTATTTAGTTAAGTAACACCGTGGAGGATGGACGGGTCTTTACCCACTGTATGCCTGATCCACAGCCCGTTGTGTGGCATTTTATGTAAGACTATAAATACTCTCTACCTCCCACGGTAGAGAGTTGGAGCTCATAATAAGATTTTTATTTCTCTCACTAAAGTTCCTTAAACCTCTAACTTTCTCTCTCTAAAAACTCTTGTACGCCTACTTTGTGTTATGGTTTGATGTGTATGTGAAATCCAATATCTTACATACATCAAGAATGCAAGAACAATTTTTTAATGTAATATCTGTTTGTATTCAATGTAATTTTAATGTGTGTTTGAGGTGACCTCCCTTAGGGGGAGATTGTTAGGATTGAGTAAATCAGTTATTAAAGTGTCGGTCATCTCAAGTATATGTAATCGTTAGAAAGCTCGTAGTCGTAGATTATTTAATGTTATGTAGTATTTAGTTTAAGTAACACCGTGGAGGACGGACGGGTCTTTACCCACTGTATGCCTGATCCACAGCCCGTAGGTGGCGATTTATGTAAGAACTATAAATACTCTCTACCTCCCAAGGTAGAGAGTTGGAGCTCATAATAAGATTTTTCTTTCTCTCACTAAAGTTCCCAACCTCTAACTTTCTCTCTCTAAAACATCATTTATACGCCTCTTTGATCTTTGGTTTTGTGTGTTTGTGAAATCCAATATGTTACAATACACGTAGTCCCCATGTAGAACCTTACGCGTAAGAGTTAGGCGTAAGAACTCTCTTACGTGTAACCTTCTACGTGTAAGGTAATCCTTAAGCCTAGAGTTCCAATCTTAACATATCCATTAACACTTTATTCAATCCTTATTCACAGATTACATGGTATCACAATTTATGAAGGTTACGCGTAGATATTGCCTTAGGCGTAAAGTTTAAACCCTAACTTATTCAAATACTACGCCTAAGAGATTTAGCCATGGAATTTGAACCAAATTAATTATGGGACATCTTAGAAGCTATGTGAGATGATTCCAACAAGTTTTTAACATCTAACATCACCTGAATCAAAAATACCCAAACCTACTTGTTCATAAACCCTAAAGTTAAATTCTGCAGTTTAGATGTATCTGGGTTGGATTCAATGGTGAATTAGTTCAATTGAACATGAAACAAACATCTTACAAGCATTTAATAGTCCTAAAATACTCACAATAAGAAATACCCAAATCCACGCATAAACCCTAGGTTGCAATTATGATCTAAAACATTTTTTGGGTTGATACTCATGATGAAAATGTACATAAAACTTGTTTTTAAACATAATGTCACAACCTTTTTCATCACAAAACATCCCATGGTGATTTCGTGTTCATACGCTTATGTGTAGAACACAAAATCATCCCTAGTTTAAAATCCAACCATTAGATTTGAATGCCATTAAAAACCTTTGTTTAGAATCACTCAATGAAGCTTAATACACTTACAAATTCAAAGATTTTCACACGGATTTGAGTTTGAATCTTATGCGTGGGATGAAGGTGGTTGGAGTAATAAATGAGTGTAATAAATGTTAAGTGTTTTAGGTGGAAGGGTTTTGTTAAAAATAAGTTTAAACATTTGACAAATATGGCCCCTCCACCTCAACCATTTTCAACCATAGCCCATAACTTCCATATTGGTTAATCAAAGGATGATATTTGGAAAGAAACTTAACGACACTCCCCCTCGACATTGAAAATATTGAAATTTTATAATTTTGAGTCCGAGGAGTGTAAAGAAGCAAGAAACGTAACCACCAGTATCAAAGATACAACCAGTTCAGGGTAACATGCAAGTACAAGGTTTTATGAAACATAAAATATTTACTTTCTCCCCCTCAACACTTGTTCGGGAAAATTGTGAAAATTTTGATAGAACAAAGTGTTGACGGAAGTTTTGTACTTGCAATGCTTGAAGAAATTAGATAGAAGAATATTTTTGTATTTTATCAGATTTTATATTTTTCTATTTTTGTTTTTGAAAAATTTATTTACAAAAGAGGTTTTGGTGTTTGACTGGTTTTAAGATTGTTTTAAAAGTTTTTCCAGTTCCTCTGGAGTCAAACACCTCATGCCAATCCGGTGGATCAACTCAGCAAACCTAGTAGGAGCTAAGGCTTTGGTGAGAAGGTCCGCCAGTTGGTATTCAGTACCCACAAAATATAATTCAACGGTACCCTTTTCCACATGCTCTTTGATGAAATGATATCGAAGATTGATGTGCTTAGACTTCGAATGTTGGATGGAGTTGCACGTGAATGCAATAGCACTTCGATTATCGCAATACATCGGGATTATGTCAAATACATAACCATAGTCTTTGAGTTGTGTTCTGATGAGTGTCTAAATACTCATCATTTTTATACTGTTAGAATGCCAAAAACATCTGAAAACACTCAGAAACACATCAAAATGATAAAAATATCACAAACAAGTGTTTTATGTGTTTTAAATGCAAAAACATCAAAATCTGGTGAAAAACGTATTAAGTTTGCATAATTGGCAGTTTTAGTCCCTCAAGTTTCAAAAATTGTCAAATTTAGTCCCTGGTAATTCAAAAACTTGTAAAATGTCATTTAAGGTCCATGAGATTCAAAAGTTGTCAAAATAAACCCTTTAAAGTTTAAAAATCACAAATTGACAACTTTAGTCCTTTAACTTTGAAAATTGTCAAAAATAGTCCTTGGTTAATTTAAAAAATGAAAATTATCAAATTTTAACCTTGTACTATTAATAAATGACAAAAATGGTCCTTATGATAAACTTTTGGAAAATTACAAGTTTAACCCTTCAAGTTTCAAAAATGACATAAAAGGTCCCTGGGCTTATAAAAATGGAAATTTATGCAATGTTGGTCCTTATACTATTCAATTGTGGCATAATTAGTCCTTGTAATAACTTTAGAAATGTTACATGTTCAGTCCTCTATGTTTGCAGAAATTGCAAAATGGTCCTTGGGCTTGTATTACTACTAAACCAAATGGACCTATTTACTAAACACCTAATCCAAAACCAGTGCTGGCCCAATATATTACCCAAGCCCATTTTTTAAAAACAGATAATAGCGCGCCACTGTTCATCCCTTCCAAATCCAACACCTGTTGCCAGCTATCCCGACACCTGCTACCAAACTGTTGAAAACTTAGAGTAC
>BPTQ01000006.1:165763363-165786494 GCA_019973895.1 Chrysanthemum seticuspe
TTTTTAGTTCAGTAGAATTTGTAATTCATATAAATTTTATTTTATCAGTTACAATTGCATAAGGTTCATTAGTGAGCTTTTTGTTGTTATGGCTATTGATTTAAGCTTATTTAGTCTCATTTAGTTATAATATTAGATCTGCAATATATATCATGGTCTTAATTTGTGTTTCTCTTTGAAAATTTTCAAATCAGTCAACAGAACTAGTGTTTGGATTTGCTGATTTAACTGCTTTAGAGACTGTTTATGTTATTGATTATTATTGTTCTGTGTTACTTTAGTATAATATAGCTCAGTACTAGCATAAAAACCTGTCCTAATTGAGTAAAAAGTCAAAATAGCTTGTATACCTTCCAACAGTTCACTGTTGGGAATTTTGAGTTGCAAAATTCAGTTTACAAGCCTAAAAGTTGTTGGTTTAGCCTTAGATAGTCTTATAATAGCTTATAATAACATAATAAGTCTTTAGAATCAGTTAAAAGTTCATAAAAGTCAACTGTGTAGTTAAATTAAAAAAGTCAAATTTCTCAATAGCTGTTTTTGAATAAAAGTTAGAATTTTATTGTGTGTTCATTATTAAGATTTAGCTTATAACCTTCTAGGACATTAAAATATAGTTGCTTAAGAAAATTAGAAAAATAATAGCTTATACTCAATCAGCTTATAAGTCCTTATTCTATAGCTTCTTTTTGAGCACCCATTTCTGAGCATGCCCTGCACCACCAAAACAGTGGCATCACCACCACTTTGGTGGGTCCCACAGGCCACACCAGTGGACCCCAATGGTGGTTCTTGGTTCCTTTCCACTCACCACCCAGATGACTAGCCATTTCAGTAAAAGTTTTGAGCTTAATCAGTGTGGACCCCACTCCTAGATAAGCCTTAATATTGTCCCATTTTCTGAAATAAGCTAGTTTAACTTTGCTTAATTCTTAGCTTAAACTGTTTTTCAGATGTTTAGGATTGTTGGAATAAGTTAGTATTTAGTTAATATAGCATACCCTAGCTTATGTGTTAATTTGGTGGTCATTTATAGCTTTTAGCTTATTTTGATTTGCTTATTTATAAGCAGTTACATAGCAGTTGCTTTTTCCTCCAAATAAGCATATGTTTTTGTATTTTTTATAAACTTAGAATAATATTTTAGCATTTTCCTAAATTTTTCAGATTTTTCCTTCACTGTTTGCTATTTTTCTTTATTTTAAATAGTTTTTAATCCTTTTTAAATAGCTTTTAATACAAATAAATCAGAAAAAGCTTAAAAAAATATGTTTTCAATTTTCCTAGATTAAGATAAATATAAAAAGCCTAAAAAGTATTTTTCCATAATTTTCTTGGTTTAAATATTATTTTTAGCATTTTAATTAGTTTTAAATAGTATTAAATTAATAATAAATACATAAAAAGTATAAAAAATATATTTTCAGTTTTAAAATAAGTTTTATCATATTTTAGACTTTTCTAAGTTATAGTTTCATTTTTCTAGGTTAATCTTGTATTTTCTTGTATTTTAGTGCATTTTAAATACTTAATAAATAGTTTTTAATTAATAATAATTAAATAAATAGTTGTAAAAATAATTTTCTTTTTCTTAAAATTTTCTTTCATCATTAGGATTGTAAAAATGTATTTTTCATATTTTTAGGATCTTTATTTCTTAGAACTCACTTTTATTATTTACGTTTACGTAATTTTTATTTAAACGTACGTTTTAGGTTTTATAAAATAAACGTTCATCGACTTTAAAAATAGTGATAGCGTTTATTTAATATATTTTAACTTTTTAATTTCTTTTAATTTGCATTTAAGTCGCTTTAATTTGTAAATCTTTTCTTTAGGTAATTTTCCATCCAAAACCTTACTGATCACTATCCTTAGTGATCATTCTATCATCTGATCAAGTGTTTATACACCAATTCATCCTCCGTGGGACTTAACGACCCAGGAATTCCCTATATTCCTCTGATCTTAATTGCATTAGTGTTTGAACTGTTTTAAGTCTGTTACGGTTAGCCATTCACAAGTGGTTAGCTTGTGTGATTAGACTTGACTGTTTAGCACCGATCATGTTCTCATCCAAATGACTTGAGCACAACACGCTGACATGGCTACATATTCTGCTTCGGTTGAGGACAGCGATGTACAATCCTGCTTCTTCGATTGCCATGACACCAGTTTATCACCAAGAAATTGTAGAGCTCCTAAAGTACTTTTCCGAGAATCTAAGCAACCTACGTGATCAGTGTCTGAAAAAGCTATTAGTTCAAAACCAGAATCCTTCGGATACCAGATCCCCAAGTTAATGGATCCCTTGATGTATCGGAGGATTATTTTAGCCTCAGAGAGGTGAGTTTCAGTTGGACGCGACTGATAACGAGAGCAAATATATACAGCAAATACAATATCAGGTCTACTGGCTGTTAGATACATGAGAGACCCAATAATACTTCAGTATTTGGTAGGGTCAACCAATTTCCCATGCAAATTAGCGTCCAGTTTCTTGGTGTGTGCCATTGGTGTGGCATAGGTATCACAGTTATGCATTCCATGTTTGTTTAAAATTTCAAGAGCATATTTGGACTGAATCAAGAAAATACCACGGGGTGATTGATGAACTTGCAGTCCTAGAAAGAACGTAAGTTCAGCCATCATGGACATTTCAAAATGTTTTTTCATAAGTTTTGAAAAAGCGTTTGAGTACTTTAGATGTGTTGACCCAAAAATGATGTCATCCACATAAATTTGAACGATTAAAATGTGTTCCCCGTGATATTGTATGAATAGTGTTGGGTCGACTGATCCTTTTACGAAATTATGAGAGATAAGAAAGGATGACAACTTATCATACCACGCCCGAGGGGCTTGTTTGAGACCGTAGAGAGCCTTGTTCAGTTTGTAGACGTGATTAGGGAACTCTGGATCAACAAATCCTTCTGGCTGACTAACATAGACCGTTTCTTTCAGTTTACCATTCAGAAAAGCATTTTTTACGTCCATCTGAAAGACCGTGATGTTCATGTGAGCCGCGAATGCCCAAAAAATCCGAACAACCTCAAGTCTAGCAACCGGTGCGAATGATTCTTCGTAGTCAATCCCTTCTTCTTGTCTATAACCCTTAGCCACCAGACGTGACTTATTTCTGATAACCGTACCTTCAGCATTCAATTTCTTTTTCCAAATCCATTTCAGACCAATAACATAGACCCTAGTTGGTTTTTCAACCAATTCCCATACTTCAAGACGTTTAAACTGGTTAAGTTCTTCTTGCATGGATTCAATCCAGTTTTCATATGTCATGGATTCTTTAATATTTTTAGGTTCAGCTTGGCAGACGGTGAGTGCATAAATGCAATGTTCACCGTCGGTCTGAAGGCGTTTTCTAGTTACGACTGGTTGATTCGGATTTCCAATAATGTTCACAAGAGGATGGTCTCTAGTCCAACGATGTGTGGAGGGTTGATGTTGATATATATTATGCAGATTAGGAGGATTCAAATGACTTGTAGATGATTCTGCAACATCAGAAGTGGCAGTTTCATTTGCAAAAGGGTTGAAGAACGCATTTGGATCATAATCTGCAGGTTGGGGTACATCATGGTTCAGAAGATCATCAGCTGGTTCAGCGTCATTGGATGCGGTTTGTTCGGCTGTTGTTGTAGAGTCAACTGGAGGTGCTTCTTCAACAGTTGTTGTTGTTTCAGGTGTATCATGTATTGGATTATTATCAGGTTGAGCATCGGAAACATTTGATACATCTGGAGCACGTTGATCAATATCATCACTAAACAGAGGAGCAAATAGCTGTTCCATTTGTTGACGAGTAAGCTGTAGGCTTGGTTCAGCTGATGATGGGGTTTGGGGGAAGTTTAGACGGTTATGTCCGGGTTCTAAGCTGTTTTGCTTAGAAGCCATTTCTGTAAGCTCATCGAAATTTGCATGAATCGTTTCCATAATTTCCCTTGTACGACGATTCCAGATCCGGTATCCTTTAGAATTCTCACAGTATCCAACAAAGACTCCTATGTCAGCTTTGGCTTTGAGCTTACCAAAGTCATCACGATCATTATTTGGGTAACAAAGGGATCCAAATACATGAAAGTGTTTGAGATTCGGTTTACGGTTGTGGATAAGCTCATAAGGTGTTTTGTTGTGGCGTTTAGTAATCATTGACCTGTTCTGAGTGTAGCATGCAGTTGACACGGCTTCAGCCCACAAGTAATCTGGAAGTTTTGCATTTATCAACATCGTTCTTGCAGCTTCTACTAACGTACGCTTTCGTCTTTCAACAACTCCGTTTTGTTCTGGTGTTTGTGCAATTGATGTTTGATGCTCAATTCCCACTTTCTCATAATATGCACGAAGAGTTTGATTCACAAATTCAGTTCCTTTGTCTGTTCTGATTTGTCTGACTGTGTTCCGGAGCTGAACTTGAATTTTTGTGAGAAAGGTGATGATCATCTGTGGAGCTTGATCTTTACTTCAAAGAAAATAAACCCAAGTCCATCTTGAGTAGTCATCCAAAATTACCAAAATGTAGCGTTTGCCATTAATCATCTGCACGCACATCGGGCCACACAAATCCATGTGAAGAAGATGAAGCACATGCTGAGAGTTGTGTTCCACCTTTGAAGGAAAGTGAGCACGAGTGCTTTTCCCTTGTTCACAAGCTGAGCATAGATGATCTTTAGAGTACCGAAATCTTGGAGACCTTCAACAAGTTTGTATCGTGCAAGATTGGTTATGGTTTGAAAGTTTAAGTGTGAGAGTCGACGGTGCCATAGCCAAGATTTTGTAGATGTTGCCTTTGAAAGTAGACAGATGGGAGATGAAGCAATCATGTCTAGCATTGAGATTGTATAAAGACTTGATGTGCGGGTACCAGACATAAGATCGTTTCCTTGTAGATCACGAATGAAACAAGTTTTCTCCCGAAAAGCAACTTCCAAATCTCCATCACAAAATTGACCAACTGAGAAGAGATTGTGACCGAGACCTTCCACATAATAAACCCTGCTAATTTTGATGTTACCAGTGATGTAATCTCCGTAGCCCATGATAGCTGCGAAGTGATCATTCCCGAATCTGACAGTGCCAATGAACTTTGAAACAAAGTTTGATAACAGTTAGAGATTGCCTGTCATGTGTCGGGAACATCCACTATCAACAATCCAGAGGATGATTTGTATCACCTGCATTACACACAGACGACACAGATGGAATAGAAGTAGATGTGGAACCCGAAGAGTTAGAGGGTTCCGATGCAGTTATAGTTGAAACACACATGTTTATGATTTTAGGTATCCATTTAAAGCCAAGTGTATTATGTAACCATTTATGCCATCTCCAACTAGTCTTAGCTTTGGTCTTAGTGAATGCACTAGGTGATAAGTTCTTCCTAGGAGGTGACGTGGGTTCTATGGGTACATCACTGGTAAAAGCAGAAACATTAGTGGGCGGTTTACCTAGCACAGACTTAGAAGCATTAGTGGGCCTAGAGGTATTCCGTTTTCTATTGTTCCGCTTACAAGATAAGATAGCATTAGCAACACATTTATCATGACAACCAGAGAACATGCTTTTATGACAACCAACACACGATGCTTCAAATAAAACATTCAAAGTACTTAAAGGTTCAACATTCGTTACATCGCTTTGTCTATTACATTTGTCTAACGCAATGTCTAAAGTGGGTGCAACTTGAGTCTTATTCAAAGACCTAGGGTGTTCTTCTACTTCAGAGGTCTTTATTGTTCTTTTCTTACGTCGCAACTTCCTATTCTTCCTTGATTTGCTCTTAAGCTGTGAAGTGCAAGCGTTGGGAAAAGAGGCAACTATTCCTGTTTCAGTGGAAGGAAGCACATTAGTAACTTGTGGTTTGTCCTTAGACGTTCTAGTGTCAATTTTTAACATTCCGGGGGCAAGTGAATTAGTGTTACTAATCCTATCTTTCTTAAGTTTCACCAACTCTGCTTTTAGATCATGGATAATGTGTAACAAATCTTGATTTTCAGAGCGAGTGTTTCCATTTTGTCGTAAAAAATCTTTGGTATATGCAAGATGATCATCAGCATCTTTTGACACTTGATCATGAGTCATATGACACCATATTCAGTTTTGACTTTGGCAATTTCTTGTTCATATTTTGAAATTTGACACTTTAAAGACACGTTTGCATCATCCAGTTATTCTATTTTTGGATCAAGAGATTTTGAACGCAACTGGTTGATCTTGTTTTGCAAAGCAAGTTCACGATTTTGACAATCTTTTTGACACCATTGAAAACAACGTTTTGCATTGGAAAGCTCATTTAACAATCGCTCATTTTCAATTTGTAAAGACTTGATTTGTGACACATTATCGGTATTCTCAACATTTTCAACAGAAGCAACAGAATCAGCAGAGATATAATCAAATGCATATGCAACAGAATGTAATAGCACAACATTAATGGTATCAGCACAGATGACATCTTCCAAGAGTCGATCAACATCTTTTCTTAACATTTTCTTTTTACATTTAGTATTTGAAATCGATGTTTCCGTTTGCTCAAATATTGTTTTCATAAGTCCAAGTTCCTTGAGAAGATCCCTTTCCCAATATATTTCACACATTTTCAAATTCCGAACATGAGGTAAAATTCTTTTGAGAATTGATTTCAATTTCACGTTCCAAAAGTTGGATGTCCGATATGAATGTTTCAAAATATTTAAGAATTTGACAACGTTCGGGTAATGTTTTTACTTCACTTAGTGAAGGTAAAGAACCATTAATTTGTGCAGTATTGGGTTGGGGACCAACATTAGAAGACTCAAAAATAGGCGTGATAACCCAAGGTGTGTTAGAATTATCCTGTCGTGAGACAAAAGTTATGGCTTTTGAATAGTTAAATGGTTTGTTATAAACAACATTTTATAATTTTTACCGACTCTCGTCTTCTGCATCTAATTTCTCCATACGATTATATTCAACAACACTCCTAATGGAATCATCAATTATGTGTTCTGCACTATAAACTTGAGGATTTGGTTTGAATACTCTATGTGAAAACTTTGGTTTGTAATCAGCAAGATTCGGTCCATATCCATTTGGATTTGGTTTAAAAGTAAACTTTTGAATAGTTGTGATTGACTCACCATGTTTGTAAACAATATTTCGAAACTCTTTGATTTTGTTTTCTAAGTCGACAATTTCTTCAAGATAGTCATCTATTTGTTTCCTTGAATGCTTTTTGTACTCACAGAACTGTTTTTGACAAGTTAACAACTCAGACTTGGCTTTTTGAGTTTCCGAAGTGAGAGCGTTAAGTTGTTGTTTATGATCATATTTCAGTTGTTCTATTTGAGACAACAAAGCATTCTTGGATGCAACTAGATCACATATCTGTTTTTCTAAAGATTTTTCATTTTGGTAAGATTTAGCAAAAGCGACTTCAAAACCTTTTTCACGTTTCTCTTGTGTTTGAAAAATGTTGAGTTGGAACTTTAAGCATTCATTATCCTTAGTCAAGAGTGCAATTTTATCGTTTAATTTCTTATTGATGTTTCGGCACATTTCCATTCGAGATTCTTGGGTCTGAATTAAGGTCATGAGCTCAATATCTGGATTAGACACAAGTTCAACTTGTTCAACGTGAGTCTTAACACGATCATTATTTAGATCCTCAAATATAACCACGGAGTCAACTTGATTATCAGTATTAACCATAAGGTCATCTTGATCGTCAAATATAAATCCGGGATCTATTTGATTATCATCGGAATGAGATGTAGACGGCTCATGTTGAACACTCTGATCCTCGTCGGATGCAGATGTTGGCGGAGATATCAGATCAGAAATGAATATAGTTTGATCCGGTACCTGAGACAAGCCGTCAGTGTCATACACTGGGCATGTGTCACTCATGTGGAGTTCTTGCATGTTTGCCATTAGCATCACTGCTGCATTAGCCTGCAAGTCCTCCATGTCATCATTAGAATCTACATTTGCCATGAAGCTCTGTTCCTTGTTGGCAAGAGTTCCACCAGCTTCATCATTGAGAGCCAAGAGTAAAGCCTCTTTGTGATAAGCGCTGCCTCTTGTCCTCGGCTTTGGGCATGCATTAGCCAGATGACCCTTCTCATTACAGTTATAACAACGAAGACCATTAACCCCAGTCTTAGCATTTCCCTGTTCAACTACTTGAGCCCGTTGTTGTGGAGCACCCATGTTATTCCTTCCATTAGCATTAAACCCTTGACCACTACCCATCTGACGAACATTACCACGATTCTGAACTTCAACACGTCCATTGTTAACAACAGCTTGATTCGTTGTGTTTGATGAGGTACGAATGCGATTGTTGGATTTGTTAGAGTATCGACCGAAGGCTCTTGCAATCATGACAAACCCTTTTTGCAATGCATTGAAAGCTTCTGCATCCTCATTAGATTCACTGTAAAGTGCTTGATCATTGTTGTTGTTGTATGGAACCAGTTGAGTTTCTTGTGAAGGATCATATGGTGTGATCTGAGCAGTTGGTTGTGGAGGATTTGTGAAGACAGTTTGTAAGGTTGGGAATTGAGGATAACAAGCTTGAGCCCACAAAGCAAGTGTATGATTATCCGGGAGTGAAGGCGAAGCAGGGACTCCACGGATGATCCTTTCTTTGTCAACTTCCTTTTGGTGAGGTTTCAAGTAGTCGTACAATAATCCGTATGTAGCATGATGAAGATTCTGCGCTTGACGGATGAAAATAACATACTTTTCCCAATCAGGACCAAGACTACTAAGGAACTTAGTGTTGACTGCAATTCTTGGCATAATGATGTTATGTTTTTCCATGTCATTGATGATGTCTGAGAATCAATGATGATATGACTCTAATGTCTCCCCTGGTTCAATCATGAAGTGTTCATATGCTAAGTAGATTTTGGATTCCATGTCTTCTTGATTGAGTTCTGTGCCTTCCATTAAAAGATGAATATGCTCCCACATTGCTTTAGCAGTCTTCTGAGCATCAACACTACGAAGTATTGGATTGGGTAATCCCAAAAGGATATATTGCATTGCAAGTTCATCGGCTTCCAAGTGTAGAAGTTGGTCAGTAGTGAGTTCATTAAGACCGACAACGTTGGTGATATCATCTCTTGGTGGATTAGCATTCGGATATCCGGGTACAGTGATAGTAGGCATCTGAAATGGACCTTCAAGGATGACCTTCTTCAAGAAATTTCCATGTGGCTTCTTTAGATCACAAAACCTAAAGAACCTTATCACCCATTGATCGTAGTTTCCGGGAGTGAGCATTGGAGGTCTATCAAGTGATCCAGCTTCATGAATGGATTGTTGGCTACTTAAAGCTTCACACATCTTTGCAAACCAAGACGGTTCCTTCATAGCATACTTGGATGGAATCTGATTTTGAAAGTTTGTGTAAGGTTGTACTTGTAGACTAGGGGGTGGTTGAATCATTTGTGGTGGAATTGCTCCTTGAGGATATTGTTGTTGAAATTGTTGCATTTGTTGTGGTGATGGTGGAGGATATTGTTGATAGAGTTGTTGTTGTTGTTGTTGTTGAGGATACATATGAGGAAAGTAGCTAGAGTATGGTGGTTGAGACATCTTGAAACTTGTGTTGATAATGGATCTTTGTAGTTGAATGAAACTATGTTGATGAAGTAACCTTATGCGTAAAAACAAGCTGAAGCGTAGAAAGTACCTTATATTAGGTCACTAGTTTTACAACACAAGCATCAATGAAAGAAATAGAGAAGAGATAGAGGTCGGTTGAACAATAAACAAACACACACACACGTTATACTAGAACGATTATGCGTAGAGATGTGAGTGAAAGGATAAATTGAACAACCAACCCTCAAGTGAGGGTTATACAAGAGTATTTATAGGAGGGAAGCTAGGGCAACACTCCTAGTTCCCATCCTTTCCCCTATGGGCTTGGGCCTAAGCTCATGGGCCTTCTACATAAGCTTAAGGCTAATAACAAACATAAAGGCCATAATTAAGCTAACTATTACATATGAATTACTAACACTTGATCAAGGTTTAGGAGTGATTCCAACAATCTCCCCCTAAGTGTTAGTGATGAAGAATATAAACGGTGAAGGCGTTGATGTAATAGAAGCTTTGACGTCTTCTGACATTCTTCTTTCTTGTGAGAAGAATTGCCTTGATTCGAACAATCTCCCCAGTGTATAGAAATTGTCTTCTTTGAACAGCTCTGCTTTGACGTCATATATATATTTGTTCTTTATTCATTGTTCTTTGTGATGGTAGTGATAGTATGTTGTTGTTGTCTGCATCAAGTCTGCCTCAGGTCTGCTTCGATGCTCCAGTGTCTCCACGTCATTCTTCAACATGCTCACACGCTCTTTGATGTTGGATTTCAGTACTGATGAAGTTCTTTAAGTCTTTAAACTTTGTAGATTCTTTGATTGACGAAGAATCATTCTGACTTTTGTGTTGCTTTAAGATAGAACTTCCATTAGTGATGATGTTGGCGTGAGCATGAGAAGAATCTGCACGATCATTCCGCTCCAGAGCTTCCATAAGAAGAAAACATTAAAACGGTTAGTAATAAGCGGATTCCGGCACTTACAAGTTTGAACTTCGAGAGCGTTAACAGCATAGTGTGAAAACACAACTCTAATTCTCACAAAGGCCGTTTCTGAACTGGAGTCCCACAAGTGAGATAACGCGATGTACCGAAGTACACCTACAGTTCAGATGAGTCGCTGAGGTACACCGAAGCATCACCTCACGACTGTAGACCGTTTAAGACACACTAAGCGTAATCCACGGGGAGTTACCGAAGTGACCTGCTGTCAGGGCTGTTTGATGTTGACCCTGGCAGGAGTTTCCATTCAATCACTGAGGATCACAATTGTGAACCTCTCATAAATGTTCTCGACAGATTGCTAAGATCTGTGAAGGACTCGATAACGTACCACTGATGTTCTTATTGTTGAACATCAAGTGATGAAATGTCAAGTGTACCTAAGAGATCTTTTTATGAATCTCGTGGCTCTAGACTCAATAGTGCGTTTTGGTTTTCCTGAGCGGAGACTAGGGAGAGGGTCTCCTTCTTCAATATCAGCAATCGTCAATACAGGCGTCACTGGGTCCATGACGACTTTTAATCTTCAATACCGGCGTCACTAAGTAACAACCAGTAGCATATGAATTGAACCCGGTGTCTGCCCTAAGTTGAATAATTTGGAGGGCTATTTCTTTTCACCCTTTTCTTTGCATTTCTTTTTAATTCTTCAACTCCTTCTTTCTCCGATTCTCATTTTCTCCTTTTTATAATCGTACCTAAGGACTTCTAAATACTAACTATTTGTGATGTCCTTGGGTAGATCCCTCCGGCTCTGGCGGATCATAGGACGGTTATTCCTAACCTTAGTCACCTTATAACTCCATGACTAACCTATGTTGCCATAAAACCAATTTACAAGAAAATATCTCACAACGGTTATGATTGTAAAACATTATGTACCATTGTAAGAGTTTGATATTTTGCAAAAATACTCCCCCTCCACATGTGCTTAAGAGTTTTTACGGAAATCTGCACAGTGAGGAAAGAGCGCGCATTTTATGAATTGATCAACTCAAGATAGACAATCCCCCGCGAGACACGGTTACGTTGCATAGTTAAAGAGTTACATTGTCAGCTTTTAGGTGACAACTAGCTTTAATAACTACCTTGAAGGTGTAGACAAGCCTCGAAAGGTTGTCAAACCCGTCAGAGTTCATGTCTACCAAGAGTTTTTCGATTGGTACTTTCTACTCGGACAAGTCTTTTGCGAGACACGTTTACATTACTAGCGAACTAGTTTGAAATTATTACCCGTCCTGGACAAGTCTTTTTGAGTTACTAACAGTTAAGTACCGTCAATTCGTTGGTTAATTCTATAGCACAAAGATTCATTTGCATTTACACAACATATTTCTTATCACATAATTTTCTGCCCTCAAAAATGGCATATAAAATGTTATTTTTGAAAAGTTGAGAATAAATATGACCATTTCGAGTGTTGTGGGAGGATGACCACTGTGAACAATTTGTGAACAAAGTTTTAATTCAAATACTCCCCCTCAACAAGTGATATAAACGGTTGAGGTTTTGAAAATCATACGGGGAAGTACTTGTTCTTTTGAGCAAAACCTTGAAAGATGAAAGGTTTGATAGGTTTTACTCAAAAGTAAGAAGCTTTCACTCCTTTTATAAGGATTGTGGCACTGAAGCGTACCACAGGGTCCTTTCTTGACAAGAACGGGTTGTACACTAATATGTGTGCACAAGCCATTGTCATAATTAATCACACATCCAAAATATTATGAAATAGAAGCAGTTCAAGGGGTACCAGGAAGTCCATCAATGTTACATGGAATGCGAACTGGGCGTTGATAGCCGGCGAGAGCAATCCTGGGACGACTGCCTACAAAGCTTTGTGAAACCACTCCGAATGGTTGGCTGATGTAAACCACTCCGAATGGTTGGCTGATGAGTGTGTGTTGTGAAAGCTGGTTAATGTCGGGAAGATCTAGCTGAGGTGGAGTGAAGTTGACACGGGTCTGATATGATTCAACTGCAAGCTGGAGAACTTCTACACGTTCTTTGATGACTATGCTTCTGATGAAGATAAGCAAGGACTTGATGAATTCACGTTGTACTTCAGTTGAAAATTGTCTCATGCGACCCTGTACTTTGGCAAGGTACATGTCTTCAATGTCGTCGATAGACAAATTCTCAAAGTCCGCTTCAGAGAATGCATAATCCCTTTCGTCTTGCCTTTTGACCACAATATTCTTGAGGAAAGTGTAGTCCCATTTAGACGAAAGATCAACTTGTTTAATAGCAACGATTCCTTTAGTACTGAACACTTCATGTGAAGACTTCTGAACATGGCAGCTTCTGTAGTAGATTCATCGGCGTTCCGGCCAATGGTGAATCCCATACATTGCATCACGGTCATATACTTCCACATTGTTGGAGAACATGTGGTTAGCCCTTTCCTCGATGGCTATGCAGTTAGAGTATATGGCTGCCGGGAATGGAAGTGTCAGAGATGTAGCGTATTTCCTTGAACCATCGCTACCGTGTAGGAGAAATTCCAAGTCTTTGTTGAAGAAATATCGGAATGGAATCTGAGGCTGATCTGGTTGGCCAATTGTTGGTAGAGGTTTAGACCAGTCGGTGTAATATGGAGGATTGTCCCGTTTGGTGAAGTCGATGTTTGCTTCTGGGTTGAGCCAATCCATGTTGTTAGACATGGCTCGTGCTATATTATCGAGGTGATATTCAACTTCAATAGCACTTTCCGAGCTGTCTTTGAGAAGTTGAAATGCTTCATTCTTGATTCGCTTCAACTCGGATTTCGTCATCTTCTTCACACGGAATTTTTCTTGCAGTAGTTTTGCATGCTCCAATGTACTACATTCTGTAACCTCTTGACCTTCAGATGGGTAGGGAGTGGAATCAACAAGCTTCAAGAACCATTCAAATTCAGTATCATCCTCGTCCAGCCATGATAAGACGTCAGTCATAGGCGCTTTCTTCTTCTTTTGATTAGGCTTGGATGAGGATTCTGGTTTCTTAACATTGTCGGCAGAGGCGGGTTGTTGTTGGGGCTCATGGAATTCGTCTTCGTCACCACCCGTATACTTAAAGTGATCACCGGTTTTCTGAGTCTCGGGTGGTAACTCAGAAGAATCCTGAGGTTTATCAGTAGAAGAACGAGGAGGAGACCTTTGTTGTGCTATAGTCCGTTGGGGTGGAGGTTGCATAGAAGATGATTCACCAGACTTCTTCAGGCGTTTGGGCTCGTTATCCTTATCCTGATCTTTGTCTTCGTCGTCTCTTGAATGTTTAGGCCTTACAACTTCTTCTCTGTATGCTGACCTGAGTTGGTATTCTAGCAATGCTTCAAATAATTTAGCTTCGTGGGAGGCAAACGTTGCAGAGCGTTTCGACATTTGAGCTACTAGCCAGTTCACCAATTCATCATCTGAAAAGACTGTGGGTTCAACTGGATTGATGTTCACATTCATTGGAGTTGATTTCATGGTTTGCTTGGCAAGATGTAAGAGATTTGGATAAAGTTGTCTGGTATACATCTCCTTTGTCAGTTTAGGAACGACGTCAAGAAGGAACTTGTGAGTGTATCCTTTGATCATCTCGTCCATTTTCCCTTGAAGATCATCTTTCATGAGCTTCTGGACATACTCCCTTTCAACTTTCATCTCGTCATTCTCGTCATGAAGATACTGTATTTGATCAGCGAAGAAATTCATTTTCTTGTAGAGCACGTCTTTCTTTCTGACCTGTTTGACAGCTTTAACGATTCGTGTCTTAGCTTGAGAAATCCAAGATGCAGTTGGCTTCTTCACTGATTTGGATGTTGATTTGGTTGATCTTTTTGATGGTGGTGGTGAGGAATGAGAAGATGAATCCGATGAAGATGAGATGTGAAGAGACTCCAGGTCCTTAGGAGGTTCAGAAGTTTTATCCTTAGACCGTACGGGACTGTCAAGAAGAAACTTTTCATAATCAACATCTTCATCATTTCTAGGCTTAGCTTCTTCATCAGCTTTATCTTTCTCAGACTTCTCAGTATCTGGTTCCTCAATGTCAAACTTAATAGACTCCTCCTGTTGCTTTTGTTGTTGCACAAGAGTGGTGGCACCAGTTCCCTTATCGGGTCGATTAACCGCATCAGGATCTGGTGTAGGTTGAACTTCACCACTTGACCCTCCGGGGCCACCCATTTGATCTTTGGTAAATTCCTCCGCAACTTGTTGGAGTCTAACAAATTTGAACTTCCTCCTGTAATCAGTTTCCAGTGGCTCTTCTTCTGAGCTATCCTCTTCATAAGGCACAAGTACTGGAGTCTTCCCTTTTCCTTGGATAGCTGGTGGACTGGGAGGTTTTGCTACTGAAGGAGGTGCTTTGGTTGCAGATTCAGAGTAGAAGACCTCTTCGTCTGATTGTGTATCTTCAGAGCTTTCGTCCACTAGCTTTCTTTGTGGTTCAAGCTTTGGAATGGGAATAGGAGCAACTTCCTTAGAAGGAACAGTCCTTTTACGAGGAGGATTCCTCTTGGGAAACTTCCTCTGACTCTCAGTGCTTATAGCACTTCCTGCACTTCCTCTTCTGGTTTTTCTCGCAGGCGTACCAAAAGATTTTTCTTCAAGAAAGCCAACTTTGTTCTCTTTCACAGCTACCATATATCTCTTATAAGAGTAGAGCTGTTTGAGTTCATCTGAGAGAAGGAGATCCGGCAACACAACGCCTTGTTTCTTGGTAGTTGACTCCTTAAATCTGATTGTTAGAGTTGGTTCGGACAACACGTCAAGATTGTCGGGGTCATTGATTCTCTTGGGGATATCAAGGTTATATCCAAGTGCTCTTTGGATAAACAGTTTAGTATATCTGATATAAGGAATATTTGAGCCAAGCTTTTTGAGAAATGTCATCATGTCATCCCATATCAGAGCTTCAATTTCGATGTGTTTCATGTTGATTAGAGCCCAAAAGATTTGCAGTTCCACGAGCTTGGGATGCTCATAGCCACTATCACGACCAGAAATAGATTTTGTGATGATGATATAGAGGGTTCTCCAAGGCTGAGGAATGTTTTTAAGATCCACGTGAGAATGCTTATTAATAACCCCTGAAGCTTCGTCATACCCAATATCGATCAAAAGTTGCAGAACAGTCTCTTCAGTAGGTGCAGCAGAGAATTCAGTTGGTATGATGTCAGGAATGAGGAGAACAGCCCTTAAGTCTGCATGTGTGATGGTAACTTGTTTGTGATTGAGTGTCACTGTTACCACACTTTGACCTTTGACCCTCTGCATTGTATTCCAGAATTGCTGTATGTAGATTTCCGGAACAGTGGCAGAGTTGGTGAGCATGTTCTGATAGGGATGGTTCTTCAGAATATCCACTGCAATGAGACAAGAAGATTCCGAGCATGTGAGAGTTTCAAAGTCAACTCTGAGATTGTTCTTCCCAATCTTCATTGGATAGCCATTCGGGAAGATATCAGCAATGGTGAGAACGTTTGGTGCATCCACATTCATTTGAGCTTCCATGTCGTGATCTGAAACACATTTAGCCAAAAGAACCAACATATCAAAAGACATAATGTTAGTCAACAGATGGTTTTATAGTCTAATTATTGAATGTGCAATGTCAATGATTGTTACGAGTCCAAAGTCACTTGTTTGTTCAATAGTGCAATGACGTCGTGATAAGTTTCGTGAGTTAGTTAACTTTTAAGTGTTAAAGTTTAAGTTATCACTAATTTTTCACAACATATCAAACGTTTAAGCTTATTAGTGACATTATTGGTTTCGTGACGTTATGATTTATTTATTTACAAGCTTGCACGCGTAACAATTCATAATGAAGGTTTGATCGAGGCTTAGGCGTAGAAATGGTAGCTTATGCGTAAACAGGAGAGGTATACGCGTAGACGCAGGCTTATGCGTAGGATCCTGTCTTACGCGTAAGAAATATTACGCGTAGGAACAGGGGACCTTATGCGTAAGGCTTACGCGTAGGCGTATATGAAACCTTACGCGTAAGGCTTACTCGTAAGAGTAGACCTTATGCGTAGAGGTCACTGTTTACGCATATCCTTCACAGGATACGTGTAGTCCCTTTGTAGAACCTTACGCGTAAACGCTACGCGTAAGATTACTCTTACGCATAACTTGCTACGCGTAAGGTGATCCTCATGCGTAGTTAACTAACAACCTTGATTCTGATTTATACGTGTAGCAAACCTGAAATAACATCATCATAACTTCAATATTAACATTAACATTCATTCAAAAAACAGATCATGGCATGAAACTCATTATACAGTTTACGCGTAAAAAGTCTTACGCGTAGACCAAAACCCTAATAGTTCAAAGATTACGCATAAGAATTTTAGCCATAGGAATTGCATCAAAGTGTTTCTGGGAGGTCTAAGAAGCTTATAGAGTATGTTTATCCAAGTTTTAACATCAAATAAGCCATGAATCAAAAATACCCAATTCGTATAAACTAGAACCCTAATTTTCAATTTATGAATCATTAGTGTTTCAGGGTGATTTCTGGGTTTAAATATGCTCAATTCAACTTGAAAACAACCTCATACAACAATTTTATCACCAAAAAACGTTCTCATTTGAAAATACCCAAAACGACTCATGAACCCTAATTTTGAAAATCAATCAATTCGTGTTTCTGGGTAGATTTTGAGGGTAAACATAGTATCATTGATGTAATTGAAACGTTTTGACACACATATTTTAACCACAAACACACACCAATGATTGTGTGTTCATACGCTTATGCGTAGAACACATAATCATTCATATCTTTCGTTTTAGCCGTTGGATTTGCATAAAAATCAAAACCCTTGCTTGTAATAACGTTTAGATTACGAAAACACTTACAATATGATGATCAAAAACACGGATTTGAAGCTTGATTATTAGGCATAGGATGAGTTAGTTGTGTGTATTAAATGTGAGGATGAAAAGTTAGGTGGAAAGTTTTATTAAAATGACTTTTGGATTTTGATAGTTTTAGCCCCTCCACCTTTTCCATTTTCATCCAAAGCCTTTTAACTTCCATTTTGGTTACCAAACGAAGAATATTTGGAAATAACTTTGACGACACTCCCCCTCGACTTAAGAAATAATGAAAGGTTATTAATTTTAGTCCGAGGAGTGTCAGTATACCAGAAATGTGACCACCAATATTTAAAGAATCAATCGGGATAAGGTAACATGCAAGTACACGGTTATTTTGAAACAGTTAAGAATTTATTTTCTCCCCCTCAACACTTGATCGAAAAAATACTGAATTTTGAAAGATTTGAGTGTTGACGGAAGAAATGTACTTGCCATGTTTAAAGAAATATAGATAGAAGAATATTTTTGTTGTTTTATCTGATTTTCTATTTTTGTATTTTGTTTTTGAAAAAAATTATTTACAAAAGAGATTTTGGTGTTTGACTGGTTTTTAAGACTGTTTTAAGAGTTCATCCAATTCCTCTTGAGTCAAACACCGCATACCAATCCGGTGGACCAACTCATTAAACCTAGCGGGAGGCAAGGCTTTGGTGAGTAGATCTGCCAATTGGTATTCTGTACCCACGAAGTATAATTCAACTGTACCCTGTTCCACGTGGTCCTTGATGAAATGATAGCGAAGATCGATGTGCTTTGATTTTGAGTGCTGAACTGAGTTGCACGAGATCGCAATGGCACTCCGATTGTCGTAGTACATCGAGATTCTGTCAAATACGTAACCATAGTCTTTGAGTTGTGTTCTCATCCAGATGACTTGAGCACAACACGCGGACACAGCTACATATTCAGCTTCGGTTGATGACAGCGATGTACAATCCTGCTTCTTCGATTGCCAAGACACCAGTTTATCACCAAGAAATTGTAGTGCTCCTGAAGTACTTTTTCGTGAATCTAAACATCATGCGTGATCAGCATCTGAAAAAGCGATTAGTTCAAAACCAGAATCCTTCGGATACCAGATCCCCAAGTTAATGGTTCCCTTGATGTATCGGAGGATTCGTTTAGCCTCAGAGAGGTGGGTTTCAGTTGGTCTTGACTGATAACGGGAGCAGAGGTAAACGGCAAAGACAATATCAGGTCTGCTAGTTGTTAGATACATGAGAGACCCAATAATACTACGGTATTTGGTAGGGTCCACCAATTTCCCATGTAAATCAGCATCTAGCTTCTTGGTATGAGCCATTGGTGTGGCATAAGTGTCACAGGTTTTCATTCCAAATTTGTTTAACAATTCAAGGGCATATTTGGACTGACTCAAGAAAATACCATGGGGTGATTGATGAAGTTCCAGTCCTAGAAAGAATTTAAGTTCACCCATCATGGACATTTCAAAAATTTTCTTCATTAGTTTTGCAAAAGCGATTGAGTACTTTTTATGTGTAGACCCAAAAATGATGTCATCCACGTAAATTTGAACAATTAAGATATGTGCCCCGTGATATTGTATAAAAAGAGTAGGGTCGACCGAACCTTTGGTGAAATTATTGGTAATGAGGAAAGATGATAGCTTATCGTACCATGCCCGAGGAGCTTGTTTGAGACCATACAGAGCTTTGTTGATTTTGTAGACATGGTTCGGGAACTCAGGATCAACGAATCCATCTAGTTGGCTGACATAAACCGTTTCTTTAAGTTGTCCATTGAGAAACGTAGTTTTGACATCCATCTGATAGACTGTCATATTCATATGAGCCGCGAACGCGAGAAATATCCGAACAACCTCAAGACGAGCAACCGGAGCAAAAGATTCTTCAAAGTCTATACCCTCTTCCTGACGATAACCCTTAGCAACTAGACGTGACTTGTTTCTGATTACGTTCCCTTCAGCATCCAATTTGTTCTTCCAAATCCATTTGAGACCAATGACGTAGACCCCTGTTGGTCTTTCAACCATTTCCCATACTTCAAGACGTTTGAATTGGTTGAGTTCTTCTTGCATGGATTCAATCCAGTTGTCTTTTGTCATTGCGTCTTTAATGTTTTTAGGCTCAGATTGGCAGACAGTGAGTGCATAAATGCAATGTTCACCGTCTGAGTGAAGACGTTGTCTCGTAACGACTGGTTGATTCGGGTTGCCAATAATATTTTCCAGAGGATGTTCTTTAGTCCATCTATGTGTAGAGGGTTGATGTTGGTATACATTGTGCAGATTTTGAGGATTCAAATGGCTTGTCAAAGATTCCGCGACATCTGGTGCAGCAGTCTCATTAGCAAACGGGTTAAAGAACGCATTTGGATCAAAATCTGCAGGTGGGGGTACTTCATTAAGAATATCACCAGCTGGTTCATCATTGTTGGAAGCGGTTTGTTCAACTATTGTGGTGGAGTCAACTGGTGGTGCTTCTTCAACAGTAGTTGTTGTAGCAGGTGTATCAGGTATAAGAGTAGTATCAGGTTGAGCAGCGGAAACAGCGGATACACCTAGAGCACGTTCATCAATATCGTCACTGAACAGAGGAGCAAATAACCTTTCCATTTGTTGACGAGTGAGCTGGGGGCTTTGTTCAGCTGATGATGGGGGTTGGGGGAAGTTTAAGCGGTTGTGACCGGGTTCCAAGCTGTTATACTCAAAAGCCATTTCCGTAAGTTCATCAAAATGAGCATGAATCGTTTCCATAACCTGCTTTGTACGATGATTCCAGATCCGATAACCTTTAGAATTCTCACAATATCCAATAAAGACTCCAATGTCAGCTTTGGCTTTGAGCTTTCCAAAATCATCACGATCATTATTCGGATAGCAAAGGGATCCAAATACATGAAAGTGTTTGAGATTCGGTTTATGGTTATGGAGAAGCTCAAAAGGTGTTTTGTTGTGGCGTTTAGTAATCTTAGAACGGTTTTGAGTATAGCATGCAGTAGATACAGCTTCTGCCCATAAGTAATCTAGAAGTTTAGCATTGATTAACATTGTTCTTGCAGCTTCCACTAACGTTCGGTTTCGTCTTTCAACAACTCCGTTTTGTTTTGGTGTACGTGCAATAGATGTCTGATGCTCAATTCCCACTTTCTCATAAAATTCACGAAGAGTTTGGTTAACAAATTCAGTTCCTTTATCTGTTCTTATTTGGCGGACGGTGTTCCGGAGCTGAACTTGAATTTTTGTGAGAAAGGTGATGATCATTTGTGGAGCTTGGTCTTTGCTTCGAAGAAAGTAGACCCAAGTCCATCGTGAATAGTCATCAACAATTACTAAGATGTAGTGTTTGCCATTGATCGTTTGCACGCGCATCGGGCCACACAAATCCATGTGAAGAAGATGAAGCACATGTTGAGAGATGTGTTCCACCTTTGAAGGAAAATGAGCATGAGTGCTTTTACCTTGTTCACAGGCTGAGCAAAGGTGATCTTTAGAATACCGGAATCATGGGAGACCTTCAACTAGTTTGTGTCGAGCAAGATTGGTTATAGTTTGAAAGTTTAAATGTGAGAGACGACGGTGCCATAGCCAGGATTTTGTTGATGTTGCCTTTGAAAGTAAGCAGATGGGAGATGAAGCAACCATGTCTTGCATAGAGATAGTGTAAAGACTTGAGTTACGCGAGCCAGACGTAAGGTCGTTTCCTTGTAGATCACGAATGAAACAAGATTTCTCCCTGAAAGCAACCTCCAAATCTCCATCACAGAACTGACCTACTGAAAACAAATTGTGACCGAGGCCTTCCACATAATAAACCCTGCTAATTTCGATGTTCCCATTGATATAGTCTCCGTAGCCCATGATAGCTGCGAATTGATCATTCCCGAATCTGACAGCGCCAATGAACTTTGCAATAAAGTTTGATAACAGTTTAAGGTTGCCTGTCATGTGTCTGGAACATCCGCTATCAACAATCCAGAGAATGATCTGTATCACCTGCATTACACACAAATGACACAGATGGAATAGAAGTAGATGTGGAACCCGAAATGTTAGAGGGTTCCGGAGCAGTTATAGTAGACATACACACATCAATAACTTTAGGCATCCATGTAAATCCTAGTGTGTTATATGTCCATTTCTGCCATCTCCAACTAGTATTTGCTTTAGTCTTAGTGAATGCACTAGGTGGTACTACATTCTTAGGAGGTGAAACTGGAGCTACTGGGACAGCAATGCGTTTCCTAGAATCTAAAGAGGGCGGTTTACCAAGCACAGACTTAGAAAGATTAGTGGGCCTAGAGGTATTCCGATTCTTAGGATTCCGTAAACGAGAGATGATAGCTTTAGCAACACATTTGTCATGACAATCAGAATTCATACTTTTACGACAAATAACACAAGGTGCAGCAGACGGAATATCAAAAGTACGTAACCATAGTCTTTGAGTTGTGTTCTCATCCAGATGACTTGAGCACAACACGCGGACACAGCTACATATTCAGCTTCGGTTGATGACAGCGATGTACAATCCTGCTTCTTCGATTGCCAAGACACCAGTTTATCACCAAGAAATTGTAGTGCTCCTGAAGTACTTTTTCGTGAATCTAAACATCCTGCGTGATCAGCATCTGAAAAAGCGATTAGTTCAAAACCAGAATCCTTCGGATACCAGATCCCCAAGTTAATGGTTCCCTTGATGTATCGGAGGATTCGTTTAGCCTCAGAGAGGTGGGTTTCAGTTGGTCTTGACTGATAACGGGAGCAGAGGTAAACGGCAAAAACAATATCAGGTCTGCTAGTTGTTAGATACATGAGAGACCCAATAATACTACGGTATTTGGTAGGGTCCACCAATTTCCCATGTAAATCAGCATCTAGCTTCTTGGTATGAGCCATTGGTGTGGCATAAGTGTCACAGGTTTTCATTCCAAATTTGTTTAACAATTCAAGGGCATATTTGGACTGACTCAAGAAAATACCACGGGGTGATTGATGAAGTTCCAGTCCTAGAAAGAATTTAAGTTCACCCATCATGGTCATTTCAAAAATTTTCTTCATTAGTTTTGCAAAAGCGATTGAGTACTTTTTATGTGTAGACCCAAAAATGATGTCATCCACGTAAATTTGAACAATTAAGATATGTGCCCCGTGATATTGTATAAAAAGAGTAGGGTCGACCGAACCTTTGGTGAAATTATTGGTAATGAGGAAAGATGATAGCTTATCGTACCATGCCCGAGGAGCTTGTTTGAGACCATACAGAGCTTTGTTGATTTTGTAGACATGGTTCGGGAACTCAGGATCAACGAATCCATCTAGTTGGCTGACATAAACCGTTTCTTTAAGTTGTCCATTGAGAAACGTAGTTTTGACATCCATCTGATAGACTGTTTGTTTCGAGACATACCAGAGTTTGTTCGAGGAGCCCGTACCATGCTATTCGATAGTAGAAAGGAGTAATGGTTATTAAAGTGGTTTCCAAGCCAGCTGGGATGAGAAAAATATGTTATAGTGCCCCGTGTATAGAATTAACAAGTTTAAATGCACCTACTGTAGTAAAAACCCAGATGTGTATTTTTCATGAGTTAGCGAAAACGTTTTGATTACTTCTTTTAAAAACTTTACTGGTACTACCCACTTGAATTTAAGAAAGATCCTGACCTTGAAGTAGTTAGT
>BPTQ01000006.1:165786504-165950305 GCA_019973895.1 Chrysanthemum seticuspe
CAGTGAGTGCATAAATGCAATGTTCACCGTCTGAGTGAAGACGTTGTCTCGTAACGACTGGTTGATTCGGGTTGCCAATAATATTTTCCAGAGGATGTTCTTTAGTCCATCTATGTGTAGAGGGTTGATGTTGGTATACATTGTGCAGATTTTGAGGATTCAAATGGCTTGTCAAAGATTCCGCGACATCTGGTGCAGCAGTCTCATTAGCAAACGGGTTAAAGAACGCATTTGGATCAAAATCTGCAGGTGGGGGTACTTCATTAAGAATATCACCAGCTGGTTCATCATTGTTGGAAGCGGTTTGTTCAACTATTGTGGTGGAGTCAACTGGTGGTGCTTCTTCAACAGTAGTTGTTGTAGCAGGTGTATCAGGTATAAGAGTAGTATCAGGTTGAGCAGCGGAAACAGCGGATACACCTAGAGCACGTTCATCAATATCGTCACTGAACAGAGGAGCAAATAACCTTTCCATTTGTTGACGAGTGAGCTAGGGGCTTTGTTCAGCTGATGATGGGGGTTGGGGGAAGTTTAAGCGGTTGTGACCGGGTTCCAAGCTGTTATACTCAAAAGCCATTTCCGTAAGTTCATCAAAATGAGCATGAATCGTTTCCATAACCTGCTTTGTACGATGATTCCAGATCCGGTAACCTTTAGAATTCTCACAATATCCAATAAAGACTCCAATTTCAGCTTTGGCTTTGAGCTTTCCAAAATCATCACGATCATTATTCGGATAGCAAAGGGATCCAAATACATGAAAGTGTTTGAGATTCGGTTTATGGTTATGGAGAAGCTCAAAAGGTGTTTTGTTGTGGCGTTTAGTAATCATAGAACAGTTTTGAGTATAGCATGCAGTAGATACAGCTTCTGCCCATAAGTAATCTAGAAGTTTAGCATTGATTAACATTGTTCTTGCAGCTTCCACTAACGTTCGGTTTCGTCTTTCAACAACTCCGTTTTGTTCTGGTGTACGTGCAATAGATGTCTGATGCTCAATTCCCACTTTCTCATAAAATTCACGAAGAGTTTGGTTAACAAATTCAGTTCCTTTGTCTGTTCTTATTTGGCGGACGGTGTTCCGGAGCTGAACTTGAATTTTTGTGAGAAAGGTGATGATCATTTGTGGAGCTTGGTCTTTGCTTCGAAGAAAGTAGACCCAAGTCCATCGTGAATAGTCATCAACAATTACTAAGATGTAGTGTTTGCCATTGATCGTTTGCACGCGCATCGGGCCACACAAATCCATGTGAAGAAGATGAAGCACATGTTGAGAGATGTGTTCCACCTTTGAAGGAAAATGAGCATGAGTGCTTTTACCTTGTTCACAGGCTGAGCAAAGGTGATCTTTAGAATACCGGAATCATGGGAGACCTTCAACTAGTTTGTGTCGAGCAAGATTGGTTATAGTTTGAAAGTTTAAATGTGAGAGACGACGGTGCCATAGCCAGGATTTTGTTGATGTTGCCTTTGAAATTAAGCAGATGGGAGATGAAGCAACCATGTCTTGCATAGAGATAGTGTAAAGACTTGAGTTACGCGAGCCAGACGTAAGGTCGTTTCCTTGTAGATCACGAATGAAACAAGATTTCTCCCTGAAAGCAACCTCCAAATCTCCATCACAGAACTGACCTACTGAAAACAAATTGTGACCGAGGCCTTCCACATAATAAACCCTGCTAATTTCGATGTTCCCATTGATATAGTCTCCGTAGCCCATGATAGCTGCGAATTGATCATTCCCGAATCTGACAGTGCCAATGAACTTTACAATAAAGTTTGATAACAGTTTAAGGTTGCCTGTCATGTGTCTGGAACATCCGCTATCAACAATCCAGAGAATGATCTGTATCACCTGCATTACACACAAACGACACAGATGGAATAGAAGTAGATGTGGAACCCGAAATGTTAGAGGGTTCCGGAGCAGTTATAGTAGACATACACACATCAATAACTTTAGGCATCCATGTAAATCCTAGTGTGTTATATGTCCATTTCTGCCATCTCCAACTAGTATTTGCTTTAGTCTTAGTGAATGCACTAGGTGGTACTACATTCTTAGGAGGTGAAACTGGAGCTACTGGGACAGCAATGCGTTTCCTAGAATCTAAAGAGGGCGGTTTACCAAGCACAGACTTAGAAAGATTAGTGGGCCTAGAGGTATTCCGATTCTTAGGATTCCGTAAACGAGAGATGATAGCTTTAGCAACACATTTGTCATGACAATCAGAATTCATACTTTTACGACAAATAACACAAGGTGCAGCAGACGGAATATCAAAAGTACTTAAAGGTTTAGCATTCGTTACATCACTATTTCTGTTACATTTTTCAGACGCAATATCTATAGTGGAAGCAACGTGAGTCTTATTCATTGTCCTAGGGTGTTCTTCTACTTTAGCATTCCTTATTGATCTTTTCTTAGGTTGGAACTTCCTATTCTTCGATGTAGTGCTCCTAGGCTGTGAAGTGCGGACGTTTGGAAAAGAGGCAACTATTCCTGTTTCAGTAGAAGGAAGCACGTTAGCAACTTGTGTTTTGGCAGAAGGCATTCTAGGTTCACGATTACTAAGTGTTACTGGTGCTATTCTCTTAATCACGGTAGGCGGAAGTTGTTCATACTTTCCTAACATTTCTCTTAACTTAAAGATAGTGTGAATCAAATCTTGATTTTCAAAACGAATATTACCAGCAAAATGCATTACTTCTCTAGTGTGTGCAAGATAGTGATCAAGTTCGTGTGATGCTTTATGACGAGTCTTATTGAGTAAATCAAATATGATACCATATTCCTGTTTAACTTTTACAAGTTCTTGTTCATATTTTGAGATTTGACTTTTCAAAGACACGTTTTGATCATCCAGTTGCTCAGATTTTGGATTAAAATTGTTTGATTGCAACTGGTGGATTTTGGTTTGCAAAGCAAGTTCCCGATTTTGACAATCTTTTTGACACCATTGAAGACGACGTTTTGCATTTGAAAGCTCGTGTAAGAGACGTTCGTCTTCAGCTTTTAAAGACTCGATCTGAAGCACATTATCAGTATTCTCAACAATTACAACATTATCAATAGTATCAGCAGAGATATAATCAGATGCATGTGGCAAAGAATTAAACAACACAGCATTATGGACATCAGCACAGATAACATCTTCCAAGAGTCGATCAACATCTTTTCTCAACATTTTCTTTTTACGTTTAGTATTAGAAATAGATGTTTCTGTTTTCTCGAAAACGACCTTCATCAATCCAAGTTCCTTATGAAAGTCCCGTTCCCAAGACAATGCACAATTTTTCAAAATTTTACATTTGGTAAAAGATTTTTCTGGAAAATGTCTCTTTGTTCTCGTGCCAGAGGCGATTGAAAGTGTTGAACTTTGATTTCAGAATGATATTCTATCTCATGTTCTAAAGTTTTGAGGTCAGCCATGAAAATGTCAAAATATCTAAGAATTTTGCGATTTTCAGGTTTTGAGTTTACTTCACTGATAGAAGGTAAAGGACCATAAATTTGTGCATAATCTGGTTGGGGATTAACATTAGAAGACTCAAACGTTTTTATGATAACCCTTGGTGTGTTAGAAGAATCCGTTGGTGTGACGAAAGTGACCGGTTTTGAATAATTAAAAGGTTTGTTGTAAACAACAATTTTTAATTTTGATCGACTCTCGTCTTCTGCATCTAATTCCTCATGACGATGATATTCAACAACACTCATAACAGAATTATCAATTTTATATTCTGCACTGGAAACTTCAGGATTTGATTTGAATGCTTTGGTTGAAAGCTTAGGTTTGTAATCAGCAAGATTCAGTCCATATCCATTTGGATTGGGTTTTAAAGTAAACTTTTCAATAGCAGTTACTGACTCACCATGTTTGTAAACAACAGTTTTAAACTCTTTAAGTTTGTTTTGCAAGCCGATGATTTCTTCAAGATGATCATCTATTCGTTTCGTTGAATGCTTTTTGTATGCAGAGAACTGTTTTTGACAAGTTAACAACTCAGCCTTAGCTTTTTGATTTTCAAAGGTGAGAGCGTTAATTTGCTTTTTATGTTCATGTTTCGATTGTTCTATCTCAGACAACAAAGCATTCTTCGAAGCGGCTAGATCACGCATCTGTCTCTCTAAATATTTTTCGTTTTGATTAGATTTAGCAAAAGCGGCTTCAAAACCTTTTTCATGGTTTTCTTGAGTTTTGAAAAAGTTGAGTTGCATTTTTAAACATTCAAAATCCTTGGTTAACAGTGCATTTTTACTTTTTAAGTCCTGATTTAATGCACAACATTCTTCAATTTGGGATTGCTGGTCTTTAAGTAAAAGACCAAGATCTGGATGAGGCAAAAGTTCGGCTTGTTCAACGGGAGTCACAACATGATCATTATTTAGATCCTCAAGTATAACGATGGAGTCAATTTGATTATCAAAGGAAACCATAAGGTCATCTTGATCGTCAAATGTAACTACGGGGTCTAATTGAAAATCGTCGGAATGAGATGTAGATGACTCATTTTGAACATTCTGAGCCTTGCCGGATTCAGATGTTGGCGGAGATATTAGATCAGAGATAAATATGGTTTGTTCGGGTACCTGAGACAAGCCATCAATGTCATAAACTGGGCCTGTGTCACTCATGTGTAACTCATGCATATTAGCCATCAACATAACAGCTGCATTGGCCTGCAAGTCCTCCATATCATCATCTGAGTCTGCACCTGCCATAAAACTCTGTTCTTTGTCTGTGAGAGTTCCACCAGCTTCATCCTTAAGAGCTAAAAGAAGAGCCTCTTTGTGATAAGCACTGCCCCTAGTCCTCGGCTTTGGGCATGCATTAGCCAGGTGTCCCTTCTCATTGCAGTTGTAGCATCGAAGACCATTCAACCCATTCTGAGCATTTCCCTGTTCCACCACTTGAGCTCTGTTGTTATTCCTACCCACAACATTAAACCCCTTGACCACCGTCCATCTGACGACCATAACCACGATTCTGAACTTCAACTCGTCCATTGTTCACAACAGCTTGATTCCTTGTGTTAGATGAGGAACGAATATGATTGTTGGATTTGTTGGTATAACGACTAAAAGCATTAGCAATCATAACAAATCCTTGTTGTAATTCTTCGAACGGATCAGATTCCTCATTAGCTTGACTATAAAGTGCCTGATCATTCTTGTTGTTGTAAGGAACCAATTGATTTTGTTGAGATTGTTGTGATTGATCATTTGGTGTGATTGTGGCAGTTGGTTGAGTTGCTGGTTGAGGAGGATAACTGTTTTGAGTATACAAGGCAAGTTGTTGATTTTCCGGATGTATAGCTGAAGCAATTTGAGCACGGAGAATCCTTTCCTTATCAACTTCCTTTTGATGAGGCTTCAAGTAATCGTACAACAATCCATATGTAGAATGATGCATGTTCTTCGCTTGACGGAGAAAAATGACATACTTCTCCCATTCATGACCAAGACTACTCAGGAACTTAGTATTAACTGTAATTCTTGGCATGATGATGTTGTGTTTATCCAAATCATTTATGATGTCTGAGAATCGATGATGATAAGACTCTAGTGTTTCTCCAGGTTCAATCATGAAGTGTTCATAAGCCAAGTAAATTTTGGATTCCATGTCCTCCTGATTGAGTGCAGATCCTTCCATAAGAAGATGAATATGTTCCCACATTGCCTTTGCAGTCTTTTGAGCATCAACACTTCGATTGGGTTTGGTAATCCTAAAAGGATATATTGCATTGCAAGTTCATCAGCTTCATAGTGTAGAAGTTCTGCTGGATTCAGGTCTGCAACAGTAGCAATGTTTGATTGTTCATCTCTTGGTGGATTAGCATTTGGATCTCCGGGTACAATGACAGCAGGCATCTGAAATGGACCTTCCAAGATAACCTTCTTTAATAACTTTCCATGTGGCTTCTTCAGATCACAAAACCTAAAGAACCTAATCACCCATTGATCGTAGTTTCCTGGAGTGAGCATTGGAGGTCTATCAAGTGAACCAGCCTCATGAATTGATTGTTGGCTGCTTAAAGCTTCACACATCTTTGCAAACCAAGTGGGTTCCTTCATAGTGTTCCTTGATGGATGTTGATTGAAATCGTTTGTGTAGGGTTGAACTTGAAGGCTTGGTGGTGTTTGAACCATTTGTGGTGGAGGAATTGCTCCAAGTTGTGGAGTATGTTGTTGATTAAATTATTGTTGATAAATTGCTTGTTGTTGATTCCATTGTTGATGTTGTGGACTTAGTTGTTGTTGTCGTTGAGAATAAGTGTAAGGGAAATAGTTAGAGTATGGTGGTTGGGACATGTTGAAAACTTATGTTGGTAAAAATGGATCTTTGTAGTTGAATGAACCTTTGTTGATGAAGTATCCTTAGGCGTATAAATCACAATAGCCAAGTAGCACTTATGCGTAAAAACACCAAAGTTACGCGTAACAAGAAGAGTTACGCGTAGGTTTAGCTTACGCGTAAGTTAAGGAAAAAGCACTAAAGTTATGCGTAAAACAAGAAGTTAGGCGTAGAAAACTTGGGCGTAGGATTACCTTATGCGTAAGACTAAGCTTAGGCGTAAGATAAATCTTATGCGTAGGATTTTCTACGCGTAAGCTTTATGCTTATGCGTAATTTTAGGGTTTTATCCCAAGTGATCTTTTACACTATCACAGTGCAAAAGATATCCAAAGTCGACGTATTTCCAGGCTTATCCAAGCAAGAAAACACGGAGTAAACCACAAAACTGAAGATCAAACCAAGGATAAAGTTACGCGTAAAACTAGGGTTTTGATACGCGTAGCTTTACTCATAAAAATGATTTTGCCCAAAGATGTTTCTAAACCAGATTTTTGTGATGAGATAGCTTCAATATCACCAAAATAACACAAAAGTGTGAAACTTGATGAACCAAAACTTCTAAAACAGTTACGCGTAGGATGAAACCCTCGTACAAAAACTAGTTTAAAAACAATGATCCACGCATAAAGTTTGAAACTTTTTGCCAAAAACAGTTATTTTAACACCTTAAAATGTTGAAAGTACAAGAATCTTGGATTAAAAAGTCTAAAAATCATGTTTTTAAGCGAACCAAAGTATCAAGCACGATACGTACGTTCTACGCGTAGGACCAAAAAACCCACTTCAAGAAACAATACGTTCACCCAACTATTAGGCGATTGATACCACTATTAGGTCACTAGTTTTACAACACAAGCATCAATGAAAGAAATAGAGAAGAGATAGAGGTCGGTTGAACAATAAACAAACACACACACATGTTATAATAGAACGATTATGCGTAGAGATGTGAGTGAAAGGATAAATTGAACAACCAACCCTCAAGTGAGGGTTATACAAGAGTATTTATAGGAGGTAAGCTAGGGCAACACTCCTAGTTCCCATCCTTTCCCCTATGGGCTTGGGCCTAAGCTCATGGGCCTTCTACATAAGCTTAAGGCTAATAACAAACATAAAGGCCATAATTAAGCTAACTATTACATATGAATTACTAACACTTGATCAAGGTTTAGGAGTGATTCCAACACCTTATGCATAAAAACCAACTTACGCGTAACAAGAGAGCTTACGCGTAGGAATAGCTTACGCGTAGGCTTGAGGAAAACTTAGATTAGGCGTAAACCAAAGGCTTAGTAGTAGAATCCTTATGCGTAAGATTAGCTTATGCGTAAGGCAGGCTTAGGCGTAAGAGAAAAAAACTTAGGCAAAAAGAATTCTACGCGTAAGATTTAGCTTATGCGTAAAACTAGGGTTTTGCCCAAAAATCCTTTACACTTATACCAGTGTAAAAGATATCCAAAGTCGAAGTGTTTTCAGGCTTATCCAAGCAAGAAAACACTGAGTAAACCAATAACACTGAAGATCAAACACTGATGAGCTTACGCGTAGACTTTGAAGCTTACGAGTAAAACAAGGGTTTTACTATGCATAAGGCACACAACCTTTTACCAAATCTGATTTTTAAGCTCAAAAGTGTTAAGAAACCTGATTCTAATGATAAAAGAGCTTCAATATCACCAAAATAACACAAAAGTATGAAACTTGATGATCCAAAACACCTTTGCACCTTACGAGTAGAATGTACTATACGAATCAAAACAAGCTTAAAAACACTTCTACATACGTAAAGTTTCAAACTTGATGCTAAAAACCTAAACTTTAACACAAAATAAACCTTAAAGTACAAGAATCTTGAGTTTTAAAGTGTAAAATTTAGAGTTTTAAAGCGTATGAAAGTTTTTAGAACCGAAACTTACGCGTAGACCAATAAACTTCAAAAACAAATTTGTTTCACCCAACTAGATGGCGATTGATACCACTGTTAGGTTCCCATATTTGTAACATAAGTAACAATATGATAGAAATGAGATGAAGATGTAGAGCGGATGAACACTAAACACAATACGCACGAACGATATGGAAAGGTCTATGCGTAGGAATTAATGTAAAGTGAACAACCAACCTTCTAAGGAAGGTTTACAAGACTATTTATAGGGAAGATGACTAGGGCAACACATCAAGTCTCTTCCACTATTTATTGGGCTTGGGCCAAGGCTTATGGGCTTTCTACATAAGCCTTGCCTTTAATTCAAACATAAAAGCCTAATTAAGCAAACTATTACATATTGATTACAAACACTAGAAATATAGTTTAGGAGTGATTACAACAAAGACACCATATGAAATATGGTATGGTAAAGCTCCTAACTTGTGTTATTTAAGGTCTGGGGTTGCGAGGCGTATGTTAGACGTGACTCAGCAGGTAAACTTCAACAAAGATCTGTAAAGTGTATCTTTGTAGGATACCCTAAGGAAACTATGGGTTACTACTTTTACTATCCAACTGAAAATAAAGTAATTGTTGTTAGGTATGGAGATTTTCTTGTAAAGGATCTCGTATCTCAAGAATTCAGTAGGAGAGTTTATGATCTGGAAGATGATCATGAAGATACATTACCTTCTAAAAACACTAACGTACCATCAGTAGAACCTGATAGTCTAGGTCCTCCACCAGAAGTTGAAGTGATTCCCGTTCGTAGATCTGTAAGGTCTACGCATGCACCTGAACGTCTATGTCTTAATGTATAGGCTGAGGAAACTATATTAGGAGATCATGGAGAGCCTGCTAATCATAGAGCTGCCATGGCAAGTCCTGAAAAGGAAAAATAGCAAGCTGCAATGAATAGGGAAATGCAATCCATGAGAGATAATGAAGTCTGGGAAGAGGTTGACTTACCTCCAAATGCTACGGTGGTTGGAAGTAAGTGGCTTTATAAAATAAAAACTAACATGGATGGCAATGTACACATCTATAAAGCTCGTCTAGTTACGCAAGGTTTTACTCAAACTTTTGGCATAGATTACGAGGAGACCTTTTCTCATGTAGCAGATATTAGAGCTATTAGAATTCTCATAGCTATAGCAGCGTACTATGACTATGAGATATGGCAGATGGATGTCAAAACTGCCTTCTTGAATGGTCACTTAGATGAAGACATCTATATGAAGCAACCTGAGGGGTTCGTGAATCCACAATTTCCAAACCGTGTATGCAAACTTCAAAGGTCTATTTATGGATTGAAGCAAGCATCGAGGCAATGGAATAAGAGATTTGATGAAGAAATCAAATGGTATGGATTTATTCAAAATCTTGATGAGCCATGTGTATATCACAAAGTTATTGGGAGTGATGTAATTTTTCTTATCCTTTATGTCGATGACATATTAATTATGGGAAAAGACATTCCAAGTTTGGAAAATGTTAAGGCATATCTTGGACAATGTTTTTCCATGAAGGATTTAGGAGAAGCGGCATACATTCTGAGAATCAAGATCTACCGAAATAGGTCAAATCGGTTAATTGGTTTAAGTCAAAGCGCTTACATTGATAAATATTGAAGAGATTGAATATGCAAAATTCCAAGAAAGGATATTTGTCGATGGAAGTAAAGCATGGCTTATGTAGCGATATGCCTGCTTCAACACCTGCTGAAGTGGCACGCATGCGGAAAGCTTCTTACGCTTTAGTAGTAGGATCTATTATGTATGCTGTGAGATGCACACGGCCAGATGTGGTGTTCGCTCAAAACATGACCAGTCGATACCAACAGAATCCGGGTGAACTTCACTGGACTGCTGTTAAACATATTTTGAAGTATCATAGAAATACGAAAGATATGTTCTTAGTGTATGGTGGAAATCCAGACACAGAGCTTGATGTTACAGGTTACAGTGATGCGTCCTGGCAATGTGATAAAGATGATACGAAGTCTCAGACGGGTTATGTCTTTGTCATCAATGGAGGAGCAGTTGACTTGAAGAGCAAGAAGCAGAGTACGATTGCGATGTCTGCGACAGAGGACGAATACATAGCTGCTTCGGAAGCTGCAATGGAGGCTGTTTGGATTAGGAAATTCATTTCAAGGCTTGGTGTTATGCCTTCAATTAAATCGCCTATTGATATGTTTGTGACAATTCTGCTGCAATCATATTTGCCAATGAACCCGGAGTCATGAATGAGACAACTGGCAATTAGGGAGTCTATTTTAGGTAACCGCATTACGTTAAATTAAACCGAGTATTTTCCTTTAGAACTATTTTTATCGACCATGACTTGATTTGATAGCGTTTATTGGTTTTTATGATTTATTTTATTATCGTATGAGTTATCGTTTGAGTTTTAACTCTTTTTGTTAGGCACTGTTCGATTCAGCACAATAAAATCCTAAAACAAGAAATAACGTAACTTTTAAACCGTAACTCGAAACTTGGCAAATAAATAGTCAAAACTCGTGGAAAAACATAAATAAACACAATAGAAAGTCGAAGGAACGTCGTGGGACACTCGTAGGACAATATATGAGCTCGGGAATGGGTGAACGGGATAGTTTATGAAAAATTACGGCTTCGGCACCCCCTATTTCACCCTTGGCCAGCGCCCCCTCCCCTCCCCACCATTTTTATTTTAGTACCTAGCACTAAATATAAATACCCGCCTCACTTCCCATTTCCCTCTTCACTTCCTCTCACTAAAAACACACACATAACACCACTTTCTCTCTCAACATCTCTCTCTCTCTCCCCTAAAATAAACCCTAACCCTAAAACCACCATAGTCGCCGCCCACTTCCGGCCACACGACGGCGCGTGACCACCCACCACCACCACCGTTTTATAGATATCTCTTTCCTATTTCCATCCATATATAGAACTCCTATAGAAGCCTTCATTAACACCTCCAAATCTTACAAAAACCATCCGTGATTCTAGGGTTTTCAAGTATTCTTGTAGATCGGGTTTGGAAAAGGTAAAAGGAACATGGGTCAAGCTCGTTTGAGCCATAAGAAGCCACGTACGACCCCTCTAGGGCTCGTACAAGGCTCGACCATAATGAGTTTTGGGTGAAACATGGGTCTAAAACTAATTTACATCTAATAAATTATGTAGCTAGTGATTTGGTATCGTGTGTTGTATCATTTTATTGTGTCTTTGCATTTTAGACATAGTTTCATATGATGGGTTTAGATTAGTTGATGGGTTTGATGATTGGATGTTGTTTGGAGGTTGATTGATTGTGTTTGGTTGTAGTAGAAGCCATTTGGGAGTGTTTGGATGTGTTTGTTGAGGCGTACGAGCCACAAAACCCACGAATGGGTCGTGGTTGTGACGTACGAGACCCACATGGACCAAGGGTCTATGTCGAGTTGTTGTGGTATCTTGTTGGTTGTTGTTGTTGGTGTTTGGATGAGAAGCGTGGAGCCGAAAAGCTTCTAGAGCTTTTTTGGTTCACGTGGTCTTAACCGTGACCGTGTCATGACCATTAGGGTCATAACATTGGTTTCGGGTATATTTGGTTGTTTGATTAGATGGTGAGATTGATATGGGTTGATTTGAGATTGTGTTGCGCTATTTTGATTATTCACTTGGACTATATTATAAAGTGTCAACTTTGAGCAACGTCGGTGTTACTTTAACTTTTTAGTTATAGTTGACCCCGACAACGCCGTAACATGGAATTTAGTATAATTTGGACTATAGACTGATTAAAAGCCGAGAAGTCATGACACGTGCTTGTGGACTCGAAACGAATAACGATATGAGACTTATATTGAATTTGACGTAGTAAATATATATAAACATGATTAATAATTGGTGAAACATAAATAATAAATGGTTTTTATACCAAAACTATGACTTGTCTTGTTATTCACTATTTTTAAATGGGGATTAAAATTAAAACGAAAATGTTTTCTAATTAAAGAGTATTTAATGTTTCGAGTGCACGTTTATCGAAATGTGTCATTTATGAGCATTTAATACTATTTTCAAGTATTTAATTTATTTACGATTGTGTGCATGGGTTACGGATGACCTAACATTAATAGCGTCTATCCACGTGGATAGCGGACTTATTAGGTTGACGAATCTAATAAGAGCCCGCTAGGTACGTAGGATAATGTTATTAATGGGTGAATTATCCTTATGACTCGTTAGGATGTGACAGGTTTATGGGATAATAAGCGACACAAATAAATGATTGAGTTTATCGAGTTGACGAATTCGATAAGGTCTACTATTTATTCCGAAACTTATTGGACTATGGAGCTTATCGCTTAGATGTCTCATTGTGTTGCATTGAGTCACATTATGTTTGTTAGAGTGCGTTCATGATATCATGTTAAGTCGATACACACACACGACGATACCAAACGCTAGGACTAAACGGTGAAACAAGACATTTTTAGAGATAACGAAAAGGAATACATTGGGGGTAGATAACATTGATTTTGGGAAATATATATTAAAATTGGTTTATATTAATAGGTTGTGCCGAGTCGGTAGTTGCTGAGTCGTGTTAGCTGTTATCTTCTTGCTAGTGTTTGTTTGTGCGTTGCTTGCTTGAGGTGAGTTTCATAGCCGCACTTTAATCTATGTTTTTAACCAATTTAGGGTGAGAATCATGCTACTCTTTTTGGACCTTTTAAACTATTTTGATTTGCTTATGTGCTTGACTGTTTAGATAGATATGTGGTAGCTGTTGCCTTAGTCTAGGGTAGCAATCTTAATTGCTATAACACTTGCCTAGCTAAGTATAGAATTCTACCTCGACCTAGTCCAGGGTTAGCAATCGTTCTAGACTTTGCTACGACTGTGCTGGCTAGTGTCGCTAGAGGCCCTACTATGATGTCGGATATGATATTGATGATATTGTTGATTGTGATATTGGTATGTGATTGGTATGATGATGTGTATCTATCTTAGGTCTCTCATGGCAAATAAACTCCTACAGGTCCACTATTTTAAACTTGAATTTAAACCTATGAACTCACCAGCGCTAGCTGACCTTTTAGCATGTCTTTCTCAGGTATTTAACTGCTGTTTGGAGTGCCTGTGGAAGCTTGGCAAGGAGGCATGGTTCAAGGATCATAATCAAACTCTGATAATTTTATGGGGACCTATTTTATAAATCATGTTGGGCCTTTTATTTACATTTTGGGATTACTGTTTTGGATAATTAAATTTGGGATTGGTTTTTGAATGATAATATGACTATCTTGTTTGCTATACTTGTGTGTTGTGCCAATCCATGTAAGGCCTCGAAACTTGATTAAGTCTTCTGTTGTACCGAGATTTGGGGTGTTACAGGTTGGTATCAGAGCCAAGGTTATAGAGAACTAGGTATTAAATAAAACCTAAACTATAACCACTTTTTAGAAAAATTGATCCTCGACAGACGCATGCCCGCCTGCCAAGCCGAAGCTTCTTTATTTGATTATGGTATGAACTGCAATTTGATTTATGAGATATTATGAATTGTGAATTGATTGTTTGAGATGTTATGCTTTGAGATATGATTATTGATATTGAGGTAATGAGATTTGATTGTCGAGATATTATGGATTTGATTATGGATTTGTTATGATAGAACAGAACTTATGTGTTTTATTTAAAGGCATATTTTTGAGTAATGCGGTACCTCTATTTTAAAGCTTTCATTATGTGATATATGTTTTGGTTGAGTTGATGCGCTTATTATAACTAGTTGTTTTCAAACACTTATACCTACCCTATGCCATTGTCACAGACCATGCCTTCACTAGCTTATGATGTGTCTGAGGATGTCCTTGCTGCTACTACTTCCCCAGCATTGACTCTCATGACTATTGCTCAGGGTGATCCCTATGTGATTGCCCGTTACTCTAGTTCATCATCATCATCAGATCGCCCTAGCTCATCTAGGTAGCTCACATTGCATCAGGTCTTAGCACGAGCCCAGACTCCTAGACTTACTCGTAGTACTGCCCGCATGTCCGTGCGACCACTGATAACATCAAATAGTCCTGAATATTAAGTGTCAATTTCCCCCGATAATGCTTGTAATTTATATCATTTATACGGATTTACGCTTGTTTTCCATTGTTACCCACTTTCAGGTAAATTACGAGCATTGGAGCTAAGGAGACGCGGAATTGAAGAAATATCAAAGATTTATCATAGTATGCTAACTTTAAAGAAGTTACGGCGTAACTCATCTCTCACATTACGCCATAACTAAAGCGTGACTCAGAAAACCAACTCATCAGAAGGTTATGACGTAACTCTCCTCAAGGACCACGACGTAACTATATTAGGTCAAATGAGGTTTCAGGCCGCTGATAACTACGCCGTAACTATTCTCCCAACTATGGCGTAACCAAGTATTATTGAAGAATACGGCGTAACCACTATAAGGTTACGCCATAACCAGCAGATCTAGTGTAAATTACGAAGGAATTGAAGATTACGGTGTAACTCTTATTTTAGTTACGCCGTAACCCAGATCTGGCCTATAAATACCCCACGATTTCCAGCATTTCAAATCATCCCATTCCACACACCACAACCAAAGAACGTGGGAAAAAGCCAAAGGCAGGTCTAGAGGAGCATACGGAGCTGTCTCCAAGGGAGAAATCACTCCCCTACGATAAGCATTAGCATTTTATCTTTTCTTTACTTTCGATTCATGTATTTTGTAATTTTGAATATTGAATTGATTTGTATGGTTAATATGAGTGGCTAAGCACCTCTTGGTGCTGGCCTAGTTATGATTCCTTAATTGTCTTGTTTGCTTTTACATTACTTCCGTATAATTATTTCTAAGTGTATGCATGCATAGTTTATTGGTAGCTACCCTTGTTTCGGTAGTTTTGAATGGCGGTAGAGGCCAATTGCCTAGGATATATGACCAACTGACCTTAGGTGAGCGGACTGAGACGGGAAGGGTAAGATATGACCAACTGACGACCCTTTCTACTTGTGCGATTTGACCAACTGATCACCTACCGTTTAGATGAACTTAAGAATTAGGGGGTGAGTGTTTAAGTTGCTAACGTCCGGGCACTCACTATTATAAATCTAGCATGTAGCGGTACTTAATGACTTGGCTTAGGGGACCAGGAACAACAGGACTTATGAGGGGACACCTGACTTCTCCTGTGGTGGCATCTTTGCTGATAGGTTAGGGCGAATTAACCAAATGTTATCCTCTCGACTTTGACCCCACCTGAAGTAATTGGAAGTAAGTAGACGTAGACATTACTAGCTAGGAGGAATAACTAGGTTAGCACCACTCTCCTCTATTGATTAAACCTTTGCCTTTATCTTCTTTAGTAGTTAATTAATTAATTCCTTATCGAAATTATTATTAAAATCTGTGACACATAGACTCAGTAATAATCCTACACACATAGCTCTTGGGACGACCTCGGTTTTACCGATTACTACACTACACACGACCGGGTACATTGCTCGTTAGTGCATTAGGGTAGACCATAGGTATAACGAGACTTTATAAATATTAAAACCTGGTCAGTAAAACCTGCATCAAGTTTTTGGAGCCGTTGCCGGGGAGCTATTTTAGGATTTCATATTAAGTCTATTTTTAATTTTATTTCTTCTCTTAATGGTCAGGATACAAGACTCGTAGCTCGAGGCCCTTTTTGGCCACCCCATTCGATAATCCGGAGAAGCAATTTCGAACAAGGAAAGTTTACTCTCCGGTTCCTATTCACAACATCTTTTCATTTTACAAATCAGACCAGTCTGACACAGAACCAGAGGTCATCGATGAAAATAATATCGATGACTTAACTATGGAGCAGTATTTGGAGTGACCAAATGAGAACTGCCAATGAACCTTCGGGCAGGATTCTAGTACTGAAAAATACTCTATTCCGGATCAAATTATTCGAGAGTTACACGAACTTAAGTTTTCTGGAGATGAAGATGAGGACGTTTAGAATCACGTAGAAGAAGTACTCTACTTATCCTCTCTTTTCAACGTCAGAGGTACCCCGAGCTATTCGGTCACCGCAAGGATTTTTCCTATGACTCTTATTGGAACTGCAAAAAGATAGTATAACAAACTCCCTAACGAATGTAAAGGAGCATGGGATAAACTAAGAAAAGAGTTCGTCCAGCAATTTTTCCCTTCTTAAAAAATGGCCAAACTTCTTGGTAAAATATATCAATTCGTTCAAGTTGGAGAACAAATGCTTTACCAGGCATGGGAAAGATTTAATGAGCTACTTTATCAATGTCCCACCCATGAATTTGAACAAACATCATATCGTCTATGTCTTCTACCGGGGAATTAATACGCTAACACGAGAACTACTCGATTCCTCGAGACCTATTCCTAGCATGACTCCTGACCAAGCCTTGGAATGTATTCAACGGATTTCTGAACATTGCTACAAATGGCATATGGATACAGGGTACGGACCAAGAGACAATTTTGATCATAAGGTAATGAAGACGATAACAAAGCAAGAATACAATTATGGGGAAATGTTCAAAAAACGAAGGTCAGAAAGAGAAGCTGAAGCATGTAGGATTGAGAGGGTTAAGAGTGTGTTTGGGACCAAAACCGGGAGCAATCTTGAAAAGAATATTCTTGACCACATCAAGGAATCAAGGGAACGAGATGATAGGATTGAAAAAATGATGAAGAAATTCGTGGATAAGACAGTCTCTTCTCTCACAATTTACGAAGATAGGATTAAGAGATTGGAAAAGAGTGTTAGCTCATGTTCGCAAGCCATCACTGATTACCTAGCAGCTCGGGAAGAGGAAGTTGTCAACACGGTGGAAACTATCCTTGAAGAACCGACGACCTTTTCGAAAAATGTTAAGCGACGAATCAGCATGGAAAGACAATCACTTCTGGACCAAGCTTTTCCGGTAAACTCCCCTATTAATAATTCCATTGAAACTAATCATGATGGTATTCAGCAGGAATTAAACAATGATGAGATAATTCTACTCAACGAAAGGTGTTCAGCGGTTTTGAGAAATGAGTTGCCACAAAAGGAAAAAGATCCAGGATGTTTCACTCTCCCTTGCTTGATTGGGAGTCTCGATATGTGTAATGCCCTAGCTGATCTTGGAGCGAGTATTAGCATAATTCCTCGTTCGATGTTCCTACCTATGGGGATTGGTAACTTAAAGCCAGCCAAGATGAAAATTGAAATGGCCGATCGATCTATGCAGTCACCATTGGGCATCGTTGAAAATGTGTTAGTAAAGATTAAGAAATTCCTTTTCCCATAAGATTTTGTGATTCTTGACATTCCGGAAGACAACAGAATACCTGTCATTTTAGGTAGAGCTATACTTGCCACTGCCCATACTAAGGTGGATGTCTTAGCTGGAAAACTAACTCTTGAAGCTAATGGAGAAATTGCAATGTTCGGACCTAATGAACTCCTGGGTACTCCTCAAAAGGTATGTGCGGTTGACCCAGTAGGAAGTTTTGGTGACGCTCTAGGAGAATTTCTTAGTGACCCCCCAAATCTTGGCGAGATTGATTCGGGGAGAGATTTTGATGTTTTCGTCAACTTCGAGGAAGAGGATAATTTAGGAATCAGTACTGACCTTCTCAAGTGACGTCGAAATGGCCCATTGGCAAGACAACTCGGTGAAGGCTTTTTCGAAAACCAATCAACCTAGATTTCATGAGGTAGGAACTCGCATACATCATAGAAACCCTTATTATCTGAAGATCTCATGCAAAATCGGGTTCATCGATTTCCACCCATTTATTGACACAACTTCTCTAGTCAACATCATGTCAAAAGAATGCTACAACCGAGTTATGAAGAAAGAATTAGAATATAAAGGGAATAACTTTCTTGGGTTTGCAACTAACATCCATGTCTTCGTTGGAACTCATTCATTTTTGGTGGACTTTATGGTTTTGGACGACGTAAGCGAATTTGTGAAAGATGGACTTACGGGAGTAATTTTAGGAAAACCTTTTCAGAAAATGTCAGGGTTAGATGTTAGGAATTGGAAATTCCATTGTGAAGTGTCGGTCACCCCAACTATAGACTAGCACAAGTTAGCTCGTAGACATATCTTTATTTATCAGTTTATTAGTTAGTTATTAATTTAGTTTAGCGTAGTGTAACACCGTGGAGGAACAACGGGTCTTTACCCACTGTATACCTGATCCACAGGCCGTCAAGAGGTCGTGTAGTCTGTAAGTATAAATACCCCTTCCATCCTTGAAAGGGGTGGTGCTTCTCAATCTAACCTTTTATTTTTTGTTAAGCAACTCTCTAACAAGAACACCCCTCTCATCTCTTTCTCTCTCTAAATGGCTAACATGTATTTCCATCATCCAAGGCCACCCGAATCATCAACACAATAATATTTACCATCCTACAAATGGTATCAGAGCCAGGTTATTGTGTTGTGTTGATTTTTTGTGGGTTTGATACATGTTTTTAAACTGGTTTGTGTATTTTTTGTGGTCGGAATATTTTTTAAACTGGTTTGATACATGTTATTGTCATATGGGTCTTTCATTGTCAAATCTGTCTTTGTGTCAAATTTTTTTGTCCAACTCAGTTACAGTTATCATATCTTGTATGTGATTTTTTGTGTTACCAATATCCGTGATGTATGTGGTCATATCTATGGTCAATCTTGGTCATCAACAGGTCAAACATGAGTCCATATACAGTTTTCTGGGTTTATTATGAAGGTGGTCGAAAAAATGGTCGGAATAAAACGCCGGAAAAAGTCAAATTATTGATAGCAATTTGTCAAATTTGTCTAGATGCAATGTACTATAAGTAGCGAGTTGACTATTGAGTCAACTTGTCGTAGCAACTTGTCGTAGCGACTTGTCGTCTAGCGACTTGCCGTCTAGCGACTTGCCTACTAGCGACTTGACAGAAACAGAAAGGTAGAAAAAGATATGACGACAAGACCATGTCCACAAAACAAATACCATATACCAATATCAGACCTCAGTTTCAATATAGCATCATCAGTCCATGTATACTCCAAAGAAATCGAAATAAAACCAAGTACTACTGATCCGAAAACATCAACTTCAATCAACAACAACTACAACATAACTATCCTAAACCATCAACAACAACCTCATTTACCTCATCTCACGAATCCCAACACCAAACATCAAACAAGATACGACATGGAAAAAGGATTACAAGATCTCAGTGTGTTCAACTTTATTTAACATCTTTCAAAAAAAATTGTTGAACTATATCCATCACAGATCTGTTTGAAGCTTACACCTCATATGAATATTCAAAACTTTTGAAGAAAGAACAAAACCAAGTATAGTTTCATACATTCCTCACATTCGGTTAATGGAAAAATACAAGAAACGTATACTAAATGAATCAAACGATCTCAGTCTCGGTCACTAATACTTCAAATCCTTCCATGATTTTTTTGTGAACCTCAAACATCATAGATCAATTAGTATTCCTCACTTGATATATGTTTATTTTTCGAAAAACAAAAGTTAGATTAAAACAATTATGTTTTATCCACTTTTCTTTCGGTTTAAAATGAAAACAAAAGTAAAATAATTTTCTCTTGAACTGTTCGAATATGAAAACGTATTTAACAATTTATGTTAAATCGTCTTTCATTTGTTCGAGTATTCTTAATGGTAAAATCATTTACAAACCTTACCTTTGTCCTTGGATCTATATCGTAACCATGTCAAGTCCTCGAGCCATCCCTGTGGCGAGGTCAACTAAGGAAAGAAGATGTGTGCACTTGCTTGTTCATGGTTGAAGTGTTATCTTTATGTTGATCTTTGAATTGATTAAGAGGCGTTGGTGGTAAATGAGTAATCAGACTTGGTTTTGAGAGAGAAACGTTAAGGTGGGGGCGTGAATTTTTGAGTGATATTAGGGTAAAGGGTGTGATAAGATGTGTTAAATACCCGGATAGTTAGGGTTTGCTAGTTACTGTAACGGGTAATGCGCTGGGAGAAGATGACTTGGGCCGTGTATTACTTTGGGTAAATATTTAGGGCCCGGTGCATATTGGAGTAGGCTTCAACGAGGGTATTGACACTTACAGTATTAACGTTTGATAAAAGTATTTTTGGATAAAGTATGTTTGATTGTATCAACGTTTTGGATAAGTATTTTTGAATGTGTGTACTCGTTTTGTTGATATGTGGGATATATGCACTACGCTTATATTTGAGATGATGATTTTTGGATCATTAGTTATGGGCTGAAGGTATTTATTGGACGAGACTTGGGCCTATTGTTTTATAAATTTTGTACGTTGATGGATCATGGGGCGCATTGTTTACTCACTTGGCCGTTGGTAAAAGTGGTAATATATAACTCAAGTGTTATTATTGATGAGTGTGACAAATTTTTTGAGGTGAGTATTTAAGACTAATGAGCTCTGAGATTTGGTATTTCTCGTTTAGTTGATCGGGTGTATACTTTTGTCATGGACTATGCAATGGACTTAAGGGCTAATTGATTACATGTGCAATATTTGTTTTGGTCTCTTGGTTAATGGGCTACAAGTATACATTTTGGATGATGGGCTTGCTCACTTTATGTATCAGATTTGGTTATTAGCTCTAGTTGTTGATACAGTCAGATATGGAGTTCTGAAATTTGATGATTATAAGATTTTAGTATGTGATTTGATGGGATATGAGGTTTGGTACTTTGGTGTCTACATTTTCACTAAGGATATTATGTTGCGGCTTGAATTGATTATACAAGGTTGACTACAGGGTTGTTTGTACGGTATTTCTTATTTGACTTTGGAGTGAAGTTTTCCGGATGCGTATACTTATTTCATCTTCTTTCTTTCTACCCTCCACTAAGATGACTTGTTTGGGCGTTTATTGAGTGTGATAAAGACTTGGCTATATAATTACGTTTGTGATTCTTTCTCTCTTAACCCACAACGTAGCTATCACTTTGTTGTCTCACGCAGTTGAGGATATATGTCAAGAGGTTTGGTACATTCGGTACACTGTTTCTTTTACACGAGGATTAATACAAGTTTAAGTAACAAATCTGGGAAATTCTACCTCATGTTCAAGTTTAATATATCGGGTTTACTTCTCCATGTGGTCACTACAATAGCCGTCAGAATACGTGGATAATGTGTTTACCAATGAATTGTTGATGATGTTGTTGATGTTGGACAATGAATTGTTGATGAACCGCTGCATGTTCCCCTAAAAACAGATATTCACCAAAACCAGAATTTGTCATAACACATTCAAGCTGACATTGTTTACGGTTTTGTCTTGATTTTGTAAAATCCCGTGAAAGAATCTATTTCTCGGTTTAAATCATAGATTTGTAAAATCCCGTGACAATGGAAACATCCTGGTAATAGTAAAGTGCATCTCCGGAACTATCTTATGGTTTATTCTTGGTCTTGTAAAATCCCGCGAAAGAAACTATTTCACGGTTTAAACCATAGAATTGTAAAATCCCGTAATGATGGAACCATCCTGGAGATAGGAAAGCTTATTTTGGGATCTTATTTGATGCTGGTGCTACGGTTTCTGTTTCGAAGAAGAGATAAAAGGGTGTACTTCATGAATTGGATGTGTGTTTGGATATTCGTCATGGCAGTTTGGTTATTACTTGGTTTTACGGGGTTATGTGCTTTTAACCATGGTCGGGATGAAAACCATTATCATAGTTCACTTAAAACATCAAAGGAGGCTAGATTTGAGCTTTTAACCAGAAAATGTGACAACGGGGTTAATTCACTATTATTTATTTGAGGTTGAAGTGAAATATCACGGGCGAGTGTACTTAGTATCTGAAGGTATCGGGGATGGTTGGATGAAGATTCTTCATGATCCTTGTTCGAGCTTATTATCAGAAAACGAAGACTTGGAAATCTAGTTATTGTTGGGTGACTTTTTCCTTTTCTTTTACCACTTGGGGGAATTGGGCTCTTATCACCACAAAATAACTATCACTTTAAGAAGTTACGTTGTAGTGCTCAGTGTCACATTCAATTGTGGATTTTCAAGAGGTGATGTACGTCTTATACTTGATGGTTGGTTGGATGAAGAGTATAAAGTAATTAGAGATTCAATGGAGGATGAAGTCTCGTCACCGCTCTTTGTTACATATGTGCAAGTTTAAGTCACGAGTTCGGGTTAGTTTACTTCAGGGTCAAATTCATCATATTGGGTTTTCTACATCAGCTGTCACAACAAAGAGCCTACTGAATGATAATGGGGTTGATTACATGTTTTGCCAAGAGAGGTTGAAAAGAGAGAGATTATGACGTTTGAACACAACAGTTCAAGCCTCGTACTCTAAAGAAAAGAAAAGTGTTCGTTTCAGTGCGCTTTATCTTCGAAAGAAGAGAAATCTTCTTATGACGTTTGAACACAACAATTCAAGCCTCGTTCTCTAAAGAAAAGAAATGTGTACGTTTCAGTGCGCATTATCTTCGAAAGAAGAGAAATCTTCTTATGAAGTTTGAACACAATAGTTTAAGCCTCGTACTCTAAAGAAAAGAAAAGTGTACGCTTCAGTGCACTTTATCTTCTGAAGAAGAGAAATATTCTCACTTATGACCATTCTCATCAACATGCTTCATGCTTTTTCCATGCGCTTTCAATTATCAAGTGAACCGGACTACTGTTGATTGTCTTCTTATTCCACTTGCTCAATCATAATGACGATGGCGACATCATATGCTACCTTTGAAGGGGAGAAGTGTGAAGAGACTACATTATGAAGATATTCACTTATTCAATCAAGAATGGAAACTCCGTATGCAATTCTTGAGGGGGAGAAGAAGTGTGAATTTACTGCATGGTTGATTGATATCTTAGAATAAATGGTCAAACGGCTCCAAACTCATGTAAGAAGCGAGCTTCTTCTTATCAGGTCTTCTTTACATGGAGTTTCTTCTTTAGAGCCGTTGGTTGACATCTTCATACGGACTGATGAGTTTAATGACAAAGTGCTTCTAGTTGCGGGGCTGATTTTCTTTGATGAACATCTTTCTGTTCTTGTTTGATTGGGAGGGATTTGATTTAAGGGGATTTGCTATTTTTAAGTTAACGGGAATGCATTTGGTGAGTTGAAGATGTTGACTTTCTATTCCCCAAATAGACAATCTAGAAGAAGGTCGAGTCTACAGTCTGTTCTACATTTTCTGCTACATGTTAGAAGACTAAAGACGAGTTGCATTTAACGATCTAAAGACTTCTTCTTATCTCGGGCATTCATCGAAAAGATTGTCATCTTAGGGGAGAGCACTAATTAGGGGAGAGTGAAATGTTGAATTTAATCCCTAATTAGACTTGCTCATATTCTTTAGCAAGTTGATTCTCACAGATACATCTGAGCTAATGATGTTCTTCTCAAAAAGATTTCAAGTATTTGGGCTTAAAATGTGTTGCTGATTCTGAAGTGTCAAAACCAGCAAGGGGGAAGGAGACACACATCTAAACACAAAGCGAGTAAACTTGATGAACTTAATTCTTCTAAGTGATTGAAGATATCCCGGGAAGACAAATGTCATGACCGCAGAGAAACTCAAGGTTGTACTCATCAAGGCTTTTAGTGTTATTATTCCAACGACGTGGGGGAAGTGATGTAAAAGAAAGTTTCTGAAGATAAAAAGAGGTACACAAGTGTGTGATGATTTCGATGTTATCGCAATCATCAGGGGAGACAGAATTGTGTACATTGGGGGCGCTCAGCTGTTTCACTTGAGAGCTTAATCAGTGATTCAGAGATATAATCACTTATTCCGGAGTTGACGTGCGCAGAGATAGTCATCCGCAGAGATAATCAGTGATTCGACATGCTTCTTCAATATTATCGGTTATTCTCTCTTTGGGCATTCGGGTACTTCGGGTTCTTGAGCTTCATACACTTTCTTTAGGGGAGAGAAAAGTATACATCGGGGTTATTCTTTGGGTATTGGACTTAATCTGCTACTTCGATGGTATAAGTTTCTCTGTCTTCGGGTATATGTGTATTCGGGTTTGTGAGCTCTAGTCTAAGAGACTGACTGCATCAATTCATCTACTTGGGGGAAGTGGTCTCTTGACAACTTTTTGGGGATGCATCGCTTCAGACTTCAGTAGTAATGAAATTTGAGAAGAAATTTAAAGAGTGGGATGATACGTTGTTGTTCTTGTTGATGATATAACCCCGAACGAAGAATCTCGATTATAGTTCTTAAAAGGAGCAGCCGGATTTATGATAATGGTGTGCTTCTCTGTGCACCTGGCTAAGGCAAACTTGAAATAGATCTTTGAATCTGCTCATCTAATGGATTTTCGGTTTGGGGGGAAGCTGCCAAAGTCTCTCTTTCTCAAAGGCTCATGTTCTATCTTCTATTCTGGAGCCTCGGAAGCTTTGGTGGTGGAAATTTAAGAGATGACGAATCATATCTTCTACGACGTGATGTTCGATATCCTTATCTTGGTACTCGTATCATCATCTTCTTAAATTGTATCATCTACTCTATCTTTGTATATATTTATCAAAAAACCAAATACAAAAATATAAAACCAAAAAAAAAATAATAATAATAAAAAAATTCCAAAAATATTGTTTTTCAAAGACATGTCTTCTGGTATCGATAACATCTGCGGTCTTAGAAATGTCATTCAATAATGGCATGGGACCATAGATGAAGTTCGAGCAGGAGGTGTAAATATTTCTTTTCAAAACATGTCACAAATCATATGGCTTACAGTTATTTCAGACTGTAACCCGGGCGTCAAAACTATGGCTTACAGTTACTTCAGACTGTAACCCGTGCTTTAAACCATGGCTTCCTATTATTTCCGATAGCAACCCGCCCTTCAAGGAAGGAAAGTGTTGCGCTAAACCTATTTTCAAATATTTCGAGCACTTATCCCAAAAACAAAATGAGGAAAGTATGTCGAAGGACTGCTGTTCCTACTCAAATATTTTTCCGTCTAAAATTCTATTGAAAAATATTAGTTTTAACTTAATGGTGGTAAATGAGTTGCTTGAAAATCAATCAGTATCGGAGTTTTAATAAATTTGCAAACTCAATCAATGACTTCCGCGCTTTTAATCTTTTCATAAAATGAGTCATTGATTGAGGGGGAGAACGTTTTTCAAATTTATATCATCTATCGGACTTATCTAATTATCCTAAATGCTTAACTGAAAAATGATGTTAACCTACGTTGAAGGACTAGGTGCCTAGGATATGATTGTTATGATTAGATGATTAGAGTTTGATATGTTGGATTGACTTTTATTAGTCGATTGCTGTTTGGGTATTTTCGACCACCATATATATGTTTGTATGTCCACTAACATATGCAGATAAGATGGTTTATAAGATTGTTCCTGATCCGGATCCCATAAATGAAGATGATTGGATGCCGAATGGAAAGGGTAACTATTTCTTGGGTCGACAAATGAAGAAACGGAGCTTAATTTGACCTCAATGGAGAGTTGGCATGAAATGCAACGTAAGAGGTCTCACTGCATCAGCAGATGGTTTTCTTCATCATCAAATGAAAAAACGGAGCTTAATTGAACCTCTATGAAGAGTTGGCATAACAAATGCAACGTCAGAGGTCTACTGGATCAGCAGACGGTTTTTCTTCCTGCCCTACAGCAACAACAGAAGCTTCTCAACCACTTAACGTATCTTTGTGCAGGATAATTGTGATGATACCATTTTTTAAACAAATTTTAAATAATATTGTTTTGAAAAATGGAAAAATATTGGTTTTGAAAATAAATTGGACTTAATTTTTAAAATCACCGGACTTCATTTTATCAAAACTTAAGTCACTCAATCATCGACTACGGTCATCGATTGAGGGGGAGAGTGATTTAAAATAAAATATTTTAAATCGATATTTCTTCATAAAAGGTCCGGTTGTACAATAATAAAGTGGTGATCTAAAGATTTAATGTTATGTCATGGTATGATTTTCTTTAAAACCCAAAGATCTTTCAAAATGAAATTTTTTTCTGTTCTTGTTTGATTGTGAAATTGTTTTATTTTACTTAAAGATCTCTTATAAAACTATCATACCTGACACTAACAATCTTTAATGTCGAAATTGGTCCATTTTGAATCATTTTTCAAAAATTAAATCTTGCCACGTCTTTCCCTAAAATTTTTAAATGATTTAAATCAATTGGGATCACAAATCTCAAAAGGTTTGAAATTTTTGATCGGGGGAGAGATCGTGATTTTAAATCTCAAATCAGTTTTAAAAGGGTGATTGTTTCAAAAGCACTCCTTCCTTCATGTGTCAAACGATTTCATATACATAATGCACATGATTGTGGAGGAGCATTTAACCAAAAACCAGAAGAGTATTTAAACAAGGCCACATATTCTCCCATGTTTTCTAAACCTTATTAAATCACTTGGGATCCAAAATCTCAAAGGGTTTGATATTTTTGATCGGGGGATAATTTTTGATTTACTTATGAAATTTGATCAAAGGTGATCGTTTTGATTCAAATGTGCTTGCTGCTCTCCTATATGTGCTAAACGCTTTCGGATATCGAAGCACATATTGAGGGGGAGCATTTCAAAAAGAAAATTAACTCTCAAGGTACAAAGATTTCTATGTTTCAACATAAAGTACCTTGATTGATTTTCTAATGGTTTCTTAATAGCTTTTGTGATCGTGGATGTACTTAAAAAGAACACTTTCCTCTATGTGATAAAATGATTTCAAATATCCTATGCACATATTGAAGGGGAGAATTTACCAAGAAAATCAAAAGGATTTTTCTAAGGAAATTGTGATCAAAGAAATTATTTCAAAAGAACTCTTGCCTCCATGTGCTAAACAATTTCAATATCATATGCACATGTTGAGAGGGAGCATTTCTAAAATGATCAAAACAATTAAGGTACAAAATGCTTTGATTTTATATCACAAGTACCTTGATTGATTTTCCAAATGATTTTTCATTTGGTTTCGAGAAGGAATGAACAATACCAAAACACCGACCAATTTACTTTATGCATGGTGTTATAAGGATGGTTAGGTTAGCTATTCGTTCCCATGATTCCGCCAGAGCCGGAGGGATCTACCCAGGGACAATCCACTAGATAGTTCAGAAGTCCTTAGGTATGATGAAAAAAGAAGAAAAGTGAGAAACGGGAAGAGTGCAGACTGAGACTGAGCTAGTACTGGAATAAACCCAACAAGGTTCTAGTTATGAAGTCTCGGTAAGCACTGAAGGGGTTGAAGAATGAAAAAGAAATGAAATGACAAAAGGGTGAAAAGAAATAGCCCTCCAATAATTCAACCTTAGGGCAGAAACCGGGTTCAATTCATATGCTACTGGTGGTTACCAAGGTAACACTGGTATTGAAGACAAGACGTCATGGACCCAATGACGCATTGCACTAAACTTCCCAAGCTACTCAAGTTCCTCTTAAAAGGGCTTGTTTCATTCTCACGGGGAACCTACATAATCTATCGACTTTCTCTTAGAGATTGTTGATATTGAAGAAGGAGACCCTCTCCCTAGTCTCCGGCATAGGAACCAAAATGCACAATTGAGTCTAGAGCCAAGAGATCATCCACAATATCTCATTAGGACACAAAAAAATTAATGAAGACTTGCTGTTTCACACAATGTGGAAAGTAAGAATATATTAAGAGTCCTACGCATTATCCTTGTGGTATTGCCAGAACATCCGAGTGATATGTAAAATATTCACGATGAAGATGGAAATCCTTCTAGAGCCAACATCAAACAAGCTCTTGGTGGGTAACATGTGAGATCTATCCAATAGATCAAGCTTGTGACAACTGGATAGAAACAATGGGGCGATTCATTCTTGAATCAACCTTGGTCCAGGAAATGAATTGACGAATACTTTTGGAAAAACCGTTCGATGTGAAAATCTTCTTTTCTCCAGCACATCGAATGTGTATTCATTTTCAAATACAAAAAGTATTTTTGATTGAAAATTGATCTTTCTCATAAAACCTTGGTCGTATTGCAAAACTCTTTCTTCTAAGCAATACGCGATTGTTTTCAAATCAATTTTTCATCAATCAGTGAATCTCAATTCGCTAGTTCACTCACTCCGTGTTGTCTTCTTTGAGACGTTCCGGTTTGAGAACAGCTAGAGCAGCTGCGAAACCCTGTCAAGGAGATTCTTAGGAATCCTACCTGATCACAGGCAGTACTTGTACTGACCAACGGGGAACCGTGGGTCGTGTACCTCAATTCAACGAAAGTGATCAAAGACACTTTCATGTGTTTTATTGCTAACTGTTGTTTGCAGGTACATTTGGACGGTTGCAGCTGATCAGAATTGAGAAGTCAATCCAAAGCCGCATGCTCACAGCATCCACACTTTATTGAAGAAATCATGACTAGTGCATATCTACATAACCTGGCTCTGATATTTTTATACTATGCTTCTGCTACGCTGCTGCAAATATCATGAACCAGTAAAGCTTCCGCTACTCTGATGAAAAGATGTCATGATCCTGAAAGTGTGAGCATGTCAGTCCAAAAGTCACAACATCACATGAAGGCAACACAACAAAGGGTGATCCAGAGATTTACTGTAGTTGATGATCTCAATGAAAGCTTGAAGATCATCAAAGATGTGGATCAGTTAAAGGCCTCCACTATAAGTACAAAACTATGCGGACTATGAAGAGTTATTGCTCAAGCACAAAGATTGCGGAACTGAAGAATTCAAGTCTACGAGCTCAAGACTGAAGATAAAATAGAATGATAGGATTCGAAATGTAAAACATGGGGTGACCTCCCTTAGGGGGAGATTGTTAGGAATTGGAAATTCCATTGTGAAGTGTCGGTCACCCCAACTATAGACTAGCACAAGTTAGCTCGTAGACATATCTTTATTTATCAGTTTATTAGTTAATTATTAGTTTAGTTTAGCGTAGTGTAACACCGTGGAGGAAGGACGGGTCTTTACCCACTGTATACCTGATCTACAGGCCGTCAGGAGGTCGTGTAGTCTGTAAGTATAAATACCCCTTCCATCCTTGGAAGGGGTGGTGCTTCTCAATCTAACCTTTCATTTTTTGTTAAGCAACTCTCTAACAAGAACACCCCTCTCATCTCTTTCTCTCTCTAAATGGCTAACATGTATTTCCATCATCCAAGGCCACCCGAATCATCAACACAATAATATTTACGATCCTACATTAGATAAAAATGAAAAAGAAGGGTTAGTATGGTTAAAGATAAACGATAATAAGACTATCTTTAAAATTCCGAGAACGATTAAGAATTTTAAAAATTGGACCAAGAGGCAGTTAAGCCAAGCCCAACCTCTGCTCGATATCAGTGAGGAAGATAAAGAAAAAGGTATTGACCACCCTTACCATAAAATCAAGAGTTTCTACTCGGACTATTTAGAATTAGGGGATGACGACAAATGGGATGAGAATTTGGTAAGTTGGATCCAACGTAGAGATTGCCATATCCACGAAATGACCAACAAGCACTGGTAACCCCGCGGCTCTGAGTCTAACTTAAAAACTCGTAAATAAAGGAAAGTGCTCTTTCGAGAGACATCCCGAATTCTCTCTTTCATTTATTTTGTTTCCATTTCTGTAAGGTTTTGTGTTTTTAACCATTTTTGCAGGAAACGAGGAAGTAATTGCTGCTGCAGTTTGCTGATCTGACCATAGTTACGGCATAACTCATCTATGTGATTACGCCGTAACCAACCTTTTGCAGCAATATTTTAGACGCATTACTAATTACGGCGTATTACCATATCAGTGGTTACGCCGTAACCACTCGCTTTGCAGCTTATGTCAGGTTTTGCCAGTTACGGCGTAACTCCCTCAAAGAGTTACGACGTAACCTTCCTCTGCTTTACTTCTTTCATTTTAAAATGCAATAACCTTGTATTAGTATTTTAAATGAACTTTGTGGGTATGTTCCCTGCAAACCCTCACGAGACTTCACTCGTCCACTTGGGACACCAAGTGATTTAAAAGGCTTGTTGCATATGCTAAATGCAACCGTGATTCCTACGAAAGTGAGTTAGGTTTGTTTTTCATTTTTTATTTTTCTTTTTAGAATTATGCTTGTCGGTAGTGTGATTTCAGGGATTGAAGTTTGCTCATGGATGCTTATACGAGGCACGTCTCTTTTTCGTAGGCCTTCTTTCTTTTTAGAGCAAATTTCAGGGAAGTTCTCGCTCTAATTCTACTTTTCTCTTCACCTTTATTTAAACGCTTAGTACAAAAGGGACTTTGTACAATTCAAGTGGGGGAACCGGGAGTAGAATTGTCTCTTGAACATTATTTTGCCCTGGTTTTTCTAATTTATTTTGAAAAATTATGCCATTTTTAAAATTTTGACATGTTTTTCTTAACCTAACAAGATTAGACCTTAGCCGAGCACATACAACCCTTGATATTATATGGTGAGATTAGCCTTATCCCTTTCCAATATTTTACCCAAAATCCACTAAATTATGAGTGTGCCGGTAGCTTGTAAACTTTAGAACTTGGCCTTTGCATCATTTCGAGACCATAGACGAGGTATGTTGAGTTAGCTCGATGTATTTGGACTTTTCAGTTTTAGAAGGCAATATTATAGGATTATCACCCAAATAGCCTACCATTGTGTGTCTATCGATTAGTCACCTCGACTTCTCGACCCCTATGTGAAACACTTTTGTTGCACTCACCTTTAATGCAAGATACCCCTAGATACACCTATCTGAGCCATTCCTTTCATTTTGTTAACCCTGTATATTGTTTCGATACACCTATACACCTTAGCCTACCCTGTAGTCTTTATTTGTAATTGGGAAGTCATCATTTGCCTAAGTTCAAGGTTCAAGTGGAAAGGTTCAAAAATCACGCTTTCATCGACAACATATTCCTGAAGATCATTGAAGACCCCCCGAATTCCCATTGTTCATCTCAAGTGGGGGGATATTATGTTTAGTTATTATTGTTATGTTAAAAAAAAAAAAAAAAAAAAAAAAAAGTTGTTATGTTATTTAGTTATTGTAAAGTGTGATGTTATAAGCACTATGTTATGAGCTTTATAGATTTAGTATTAAGGAGGCCACCTCGATCACATTCGAAGATTGGAGTTGGTAATTATGCAAACAGTTGGAGAAAAGGTAGTGTGCCCATCACGACGTCCTCTAATGACACATTTACCTAGTATTTCATGATCCGGTTTCTTGACTTCAAAACTTAAACTTTGGGTGGACGGTAAGTGGTGAAGGCTTGGTTATAGATTTAGACTACCTGCTTGATTTTTATTTTACACCATTTATATATCCCATGTCTTTTCCTACCCTTTAGTCATGAAGCGTGTCTAGGTGATGCAGCGAGCAATCTTTGGTGTCTTGGCCATGGATTTGGTCATGTATCATTGATTTTGTACACTTCGCCGTGACATGTTAGTAATGACGAGTCACCCCTGAAACTTTGTCGTGTCTACCCATATTGCCTTCGAGAATTGTTTAGCCCTTAACTCTAGTTGTGGAGATTTATGTAACCGCCAAGCTTATGATAGAATACATGCTATGATTGTGCGATTGAGTGATCACCCCGAAATTGACACTTAAAATAGTTGAGAGATTTGAGTGTTTCGTTCCCATTTCATGAGGTGTTCGGCTTTGTTTTATTCTAGCATAAGGGATTTGTAAACTGATATTTTCCAGGTTATAGGAGATATCTTTTTAGGAATCTTTCTATTAAGGTCTACTTGAAAGTAAGTAGAGTTCAAGAGGGGGGATATTTGATAACATCAAATAGTCCTGAATATTAAGTGTTAATTTCCCCCGATAATGCTTGTAATTTATATCATTTATACGGATTTACGCTTGTTTTCCATTGTTTCCCACTTTCAGGTAAATTATGAGCATTGGAGCTAAGGAGACGCGGAATTGGAGAAATATCAAAGATTTATCATAGTATGCTGACTTTAAAGAAGTTACGACGTAACTCATCTCTCACATTATGCCGTAACTAAAGCGTGACTCAGAAAACCAACTCATCAGAAGGTTACGGCGTAACTCTCCTCAAGGACTACGACATAACTATATTAGGTCAAATGAGGTTCCACGCCGCTGATAACTACGCCGTAACTATTCTCCCAACTATGGCGTAACCAAGTATTATTGAAGAATACGGCGTAACCACTCATAAGGTTACGCCGCAACCAGCAGATCTAGTGCAAATTACGAAGGAATTGAAGATTATGGCGTAACTCTTATTTTAGTTATGTCGTAACCCAGATCTGGCCTATAAATACCGCACGATTTCCAGCATTTCAAATCATCCCATTCCACACACCACAACCAAAGAACGTGGGAAGAAGCGAAAGGCAGTTCTAGAGGAGCATACGGAGCTGTCTCCAAAGGAGAAATCACTCCCCTACGATAAGCATTAGCATTTTATGTTTTCTTTACTTTCGATTCATGTATTTTGTAACTTTGAATATTGAATTGATTTGTATGGTTAATATGAGCTACTAAGCACCTCTTGGTGCTGGCCTAGTTATGATTCCTTAATTGTCTGGTCTGCGTTTACATTACTTCCGTATAATTATTTCTAAGTGTATGCATGCATAGTTTATTGGTAGCTACCCTTGTTTCGGTAGTTTTAAATGGCGGTAGAGGCCAATTGCCTAGGAGATATGACCAACTGATCCTAGGTGAGCGGACTGAGACGGGAAGGGTAAGATATGACCAACTGACGACCCTTTCTATTTGTGCGATTTGACCAACTGATCACCTACCGTTTGGATGAACTTAAGAATTAAGGGGTGAGTGTTTAAGTTTCTAACGCCCGGGCACTCACTATTATAAATCTAGCATGTAGCGGTACTTAATGACTTGGCTTTGGGGACCAGGAACAACAGGACTTATGAGGAGACACCTGACTTCTCCTGTGTTGGCATCTTTGCTAATAGGTTAGGGCGAATTGACCAAATGTTTTCCTCTCGACTTTGACCCCACATGAAGTAACTGGAAGTAAGTAGACGTAGACATTACTACCTAGGAGGAATAACTAGGTTAGCACCACTCTCCTTTATTGATTAAACCTTTGCCTTTATCTGCTTTAGTAGTTAATTAATTAATTATTTATCGAAATCATTATTAAAATCTGTGATACTTAGACTTAGTAATAATCCAACACACATAGCTCTTGGGACGACCTCGGTTTTACCGATTACTACACTACACACGACCGGGTACACTGCCCGTTAGTGCATTAGGGTAGACCATAGGTATAACATGACTTTATAAATATTAAAACCTGGTCAGTAAAACCTGCATCAACCACCATCATCACCTATTCACCTAGTAGCCCACTCTCTTCAGTCATCACCACCAGCATCACCATGTCTTAGAAGACCTAGATCCCCTACTGTACCACCTCAGGATTCACCCACACAGAGATGCCGACTCGTGGACTCTCCCTCTGAAGATGAGGGTGCGGAGAAGCATGAGATCGAGGAGGAGTATGTAGATGAGGATGAGGATCCTCAGGAGGAGGATGATGAGGGTATCCCTGAAGGGGGTACTCCATCATTGCAGAGTCCTGCGCATTCTGCGCATTCTCCAGGACCAGGCTCTCCCTTACCTTTGCCTGAGCCTGATTCCCCTGGGCAGACTCTTGATTTTGGTTCACTTCCACATTCACCTGAGATAGGTAGCCCACTAGGTTCAGAGATACCATCAGAGATTGCTTCAGAGCCCGAGGAGTAAGGAGGTACGGGTCTGATTTGGGAGAGGATTATATCCCAGAATATTAGCCTTAGTCAGTTGTCTGATCGACTAGATGGAGTAACGAGGACTGGTGTAGAGGATTTGAGACTAGATATGACTAAGATGGATAAGAAGTCGATGGCCTTGAGAGAGGGCATGTCGGAACTCTATGAGCAGGTAGGGATTCGGCAAGCAGAGTGTTCGATAGCCCAAGAGGCAGACCAAGCGCTTCAGCGCAAGGTCGACGAGTTGGAGGAGGAGGTTGTGAATCTTAAGAAAGATCGCGACTCTCAGCACCTGGAAGCACTATGGAGAGTGATGGACGATGTTTGGAGATCATTTAGGAGTGCTCATAGTCGTGACTAGATTGTATTAGATTCATGGCATTATACCATCTTGAAACTGAGTAGTCTCTAGTTTGAGATGTAGATCTATCCTAGTTATCTTGTTAGTATCGTTGTTAGGATCATTTTTGATTTCTCCATATCCTTTCATGTATTTCATTTTGGAACCTATGAGTTATGGTTATTAGAATGTGCATCCTTTAGTTATGATTTGGTCACTAGCCGTTACATTATGATATAGCGTTATCCTTGTTATCCTTGATTATGTATTCGTGCGTTATTCGGTGATCCTTGGAACCAAACCCAGTCTTTAGAGCGTGAATTTTGAACTTATGAACTGTTATTCTTACCTTCAGATCAATGGCACCAAGACGAAACCCGCCTAGGAACAACCGAGCAGCCCCTGCTATTGTGGTTAACCCTGTCCGTCGAGGTCGTCGTCCGACCCCGACCACTCCACCTGTTGAGAACCAGAATACTGGTAACCCCGTTGTTGGGAACCCGAATGTGAACGACCGTGTTGAGAATGATCCTGTTCCGCAAAACCCTCCGACTTTGAATCCAACCCATATCAACAAGCTTGTGACGCAGCGTGTAGTTGAACTGCTAGCTAAGTCTAATCTCTCTAACACCTCTGGTGGAACCCCACCGCTTAATCGAGCTCGAGGTTGTACCTACAAAGAGTTCCGATTCCGTGGTCCCATCAAGTTCGGAGGAACTGAGGGAGTGGTTTACCTAACAAGGTGGATGGAGAAAACTGAGCCTAAGTTTACCGTTAGAAACTGTGAAGAGGATTGTAAGGTTAAGTATGTAACATTTACCTTGAAGGAAGAAGCATTGACCTGGTGGAACAACTATCGTAGATCCGTAGGAAGTGATGTAGCTTATAGCATGACTTGGACTCAGTTTAAGGCTCTCCTGATCAAGACTTACTATCCGAGGAATGAAGTTAAGAAGTTAGAAATTGAGTTCTTGAACCATAAGGTTAAGGGTACTGACATGACGACCTACAATAGTCGTTTCCAAGAGCTGTCGTTGCTTTGCCCAGAAATGGTTCACACTGAAGCCCTTAAGATTGAGAGGTATACTGATGGATTGCCTTTAGCTACTAGGAATCATGTCATCGCTGCGAAGCCAGCTAACTTGCATGAGGCAATAACCGTGGCTCAGCGTTTGATGGACTCTTATGTGTTAGAAGGAGGAGACAAGGGTAAGAGTGATAAGAGTGATAAGAGGAAGAGGAATGAGGTTGTTAAAGGGAATGGCAACAAACGGCAAGAGACAGCCAGGGTGTTCGCCATAGGAAATGGAGAGAAGAAGGGTTCTGAAGGTAGCAAGCCCTTGTGTGGTCGTTGCAATCGACACCACCATGGACCATGCTCAATAGTGTGTAGGAATTGCTCTAAGGTAGGACACATGGCCAAGTACTGTAGGTCCCGTCCCCTTGTTGTGGCTTGATACGCGTACAACGCGCGTTCGGGGTCAAAGCAAACTTCCTTTTCTTCGAGCAAGTTTTTCAACCACCTAGGCAGTGAACCTAATCGTTGTAGTGTAGTATTAGTGTAAGCCTCGGTATTGATATCGTTCTCTAGGGGAATAGGAATGCTAGTGAGAAATTAATACGCTAAGGTTGGGGGTTGAGGAAGATTATTTTTTATCTTTTTTATATTTTTTAGGAAATTGAAAGGTACGAATCTCGGGGTATTGGATTTGGGGGGTGGTATTTCTACCGATTACTCTACTATTCTAATTATCTAATTAACTAAGCTAAGGGGTAGTCTATGTCTAATTGATGTGTGCTCGTATGATGATTAACAATGTGTTTACCTAGATGCTATTACTCCCTAGTTATCTCCTATTGATAGTTGAATTGTTACGTTCTTATTCTTAATGCGTTGTGTCTTCTAAGGTCGTAGGGTATGCTTTCTTCCCTAACTCTTTGAGACTACCTTAAGGTTATTGCCTACAAAATCTCTAGGATTCATAAACTAACTCTAATGTTATCTTTGGATGTTTAGCCTACAACAACTCTAGGTGATTATAAACTAATGTTTTCAAAGATTACTCAAGCATTAAAAACACAACGACGGTCTATCGCAATCCTAGGCCAATTAAAATTAAGATAAGAGACAACCAATCAATATTCAATACCTAGGTTTCATAGATCTAAGCAAACACACAAGTAAATTAGTCGGACATGGAAAACATGTAAGCATACACACATACAATTGAAGACATAATTGAATCAATGAATTAAATTACATATCTTGTTGTAAAATAGGGTATGAGAACCCTAAGATACTGCCCAAGATAGCTAAAAATCGTTATTAGGTTTTACTCCACAAAACTACCTCTCGAAAATTGTGAAAATTCAAATTCTATATATAGAGTTACAACTTGCGACGGCGTCACTCTTTAATTGTGATGTCGTCGGATCGCCGCCATTAGGGTTTCATCTTGACCACGTCAACTTTGTGACGGTATCACCTTGTGGTTGTGATGCCGTCGGCTTCATCTTCTGACGTCGTCGAAATCTGAGTCTAGGTCGTCTGAGTTGTGACGCCCTACTCTTTAAAGCCTGACATCGTCAGGTACAAAATAGCAAATTTGCTACTGAGCCGTCACAATTTTGGAGCACGTTGCGACGGCATCGCCCTCTGACTGTGACGCCGTCACCTTCAATTCCAGCAGCTTGAGTGTCTTGATCTAGACTTTGCCATTTTCTTCAGATATTCACGCTTTTCGTCCAAATAAGTTTCATTCCAGCAATTTGCGTTCAAGAGACCTAAAAAGTGAAAAGGAACGAAATTAAGAAGTCACGGATATGTTAGGGGTCATGAAGCATTAGTTTAGAACAATTCACAAAAATTATAAGCCCCGCAAAAGTCATAACAAGCACGGAATTTACATACTAGCACCTCACAAGTGGTGTTTGGATACTCTCATCTCTCGAGTGTATATGAAATATATCAAATTAGAAATGGAAGATAAACACTCATTAACCGGTCCTAGTACATAGATTACCATAGGCTTGAGACTAGATCAAACCTCCATCGCTTTGGCGTAAGCACCTAGGAAAAACTATCCAAGAGATACTTTAAAGGTTTGTAATGTTAGGCTTACGGTAGGGAAACAAAGGGTTTGGTTGGATAGGAGATTTAGTGGTGGCAAGTCAAAAATCTTTATGTTACAAGCATGAGAAGAATGGTGTTGCTAAGCCAAGACTTGACACTCTAAACTCTATATAACTTGAAACAAACAAACATAAATTTAAAGATAGATGTAGGATGGTAGCCCGTATGTTTCTTTTTTTTTCATCACTTTTACTCTACTATCCTCTACGATAACATCAAAATAATAGGGATTTATAGGCACATCCGTACACTTGAGTTTTTATTACTCTAGCACTAATTTGACCCGAATTGAAAAGATCAAAACACTTGGAGTACATTATTACGTAAATAAAGGGAATTAGAATTTAACGTTCCTTCCCGTCACTTCATAAAATTTAACTTTTCCCATGAGTCCCAATCGTCCCAAAACTGTGTACAAAGGATATGACTCGACTTAGCAACTTATGCAAGTAACTAGATAATTGAACTAAGGGTTTAGTATGATAACAATAATGCACTAAAAGTGAGTGCATACAAGGTAGGCTAAGGCGATTTGGGTGTACATTTGGGGGTGGATTGTAAACAATGCTCTTCATGGATATTCCGGAAAACCGAAACATCACGAGAACCGTGAAAAGGATAGGCTCTGAAGGGCTAACTAGGGGTATCGTGTACTAAAGATGAGTACAACGCAAGGGTGTGGGGGAATTACTCAACCGATGTGGAAGAAGTAATTATAATACAGGTATCAAACAAGGGTTATCCTAATGCCTCTTATCATTTAGTTATTCCTAACTACACAAGTGTAGTCTCACTAGCGATCTCGGAAGGCATCACAAAACAAGTTCTAGAATCTATTATACTACCAGTGCACTCTTGAAGCATTAAAGGTTAATGCTTTAATTCCTACAAATCTAAGGGTGATCCTCACATTTTTGGGTGGAATATAAGTGGTAAAGGGTTTTGTGCTAGTCATATAACTTCCTATCCATGAGACACTTTATTAAGACTAATGGCCCACTCCTACATGTCATGAAAATTTTTGAATTTGGTGCCAAAATTACCCTAACCAATATTTCTCATGGTTTATTACACAAATGATATTGGACAATGCAAATAGTCAAGGATAAGCATAGTTTTAAAGTTCCTGTTTTATTTTCCCTCCCTACATTTAAACTGAACATTGTCTCCAATGTTCCCTGAAAGTATCAAAGTTATGATAATGGAAGGTAATTAAAAACGAAAGAAACTAATACTCCCCTGATTAGCTCGGTAGGATCTGTGTGAAGTAGTGGTTAAATTCTTCTTCAAGAAGAATGTATGCGTAAAAAGCTCCATCCAATCTTATGTATCTTCTTCTTGATAAATAAAACCTGCACACTTTAAGAAAACAAACGAAACCTTCGCGTAAAATCGGCGGTAACACTATATATGACTCTACTAAACTAGGATATAATGCATGTGGAATGGATGTTTGCAGGTTTTCTGGAAAATTAAGACCTGAGAAATTCCAAGAATTTATAAGTAGCACAGAAAACGAGAAAAATTTATAAGTTGTTTATGCTCCTCCTGACGCCGTTAGGTTGCGATCCTGACGCCGTCAGGTTATCCTGACAGAAACTGGTCTGCGATTTTTTGGAAAAATTCTAGAAAATTTATATCTTTAGAATCTGGAAAAATTTCTGCAAAACATTCATTATGACTCGATACAAGCATTTGACTCTAACAAACACACATGTATATCTTTTTAATAATCGTAATTCTCATGTTCACGTTCTTTTTGAAAACGTGTGTAATCTTCCTTACACTTATCCCTTTTGTAAAATACCTTTATATGTAATTAAGACGAGATTAAAGACAAAATAAAGCATTTTAACAAATTCAAACATGAGAATAAACAATCAATAAAGAGATATACGACACACAAACAAGCAAACAGTTAAGCATGGGTTGCCTCCCACGAAGCGCTTTTCTTTATTTATGAGTCTTGTAGCTAGACTCGAAGTCGTGCCCCTACGTGACTTCATTACCGTCATCTTCTTCCTCATGACGGTCTCTATTGGGGTTTTCCATGTTATAGCAATGCCCTATTACGCATCTTTCTAAGAAGTCATCTTCTCCCCAATCGGTTCTATATTCCGGTCCTAGTTTCAAGCAACCCTTATAGAAACCGAAAATCTTATCCATCACATAATCCACTCCCTTCTCCTTATCCTCCTCATTCCTATAATAGACCGATAGCTTAAGTTCTTTTTCATCATTGGATAATGAGGAAGATTTTTCAATCTTAAACGGCATTTGGTAAGCTATGTCATCGGTCTCATCCTTGAATCTCACTATTCCTAACGACGGATCATAAGTCATCCTGGTGTTTTCTATGAAAGGCTTTCCTAGAATAACGTGGGACAAGCTAGGATCTATGGTCGTACTAATATCATTCACAACTATGAAATCCATAGGATATGTGAAACTACCTACATTGACGGGCAATCCTTTAATTCTACCAAGGAAATTACAACTAACCCTAGGATTATCGGGATCTTGCCTAGTTGGGATAGGCTTATTCATTACCAAATTATAGTAGGTGCTATTCATGATATTTATCGGGGACTTGCGATCAATGTAGGCCTTTGCCACAAAAAGATGTCCTATGCAACATGGTATGTTAAGATTCCATGGGTTCCCAAACTTGATCCTAGGGCTTCTCCTAACATACATGTGACGAAGGTCGCGTACTAAGTGTGGGTGGCGAAAGAGTTCTTCTTCCGTAGGAAACTTATTGAAATAGTCATCGCCTACTTCATCTACTTCCGTGGTTGTTTCATTCCTAGGGGTCTCACTAACCTCAAGTACCGTCTCGTGGTTCACTTCGTCATTTGTCCTATTAGGTTTCACTAAGGTGATGGTATTGACGAATTGAATGTGCTTGGATAACTTACTTGGGTCCTTAATTTCTACATCAGAAGCTTCAGAAGTTGAGATGGCATTAACCTTCTTATCACTATTGGTCATGGCTTTCAAAAGGTTATCTATCTTCCTATCCATCTCGGCTTGTTGTTGGTTAAAACGGTCCGAGAGGTTAGCTATGTGAGCTTCTTGGGATGTAACTAGGTGTTGCAACATCCCTTATATGTTTTGTTTGCTAGGGCCGTGAGAGGGGGGCCATGAGAAATCATTAGAAGTGAATTCTTTGGTTTGTCCCCAATAGAAGTCGGGTTTGCCCTTCCATGCTTCTCGGGTATCATTGAAAGTCCTAGGTCCGGGTGTTGTAGGGAATCTTCCTCCCGTTCCATTGGTACGCGAGGATACGTAGTCAACGGAAGCTTTTTCGAGGAGTCTTGTGCAAGTGCAAGTGTCATGAGGACCACTACATAGTTCACACAAGGAAGAAACTTTGTTCACTTGGCGTGAAGACTTAGGATTTTCGTAGGAGCTCATTAGGAATTTGACTTGATCTTCAAGCTCGAGCATCCTACGGTCGGAAGTTTGTGAGTCAATGGGAGGCAAGGAGATTGCCTTTACGGTTTTGGGCAACTCACGGGGGTCATTACAACTTTCGTTGTCATAGAGAGAAAGGTCCTCTATTATACCCCACGACTCTTCCGTGGTGAGATCACTAAGTTTACCACCGGCCGCTTGGTCAATGGATCGCTTAGTTGGGAAGTTGACATGATCATAGAAGAGTTGGACTTGAAGCCAAAGATCAATGCCGTGATGAGGGACTCTATGGAGTAAGTCCTTGATTCGAGTTCATGCTTCGTAGAGAGATTCACCTTGACGTTGTTGTGTCACAATTCTTAATTTTTGGTCATTTCTCAAACTCAACATTCATTATATTAGTTCATGCATGGTTTTACATTTCACATTAAACGCATAATTTCTTATTAAATAAACGCTATCGCGTAATTAATTATTTTGAATATTTGATACAATACTTCCAAAAATTATCCCGACATATTTTTATACTCATATTAAGATTATAAAAATAATATAATGAGTTTACCCGATGTTTTCAATTTATTTTGTATATAAATTATTATATTTATATAGTTAAGACGGTTTTCTTAAATTCAACCCGATAAATATTTATTCACTCAAATCTTTCAAGAAATGTATTTTTATAATTTTTATGACCTCAATATATTTTATCTTGACCCGTTAAAAGTTATTTTTATCTAACGCTACCCTAAATACTCAAATGTGTATACAATTCAACACTTAACTTCAATTAACTTACATTTGATTATACTTATACATTTAATTGCTACAAACTACAACTTGATCTTTTCTTTTTCATATATGTCGACCAACTTAAGTGAGTCATTTAACTTGCAAAAATATCTTTCACTTATAATGTATTATACTCCTAATACAACACATACACACAAAATATCCAAGGTGAAAAATCAAAAGCCATTTTCTCTTCCTCTCTTCTCTTGCAAACCGGCCCAAGCATCAAGGATCAAGGAGGGATCATCAAATTTTTCTAGACAAGTTATTTATACTCTAGTATCACTTTTGTTTAAGGTTTTGTAATAAAAACCTTGGGTGATTAGGAAATCCTTTGTTCTAATAACCTCATCAAGTATTCTAGTAAGCATCTCATGTCCATTTTTCATCTTACACATTTATTTCATATTCATTTCATCATATTTGAGTAAACATGCAAGTCTCATGGATGTTTATACCACTTTTTCATTGATTTTAAGAGTTATGTATATATAAGTCATCCTATAATTACTCCTTGTTATATATTATTTTTGGTGATGTCTAGGAACCCATGACACCTTAAGAAGGTGTATGGTAGGATTAGAATAGCTTCGGAGTTGTTTTGAATTGGTTGGAATAGGTTTGGCGCGTGAAAAACTCATTTCGACAAGTTTTATTTAGGGTCTGTCCATATTTTTAAATCTGGGAAAATTCGACAGTTGGTAAAATATTTTGGGCTAGATATTTGGAAAATATACTTTAAAACAAAAATGTGGCCGCTTGAACGGATTAAAACGGAGTTATAACGAAGAAGTTATGAATTTTTGAAGTTTGACGATGAAAACTAATAATTCCAGAAAATTCAGCATGTTATATTAACTTTTTACGAGTCAAAAATGAGTCTTAAGCGTTATGAAATGTGTCGACTTATCAAAAATATATTAGTATACTTTAATACGAGTCTAAGGATGTAGAAAACGTAGAAAGCGGACTTGTAACGATTAAATTATACACGTTTACACAAAGTTGCCGTAACTTTATTATATAAGAAAAACTAATATATTTCTATTAGACAAACCTTACGGCAACAAGTGACCATGTTGAGGGTCGTTTTTAACAAGGATGTAATACTTTTTATAACGTGATGTCTTCTAGTAAAAGTAAGTTCGCCTAGCCTATTTTCCAAAATGTCCAACTGCTTGTCAAGCGGAGTTGTAACGAATAAAATATAGTCACTCAAACTTTGCCGGAAACCACCCTTAAACAATATTTTGGATACAATTACCATACTAAACCTATATTTATCTCCATGATCGAGACCTCTAGGATGTAAACTTAAATGCTAAAACTTTGAGATAATGATACAAGCTTTCCAAAACTGTTGGGTTCGTTTCCTAACACTCGATGTGCACCATTTTGCGACTATCGTAGGAGGTTGTTTCAACGTAACTACTTGTAAAGTATTTTAATACGACGGGATGTCATAAACATATATTTTGACGATAAACATTATTTCCAAAACGTACAAGTGGTATGGATATCATATGGATTTGCATGCACGACATTGTTTCATGACTTATATTAGAGCATATCATTTATCTTAGGTCGCGGATAGTTTCCGAGCCTCATTTTCATGCACTTCATTTTGTTAGCATATCAATCATACCAGGTGAGTTTCATAGCCCCTACTTTTATACGTTTTGAATTACTTTTGGGGGAGATACATGCTCAACTACTTGTTTTTACAAATACAGATACTCAAAACATTTACACTTTTATGCTACGCTATACTTTTTATACTTGATTGCATTATACTTGATTGTGTTATACTAAACTTAAAAGTCTCCTTGGATAACACACGCATTGGGTTTCGGAGATGAAGTAGAACCAATGCTATTACTTTCCTTGTGAGTTCATACCCCGCTTTTACTCGTTTAAATTCTTATAAACTATTTGGGGCTAGATACATGCTTAGTTATCAAAACATATAAACTCTTTCGCCAACAACATTACTTATACTTTAGACTTGGTGCGTGAAGTGACTAGACTTAAACAAACATCCCAATATTTATATGTTGGAAGGCCATTTATTTGGATACAGCCCAACGTGAGTCGTTGGAGGAACATCCCAATATTTATATGTTGGAAAGCCATTTATATGGATACAGCCCAACGTGAGTCGTTAGAGGAACATCCCAACACGAGTTGTTGGAAGACCCTTGTGGTGACATTTATACTTTTAACTACCTTAATGCGCATATTCATGATTGTCATTCTATTTTAGGCAATGGGTTGTGAACACACAGGTTGCAAGTTTTGTATGGGCGGAACTTGGAACTGAGTGGATTTACAATGCCTTTGCTGTGTTAACATTTCTCAAAGTATTTCAGATCATTTTATTACAAACTTATGAACTCACCAACCTTTGTGTTGACACTTTTTAGCATGTTTTATCTCAGGTATCTAAGGCATTCACTTCATGGCATGCACATGGACATATCATAGAGTAGTGGTGACGACGCGTCTCACATGGGATTTATAAACTTTTAAAACATCATTTGAATTGTATCAAACTTATTTCCATACAAGTTGATTTTCTTTTGGGACCTAATGTTTGTAAACTCTGATTATTCTAATGAATCAAATGATATTTTCAAAACGACACTTTAGGTCGTTCGATATAACGGTAACTTTGATGCTATGACAGTCATCCCCCAGGAATTCCATTCCGCTGCAAAATACGTAATTTGGGGGTGTGACATGTTGGAACATCAAGATTTCATTCCTAAGCTCAGTAGTTCTCCCTGGTAGGAAAAATTGGGCAAGGAAACGAGAAGTGAGATCATCCCAACTTGAGATGGAGCCGGCGGGAAGTCGCTCAATCCAATTACAAGTCATTTGGTGGTGGGTTGATGTGTGGGGGTTAATTATCACCTTCCATGATGAAAAGTGATAGGATTACTAACAAAGGTCACGAAGAAGGGGGATAGACTACGAGAAAGCTAAAAATGAGAAAAAAGCTTACTTGATAGGAATCAAGCAAGGGAACCTAAAGAGATAGACTCCTAACTAGCTATTCTATTCCCCGGCAACGGCGCCAAAAACTTGATACGCGTACAACGCGCGTTCGGGGTCAAAGGAAACTTTCTTTTCTTCGAGCAAGTTTTTCAACCACCTAGGCAGTGAACCTAATCGTTGTAGTGTAGTATTAGGGTAAGCATCGGGATTGATATCATTCTCTAGGGGAATAGGAATGCTAGTGAGAAATTACTACGTTAAGGTTGGGGTTGAGGAAGATTATTTTTTATCTTTTTTATATTTTTTAGGAAATTGAAAGGTACGAATCTCGGGGTATTGGATTTAGAGGGTGGTATTTCTACTGATTAATCTACTATTCTAATTATCTAATTAACTAAGCTAAGGGGTAGTCTATGTCTAATTGATGTGTGCTCGTATGATGATTAAAAGTGTGTTTACCTAGATGCTATTACTCCCTAGTTACCTCCTATTGATGGTTGAATTGTCACGTCCTTATTCTTAACGCGTTGTGTCTTCTAAGGTCGTAGGGTATGCTTTCTTCCCTAACTCTTTGAGACTACCTTAAGGTTATTGCCTACAAAATCTCTACGATTAATAAACTAACTCTAATTTTATCTTTGGATGTTTAGCCTACAACAACTCTAGGCGATTATAAACTAATGTTCACAAAGATTACTCAAGCATTAAAAACACAATGATGGCCTATCGCAATCCTAGGCCAATTACAATTAAGATAAGAGACAACCAATCAATATTCAATACCTAGGTTTCATAGATCTAAGCAAACACACAAGTAAATTAGCCGGATATGGAAAAAATGCAAGCATACACACATACAATTGAAGACATAATTGAATCAATGAAGTAAATTACTTATCTTGTTTTGAAATAGGGTATGAGAACCCTAAGATACTGCCCAAGACAGCCAAAAATTGTTATTAGGTTTTACTCCACAAAACAACCTCTCTAAAAGTCTGAAAATTCGAATTCTATATATAGAGTTACAACTTGCGATGGCGTCACTCTTTAATTGTGACGTCGTCGGATCGCCGCCATTAGGGTTTCGTCTTGACCACGTCAACTTTGTGACGGCGTCACCTTGTGGTTGTGACGCCATCAGCTTCATCTTCTGACGCCGTCGAGATCTGAATCTAGACCGTCTGAGTTGTGACGCCCTATTCTTTAAAGCCTGACTCCGTCAGGTACAAAATAGCAAATTCGCTACTGAGTCGTCACAATTTTGGAGCACGTTGCGACGGCGTCGCCCTCTGACTGTGACGCCGTCACCTTCAATTCCAGCAGCTTGAGTGTCTTGATCTTGACTTTGGCCATTTTCTTCATATATTCACGCCTTTTCGTCCAAATAAGTGTCATTCCAATCATTTGCCTTCAAGAGACCTAAAAAGTGAAAAGGAACGAAATTAAGTAGTAACGGATATAAAAGTGGTCGATTAAGGGCTTAAATGACCCCTCAAAAGTGTACCTTTTGAATCCTTATCATGGCTCAAACTGCACAAGGAGCGGACTGGAAGGCCATTGTCACCTGTTTTAGTTGTGGAAAGAAAGGGCACTACAAGAATAAGTGCCGAGAGCCATGGATGAAGGGAAACCCCAGAAATGGAGGAGGATTTGTTAACCGAGGTGTGGAAGTAATGGCCTAAACCCTGTGAAGCGAGAAGTTGTAGGGAACCAGAGAAATCAGGGTGCTAGGAATCAGCAGAGAGACATGGGAACAACGCGTGTATATGCTATTGGGAAGGAAGCTGGTGAGGACCCTAACGTAGTTACGGGTACGTTCCTTCTCAATAATCGCTATGCTTCCATACTGTTTGATACTGGTGCCGATATAAGTTTCGTATCCACCACCTTTATGCCATTACTAGGAATTTCCCCAATACCTTTAGGGTTAAGTTATGATGTGGAATTAGCTAACGGAAATATGGAAATGATTGACACTATAGTCTGAGGTTGTATGTTGAGTTTCCTAGACCACCTGTTTAGCATAGACCTATTGCCAGTTACCTTAGCAAGTTTTGACGTCATCATCAGAATGGATTGGTTGTCGAAGAACGGTGCACACATCATCTGCGATGAGAAGATAGTGCGTGTACCTTGTGGCGGAAAAGTTCTGAGCATACAAGAAGATCGGAGCAACTGTGGGGGTCCCTCCCGGTTGAGCATCATCTCTTGTATTAAGGCCCAGAAGTACATCGATAGAGGAGGTTGTCTTTTCTTGGCTCGAATTTCTGAAAAGAAAAGCGAGAAGAAGAGTGAAAGACACCTTAAGGATGTACCCGTCGTTAGAGAGTTTCTGGATATGTTTCTCGACGATCTGCCATGGATTCCATCTGTCCGACAAGTGGAATTCCAAATAGAGTTGATACCTGGTGCTGCACCCGTAGCCCGGGCACCCTATCGACTTGCTCCAAGAGAATTAGAGGAACTGTCCAAACAGTTGGCAGAATTGTCAGAGAAGGGATTCATTCGACCAAGTTCCTCACCATGGGGAGCACCGTGGGGAGCACCGGTGTTGTTTGTGAAGAAGAAGGATGGATCTTTTCGGATGTGCATTGACTATAGGGAGTTGAATAAGTTGACGGTGAAGAATCGATACCCGCTACCTAGAATAGATGACCTATTCGACCAACTCCAAGGAGCTAGTGTCTTTTCCAAGATCGATTTACTGTCTGGTTATCACCAGCTTAGAGTTCGAGAGGAGGATATCCCTAAGACGGCGTTTAGGACTCGTTATGGGAACTATGAATTCCAAGTGATGTCGTTTGGTTTGACCAACGCGCCAGCGGTATTTATGGATCTCATGAACTGAGTGTGTAAGCCATATCTGGATAAGTTTGTGATAGTATTCATAGAAGACATCTTGATATATTCTAAGAATATAGAGGAGCACGAAGAGCATTTGAGGCTCATTTTAGAGTTGTTGAGAGAAGAGAAGTTGTATGCCAAATTCTCTAAGTGTGAATTTTGGATTCTGACCGTGCAATTCTTAGGTCACGTGATAGATAGACGAGGAGTTCATGTTGACCCAGACAAGATTAAGGCCATTAAGGAATGGGCAGCCCCTAGGAACCCATCAGAAGTCTGCCAGTTTCTAGGTTTAGCCGGCTATTACCGGAGGTTCATTGAGGGATTCTCCAAAATAGCTAAGTCGCTGACCAAACTGACGCAGAAGGACGTTAAGTATGAATGGGGAGAAAAGGAAGAAGAAGCATTCCAACTTCTGAAGGAGAACTTGTGTAGTGCTCCCATCCTAGCTTTGCCTGAAGGAAGCGAAGATTTTGTCGTGTACTGTGACGCTTCACATAAAGGCTTAGGTGTTGTTTTGATGCAACGGGAGAAGGTGATAGCATATGCCTCCCGACAACTTAAGAAGCATGAGAAAAAATACACCACCCATGATCTGGAGTTAGGTGTTGTAGTGTTTGCCCTTTGAATCTGGAGACATTATCTGTATGGAACCAAGTGTGTAGTGTTTACCGACCATAAGATCCTGAAGCATATCTTAGATCATAAGGAGTTGAATATGAGACAGCGTCGTTGGTTGAGTTGCTCAGTGATTATGACTGTGAGATTCATTATCATCCCAGTAAAGCCAATGTAGTGGCAGATGCCATCAGCCGTAAGGAGAACATTCCACCTTTACTCATTCGATCCCTTGGAATGACCATTAGTTCGCCTCTGCCATCTCAAATCTTAGCCGCCCAAGCTGCGGCATTGACGGAAGAGAACCATCCTTGTGAGAATCTGCATGGAATGGTAGAAAGTGAAAACGGCTTCTTGAAGCGTTCCGACGGAACCTTATGCTTCAGAGACAGAAGTTGGATACCATTTCATGGCAGAATCCGTGAGTTGATTATGCACGAGTCGCATAAATGAAATTACTCTATTTATCCCGGAGCCGATAAGATGTATCCGGACTTGAAAAAACTCTACTGGTGGCCTAACATGAAAGCCGACATAGCTCAGTATGTCAGTTGGTGCTTGACTTGTTCTAAGGTAAAGGCCGTACACCAGAAACCCTCAGGACTCTTAGTTCAACCCGAACTCCCAGAATGGAAATGGGAGCGAATCACCATGGACTTCATCACCAAATTACCGAGAACAGTTAGCGGCAATGACGCTACCTGGGTAATCGTAGATCGTTTGACTAAGTCTGCTCACTTTTTGGCCATTAGCGAGGTCGATAGTCTCGACAGGCTCGCTCGGCTGTATATCAAGGATATAGTATCACGTCATGGAGTACCGATATCTATCATTTCCGATCGAGATAGCCGTTTTACATCCCACTTCTGGAGATCCTTACAGTCAGCATTAGGAACAAACCTGGATATGAGCACTGCTTATCATCCTAAAACCGACGGTCAGAGCGAAAGAACCATTCAGACCTTAGAGGATATGCTTCTGTGTCATCGATTTCGGCAAAGGCTGGGACAGACATATCCCTTTGGCCGAATTCTCCTACAACAATAGTTATCATTCTATCATTAAGGCCGCTCTATTTGAGGCACTGTATGGCCGAAAATGTCGTTCTCCTGTTTGTTGGGCGGAAGTTGGCGAGAGTTAGCTTACCGGTCCCGAACTCATTCTAGAAACCACTGAGAAGATAGTTCAGATTCGTAATCATTTGCAAACCGCTCAAGATAGACAAAAGAGTTATGCCGATAGGAGACGTAAACCCTTAGAGTTTCAGGTTGGAGATCGTGTTATGTTAAAGGTCTCTCCTTGGAAAGGAGTGATTCGTTTTGGAAAGCGTGGAAAACTCAATCCCCAATATATTGGTCCCTTTCCAATCCTGGAAAGAATCGGACCAGTAGCTTACCTTCTTGAGCTACTTTCAGAATTGAGCAGTGTACACAATGTCTTTCATGTTAGTAATCTTAAGAAGTGTCTTTTGGTGGAAAACATAGTCGTGACGTTAAGAGATATCTGTATTGATGAAGTTGGATTTCGTTGAGGAACCGATAGAGATAATGGATCGTGAGATTAAACGGCTAAAGCATAGCCGTATTCCAATTATCAAAGTTTGTTGGAAATCCCGACATGGACCGGAGTTCACTTGGGAACGTGAGGATGTATTCCGTAGGAAGTACCCTAAACTCTTCATGACACCAAGCAAATCGGAGTGAAACCTGGGACGAGTTTCTTCTGAGGCTGGGAGGCTGTGACAACTAGCAATTAGGGATTCTATTTTAGGTAACCGCATTACGTTAAACTAAACCGAGTATTTGCCTTTAGAACTATTTTTATCGACCATGACTTGATTTGATAGCGTTTATTGGTTTTTATGATTTATTTTATTATTGTATGAGTTATCGTGTGAGTTTTAACTCTTTTTGTTATGCATTATTCGATTCAGCACAATAAAATCCTAAAACAAGAAATAACGTAACTTTTAAACCGTAACTCAAAACTTGGCAAAACAAATAGTCAAAACTCATGGAAAAACATAAATAAACACAATAGAAAGTCGAAGGAACATCGTGGGACACTCGTAGGACAATATATGAGCTCGGAAATGGGTAAACGGGATAGTTTATGAAAAATTACGGCTTCGGCCCCCCTATTTCACCCTTGGCCGGCGCCCCTTCCCCTCCCCACCATTTTTATTTTAGTCCCTAGCACTAAATATAAATACCCACCTCACTTCCCATTTCCCTCTTTACATCCTCTCACTAAAAACACACACATGGCACCACTTTCTCTCTCTACATCTCTCTCTCTCCTAAAATAAACCCTAACCCTAAAACCACCATAGCCGCCTCCCACTTCCGGCCAAATTCCAGCCACACGACGGCGCATGACCACCCACCATCACCACCATTTTGTAGCTCTCTCTTTCCGCTTTCCATCCATATATAGAACTCCTATAGAAGCCTTCATTAACACCTCCAAATCTTACAAAAACTAATCGTGATTCTAGGGTTTTCAAGTATTCTTGTAGATCGGGTTTGGAAAAGGTAAAAGGAACATGGGTCAAGCTCGTTTGAGCCATAAGAAGCCACGTACGACCCCTCTAGGGCTCGTAAAAGGCTCGACCATAATGGGTTTTGGGTGAAACATGGGTCTAAAACTAATTTACATCTAATAAAACATGTAGCTAGTGATTTGGTATCGTGTATTGTATCATTTTATTGTGTTTTTGCATTTTAGACATAGTTTCATATGATGGGTTTAGATTAGTTGATGGGTTTGATGATTGGATGTTGTTTGGAGGTTGATTGATTGTGTTTGGTTGTAGTAAAAGCCATTTGGGAGTGTTTGCATGTGTTTATTGAGGCGTACGAGCCACAAGATCCACAAATGGGTCGTGGTTGTGGCGTACGAGACCCACATGAACCAAGGGTCCGGTTCGGGTTGTTTTGGTATCTTGTTGGTTTTTATTGTTGGTGTTTGGATGAGACGCATGGAGCCGAAAAGCTTCTAGAGCTTGTTTGGTTCACGTGGTCTTAACCGTGACCGTGTCATGACCATTAGGGTCATAACATTGGTTTCGGGTATATTTGGTAGTTTGATTGGATGGTGAGATTGATATGGGTTGATTTGAGATTGAGTTGCGCTATTTTGATTATTCACTTGGACTATATTATAAATTGTCAACTTTGAGCAACGTCGGTGTTACTTTGACTTTTTAGTCATAGTTGACCCCGAAAACGCCGTAACATGGACTTTAGTATAATTTGGACTATATATTGATTAAAAGCCGAGAAGTCATAACTAGTGCTTGTGGACTTGAAACGAATAACGATATGAGACTTATATTGAATTTGACGTAATAAAAATATATATAAACATGATTAATAATTGGTGAAACATAAATAATAAATGGTTTTTATACCAAAACCATCGATAACAAGATTTGTCTTGTTATTCGCTATTTTTAAATGGGGATTAACAATTAAAACGGATCGTACAACCCCTAAGGGTGTCGATCCACTTGTTTTCCAAAACCAAATTGTTTCGTGTGATTAAAACTAGCATTACTTTAATTCGATTTAGTACGTGTGTACAAAAAAGTGGTACTAACATACTTTTGTTAGTTTCTTGGATTGAATTACAAAATCGGTAAGGGGTAATTCTTATAATCCTATAAACCCTAATTAGGGTTCATCACTTGCTAATTTTTTGGATTTGATTCTTGTTCGGCTAGAATCAATAAAGGTACGCATACTTTATGTTTTGTTAATTAATTATTCATTAATCGTTCCTATACGCTTCAGCATGTTTTCTTTGATGTATATGTGTTTTATATTTGATTGTCATGTTATATAATTCCAACAGAAAATACACAAGACGATTTCATTTTTGACTATAGCTTGTCGTTTTGTTATTTCATGCATGTCATTTGATAGTTTGTTAGGTCATTTTGGTTTTTTGGTTATAACTGGTCAGCGGATGTTATTTCTTGGCCCGGTTTCGTTATAAACTAGGCAGTGACGGGAAAAAGTGTATTAAGCATGCTTTTGACGTGTCTTCTTCAGTACATAACATGATGCTATTTTTCTAGATCACGTTTTAATATTTATAAGTCTCGTTTACCTATGATCAACGTGAGCACTAACGGGCAGTGTACATGATCGTAAGCAGTCTAAATTTGGTAAAACGGAGGTCGTCCCAAGAACTATGTGACATATTCTAACTTAAGTTTTCTATTGACACTAAAAAGGGGTTTTTGATTTGAATTGTATTTAACTAATTAAAATAACGAGAAATGATATTTGAAACTATCAGTGAGAGATAGATGTGCTAGCCTAGTTACTAATATTATCATGTAATAATTTGGTTTTTCTGAAAGTGCAAACTATCGCCTTATGTGGTGGTTAAATGTCGCTAGGCTCAGATGGTCAAAGCTACCTAGCCTATAATCCTAGACTCCAACTCTTATGGTCATTTGTAGGATCGATATATTTATTGTGTTTGATGATTCGGGTGGTCTTGGATGATGGAAATACATGTTAGACATTTTAGAGAGAGAAAGTAGAGAGATGGGTGTTCAAGCTAGAGACTTGCTTCAATAAAATGTAAAAGGTTAGATTGAAAGCACCACCCCTTCCATGGATGGAAGGGGTATTTATAGTTACACAATACACGACCTCCTATCGGCCTGTGGATCAGGTATACAGTGGGTAAAGACCCGTCCTTCCTCCACGGTGTTACACTACGCTAAACTAAACTAATAACTAACTAATAAACTGATAAATAACGATATGTCTACGAGCTAACTTATGCTAAATTATATTTGGGGTGACCGACACTTCACTATGGAATTTACAATTCCTAAAAATCTCCCCCTAAGGGAGGTCACCCCATGTTTTACATTTTGAATCCTAGCATTCTATTAAATCATCAGTCTTGAGCTCGTAGATTTGAATTCTTCAACATTTGCATCCTTTGTGCTTTTGTAGTGACTCTTCATAGTCCGATTATTTTGTACTTTTAGTGGAGGCCTTTGAACTGATCCACATCATTGATGATCTTTGAGCTTTCATTGAGATCATCAGCCACAGCAAATCTCTCTGGATCATCCATAGTTGTGTAGCCTTCATGTGATGTTGTGACTTTTGGATCGACATGCTCACACTTTTGGATCATGAAATCTTTCCATCAGAGTAGCGGAAGCTTTACTGGTTCATGATAAATGCAGCAGCGTAGCAGAAGCATAGTATAAAAATATCAGAGCCAGGTTATGTAGATATGCACCAGTCATGATTTCTTCAATTAAGTGTGGATGTTGTGAGCATGCGGCATTGGATTGACTCCTTAATTCTAATCAGCTGCAACCGTCCAAATGTACCTGCAAACAACAGTTAGCAATAAAACACACGAAAGTGTCTTTGATCACTTTCGTTGAATTGAGGTACACGGCCCACGGTTCCCCGTTGATCAGTACAAGTACTGCCTCTGATCAGGTAGGATTCCTAAGAATCTCCTTGACAGGGTTTCGCAGCTGTTCTAGCCGTTCTCAAACAGAAACGTCTCAAAGAAGACAACACGGAGTGAGTGAACCAGCGAATTGAGATTCACTGATTGATGAAAGATTGATTTGAAAACAATCGTGTATTGCTTGAAGAAAGAGTTTTGCAGTATGACGAAGGTTTTATGAGAAAGATCAATTTTCAATCAAAATACTTTTTGTATTAGAGAATGAGTACACATTCGATGTGCTAGTGAAAAGAAGAGATTCGCACATCGAACGGTTTTTCTAAAAGTATTTTTCAATCACAGATACTTTTTGAATTTGAAATGAATACACATTCGACGTGCTAGAGAAAAGAAGGTTTGCACATCGAACGGTTTTTCCAAAAGTGTTCGTCAATTCCATTCCTGGACCAAGGTTGATTCAAGAGTGAATCGCCCCATCGTTTCTATCCAGTTGTCACAAGTTTGATCTTTAGAAAAGATCTCACATGTCACCTACCAAGAGCTTGTTTGATGTTGGCTCTAAAAGGCTTTCCATCTTCATCGTGAATATGTTTGCATATCACTCAGATGTTCTGGCAATACCACAAGGATAATGCGTAGGACTCATAATATATTCTTACTTTCCACATTGTGTGAAACAGCAAGTCTTCAGGAATTTAGTGTCCTAATGAGATATTGTGGATGATCTCTTGGCTCTAGACTCAATTGTGCACATTTGGTTCCTATGCCGGAGACTAGGGAGAGGGTCTCCTTCTTCAATATCAACAGTCTCTAAGAGAAAGTTGATAGATTATGTCGGTTCCCCGTGAGAATGAAACAAGCCCTTTTAAGAGGAACTTGAGTAGCTTGGGAAGGTTAGTGCAGTGCGTCACTGGGTCCATGACGTCTTGTCTTCAATACTAGTGTTACCTTAGTAACCACCAGTAGCATATGTATTGAACCCGGTGTCTGCCCTAAGGTTGAATTATTGGAGGGCTATTTCTTTTCACCCTTTTCTCATTTCATTTCTTTTTCATTCTTCAACCCCTTCAGTGCTTACCGAGACTTCATAACTAGAACCTTGTTGGGTTTATTCCAGTACTAGCTCAGACTCAGTCGGCACTCTTCCCATTTCTCATTTTTCTCCTTTTTTCAATATACCTAAGGACTTCTACACTATCTAGTGGATTGTCCCTCGGTAGATCCCTCCGGTTCTGGCGGATCGTGGGAACTAATACCTAACCTAACCATCCTTATAACACCATGCATAAAGTAAATTGGTCGGTCTTTTGGTACAGTTCATTCTTCCTTAAAACCAATTGAAAAATCATTTGGAAAAACAATCAAGGTACTTGTGATACGAGATCAAAGCATTTTGTACCTTAATAGTTTTGATCATTTAGAAAACCTCCCCTCAACATGTGCATATGATTTAGAAAATGTTTAGCACATGGAGGCAAGAGGACTTTGAAATATTTTCTTTGATCACAATTTTCATAGAAAAAGCCATTTGATTTTCTTTGGTAAATTCTCCCCCTCAATATGTGCGTAGGATATTTGAAATCATTTTATTACATAGAGGCAAGAGTTCTTTTGAAGCACATTTACGATCACACAAGCCATTAAGAAACCATTCGCTCCCCCTCAATATGTGGGTCAATAAATGAAAGAGTTTGGCACATATTAGAGAGAACTTGAACTTTAAATCAAAACGATCATCTTATATCAAGTTTCATTATTAAATCACAAATTCTCCCCCGATCAAAAATATCAAACCCTTTGAGATTTTGGATCTCAAGTGATTTAATCAGGTTTGGAAAACATGGGAGAATATGTGGCCAGGTTTAAATACTCATCTTGTTTTTGGATAAATCCTCCTCCTCAACATGTGCATTGTGTATTTGAAATCGTTTGGCACATGGAGGCAGGAGTTCCTATAAAGGACTAAAACTGATTCCATTAAAACAGATTTGAGATTTAAATCACGATCTCTCCCCCGATCAAATATTTCAAACCATTTGAGATTTGTGATCCCAAAAGATTTAAATCATTTAGAAAATTTTGGGGAAAGACGTGGCAAGATTTAATTTTGAAAAAAGACTGATGAGGACCAATTACAGACATTAAAGATTGTTAGTGTCAGGTATGATAGTTTTAAGAGATCTTTAAGTAAAATCAAACAATTTTACAATCAAACAAGAACAGAAAAAATTTCATTTTGAAAGACCTTGATTCAAAAGAAAAATCATACCATGACATAGCATTAAATCTTTAGATCACCACTTGTTATTGTACAAACGAAATTTTATGAAGAAATATCGTTTGAAAATATTTTATTTTAAATCACTCTCCCCCTCAATCGATGACCGTAGTCGATGATTGAGTGACTTAGGTTTTGATAAAAATGAAGTCCGGTGATTTTCAAAATTAAGTCCAATTTATTTTCAAAACAAATATTTTTCCATTTTTCAAAACAATATTAGTTAAAAATTGTTTAAAGAAAATGGTATAATCACAATTATCCTGCACAAAGATACGTTAGGTGGTTGAGCTACTTCTGTTGATGTTGCTGCTGTAGGGCTTGGAAGAAAAACCATCTGTTGATGCAGTGAGACTTCATACGTTGCATTTTAATGCCAACTGAGGTCAAATTAAGCTATGTTTCTTCATTTGCTGATGAAGAAAACCATCTGCTGATGCAGTGAGACCTCTTACGTTGCATTTTTCCATGCCAACTCTCCATAGAAGTCCAATTAAGCTCTGTTTCTTCATTTGTCAACCCAAGATATAGTTACCCTTTCCTTTCGGCATCCAATCATCTTCATTTGTGGGATCCGGATCGGGAACATTCTTATATACCAATATACCTGCATACGTTAGTGAACACACATACAGATATATGGTGGTCGACATCACCCAAACAGCAATCGACTAATAAAAGTCAATCCAACATAACAATTAGATCATATAAGGTATGGGATTTTATGTGTTCATCAAACTCTAATCATCTAATCCTAACAATCATATCCTAAATTCCTAGTCCTTCGACACAGGAAAATATCATTTTTAATTAAGCACGTAGGATAATTAAGAAAGCCCGTTAGATGATATAGATTTGAAAACATTATCCCCCTCAATTAATGACTCAATTTTTGAAAAGTTTAAAAGCGCTGAAGTCATTGATTGAGTTTACAAATTTAATAAAAACTCTGAAACTGATTGTTGTTAAAGCAACTCATTTTACCACCATTTTTGGAAAACAACAAATATTTTTCTGAAGAATTTTAGATGGAAAAACATTTGTGTAGGAACAGCAGTCCTTCCACATACTTTCCTCAAATTTGTTTTTAGGATAAGTGCACGAAATATTTGAAAATTGGTTTAGCGTAGCACTTTCCTTTCTTGAAGAGCGGGTTGCTATCTGAAATAATAGCAAGCCATGGTTTAAGCGCGGGTCACAGTCTGAAGTAACTGTAAGACATATTTTGAGACATGTTTTGGAAAAAGAATATTTACACCTCCTGCTCGAACTTCATCTATGGTCCCGTGCCATTATTGAATGACATTTCTAAGACCGTAGATGTTATCGATACCAGAAGACATGTCTTAGAAAACATATTTTTGGTATTTTCAAATTTTCTGATTTTTATGTGTTTTTGAAGGTTTTATATTTTTCTATTTTGTTTTTGATGGTTTTATATTTTTGTATTTGATTTTTGAAAAATATTTACAAAGATAGAATAGATGATATAGATTAAGAAGATGATGATTCGAGTACCGAGATAAGGATATCGAGCAGCCCCGTTGTAGAAGATAGAAATCATCATTTCTTAAACGTCCACCACCAAAGCTTCCGAGGCTCCAGAATAGAAGATAGAAATTGAACCATCTGAAAGTGAGACTTTGGCAGCTTCCCCCAAACCGAAGATCCTTTAGCTGAGCAGATTCGAAGCTTTATTTCAAGCTTGCTTTAGCCAGGTGCACAAAGAAGCACACCATTATCACATCGATCTTGCTGCTCCTTTTAAGAATAATCACCGTGATTCTTCGTTCGAGGTTATATCATCCATTAGAAGAACAGCACCGTATCATCCCACACATAAATAACTTTTCTCAAATTTCATTCCACTGAAGTCAGAAGCAATCCATTCCAAAGGGTGTCAAGAGACCACTTCCCCCACGTAGTTGATTTGATGCAGTCAGTCTCTTAGACTAGAGCTGACGAACCCGAATACACATACCCGAAGACAAAGAAACTTATACCATCGAAGTAGCAGATTAAGTCCAATAGCCAAAGAATAACCCCGATGTATACTTTTCTCTCCCCCTGAAGAAAGTGTATGAAGCTCAAGAACCCGAAGTACCCGAATGCCCAAAGAGAGAATAACCGATAACATTGAAGAAGCAGGCCGACTCACTGATTATCTCTGTGGGTGACAATCTCTGCGGATGTCAGCACCGGAATAAGTGATTATATCTCTGAATCACTGATTAAGCACTCAAGTGAAACAGCTAAGCACCCCCAATGTACACAATTCTCTCTCTCCCTTGATGATTGCGATAACATCGTAATCATCACACACTTGTGTACCTCTTTTTATCTTTAGAAACTTTCTATTACATCACTTCCCCCACATCGTTGGAATAATAACACTAAATGCCTTGATGAGTAAAACCTTGAGTTTCTTTGCGGTCATGAAATTTGTTTTCCCATGATATCTTCAATCACTTAGAAGTATTAAGCTCATCAAGTTTACTCGCCATAAGTCAAACCTTGAGTTTCTCTGCGGTAATAACATTTGTCTTCCCGGGATATCTTCCATCACTTAGAAGTATTAAGCTCATCAAGTTTACTCGCTTTGTGTTTAGATTTGTGTTTCCTTCCCCCTTTGCTGGTTTTGATACTTCAGAATCAGCAAAACACTATAAGCCCAAATACTAGAAATCTTTTAGAGAAGATCACATTAAATCTTTGTGAGAATCAACTTGCTGAAGTAAGTGAGCAAGTCTAATTGGGGATTAAATCAAACATTTCACCCTCCCCCAATTAGTGATCTCCCCTAAACCAACAATCTGTTTGATAAATGCCCAGATTAAGAAGAAGTCTTTGGATAATCAAATGCAACTCGTCTTTAGTCTTCTAACATGCAGCAGAAAATGTAGAACCGACTGAAGACTCGACCTTCTTCAAGATTGTCCAGTTAGGGAATAAATAGTTAACATCTTCAACTGACACCAAAAAGCATCCCAATTAACTTACATCTTGCAAATCCCCTTAACTAAAATCCCTCCCAATCAAACAAGAACAGAAAGATGTTCATCAAGGAAATCAGCAATCAGGCCACAACGAACACACAAGATGGTAACACCAAACTACCAATCACATCAAACAAGAACAGAGAGATTGTTCGGAATCATCATGTTGATGTATACGTGAAGCATTAACCGGAAGCACTTTGTCGATAAACTCATCAATCCGAGTGAAGATGTCAACCAACGGCTTTTAAGAAGAAAACTCCATGTGAAGATGACCCGATAAGAAGCTCGGTTCTTACATGAGTTTGGAGCCGTTTGACCATTTATTCTCAGAAATTAATCAACCATGCAGAGTTATCTTACTTCTTCTCCCCCTCAAGAATTGCATACGAAGATGCCATTCTTGATTAAACAAGTGAACATCATCCAAATGTAGTCTATTCACACTTCTCCCCGGCAAAATTAGCACAGGATGTCGCCATCATCATTATAGTTGAGAAAGTGGAATCAGAAAACAATCAACAGTAGCCCGGTTCACTTGATGACTGAAGCGCATGGAAAAAGTATGAAGCATGTTGATGAGAATGGTCATAATAAGAAGATTTCTCTTCTTTTGAAGATAAAGCGCACTGAAACATACACTTTTCTTTTCTTTAGAGTACGAGGCATGAACTGTTGTGTTCATACGTCATAAGAAGATTTCTTTCTTTTGAAGATAAAGCGCACTGAAACGTACACTTTTCTTTTCTTTAGAGTACGAGGCATGAACTGTTGTGTTCATACGTCATAATCTCTCTCTTTTCTGCTCTCTTGGCAAAACATGTAATCAACCCCATTATCATTCAGTAGGCCCTTTGTCGTGACAGCTAATTTAGAAAACCCAATATGTTGAATTTGACCCTGAAGTAAACTAACCCGAACTCGTGACTTAAACTTGCACATATGTAACAAAGAGCGGTGCCGATTTCCATTAGCATCTCTAAGTACTCTCTATGTACTCTATACTCTTCAACCAACCAACCATCAAGTATAAGACGTACATTACCTCTTGAAAATCCACAATTGAATGTGACACTTAGCACTACAACGTAACTCCTTAAAGTGATAGTTATTTTGTGGTGGTATGAGCCCAATTCCCCCAAGTGGTAAAAGAAAAGGTAAAAGACACCCAACAATAACTAGATTTCCAAGTCTTCATTTATGATAATAAGCTCGAACAAGGATCATGAAGAATCTTCATCCACCCATCCCCGATACCTTCAGATACTAAGTACACTCGCCCGTGATAATTCACTTCAACCTCAAATAAATAATATTGTATTAACCCCGTTGTCACATCTTGTTAAAAGCTCAAATCTAGCCTTCTTTGATCTTACAAGTGAACTTTGATAATGGTTTCATCCCGACCATGGTTAAAATCACGTAACCCCGTAAAACCAAGTAATAGCCAAATTGCCATAAAGACAGCCCAAACACATACCCAATTTATGAAGTACACCCTTTTATCCCTTCTTCGAAGCAGAAACCGTAGCACCAGCATCAAGAAGACACAGAATTATACTTTCTCTTCTCCAAGATGGTTCCATCATTACGGGATTTTACAATTCCATGGTTTAAACCGAGAAATAGATTCTTTCGCGGGATTTTACAAAACCAAGAATAAACCATAAGATAGATCCAGAAATGCACTTTACTAATACCAGGATGTTTCCATTGTCACGGGATTTTACAAGTCTATGATTTAAACCGAGAAATAGATTCTTTCGCGGGATTTTACAAAATTAAGACAAAACCGTAAACAATGTCAGCTTGAATGTGTTATGACGACTTTGATTTCAGTGAATATCTGTTTTAGGGGAACATGCAGCGGTTCATCAACGGTTCATTATCCAACATCAACAACATCATCAACCATCCAATAAACACTTTGGTATACACATCATTCACACATTCTGTCGGCTATTGCAGTGACAACATGGTGACGTAAACCCGATATGCCAAACTTGATCATGAAGTGAACTTCCCCATATTTGTTACTTAAACTTGTACTAATCCTTGTGAAGAAGAAACGGTGTACCAAATGTACAAAACCTCTTGACGTATCCTCAACTGCGTGAGACACCGAAGTGATAGCTACGTTGTGGGTTAAGTGAGAAAGAATCACAAACGTAACTAAATAGCCAAGTCTTTATCACACTCTATAAATGCCCAAACAAGTCATCTTCGCGGAAGGGTAGAAAGAAAGAAGACGAAATAAGTAAACGCGCCCGGAAAACCTCGCTGCAAGGTCAAATAAGAAATATCGTACAAAAACTTTGTAGTCAACTTTTATCAATCATCAGTTCAAGCCGTATCATAATATTCTTCATGAAAGTGTATAAACCAAAATATCAAATCTTATAACAACAAGTCTCATCATTTCGTCAGCTCGCATCAAATCTCATCGTTAAATGTCATTGTCAAATCTCCCAATCTCATCTCATATTATCCAATGTCTCATAAGATTTCAATATCGAGAAGCCCATCAATTTAGTATCCCAATACCCGGCCTAGCACTAACATTACTTAGTCTCATATCACAAAATCATTTCGGAAGCATCATTAACCTTACAAATATTAGATAAATCATATGATAAAAAAAATCAAATCCATTTCAATTAAAATCCACGACAGAAAATTAACCATCCAATCCCAACGTTCATTCCAATTAACAGTCCATGAGACATAATAATTCGGCCCAAGAGTAAGCAGTATGCGTGGCCCATCAGTAAAGATACACACCCGATCCATTAAACCATTATACCCTAATTTACGGGTATAAAAGCGCTTCACATCTCACAATATTAACCCTAAAAATCAGTAACACAAATACATCCGCCTCTTTGAGTAACAAACCCTAATTACCTTTCCCTAAATCCTCTCATAACAGTACTCCGCCCCCATCTTATCTCTCAAACCAGATTACATGAAGAAATACCAAGATCATGAAACAAATCAAACACAACCATTCTTCAATTGATCTAAATATTTCGCCACAGGGATGGCTGAGCCCGAACAATGTCTTGAAAAGACTTAGTCACAGGGATGACATGAGATAATCGAAAGGGTTCAAGGTAGGTTTTACATATTCCTTTTTTTTTTGTGTTTCCGATTGTGTTTTAATTTGAACGAACCAATTAAAGAGATGTAACATAATTGTTATAATCTTTTCATTTTCTGTTTCGGATAGTGTAAGATGAGACTTTCATGTCTTAGATCAATGACGAGATCGTGTTGGTTCTAAAGGATGTTGGCTTAAAGACATTAACACGAGACTGAGATCAATGAGATGTTCTTTTTCATTCGATATATAATCAGTAAGCTTAGAGATTTTGTAACACCGAACGAAAGAAAGACAACAATCATAACAGATTAGTTATGGTTTCATCTTTGTATTCTGATATGAAGAAGCAAAGGCTTCAAAAAATGGTCTATGATGTTTTGTATTCGTGTGATTATTCTTTGAGTTGCTTGAAGCTTGTGTGAACACACGATGTATACAAACTGAGATCTTGATAATTATTCAAGTCCGTTTAGTTAAGATCTTGTGATGCAACTAGATGAGTCTTGTAGGATGTAGTACGGTTTAAAACCAGTTGAGACTTGTTGTTGTTTTTCAATTTCTTGTTTATGGTTTGTTGAATGATGTTGGGATGATGTAGTCAAACTGATGATGGTATTTGGTTTGTGAAGGTCGTGGTCAAGTCAAACACTTCTTCTTCTACCTTTCTGATCATGTCGCTAGGTCTAATAACATGCATTGAGTACTCAAGTCGCTAGGTCTGTAACAAGTCGCTAGGTATATAATCAAGTCGCTAGGTCTGATAACAAGTCGCTAGTATTTTGACACTAAGTCGCTACTTGTTCAGTAACAAGACGCTAGGTTTTTTTTTTCATTACAAATCGCTACACTTTTTTCCAAAACAAGTCGCTAGATGACTTAATGACAAGTCGCTACTGTATTATCACCACAACTTGCTAAGACCAGATACATAGAATATGGACGACTTGTCAAGACAAGTCGCCATGAAGGATCATATGACCAACTCGCTAGCAGGAAATACAAGTCTTTTTATCGTACAATCATCATTCTTACCCAGAAAACTGCATAAGACATACATCAGTTTGACCCATTTTCACCTATTTGACCACATAAATGTTTTATCCATATTGACCAGTAAAAGGTGAACTTAATATAAACTTGACATAAAACAGTTTTTGACCTCATGAAACTGACCAGTATTGACAAAAACAGATATGACCAAATGACCAAAACAGTATGATATTCAACACTGTAATAAACAAAAACTTGATACTAAAACAGTTAGCAATGGACCATGTAACCATTTTTTGACCAACAGATACAAAAAATAACTGTTAAAAAACAGTTTACCCATAAAAATAATCTGACCACAAAAACGTATCAAAACCACAAAAGCATCACAGCATGTTAAAACCAGTTTCGAAACCACAAAAAAATCATCAAGACACAACAACCTTGGCTCTGGTACCATTTGTAGGATCGATATATTTATTGTGTTTGATGATTCGGGTGGTCTTGGATGATGGAAATACATGTTAGACATTTTAGAGAGAGAAAGTAGAGAGATGGGTGTTCAAGCTAGAGACTTGCTTCAATAAAATGTAAAAGGTTAGATTGAAAGCACCACCCCTTCCATGGATGGAAGGGGTATTTATAGTTACACAATACACGACCTCCTATCGGCCTGTATATCAGGTATACAGTGGGTAAAGACCCGTCCTTCCTCCACGGTGTTACACTACGCTAAACTAAACTAATAACTAACTAATAAACTGATAAATAACGATATGTCTACGAGCTAACTTATGCTAAATTATATTTGGGGTGACCGACACTTCACTATGGAATTTACAATTCCTAACATCATTCATCGGTAGTCTAGTCTTAGTCATTAACTGCCAACTATCTTCTAGACATGTTCTTAGTGCTTTAAACACTAAACCAAGGTTTGTTCAACTCAAAGTTTCCGCATTTCTTAAGCATCTCTACTAGTGTAGGTAGTCCTATGGTCAATTCTTACACAAGGGAGATGGTAGTCCTATGGTAAATTCTTACACACCCCAAAACGCAACCTAGCACACTAGCTTTCTATGGTCAATTCTGACTAGTATATTATGTACTACGTAGCCTCAATATTACCAAAACACGTGGATCAATGATAGGATAGAAAGATAAACATATAAAGCAATAAGTAAACAGGAAAACACAAATCCTGGCATTGATAAATTCATAACTAGGCTAACACATGAAGTGTTTAGCCTCTCATATTAAATAAAGCAGCAAAAACAATGTTATTAATCATATTGAAAGAAGACATTGGATTCGATACAAATACTTGATACGAAGCTAAAGCTATTGAATTAATGGAATCATTTCTCCCTTGGGAATGATTTGGAGCTGTTGAAATTCGTCATTTATGAAGCCCTAAATCGTCCCTCCTTTTGTTGTGGTGAAAGAATGATGTATAATGCATATTTAGGGCTTGTATTTATAGACTCAACATAGTTACGGTGTAACCTTAAGTAAAGGGTTACACCGTAACACCCATATAACTAGACGATCTTATCATTAATTAATCTTCTACGGTGTAAACTTGAGATTGGGTTACGATCTCAGAACCCTTGTTAAAATATTCATCACTTATATGTTGTAACCATGTGATTAGGTTATTGCGAAACCTTCTTGATCACTGAATTTTGGCTAAGTCTTTGGATTTCTATGGCTTAACCATGTCGATGGAGTTACGCCGTAACCTTGAGCAACGTTCATTTTGGTCTTCTAGTAATAATCCTTGTTACGGCGTAGGTTATAACTTCCTTCTATGCCATAACCTCTTTCTAGTTAACAAGCTCTTGTATAACTCCGTTAGGTTTCCTTCTGAATTCGCGTTTCTTCGTTCCAATACTCATTTATACCCTGAAATGAAATAATAGGTAATAAGAGTATATATTCATGCAAAACTATACAAATAGTGAGCATTTTAAGGGGAAATTGACAATAAAATATCAGGACTCTATGATGTTATCAAATCCCCCCCCCCCACACTTGCCCTCAAGTAGACCTTATTAGAATCATTTTTAAAAAGATAACCCCCAAGTTAGCTTGGAAGATATGAGTTTAAAAATTGCCTCGTGCTAAAACATCAGAGCCGAAAACCTCACGAAATGGGGAACAAAACACTTAATTACTCACTAATCGAAGTGTTCAATTTCTGGGTGATCACTCATAAGCACAGACATAACATGTATTCTATCATAGGCTTGGTGGTTGCACAAAACTCCACCACTAAAGGTCAAGACAATTCTTAAAGACAATATTGGGCGAATAAATATAAAGGCTAGGGGTGAATTAGTCCTAAAGTCTTTACTCACAAGCTACGTCGAAGGCGACAAAATAAAATATACATGACCAAATACATGGCCAAGACACCAATGCTTGCTCACTCCCTCACCTAAAGTTGAAGCATTGATCATTAAGAATAAAATGGGTAGGATAAGACATGAGATACACATGATAAGGTGTAAAAAAAATAAACAATAAACAGACAAATAGTCTTAGTCCATAATCAAGTCGTCACCGCCTACTGTCCATCCCCAATCCAAGCATCAAGACGCGGAAACCAGATCATCAAATAACAATTTAGTGCCATAAGTAGTCTACATATGATGGCGATAAATGCACACTAACTTGACCTTCCAAAAGCTAGTTGGTATAATGTAGTTACCAACTCATCTCATCAATAGATATTGTTGGGAATAAAGCTAACAGTTACCACTGATACGCTTGTGGTTAGCACTGCTAAAGATTACACTAGCAGTGGAAACTCATTACCACTGCCAGTACAATATTACCACTGCTGTTAGGATAATTGTTATGTCTTCGTGTATTGATAAGTATAGAAAAGATCTTGTGTATATTCTATATTGTTAGGTTTATACTTATCTTGTAAAGGACTCCTTGTGCTATAAAAGGAAATCCTAGGTCATTGCTTAGAGTACGGATTATTCATATATAAGCTTCAAGGTGTAACCCTAGTGATAAGCAAGATCACTCGTATTATTTCTTAATAATATTAGAGCTTTGTGTTATTTTGTTCTCACTTACAATACATCATATAAACCATCTTCTAAGTATTACTAAGTATATTCCGCATGCTTATTAATATAACTCAAAGTATCACCAACACAAGGAGTGTGTTTAGATCCATCAAGTGGTATCAGACCGAAGGTTCTGATATTTTGATTTAGAAGATACAATGAATAAGCTTAACCTACTGACTCAAATCAATGGAGATGGAAAACAACCAGTCCAACTCTTCACCAAGGCTTCCTAAGCTCAAACTCATTGAGTTTGAGATGTGGAGGATAATGATTGAGCAATACTTTCTCATTCAAGACTATGCTCTATGGGAGATCATCTTAACTGGTGATTCCTTCAAGTTTGTAACGAAGACTGAGAAAGTTGGTGACACAGATGTGGTAACGTTTACTGTACCTGAGACTAATGATGAAAGAGCAAAGAAGAAGAATGATCTGAAGGCCAGAAGTTTGCTACTAATGACTCTTCCTAGAGACCAAATCATTGCTTTTAGCAAGTTCAAGACTGCAAAAGAACTTTTTGAAGAGATTTGCTCAGTGTTTGGTGGCAATGATGCTACAAAGAAGACACAAAAGACACTGTTGATGCAAAGTTATGAAAACTTATCTGCTTCAAGCAATGACTCACTTGACAGCATCTTCACCAAACTCCAGAAGATTGTCACACAACTGACTGTGTTTGGCATTGAGGTAGAAAAGGAAGACCTCAATTTGAAGTTTCTAAGAAGTTTGCCTTCTGAGTTTCATACAAATGTTACAGTCTGGGAAAATAAACCAGATATTGAAACTATGAAGCTCAATGATCTTTACAATAACTTCAAACTCATTGAACAAATATTGAAGAAGGCAGGGAAACTTGGTACAAGCTCTAGCAGCTTGGCATTGTTGTCAACCTCTGTAGACTGTGATGATTCTGAAGATGACAATGATGATAATTTTGCCACTGTTGGTTCTATAGTTTCCATTGGTAATCCTATTGTTACCACTTTAGGTTCAAAGAAGAAGGTTGCTGGTATTGGAGATCCTACCTTTTATGCTTTTATCTCCACTCAAGTTAATGGCTCTATATTAGCTCATGAAGACATAGAGCAAATTGATGAAGATGACTTGGAGGAGATGGACATAAAATGGCAGATAGCTCTTCTTAGCATGAGGGCTAGGAAATTCTACAAGAAGACTGGCAAGCCAATTCACATCAATGGATAATCTGCACTCGGATTAACCAAACATGCATAACATGAAGAATCAAAGACTACGGGCTTCTGAGCAAAGAATTTTAACAAGAATCCAAGAACAATCTTAATGTAATATCTGTTTATATTCAATGTAATTTGAGGTGACCTCCCTTAGGGGGAGATTGTTAGGATTAAGTAAATCCAGTTATTAAAGTGTCGGTCACCTCAAGTGTATGTAATCGTTAGAAAGCTCGTAGTCGTATTTATTTAATGTTAGGTAGTATTTAGTTTAGTAACACCGTGGAGGACGGACGGGTCTTTACCCACTGTATGCCTGATCCACAGCCCGTAGGTGGTGTTTATGTATGATACTATAAATACCCTCTACCTCCCAAGGTAGAGGGTTGGAGCTCATAATAAAATTTTACTTTCTCTCACTAAGTTCCCTAAACCTCTAAACTTTCTCTCTCTAAAACCTATAGTATACGCCCTTTATGATAATGGTTTGATGTGTTTGTGAAATCCAATATGTTACAAATAAGCTTATCATAAATCACATGGATTAGTTTTTATAGTTTCCATCATTGAGGTTGGCACTAATTCATTCTTCATCAACTTTAAACTACATAAATACTTTTTTTTTTGCATTACTAATTCAAGAAAATAAATAGGTCATCCCCCCACTTGAGATTAATCATAAGTATACTAATGAGGAATACGAGTGGTCTTCAACGATCTTAAAATGTGTGTCTTTAAAAAAAGTGTAATTTTCAAACCTCTTAACTTGGACCAAAGACTTAGGCAAACGGCAATTTCCCGACCATAGACTTAAGACTATACAGTATGCTAAGGCGATATGGTGTAAATGAACCAACGAATAATTGGGTTAAGAAACGAAAGATTGGCTCGGAAGGGTGTATCTAACGGTATCTTGCACTAAAAGTGAGTGAAACAAAAGGATTTATCACGGGAGGTCGAAAAGTCGAGATGACTAATCGATAAACACACACAATATAACACATATGGGCTGTTTTAGTGTAAATCCTAAAATATTGCCTTCTCGAACTATCTATCCCAAATGCACCAAGAAAACTTAATGCATTACTCGTGTATGGTCTCGAAATAATGCAAAGGACAAGTTCTAAAGTATATAATACTACCAGCACACTCGATATTTGGTAGATTTATGTCTATGAGAAAAGGGATAAGAGGCTAAACCTCATCAATGAAATCAAGGGTTGTTGTGTGCTCGATAAAGATCTACTCTAGTTATATTAAGAAAAACATGTCAAAATTTAAAAAATGGCATAACTTTTCAAAATAAACTAGAAAAAATGAGGGAAAATAAAGTTCAAGTAATAATTCTACTCTTGTCCCCCCCCCCCTACTTAAATTGTACAATGTCCCTATTATACGTAGAAATTAATATTAAAGAGAGACAAGTATAATTGGAACGAGAACTTGATAAGGATTTAAAACGTGCGTTTTTAGGGGTCATTTAAGCTCTAAACTCATACATTTGTGATCAATTATTACCCTAAATTGTTCCTTTTCACATTTCAGGTACTTGGGACGCAAAAGATGAAAACTGACATATGGGCTAAAATGGACAAGAAAGTGAAGAAATTGACAAAGTCGCGAATCCATTTGGAAAAGAGCTCCAGACGGCGTCACATTTTACACGTGATGCCGCCACTTGCATCTAAACGTGATGATTTGATGGATATTTTACAAGCGACGGCTCAGAAGTTTTGAAGACATTATAACCTGACGGCGTCACTTGTATTTGAAGATCATAATCAGATTAAAACTTATATGTGACGGTTCAGATCTTTTAATAAGAAACGGCATCAAGACACATCATGACGGCGTCAGAGACTCAAAGCAACGATGTCACAACAGCGACTTGCAAAAGACAAAACCCTAATGGCGACGAGATGACGGCATCACAATCATAAAGTGACGTCGTTACAGTTGTAATACTATATATATATTTTCGCATGTTTTCCATTATTCGTGTAACACTTTGGAGAGGCAAACCCTAAACGAATTTCACAGCTTTTGTGAGGCTTTTTCAGCAACTTTGACTCATGTTTCATTGAAGTTAAGTAATCCCTCTTTAATAATTCAATATATCTATGTTTTGTTTGATTATATGCTTTTCTTTTCGTCACTTTAACATGCTAGGCTAGATTTATTAGTGTTTGCTTAGATATAATGGAACCTAGTTTTTAATTATTGCTTGTCGTCTCTTGTTTAATTGGTTGCCTCACGTTAGGGCAAGAAAATTGGATTAATTCTTGTATGTAACTAGCTTGTCCATCTTATTAAACGCAACCCTAGAGTGCACTAGTGGTTTTTCTTGTTGTATTTTTATTGCGTGAATTGCGGCTTGTAGATCCTAGGAGACTTAATAAACTTTAAGCTTCTTAGGAGAGACTTATACGTTCATAGAGTTAGGGCATTTGGCACCTCCCTATGACTAATAATAAGGAATATAATGCTCCAATTAAAACAATGAAGTGACAATTTGACTAATCAATAAGAGATAACTAAGGAGTAAAGAAATCTAAGTAAACAAAATTTCCTATCATAAGAGTTACCACCAATTTACTTTTCTTGTACGTAGTTTAATTTTAGTATATTTAGTTTTGTGTTAACTAGTGAGTAGTTAAAACGTACACTATTCAAACCCCGAGATTTTAATTTGCTTTCTGAAAAATTATAAAAATATAAAAAGACTCATCCCTCACCTTTGACCTATCTCGACATACACTTCGGCCTTCACAACACTATTCGCCTAGAGATCGATCAATCCCCAGTGTCCTACCTATACTACACTACAATGATAAGGTACACTGCCTAGAAGGATTGTAAAGCTTTTGTGGTTTTGCAAAATTAGGCTATCAGAACTTCCGTAAAATTTGCTCTAAAATGGTAGAAGGGTCACGTGGAAAGACGTGCTTTGACTTCGCCTCCATGAGCAAACTTCAATTCTCTGAAATCAAACCACTACCAAAAGCATAATTCTAAAAACACACAAAAATAAAAATAAAAACAAATAAAAACCTAACTCACTTTTGTAGGAATCATGATTGCGTTTAGCGTATGAAACAAGCCTTTTAAACCACTCGGTGTCCCGAGTGGACGAGTGAAGTCTCGTGAGGGTTTTACAGGAAACACACCCACAAAGTTCATTTAATTACTATTAAAAAGTTATGGAATGCAAGGTAGACTCATTAGCTGAGTTACGTCGTAGGATAGTTGACCTGACGTTTTTGTTGAAGTCTGGGAAATTTATGGTGTAACCCACTAGATAGGTCTGCGTCGTAGAAACTCACTGATGTCGTTTCCCAAAAATGTGCAACTCTATGGCTTGATCCAAGCCTTCCTACGTCCTCTAATGCTTTAGATTCCTGCAAAAAAAGTAATAACAAACAAACCAAACCAAACTATACTAACAAAAAGAAAAAAATAGAAAAGACGGGTTGTCTCCCGACAAGAACTTTTATTTATTAACGAGTCTTTAAGTTAGACTCAAAACCATTAGGCTTACGGCGCCCCTCGAATACGTCCATACTCGTCCATCTCCTTCGATACTTCTTATCTTTGCAAATCTTTCATCAGGACTGATTCTATAACGTGTGATTTCAAACTATTTGGCTACAATAGGTGTCGGTTTCATGTATGTAATCCTGAGCAACTTACATCTCTTTTGCTCGTATTCTTCATCTTCCAGATCGGTAAACCCATCATATCCTTGTAGCTTGAGATAATCCATGATTCCCTCCAAATCATCATTGTCATCTTCTGTTCTCGTGTACCACTCATCATCGAGTTTATCTTCAGTTAGCTCAAGCAACTGGTGCTCCTTCTCTTCACCCAAGTTAATTGTGGAGTCCCTCTTGGTCTCATACTTTTGTTCACCATTTCTCATGTGATTAAATTCCCTGTTATGTGTTTTGGGAAATTCATCGGTGCTTGGCATATCTTCATCACTAGGGCGATTGAGGTCATTCCAAATCTTCCCCTTAGTTAATATATCTACCTTACCGTTGCAAATCCGTACCCAAGCATCATAAGTTGTTCTTCCTTCCCACTAAAGGTTCTACTTTTCATTATCATTTTTGGACGTCCAAAGGTATTTGTTATTGTTCCTTCTAACTTCGTTACCTCCTCCGTCATATTCATCATTGTAATGGTTACACAATGGCCACAACATATATCACTTCTCCGTATCCATGGCAATCGCTTCACATCAATGCTTTATACGTATAGTTTTGCACGATGTCTTCACATGCTCATTTTGATGCTTTATCAAGTTCTTCAAAAGCATTCATGTTTCATTTTCATTCATCCCTGAGCTGATGATTACTTGGTTTTTAGGTTTCCCATCCAGTGATACACATTTTATGTTTGGCGCCAATTCTGTTTCCAAAGTTTTGGGGCAGTCTTCAATATATGGTGTAACCTTGTCGTTGAGGTTATGTTGTAGGTCTTTTCTAACAGCTTTATCTTCTTGACGCTCTTCTATAGTTCTCCTAGTTTGGTTTTCTTCCTTTTTTACCTGCAAATTATCACTGAAAACATTCTCATCATTAGTCAATAAGTGCTCGTGTGCTTGGCTATTGTTATCAGAGGTTTTGTTTCTTGGTCAGGTTGCTTTAAGTCCTTCATGTCCTTCTCATTTTCGATTATCACACAAACTAATTCATTTAGGCGACACACCTCTCCCTCTTCCATGATGAAAACTAGTTTCTCATATTTGATTTTAAGATAAATTAGTTTATTAAAAACAGCGTTCTCATCATGTGTTGTGGCTAGGAGAGGTCTTCCTAATATTAAAGGCATTCTAAACTTTCTAATTTTGACCGATACATTTTCTACAATGCCTTTTGGTATACTAACCATTCTATCTACCATTTCTATTATCATGCATATTTGTTTAATAGACCCTAAATTCAGCCTTTTATACATAGCTAATGACATAATGCTTGTACTAGCCCGTAAATCAGCTAAAGAACTCTTAACACATAAATTATCAGTAGAACAAGGAAGACAGTTGATCATCACGCGTTGAGCTTGATTTCTTCTCCATCATCGGTCTTGCTTTCGACCCAAAGAATCTCTTTGGTCAATTTATCTTCCATTGAGCTCTTGTCCTTTGGAGATGGTTCTGTAGATTGGAAAGGTTCCACCAACGGTTGAGCAGGTTCCATGAAGGTTCTGTTTATGCCTCTTCTTTATCTTCATATTCTTGATCATCTTGATTAGATAATTGAGAAAATAGTTAAGTTCAGCTTCAGAATATTCAAAGGGTGTGTAAAGAGGTACGCCTTCGCATGTGAATATTTCCTTGCATTTCCCTACACCATTGGAAGAGCTAGTTTTTCCATTCATATTTTGTCCCTGGACCTCGTTGGTCAATAAACTGATTTTTGTTTCCAAACTTTTAAGAGTTTCATCATGAGCTTTGAGGTTTAAGTTGGTTCCTTCTTGAAAACTCTTTAACCATTGTTCACGCTCTGTCTGCTTTTTGGCCGATTCTTCTAAAACCTTATTAATATTTTCCTCAAGACTGGACCTCCTTTCTCCATAAGGAGGTCAGTTGTCCACTCTTGTATTGTATCTTATCTGTCCCACGCGTTACCTTGCTCCATTATTTCCATTACTTTGAAAATGTATACTAGCCTCTCCATACTTGACTTCTTCCACAGCTTTTACTTCTTCGTTTAAAGGACAATCTTTAGCCATATGTTTCCCTTCATAGGTATCACATCCTACCTAAATAGCATGCACATTCTCCTTCAATTTTTTCATATCTCGAACCAAACTGTCAATATTTCTTGCTATTGTTGGAGTCTTATCCGTACTTCTCCCAACGCTTCTACTGCTTGGCTCATCATGCCATTTCAGATAATGGTCAGCCATATCTTGAATTGTTTCTAGGGCACTAGTGGGTATCATCCTAAGGATCGGCCTTTGAGAGTCAAGCATTTGTCTAGTTGGAATGTTAAGACCTTTGTAGAAGATATTCACGGTTTGTTGTTTGTTGAGATCGTTAGTTGGACACTTGTAAAGGAGATCATTGTACCTATCCCATGCTTGGTACAAGGTATCGTCTCCATCTTGCTTAAAGTTATGGATCCCCTCAAGTTGTTTTGCCATTTTTTATGGAGGGCAATATCTTTAGATGAAGGCTTTCTTGAGGAGGTCCCAAGTGTTGATTATGCCAGCTGGTAACCTGTCAATCCATCTCTTAGCTTCCCCAGTGAGTGTCATCGGGAACACTCGTAGCATGACCGAATCATGAGAAACACCCAATGTGTTGAAAATACTCACGATGTACAATACCTTGTCCACGTGCTAGTGAGCATCGTCGGTCTTGCTTCCGGAAAAGAGAGATTCCCACAAATCCCGCATAAACTGATTGTATATCTCAAACTGCGCATTAGCTCCAATGGCCGACCTAACAACCCCCAAACCTTATTCTTCTTGAGTCATCGCCAAATACTCGTCGAGAGTAAGCATGGATGTCGATGTCTCCCATGGTTAACCTGAAAAGTTGTGAAAATTAAACGATGAAATGATGAAAATTACCAAAACAATACAAAAGCTTAAACTAAATCCTATTTAGCTCCTCGGCAGTGGCGACAAACACTTAATGCTATTTTTCTAGATCACGTTTTAATATTTATAATTCTCGTTTACCTATAATCTACGTGAGCACTAACGGGCAGTGTACCCGGTCGTGGGTAGTCTAGAATTTGGTAAAACCGAGTTCATCCCAAGAGCTATGTGGCGGATTCTAACTTAAGTTATTTTATTGTCACTAAAAAGGGGTTTTTTATTTGAATTGTACTTAACTAATGAAAATAACGAGAAATAAAATGTGAAACTATCAGTGGGAGAAACATGTGCTAGCCTAGTTACAAAGCAATAATCTAGTTTTCCTAAAAGTGTCTACTATCACCTTATGTGATGGTTAAATATCGCTAGGCTCAGATGGTTAAAGCTACCTAGTCTATACTCCAAGACTCAAACTCTTATGGTCAATTTGTTGGTAGTCTAGTCTTAGTCATTAAGCACCAGCTATCTTCTAGGTCTATTCTTACACTCTATTCTCGAGATTGAGTTTAGGAAGAAAACAAAAGGGAAGGAAGAAAGGGGTGAGGAGGTAAAGAAAATTAAAGAAATACTATACATTATTTTGTGTTCTTTAATCAAAAAGAAAACAGAAGAAAGAAAAGTGATGTTATGTTATAGATTTTCATGTCCTCGATTGAAGATAAAATAAAGAAAAATTAACACATTTACCATCTTGCCCTTTTATCCATCACTAAAATGCATGAACATATTTGCACTTCTACATCAACCCAGATCTACAACAAAGTGTTAAAAGAAAAAAATCACAAAAACAAAATAAAATCACTCAAAGAACAAGAATCTTACGATCTTTACTCGAATTCCAAAACCTATAAGCATTTTTTTTGTTCGAGTTTTAAAAATTAAAAAGATTTTAAGACACCTATCAATTCAATCTTGCAATAACTTTTTACAGTAAACATCATAGTTGACTAAATTGCATAATAAATGTAATGGTAGAATTTTTGACTGCATAATTTAGAAAGCTTTGTGTGCCACAAAATGAATGATGGAATCATGGAAGAAACTGTTGTAGTTTTGTTGAGGGTATATTCGGCAATAGATAAGTTTTTATATTTACTTGTTTCTCTTTCACCAGTTTTCATCCCATAAATGAGATGAAAGATTTGAGGCAAAAAAACCCATCAATCACCTTTACTTTATTCTTTTATCCCTTCTTTTTTCTTTGTATAAAAAAACTAAAGAACACACCATTAGTGCTTTAAACACTAAACCAAGGTTTGGTCCACTCAAGGTTCCCATATTTCTTAAGCATCTCTACTAGTGTGTGTAGTCCTATGGTCAATTCTTACACAAGGGAGATGGTAGTCCTATGGTAAATTCCTACACACCCCTCGCAACCTAGCACACTAGCCTTCTATGGTCAATACTAAATAGTATATTGGGTACTACCTAGCTTCAATACTACCTAAACGCGGGAATCAATGATAGGCTAGAAAGATAAACACATAAAGCAATAAGTAAACGGGAAACACAAATCATAGCATTGATAAATTCATAACTAGGCTAATACATGAAGTGTTTAGCCTCTCATATTAAATAATGCAGCAAAAATAATGTTATTAATCATATTGAAAGAAGACATTAGATACCATACAAATACTTGATACGAAGCTAAAGCTATTGAATTAATGGAATGATTTCTCCCTTAGAAAGTGGTTTGAAGCTGCTAAAATTCGTCCTTTCTAAAACCCTAAATCGTCTCTCCTTTTGTTGTGGTGAAAGAATAATGTATAATGCAGATTTGGGGCTTGTATTTATAGCCTAGACATAGTTACGACGTAACCTTAAGTAAAGGGTTACGTTGTAACCCCCATATAACTGGACGATTTTATCATTAAATAATATTCTACGGCCTCACCTTGAGATTGGGTTAAAATCGCAGAACCCTCGTAAAAATATTCATCACTTCTGTGTTGTAACCATGTGATTAGGTTACGGCACGACCTTCTTGATCACTGAATTTTGACTAAGTATTTGGATTTCTATAGTGTAACAATGTCGATGGAGTTACGCCTTAATCTTGAGCAACATTTACTTTGGTCTTCTAGTGATAATCCTTGTTACGACGTAGGTTGTAACTTCCTTCTACGTCGTAACCTCCTTCTGGTTAGCAAGCTCTTGTATAACTCTGTTAGTTTTCCTTTAAAATTCGCGTTTCTTCGTTCTAATGCTCGTTTATACCCTGAAATAAAATAGTTAGTAATAAGTGTATATATTCATGCAAAACTACACAAATAGTAAGCATTTTAGGGGGAAACTGACACTAAAATATCAAGACTATTTGATGTTATCATAACAAATGCAAGATCCATCTCTTTTTATGCATATGTGTCTCACCCTAAATATACACACATAGGTTGGGTTAGATATGAAGGAGTGATGGTTGTTTGGTGGTTTTGATGTTTAAAATATCGAGATAGAAGTGCTTCTTCCAGATTTCTATTTTCAAGATTTTTGGTGGTGTTAAATAAACTATATTGGCGGTTGTATCATTGATGGGAGGTCACAAATTAAGGATATGTTTTTTGTTGACGCTGATTCATTCAAGTTTTATTATGTTTTGAGTGTGTAAGATTTTGGAAAGGGTGTATTGCATGTGGTGTATGGACTTGTTTCATTCAAGTTTTATTATGTTTTAAATAGGACCAACTTGAAGCTTCGATTTATGTTCTTCGACCTTTATTATGCGCATGTTTTTTGTTGTTGTTGATTTGTGTAAGTTTGATGATGTTCTAAGTGTATAAGATTTTGTATATATGATGTATTGCATGTGGTGTTAGGAAATGCATCTATATTTTTTTTTTTACTTGATTTGGTTAAATTGTTGCAGTTTTAGGCTACGGTTTATGCTCTTGATATCAAGTTCAAAACATCCACTCTTTCTTCACTCGCTTGGGAAAGATAAAGGATAGATGACTGAAAATCCCGCTTAGAGATTGCAAAACTAGTCAGAATAGGAGTTCCCATCCGTTGAGGAGCTTTAGATATTTTTCGGTGTTTAATTGCAATTAGATTGGTGGCCATTAAAAATTCGCAATTTTTTACCACAACTTTTCATTCTTTATTGTCTATCTATGTAAATCTAAAAAAGTGATAAATTTTCTTTAGTCGGTTTGATTAATTTTAGTGTTATGTATAATTGAGAAGAAGTTAGAAATTCATGATTTAAGTTATTATCTAACTGGTCTATAAGTTGTGATCAAGATTGTTTCATAAGACATGTTTAGGTAAACATACACTTGTCGTGAGGATTTACTTTAAAAGGTTTTCATCTTATTTACATTAAACCTATGAACTCGCCAACATATGTGTTGACACTTATAGCATGTATTTTCTCAGGTTCGTATAGCATAACTTTGGATTGGAGCATTAGAGTCGCACAACATGTTTTGAAGACTGGGATGCATCATATTTTATCCTTCTATAACTTTGTAAAAATTTTTATGTAACTTAACACTTAGGACCTCTCGTTTGTAACTCTGATATTTAAAATTAATCGAATGATAAATTTTCAAAACGTTTTATTTAGAGTTCGTTTTCTATAACTTGTACTTTATGCTATGAAGTAACACCCCAATGACACTTTCTTTCGCTGCAATATTTTGGGGGGTGTTACGGTGAGGTCTCACTATGTCTCTTAACTCCATTAAATTTTTCCACTCCGCTAGCATTTTCATCCATTAAGATCTCCCAAACACTCCTTCCTGTTAACCTATTCACATTAATCCATTTCACCCACAATGAATCCTTTTTACAAGCCACTTTCCATAAGTATTTCACCATAAGAACATAATTCCATTTACCAAGATTCTTAAACCCCAAACCTCCACACGTCTTTGGCTTACACACATTCTTCCAAGCTATTTTTGTCTTACCAAGTGCTTTCTCACCCTGGCTCCAAAGAAAGTTCTTAAGCAAACTCTCTATGTCATCATTTTTGGTAAGAAAAATACTGAAGCCCAGTATGTTTGCATTGCTGAGAGTATTGAAACAGTCATTTACATCCTACCAACATAAGACAGAAACTTGTTTTTCCAGTCACATATCTTCCCTTTTGCCCTTTCCACTACACTCTTGCAATCTTTTATGCTTAATCTTATGATCATAAGTGGGACACCCAAGTACCTTACAGAAAGTTTACCCACTGTGAAAGGAACAATATTTAGAATATTATCCCTTAAGTCATCATCCACACTACTACAAAATAAAGTACTTTTCCCCATGTTTGGCTTAATACCTGAAACATTACTGAATTCCTCAAGTGCTTTATTAATAACTATGATAAAGTTAGTATCACCATTTCATAATATCTAATAAATCATCTGCAAAGCACAATCTTGTGATCTTCAACTCCTCACAAGCCGCCTTTTTTATTTGCATACACGTTGGCCCAAAAATATTAAGTATTACATCTGTTAATACAAATAAACCATAAAAACGTTTGTTCGTATTTAGCGATCTCATTATGTTTTGTTGATAACAAATATAAAGTTAACATAAGTAAAATTATAAGAATACATGTTGTTTTGCAAAGTATATACATTTGGTCATTTACATAAATGTTGTAATAATAAATATGTTGTAATATAATATGTAATAGGTTGGATAATATCCAAGACCCATGACCCATACCCATGGAGCTAATCCATAACCCATGACCCATTGCATGACATCATGCATGAAATCATGTTGGGTATTATCCATGACCCAAGACCCAATGTCCATGAGCCATGACCCAAGACCCATTACCCATTGTCTAGATACATTGTATCTTGTTGGGTACCCATGACCCAATGTCCATGACCCATGGCTCATAACCCATAACCCGGTTTGCAACCCAAAATCCGGAAAAAAACTGACCCAGACAGCCGGATCCCTGGAATTGCACTGGCCGGATCCCTTGGGTGAGGGATCCTCCGGAACCGTGGGACAGAAGGATTTTTTGCCTATAAATAGTGAACCGTTTCTTCATTGTTACTTACCCTTCTTCTTACAACTCTCTCATATATTATCTCACTCTCCTAACCTTTGATCATTTGATCATTCTAGTAGTTCTTCTCTCTTTTATTGTGATTCTCATTTAGGACCTTCACGAAGGCGAGATCACGCTACTTGACAAGTCATCAAAGCAAAGGGTCCTTGATTGATTTGTCCATCCACAAGATTTCTGTAGCATATCTTGTATTTCATATTTCACATAGTTGTTGTGTAATAATTGTGTAAAGGTTTAGTTCTACCTCATAGAAGAACTCGGTATTTAGCTTTGTATATGCATATTCTAACCATGCAGGTGATTATGTTGACCGAAAAAGTAGAAGTAGTGTTTGCACCTTTATGGGGTGTTGCTTAACATCTTGGTTCTCAAAGAAGCAAACGACATTAGCTATCTCAACAACCAAAGGCGAATATGTCTCCGCCGAAAAAGCATGCCAACAAGCACTGTGGATGAAACAAGCGTTAGTTGACTACGACATCCATCTTAGTGACATTGCTATTCTATGCGACAACAAAGGCGCTATAGATCTTAGCAAAAATATGGTGTTGCATTCTCATACCAAACATATAGAAATCCGTCATCACTTCTTAAGAGATAATGTTCAAAAGGGAATATTTCTATTGAGAAAGTGTCATCCAAAGACAACATAGCTGACGTCCTCACCAAACCGTTGAAGCGCGAGCAATTCAACTTACTTCGTCTTGGTCTTGGTCTTATGGAACAATCGTCTTGAAATACTTTTTCTCTAAAAGGTACGTAAACTTTTGCTTTACCTCCTCTTCTGAGTCTAGGATCTCTATTTCACATGATTCACAAACAATATGGGAATTTATTTTAATTACTAAAAAAAAATTCTCTTCAAGAAACTCTTCAAAATATCTTCTCAAATATTTCTCCCCGTATCATTTTGTCTTAAAATAGCTCTCACGACTAGGACAAAATTTTTTTTACCCATCGTTAATACAAAGTAAAAACCTTTTTCATTGCATCTCATATATCTTTTGAATGCTAAAGGGAATACATAACTAATATGTATTTTAGGGTACATTCAACTAAGAAAAAATGAAAGAATAAAACATAACGAGTCTTTGGGTTATCTCACGTATACATATACATACGTATTTTTTCACCTCTATGTTTATCTTCTTTTCTTTAAAGAGTCGAGATAACCGCAACTCCATATGGTTTCCATATAGGCACACACTAGGCACTATTATTTCTAAAAACAATTTTCTTGCTGCCTGAAAACACTAGTTCCTCGGATCCGTGGGAACCGGGGCACAGTAGCTGATTTTATCACTTCCTTTTCCTATTTTGGCTTGAAATTTTCAAATGTTCAACATTTTACTTTTATCACTAATGAATATTTTCCTTGATGCTTGTGCTTTCATGATCATTTGCTTTAAATTCATATCTAATCATTAGATTATAGTCCATATTTTTGGTTTTCCATTCATTGCAATGCATTATTTGTCCAATTAATAAGGTTCCAAAATGCTTGCATATCCATCACTTTCAACCTCACAAACAAACCTCATCAGTCTTCCAAAAGACATTCAAACAATGATGAACTCTCTAGTGAAAACAACCCTTTTCAAAAAATCCAAAACTTTATCCTACCACCTTCCGTAATACCACCACCACCCGAAACTAGAAAAACCGCTCGGATTAGTATCTAACCTTGTTGCTTAGCTAAACCTTTATTAAATAGCTCATCACCAACTACTCTTTCACCACCAAATGACTAAAACATAGCACCTCCATCATCTCCTCAAAGCTCACCACCACATTCCCCAACCGAGTCTCAACTTGACTCTCAAATCACTCTAGCGAAACTCCTTATGACTCCAAAAACCACTCCGCTACCCTTGTCTAGTCCACCACCCGCTCCATCTCAACCATCAAAATCTACAAAACTAGCCTCAAATATAAACCCAAAAGAGCTAGTTTTTTTAACACCTCCCACATTTCCAAATACCTTCTTCAATGAGCTTGAAAACTCACCACCTCTATAACCCATCACCTTTCAAGAACATCTAGGTTCCTTACCACCACCAATCACCAATATCATGGACTTCGATCCATATTTTCCAATATTTCCACCACCTAATCCGCACTCCAATAATCAAACTTGGCCGGATGACATCCATCTACATCTTCCTCATCATCTCTTTTGCGAACATTTCCAATCCACTAGGGATCTTTCACTAGAAAAAAGGGACGAAATGCGGTTCATTCTCAACCATATTCTTGATTGCATCAACATTATCACTCACCAAAACTTTCATCATTAGACCCTATGCAAGCATGGAAGGAATGATAATAATATTTTTTTATATTATTTTTCTTTTGGGTCTTTATAAAGAACAAACCCTTATTCTTATTTGATAACGCTCAGATTGTACATGTTTCTAGTAGCGTTATGTGTGCTTTTGTATATGTTATTTGGTTATATTTGCGTGATTTCAGTGCTTAATCGCATCAAAAGATGTTTGTCTGGTGTTTATAACCAAGTGCAGGGAAACGGAAGGAAAAGTAAAGTAATGTTCAACAAATAGAAGATTCCCGTTTCAGTGAAGCATGTCAAGCACAAATCAGTATCTCAAGTACCTTTGAAGACCATAGTGATTGAAGAACCAAGTTCTACAAGACAAAAAGAAGTAAAAGATCAATTTTCCGTAACTCAGGAAATCCAACCGGATCGGTTGGAAAATGACCAAAAAGTGCCAAAGACGCCGTCCCAACCGTTCGGTTGCCGCCCGCAACCGGAACGGTTGGTTCCTTGTAGAAGACCAACCGGATCGGTTGGTCATGTAACCGATCCGGTTGGAAGACCTGTATCTGCCAATTCTTCATCACTAAGTTTCCCCTTTGCATCCAAACGATTCTAGGTCCTTCTCTTGGTGTATTCTAGTCCCTTCCTAACTCCTTGGAGGCCAAGTTCAGCAATTAATACCCTAGGCCTTGGAACTAGTATAAATAGAGGCCTTTTGTGAGCATATGAGACACACACTTCAATACAACTCTCTCTACTCATCAAACAAAGCTCTTAAGCTCTCAAATTCGTCCTTAGAAGTCCAGGAAAGTTTGGAGTTTTAGAAGTTCCACATTTGGAGGCCAAATCACCAAGAAGTCTACCCCAATACTTTGGGAATCATTACTTCACCATTTGTAATCTTATTCCAAGCATTGTAAGACTTTTAATCATGTTTTCTAATGTTCAAAGTTCTGAGTTTATGTTCATGTTTGCTATGAGTGGCTAGTTTCTTTATACACTTGCTTAAATGATGTTGATTATCATATGATTACTTAGTGATTGTGTTAACATGTTTTAATTCAATTTCAAGTTAATTCTAAGATCCAATTGTGCTAAAGTTTCATAGTGACATTTGTTAATCAAGTTTGACTAGTTGATAGTAATCGTAGAGGTCGAAAGAACTTATTGTTATTCAACTAATTATAATCATTTTATCTATGGATGATTGTTTTTACCCATTATTCTTGATTAAACAAAGGAACTAAGGTGTGGTTGTAATAAAAACGCTTTTTTATTATCAAATTGGATTGATTGGAAACATCTAAAAGGTCGTAAGATTAGTTGTTGAGAATCAATTGTAGCCTTTTGTCTATAATCGGTTACCTTTTGTATTGACCATTTCTTAAGCAATTTGATGAAACAAGTGGATGTTTTTGTGTTTAAGTTTATGAAAATGAACTTATGAAACTTTAATTGATCTTGAATTGATTGGTTAAACGTAATGCTTGTTTTTATAAACTAAAATCTTGACGAAGGTTTAATTTGTAAGAACAATAGATTAGTACACCAACTAATTATCACAACCAACATGTTAAGAGGTTAACACAATCACACTAATCTAGGATATGAAACTAGTTTAAGCAAGTGTAGTTTTTAATCATCTGAATTTCATTATATCTATTTGCGTTGTTATATGTTTTGGATAGACTCTGTTGATTCAAACTTGTTAATTAGATTCACTCAAATCCCTGCGAACGATCTCGGCTTACCTTCATAATCTTGCTATAACGGACGAGTGCACTTGCTCGTATGTCTTATTGGGAATATTGGTAATTCACCTTTTATAAATTTAAAATTTGTACACACGTAGCACATCATTATTTTTATAATTGTATGTAGCATATATACCACTACATTTTGATGTTTTATTACAAGGTTTTGTTTACATACCTTGGTCTTCTCTCTTATCTTTCGTATTCTACATGATTATATTATATGTTATCACTAACATTCTTTTTGTAGGTATTCTTTTTCTCACTTGACGCCCTATTCTAGGGGGAGCTACCGTCAAGGGGGAGTTAGTGCTTTGTGGATCATTTTTTTCCACCATTTATTTCTTTACTCGACTCCTTTTTTTCGATAAAAATGGGGAGAAGAGAGTAAAACTCACATACACTTTCAAAACGTACATCTAATTTTAAGTTTTACTCACCATAACTTTATGTTTTGTAATCAACAAAAACGGGGAGATTGTTAATACAAATAAACCGTAAAAACGTTTGTTTATATTTAGCAATCTCATTATGTTTTGTTGATAACAAATATAAAGTTATCATAAGTAAATTATAAGAATACATGTTGTTTTGCAAAGTATATACATTTGGTCATTTGCATAAATGTTGTAATAATAAATATGTTGTAATATAATATGTAATAGGTTGGATAATATCCAAGACCCATGACCCATATCCATGGAGCTAATCCATAACTCATGACCCATTGCATGACATCATGCATGAAATCATGTTGGGTATTATCCATGACACATGACCTAATGTCCATGACCCATGACCCAAGACCCATGACCCAAGACCCATGACCCATGACCCATTGTCTAGATACATTGTATCTTTTTGGGTACGCATGACCCAAATTCCATGACCCATGGCTCATAACCCATAACCCATAACCCGGTTTGGAACCCAAAATCTGGACTAAACTGACCCAGACAGTCGGATCCCTGGAATTGCACTGGCCGGATCCCTTGGGTGAGGGATCCACTGGAACCGTGGGACAGAAGACTTTTTTGCCTATAAATAGTGAGTCATTTCTTCATTGTTATTCACCCTTCTTCTTACAACTCTCTCATATATTATCTCACTCTCCTAACCTTTGATCATTTGATCATTCTAGTAGTTCTTCTCTCTTTTATTGTGATTCTCATTTAGGTCCTTCACGAAGGAGAGATCACGCTACTCTACAAGTCATCCAAGCAAAGGGTCCTTGATTGATTTGTTCATCCACAAGATTTCTGTAGCATATTTTGTATTTCATATTTCACATAGTTGTTGTGTAATAATTGTGTAAAGGTTTAGTTCTACCTCGTGGAAGAACTCGGTAGTTAGCTTTGTACCGGAAAAAGTGTAAGCGATGTTGTGAGGCTTCTCCGCCAATTTGAAGGAGTTTGTTTACATAGTGCTTGAACTCTCGAGTAGGGTACTCGAGCAGTGGAGTAGGGCAAGGAAGGTGTCCTTGTAGCCGAACCACTATAAATCACTTGTGTCGCTACTTTCTATCATTTACTTTACTTGCATTCTTTACTTACTATTTATCCATCCATAAGAATTCACATATGATTGAATATAAATCTTTGAAACTTAAATAAAAATCGGTAAAACTATTCAACCACCCCCCCCCCCTTTTGTTTTCCACAACATCTTAAATACATAGATAAACGTTCAATTGCAAAATGACTAAAAAATTAAGATTATAAAAAGCCACTTATTATCCGACACGTGTCCACCATCGCATTTTATTCAAAAAATCCACCCAGGGGTAAAAAGGTCATTTGACCCAATTTTTGCATTTTTTCTCAAACTTCAAACGCACATAACTTTTAAACAATAAAATTTTAGAAAAAACGGATTTCACCATAATTTATAAAATTTAATCTTCTTTAATTTGGTATAAATCTTGTTAAATATTTTGATTTTTTGCATATCAAATGTCGCTTAATTTTATTGATTTTTGGGCATTTTCGACCCAATTTTTTACTTATAACTGTCGAATTATGAAAAAATTAAAACATGAAAGTTATAGATTTTGGTTCACTCTTTACGCAAATTTTTAAATCACTCAAATCCGATGTCATATGATTGAGATATCATACGTTAAAGATGACGTTTTAATAATATTTGTTGCACAAAATGTGCTTGATGAAATGTTTAGCTTAGAATTTTAGTATTGAAATTGCATTAAATGCACCAAATTTTGTACCACAAGGTATCATTAATCAATTTATTAATGTAAGATTCAAAAACTGATGTTTTATAATTTTTAATTTTTTCAAAAAATATATATACGTATTGTGTTTTGCGTTTTTTACCATAAATTTGACCAATACTATACGTTTTTTACCATAAATTTGACCAATACTATATTTGAATTAGAAAAATTGTAAAACATAAAAGTTATATATTTTTTGTCAATCTTTACTCAGGTTTTTGAATCAATCAAATCTAATGTCATATGAGTGAGATATCACACATTAAAGATGAAGTTTTAGTTATATTTGTTGATGAAAAACATGGTTTGTGAAAAACATGGATTATGATGAACACTGATAAACATGGATTAAGATTGATGAACAACACTAACTGATGAACAACACCAATTGATGAAAAACACTAACTGATGAACAAAATTAACTGATGAACAAAACTAACTGATAAATAAGACAACGTCAATCTAAATGTGGTTCATAAGTGTTTATCAGTTAGTCTTGTTCATCAGTTCATCAGTATTTTTGATGAACTGATGAACAAGACAACATCAATTGACATGTTTTTCATAAGTGTTCATCAGCTCATCAGTCTTTGTTGATGAACTAATGAACAAATCTAACTGATGAATAAGATTAACTGATGAACAAGAGTTACTAATGAACAAGACAACATCCATCTATATGTTGTTCATAAGTGTTCATCAGTTCATTAGCCTTGTTGATGAACTGATGAAGAACACTAATTTATGAACAACACTAACTCAACATCAATCTACATGTTGTTCATAAGTGTTCATCAGTGCTTCATGTTTATCAGTTCATCGGTTTAGTCTTGTTGATGATCTTATTAACAAGACTAACTGATGAAGAAGACTAACTGATGAACAAGAATAACTGATGACAAGACTAACTAATGAACAAGATAACATCAATCTACATATTGTTCACCAATAAAAAAATATTATTCATAAATAGTAAGTGTTGTTCATCAATAAAAATAGTTGTTCATCAGTTAACCTTGTTTATGAGTTAGTTTTGTTCATCAATTAGTTATTCATCAGTTAGTGTTGTTCATCAGTTCATCAGTCTTAATCCATGCTTATCATTGTTCATCATAATCCATGTTGTTCATAAACCATGTTTTTCATCATCAAATAACGTCATCTTTAACGTGTGATGTCTCTTTCATATGATATCGGATTTGAGTGATTCAAAAACCCAAGTAAAGATTGATCTAAAATATGTAACTTTTATGTTTTACAATTTTTCTAATTCGAATTTAATATTGGTCAAAAACGCAATAAAACACAACACGAACATTTCTTTAAAAAAATTAACAATTAAAAAACATCACTTTTTGAATCTTACATTAATTAAATGATTAATGATGCATTGTGGTACAAAAAAATAATGCATTTAACGCATATTATCACTAAATATGGAAGCTAGACATTTTATCAAACACCTTGTGTGCAACAAATATGATTAAAACGTCAGCTTTAACGTGTGATATCTCACTCATATCATATCGGATTTAAGTGATTCAAATATCTGTTTAAAGAATAGTAAAAAATCTACAACTTTCGTGTTTTAAAGTTTGCGTAATTCAGCCTTTAAGCTATACAAAATTAGAGCCAAAGATGCCGAAAATTTCAAAAAAAAATCATGACCAACTTAGAATCTAAAAATTAAAAAAATTTGCGATTTATACACCAAAATTCATATCATTTTAAAGAGAATTAAATAATGGAAGTGAAATCAGTTTTTCTTAAAAGTTTGTCATTTGAGAGTTATAACAATTTGAAATTTGAGGGTGAAGTATAAAATGAGTTAAATGACCAAACAACCCCTGGTCAAATTGAGAAAAAATGAGATGTAATTTTTGTTTTAATCATGACCGCTGGATTAGTTTGGGGTGATGATTTGACGTGTAAAATTACTTTTCACTTATTAAAAATCTTTCTCTTTCTAAAAGATCGCCACTCTACTTATGTTAGACTGGGCGGCAAGGGGATAGGTGAATGCAAGGTGAGTGTATTGTCACTCGTGACTCTTGTGCACTTTGTATATATTCACCCGTGAGGCTCACAATTCAAGAGGACTTAAGGTGAGTTACTCACCTCATTGTTTTTCACGCCACCGTTTGAGGCTTTTGTAAAAAAAAATCCACTACCCCATTTTCTCCTTATAAATACCCATCAAATATATTTTCAAAAACACACACTACATTTTATAACTACATATTTATTTAAAAAATCATGTCTCAAGAAAAAACACCACCAAACACCAATCGTTTCCGAGGAAGAAATCCCCGAAGCAATCCACCGACACCCGAAGGAACCTTCAGTTTAGGAAATACTCCTTCGCCAAACCAACAAATCAACTTACGAGGACAATCATTCTATAACCAAGCATACCAAAACGAACCATACCGTAACCCATATCCACAACAACAACAAGCTTTTAGCCAATTCGCACAACAACAACAACAAAACGCAATTTAGTCAATTTTCACAACAAAACGCGTTCCCATTTGATAACCCAAACTACTTGTCACAAACACAAAGGGGTGGTTCGTCATCACAATCTCATACACAACAAAACATGTCTCCTATTTCTGCATTTGCAAATGAAGAAATGTACTCCCCTTTTTTTGGAGATGAATTTTATCAAAACCGGCCTCGTGAAGAATCGCCCGTCGAAGAATTGGCCCCGGAACCGGCACCGGCCAAAAAGGTGACGAGAAGACGCAAGTCTAGGACTTCTCAAACCGAGGAGCCATCCCGAACGATTCCATGGACCCAAGATGAAGAAATTGCGTTGTGCAAAGGTTGGGTTCATGTTTCTAAAGATAGTGCCAGAGGTAACGCGAGGAAAGCTGATGAATTTTGGACTGACATAAAGGCGTACATAGAGAGCAAAACAAATATGGATCGCCGAACGTATGATATGGTTTGTGGTAAATGGAAGACGGTACGCCCGAACGTGGCTCTGTTTTGTGGAGTGTTCAATAACCTTAAGCGTATGAATCCGATAAGTGGAGCAGGAGACGATGATTACTACAATACGGCACAGCTAAACTTTGAAGCTGAATACGGTCACGCGTTCACACTCAAACATTGTTGGGAGGTGTTAAGAAGCTGTGACAAATGGAATGAAGTTGAAGTTCCAAATTTTTTAGCAAAGGAATCAAGCGAAAGGTCCAAGAGATACAAGTCATCTGGGTCTAGTTCATTCAACACTGAAGTTGGGGATGCCAGTATTAATTTGAATGCTGAAGCTCAAGAAAACGAGGAGGATGATGTGCAGCAAGTTCGACGACCACCGGGCATGGACAAAGCAAAAGCTGCGAAGAAGAAAGGTGTGCGCTCAACGGCATCGTCGGGAACTATGAATGACGAGACATTGGCACAGATGATGATATCGGAGTTGGCACAGCAGAATGAACGTGTCATACAATTGAAGATGAAAGAACGGGCTGAATTTATGGCAATAAAAAAAGGGAGGTGGAAGTGTAGGAGTATAAAGCGAGACAAAAAGACATGATGTTCTATTTGCAATCATATGACCACTTGACCGGGGAAGCACGCAGAGCCATGGAAGAGGCTAGAGCGGGGATCAAAGCGAAGTGGGGTTTCGAGTTTTAGTTTTCATTTCGAAGTTTATGTAATGTTTAACTTTCGTATGTTTGTGCTTTTAATAATTGTAGTTTATGTACTTTTTTAATTTCGAAGATTATGTAATGTTTTAATTTCGTACGTTCGCGTTTTTATTTTCATTAGTTATGTTTATATATTTTGTAAAGTAAAAAAAGAAGAAAAAAAATATTAAGGTGAGTGAAGGTGAGTGCCTTGTCCACAGAAAGGTGAGTGGAAGTGAGTGGAAGTAAGAGGTGAGAGAAAGCTGATGTAGCGCTGATGTGTAAGGTGAATGCACACTTACCTTGCCCTCCAGCCTTAGAGTTTCTCTACATATTCTTTATAGAAACAAATTTTAAAAATTATATGCCAAATTAGAAAATAATTTAGGTTTTCTAATTCAATAAATTTTTAAAATAAAATAACAATAATACAATTGTTATCTTAGGGTGCGTTTGGTAGAGAGAAATTCAGAGAAAAGAAATGAAGTAGAGAATAGAATCTCAGAGAATAGAAATCAGTAGAGAATTTTGTTCAATTCTAATGTTTGGTAACAACAGAGACTTCACCCGAGAAATGAAAATTTTTTTATTTAAATAATATTTTGTCTAAATAAAAATTCTTAGAAAATATTTGAAAAAAATTATTTTAAAAAAAATATATCTTTTTTTTAATTTTTTTTTAAATTTATGTACTTTCTTTAAAAAAAATATTAAAAAAAACTTATTTTTTTAAAATGTATTTACTTAAAAAAAACTTGTTTTTTTATAAAAAATATTTTTTAAAATGTATTTATTTAAAAAAAAAAACTTATTTTTTTTTAAAATAATTTTAAACTTATTTTTTTTTTAAATAATTTTTTTTTTAAATGTAAAAAAAAAAAAAAAAAAAAAAAAAAAAAAAAAAAAAAAAAAAATTCAAAATTCAAAAAAATTAATCCATTTCTCCAATTTCTCCACAAAATTAAGGGAAATGAGGCTACTTAAATTACACTACTCAACTCTCTCCATTTCCCCACCAATTTCTCCGCTTTTCCATTTCTCTGGCTTACCAAACACGAGAATTAAAGCCATTTCCTTTTCTCTGGCTTTATTTCTCTGTACCAAACACACCCTTATAAGAAATAAGAGAAATGATATAGGGACCTAAACTTAGGCCTGATATTAGGCTTAAAACCAAATGACATTATTTTGATGGCTGTAGACAAGGGCTCACTAATTTTATAACTATCAGGATGACACTTGGTTTTAGTCCTAAGTTTAAGCCCCTCTATTATTTCTCAAGAAATAATTTATTTTTTCAAAATGTCAAAATCTCAGTTTAGGATTTTCCTTTATTATATAAAAAAATTACTACAGATTTTACTTAGCCCAAAGATTGACTCGGTAAATAAATTGCCTGAATGAATGAAACCCGACTAAAAAACATTTATATTTCGCATTTGCCATCTTTGATGGTAAGTTACCATAAAATATATATATATATATATATATATATATATATATATATATATATATATATAAATAAATAAATAAATATATAAATAAAAACACTTAACTTTACTAGCAAAACATTAACTTTGCCCCCAAACTTATATGTGTTGTTAGTTAACTTAACCCTTTAAGTTACTAAAAGACCGAATTAGCCCTTAATCCATATACATAGCCGGTGTGCAATCCGATCATGCGGTTCTTTAAGTTCATTCACTTTAGGTTTTCTTACTTGTTCTAGTGGATGGCAAAGGCCAACCGAGAGGAATGAAATAGCACGACCTTGAAAGAGAATGAATGACTCAGGAATCATCTGGTTTCAAGAAGACTCGTGAAGATGCAGTTTGAATTATCGTAAATACTAGTTATCAGGTCAGACAGATGCCTGGCCCGTAAGTTGACCCCCTTAAATAGTCATAAGAAACCTTTTTATAGTTCATCACTAGAACAAATTAACCCAAAAACCCATTAAACTTTATATTTGTACTTCTTTAACATCATTTTTCATACCATTATTAAAAGACATTATTGCAAAAACATATTATTGCTTTGCACCAGCTGCAACACAACTTGTTAATACAGTTTAGCACTTTAAAGTGGTAGTTTCTGGTACTTATGCTAAAAAAAATATTATATTGTTTTTCCTAATGGTAAATGTTTAAACCTACATCACATATCTCAAAAAAGTTATCTCATACCGTTGGGGCAAGAGGACTTAAGCGAAAAACTTCACAATATTACCATTTAGTGTTCATGTCTACAATAAAAAGTATGAAAAATTACAAAAATAAACCAGTCGCTTTATGACTTATCACTTTCAAAACCTAAAATTTTCAAAAGTGCAAAATAGATTGGACGACTAGACAACTTGTACAACGCAACCACAAGCCAACAAATGTCAAATTATTGTAGGTGGATTAATCTTTATTCGATTGTTTGATGACACGTGTCAAACGTAGACACAAGTTCCCCAAAAAATGAGTCGCTTTTGGTTTATTTTGGATTTTTAAAAATTTAGGTCTGGAAAATGATAAGTCGTAAAACGACGTGTATATTTTGATAATTTTTCATAAAAAGTACATACTTCATAAGCAAATCTTGTGAAACATTAGTATTTACTGTTTTGGAAGAAATTTCAAATATACCTATGTGTCAAAATATACGATACATCCTATATTAATGGTGTTTCTGATCATGATAAACAAATATTCTATACAGAACGTTTTTTACATATTTTAAGACCGTATAGGTAGTGGGCCGGGTAGTGGCAATAAAATTGGAGGCAATGGGGCTTAGAGCATAAAGCATGCTGGAGGCAGTCAAAATGCTAAAGTGGACTCATTGTCTCATTCTCTGTTATGTTGACACAACTTACTTCTCGGTCTTTATTGGTTTTCAAACGATTCTCTTCAAATCAAACCATAATTAACGGTTTAAAATCAAACCATAATTAATGGTACAAAAAATTTGATCGGGGGGCAGTAACAAGACAATTATTGTTTTTACAAGGCTGTCATGATCGCGAGTAAACTCGTTACGTGCTCACTAGTTAAAATCGTGTAGTATCATCATAAAATCGATTTGGGGTAAGATTGTAAATAAGATCGTAGGATCCAACGTAAAATCGTTAAACAATCCGAGTTTACCTAAGCCTATATTTATTATATTTTTCTATCTTTTAGCCCATCACTTCTTACTCAAAGCCCAACGCTGCGTTCTCGAGTTTGTTTTTGGAAGGAAAAGAAAGAAAATGAAAGGAAATAGAAAAATTGTTGTGTTCTCGAGTTTTTATCAAACAGAAAAGAAAGAAAATAGGAAGAATTTGATAGGAATGTTAAGAGGTTTTTTCCTACAAAATTTTCCGCCCAAATATGGGCGGATTTGGAAGGAAACAAATTTACACATAAACTATTTGTTATAAACTAAGTTATATAACTTTCATTATTTTATATATCTTTTGTTATAGATATATTTCTATGTTTAAAAAAGCATAACTATAATTTTTTCTTCTTTTCTTTCTTTTCCTTCCAACTCGAGAACACGACTTGGTTTATTTTCTTTCCATTTCCGTTCATTTTCTTTCAACTCGAGAACATGAAATATAAATGAACTTTCTTTTCTTTCCACTTCTTTTCTTTACCTATCATTTCTATTCCCATAAAAGAAAACTCGAGAACAGAGCGTTAAAGAAAAGTTAATAAGTAAATGAGTTCATTTTCTTATTGAATTGTACATACTTTGACCCAAATAATAATCTTAAAAAAATAATATATTGAAGTCTTTTTCCCATCACTCGGATCAAAGATCTTGTTACATTATACATTTATACTATACTTTTGTCCTTGATATTTTAAATTTTTAGATTATAGCATACTTGTGTACGTAATAATGTTACTTATAATTAAACAATTGCTTATATTTTACAAGTTAATGGGTCTCAAGTCTGACCATGTTACCAGTGTTCATGTATACACATATACAAATGTTCCATTATCAAAATCATTATGTTATGAAGTATTCACTTACATGTGCCTATTATTGATTAATGTGCAACTCCATATAATAGATTGATCACTGGTGATTTATGTGTAAAAATATGAATTACCAAGTTCGTATGTTGTGAGATATTAATCTTATTCCTCTAAATCGTTAATGTCATGATTGAAACGTGACTTTTAGTGTTTTACTATTACTTTGGTGTTTTAAATTTGAACGTTGACATTTTCAAGAGGATATTATATAAATTTATCTTTAATTTTGAGTAGAATTGCAAAACAGTTTGACTCGTTTATTCTTTGTTTACAAAACATGATAAATTGGTAGGATATTACGATCTCGATCTTGCAAAGATAAAAACGATAAAGTAAAATCTCGATCTTGACTGCCTTGGTTTTTTATATGGATCACGAAGAATGTAAAATACATGTGAAAAACATGGAGAGATTGAAAAAAAAATAGTCCTCAAGTTAATGTGAAGCGTAAAGCTACGGATGATAAACTCCGTCGTGAGAAGATGCTCAATGTAGATGAAATGACTAATAATGAGAACTTAAGAACAAGTTTTTTTCAAGTAAGAAGATATGATGTAGACAAAATATTGATAAATACAAGAGAGGTGTTAGATAGTTATTTTGTTGGGGGAGAAAATAAGCGTTTGACATATAGGTAAATATTAACTCTTTGGAAAGGTAACATTGACTTTTTTATCAATGGTAATTATTGAATTAACTTTATTGTTTAATTAGAGTGTTGTAAATAATATAACTTTTTTTTTAAGTGGTGTTTGTTTTTCATAAAGAGGCTTTTAACAGCCTCTTAATCTGAACCGTTCAGACATGGTCAGACATTTTGGTCGTTCATACCGTTTTTTTTTTTTTTTCTCGTTCAGACGCGTTCAGAGGCAGTAAAATCTTAATGGTCTAGACTTGAGAGGGGTGTCTGAATGCCTATTGTTGCCTCTTGCTGACACAAAAAAAAACCAAAAAAAAAATTAGTACGAGCAAGCAAATGTGCGGTTCAAACATGAGTTTTTTTTCCCGTTCAGATGCGGTCAGATTCAGACATTTACGTCTCAGATTCAGATTCAGATGTGCGGTTCAGATTCAGATTCAGAGCCTGTTAAAAAACAAACATCACCTTAATCTATCATTTTCTTATAAATATAAGGTTTTTCTTCATTGTGTAAGTTTATCTTTTGATTCTTGATTTATTAATAAAATTCGCGTTTTAAGAATTATCTTCTTGTTAGAGTTTTATTCTTTTGAGGCACGCCTTCTTTATTAATCATTAAATTAGGGTTATCAAAATTCGCTTATGCGTCTTAAGTTAAAAAATTCAGCATCCTAGGTCAAAAATGATCTAAACATGACCATCTTGTTAGCATGGATTAGATTGATTTTGGCTTTGACTGATAATTGAAAATAAAATGTGGGATTTTTAGAGAGCTCATCTTTTAAGTACACTAGACGAGTATCCGTGCATAGCAACGAGATTTAATAGCGACAGATCGTTTAGTGATAAAAAAAGTTTATAGGTTATAAACGAAAAATAATAAAAGTTTGAATATTTGGGGATTAAACATAATGTTTTTGAAACCCGGTTCGACCCGGATGGTTCAACTGGTTGAACCGTTCCGATCGAAAAACGGATCGATTTAAACTGGGTCAACCCGACGGGTTGGGTCGAGCACGGGTTAAATTAAACTAGGTCAACCCGCCGGGTATGAAGCGTCCCAGGTCAACCCAGTTTTCGATGTGTATTGATATTTTCTTTTTGAAATATATGTTTTCAACATTTCTATTTTTAGTTTCAACTTTTTACTTTTCCCTTTTTGTTTTTTCTTTTTATAAAAGTATACGCGGGTACCCTGTGATGATTAACCGGAGGAATAGATCTCGACGAGGTCTGATTTACCAGTTTGTATCGGTTTTAACGGGTCCTCTCTGGTTCGCTTTCGGATGCCTTTTATTGGTTATCCGAACCGGTTACGACATCGGTTCCCGGTTGAACCTGTTGGTCCAGTCCGGTTTGGTTTTTAAAATTATATGTACCATCATTTTAGGGTGTTTTAAAAATAACATTAATTAGTGTGGTTAATTATTTTATATTCTGAATTATGTTGTAGCTTTTTTAAATTGTATATTGTGAAAATTTTATTGTACTTTTTAGTAAGGTGTGTTTTAATTGTTTGTATTTAATTTGGTAGATATGTTTTTATTTAGTTGAACAATATGAATAAATCACTGTACTTTTAAGTAATTGTGTGTTTTAACAAGAGTATTAATTACACTATATATATTTCTCTCACCTTTTACTAATTTTCAACATTCAACAATTCAACAATTCAACGATTCTATTTTGACCATACACTCTTTATATATAGTATAAATATATACTTGTGATAACAATTTAAGATTCTGATATGAAAGGATTTGACATTCTCTGTTATTTAAAATAGTTTTAGGAAAATGAATCTCATTTGTATGTCAAATAATGTGATTGGTTGATTTGAAAAAATAATTTGTAAGAATTTAGAATGAGAAAAATAATACACAGTGTCAAATAATTGGAGGATTAAACACATATTTAGTTATGTCTTTTAGGTCTATGTATCACTATTCAAATCTAACTTAGATATGTGATGTGAAATTGTTAATTTGCCTATAAAAAGTGAATTCATTAACCTTTGTATGTCCTTTACTACATCATACCATAAAACATACATGTTATTTCTTTTTCAATCAAAATCTTACATCACTCAAAGGTGGTTTGGTAGCAAAAGGGTTTGTAGCTATCACACTAAATTGTGTGAGGTCTTGAGTTCAGTTCTTACAAAAAAAATCCTAAACTGATTTTGAAAAGGGGAGAATTTTACCGGGTTTGAAACTTTGTGGTGGTGATTTCAAATCTCGTGGCTTAGTCTGCTAAAAGATCAGAAACCATGGTTTGTAGTTATCACACTAAATTGTGTGAGGTCTCATGTTCAATTCTTACAAAAACCCTAAAGTGGTCAACCAAAACTCTTGAAAAATGAGAGTTTTACTAGGTTTAAGTGTATGTGACGGTGGATTCAATTCCCCGTGAATTAATCTGTCAAAAGATTAAAAACCATGATTATTAGTTTAAACAAAAAACCAAAATCAATGTTTCTATGCATACATACAATGAAAACATCAAAACACGAGTAACACTGTATGAATAAAGATTTCTTGAGATACTAGTGAACTCACATCAACACATTTTTGCATTCTTTTCAAACCATTGCGAAAAGAAAATAATTAAACTTAACCTTTCGGCTTTTGCAGTGAGCAGATTTAGTGGAGGTCTTGATCAAGATCAACCCAAAAAAATGGTGAAAAATGGTCGCTTTTATTCCAAATGTGCTGATTCTTATGCTTTTCATGTGAAGACTAGTCTATAACTCTAAGCTTTTCGGAGCTTAAATCATCAAATTTAGAAAATGAGATATGAGGGCCACACGGCCGACGTTGCACAAAAGCCATTACTTTACCTTCAGCTAGCACTAAAAAGTTTCACAACTACACAAGTCACTATCGTCGTGTTATTATTCTATTTTCTCCGGAAACGACAAACAACAACATATACTGTTACAATATTATAGTATTAGTGGTTAAAAGTTTAATCGAAGAGTTTATGCATTGAAAATTATACACTTTCCCTCTAATGAGAGAACGGACAGGAGGCACAAGGAATAATGCGGTTTTTTAACCCACATCTTCATTCAAATACCTTACAAAAAGGTGCAAGTTTTACATCAGTCTGCCTTGTCAAAACAAGGTTTGAGCCCCTTGATCGCTGTCGTTATGACTTGTACATCACGTACCGACATTTGTCCATTGTGTCGTAAAACTTATACTTTGCTCTCATGCTTATATTTTTTCATAGAAGTTGTAAATCGATTCAAGCGCAACCCAAAATATAGATCCACAAAAATTCACATCTGCTGGATGACATGATGGATGATGCAACTTAGAAAATCATATAATTGCAAAAGTTCTTCGTTTTGTTTAAAAGCTAAAACCATTATCGAAATAAAATTAGTTTCTATAAATACTACAGGGTTAATCGATTAAAATCATCATCATACTTCTACTACTTTACTAATCATACACTTTACTTTATATGTACTCGTCATAACATCCAACTTCCGATATCTTCGCAAGTATAACACCTGCTCATCCTTTCTACAGGTAAATCTGACATAGCCCATGACACAGGTCTATGGTCTTTTGCTTCCAGTTCCTCTGCCACATATTGTCCTTGGTAGGGTTTCTGACCCGTCAGTCCTGCCTATTGCGCAAATAGCATTATACTTTCTATAGTTTCCACACCCCTTCTCATTGCCAAAACAGGTCGCAAATTTGGTGCTGGCGTAATGATATCAACTTCCCAATAAAATTGTGTAGAAGTGTAAAAGAATTTGTCGAATATACTGCCCAAAATTTGTAGCATTTGACCCATAACAGCGACTATGGAATACAGTATGAATCCGAGTGTCGATTAATTTCTCATCTCCAATTAAAGTATTTATTTCCCATTCGCCTTGAAGCCATTCTTGGATATCTGCAGGTATATCAACCACCTGAAGATATACACCCCAAGGCTTAGTCTCAAACTAGACATGTCATAACACACAAAAAACCAACCTTCGTTATTGCAAAAAGTTCAGGTAGACACAAACCAACAGTGCCCATAGTTCATTTAAGTGATTATTTCCCAGTTAGAGTAAAGGCAAACTTTGCACATGTTCAGCACATAGCCTCATGACAGCGTACACATTTAAGGTCACGGCTTACTGTACTGTATGCCATAAACACAAACACATACACATACACATGCAAATTGCAACCTTATTAACAAATGGGTTTACAAAATGCATTTACAATCCAACAAACACATATATTCGTGTATAAGAAAGTGTCATATATGCATACATAATACATTGGCATGAAACTCAAGCCTGCATCATTGTGGAATGCTAAAGATTTGAGATAGATAGAATGATAGATACAACATACAATCAGATTGCATACATACAGATATCAGACATGCATGCCTACATTTTAGATATTAACACTTGTTATCAACATTAAAACCAATCTGTTAGCAATTGATATCGAACCCACTTTGTATGAATTTGTCCAATTTATAGGCAGTAGCTTAGACATTGGCAAAAACCAGCAGCTCGTTATCCATTTGCACTAAAACAAAGTAGGAAGTTGCATAAGTTACATGAACACTTAAAAACGAACGCAGAGAGTTTACCTACCACCTGTAATCGAACCCTTCAATGCATCACAATCAAACCATTCACTGCTTGGCCACTTGATAATGAACCTTCAATGCGGCATCATAATCATGAGGGTATGCTCGAGTCTTCTTTGTAATCGAGGGGTATAATGAAACCCTTGCTTTAAATGACAGATGAAATCGATTTTAACCGTAATGCCTGTAGGTCTTATCTGCTAACTAAGAAAACAACTTGACTTGCTGGTCACTGTAAAAACATGTCACCTGGTTGTTACCACAAAGGTGATCAGGGGTCCTAACCGTGAACAAATTGGATGTTACAATAAGTAAGATGTAAAGCAGAGTGTCTGTGTTGTATGCGCATAATAAGTGAAAGCCATTAAGTCAAATAATGCATACCCAAAAACTAACTCAATGAGAAAAAGAAATTTCAAACTTTTGGCTTAGATCGTGCCTGGACTTCTTAAAATGAAGAGGAAATGGAACGATGTCACAAATCTCTTTGGAACAATATAGTGATCATATCCCTCTTAAACTAAAACTCTTCCTTTTCTGACTTAATGCATATTTACGAGCCATAACAGGATTATAAAACTTCCTCATATGTTCAGATAATCTATGAATAGCACGTAGATCACCAACACTCGAAAGCCGCATCAAGAAAGAATCAAACTTCTGATAAGGCAATTTCATCCCTTTATTCAAAACATCTTCCAAAAGAGCACAAGCATCCTCTGTTCTTTCACAACCAAACAACCCTTCAATCATTACACAATAAGAATCAGTATCACGAACACATCTTCTATTATCCATTTCACGCCACATGTCAAACGCCCCTTTTGGATCATCCATTTTGAAAAACATTGTCACTAACATGTTAAATGTTTGGACACTCGGCACACAACCCACCTCAATCATTTTCTTGTAAAGCCTAAGCGCTTCTTCACTATCTTTACTATCACAAAGAACTTTTAAAAAACAATTATACGTAACAATATCGGCCGGATACCCTTTACCACCCATATCTTTCAAAAATTTATAAGCAGCATTGACTTTTCCGGCCAAACACAACCCTTCAATTATTTCTCTATATGTCGAAACATCAGGGAGACAACCACTAGACAACATATCATTAACAAGTTTATAACACTCATCCATTTTATCGTTACGTGCAAATGCAATGATCATTATGGAATACGTCTTAGCAGTGGGAGACGACATTAGTGTACCCTTTGCTCTCATGAAATCTAAAAGCTCAGCAGCTTCCGATAACATTCCAGATTTACAAAACGTATCAAGAGCGGTATTATAAGTAAAATTTTCCGGGGTATGGCCCTCCTCAATCATTTCATCAAGTATTTGCATACTTCTACTCGGGTTTCTAACCCTACACCAACCGAAAAACAAAATATTATATGTACTCGCATTCGGTTTAACTTTTTTCTTTATTTTCTTAAACATATCTTCAGCATCATCAACCAAACAACACTTACAAAACACATCTAACAACACGTTAAACGCTTCAATCTCAGGCTGCATTTTTTTCAATTTCACCTTCTTTTTCTTCGCAAACTTATGCAGATGACTCAAATGCTTATCCGCATACTGTTTCAAAATCTTTAACAACGCATCAATAGGTACCCTACTCTTATCATTCCTTTTCATATAATCCAAAAGATCACACACAATACGATATTGTTTCGCCTTATACTTAGTATTCGACAATATATCAATCATTTCATTATACACTTCCTTTTCATGACTATAATCTTCTCGACTCCCAGCCCAAGTAAAAAACCTAAAAGCTAACTTCTCTTGATACCTAAGACTACCCAAAACCTCGATAACTAACGGCGTACTTAACTTAACACCCGTCTCATTAAGCGACACTTCCATAATACTATTTTCAGGGTTATTAGGCTTACAATCTATAACAATATTATACAAAGTCTGACCATCGTTAGAAACTGGAACAAACCCATTTACCCTTTTATCTAATTGATCATTATCAGTAATAAAGTCACAATCTCGTTCATTAAACTCATCATTTTCACTCAAAACTGAAAAATGCGCACAAGGTGTTTGATGAAATGCCTGACTGAACAATAACATATAATTAAGCCTAACCCTTTGTGGGAAATGATTATGAGGTGAAATGGGGTTGAATTCTAGCAATTTATGAGGTGGGTTTAGGATTTGTGTAGTGAAATTGGTGTGATTAAAAGGGTTTATTGATGAAGTTAAATACTTGTATTTTGAAGTGTAGGAGAAAATTTTATGGCGTAGGATTTTTGATATTGGAATTGCTTTAATTCGTGACATGATGAGTTTAGTGAAGGATTGATGTATGGATTTTGGTGTGATTTGTTGGGTTTAAGATAAAGAGCGAGGGTTTTGTGTAGATGTATTGACTTTTGACTTTTGGAATGAAGCTATTGAAATTACCGGGAATTGTTTGTTGTAGGTTAAGGGTATGTTTGGCAAAACTAGCTGTAAGCTGTAAGCTGCAAAGCTGTTAACATGAGCTACAAGCTGTATTTTTTTTTTAATAAAAGTGTTTGGTAAATTAGCTGTTAAATGTAATTATAAGATGTAAAATGACATAAAAGGACAAATATATAACTGTAAATAAATGTTTGGAGGGTATATTAGTAATTTAAAGTTTTAACAGCTCATATACATTTAAAAAGCTTCATGAATCAGCTTTTCATTTTGGAGCTATTTGTTTGAAATAAAAGCTTGTAGCTAATGCATCCAAACGAAGCTATTTAGTTTATAGGAGATTATTTTGTAACAAAAAGCTAATAGCTCCTCCAAAAAGTCCCTGCCAAACAGGCCCTAAATTAGTGATAAACATTTGCATTTTTAACACATATTTATAAATCATTGCTTTGTTTGATTTGTTGATACAATTTTTGTTGATAAAAAAGGATGTTTGGTTTTGCTGATACAAAAGGATGTTTGGTTTTGCTGATATTAATTAGAAACAATACACCCAATATCACAATACAAGAATAGATTAAATACATAAAAGTTAGATGATATTTCATCATTAATATTGTTGGTTACAAGAACAAAAACAACTACATCAAACCATGACCAACAACCGAACAAAAGATCCAATTTGCATACCCTTTTTACCAACCTATATTTCCAAAACTAGCACCCAAAAGACCCCATTTATCTACCCCCATGAAATACCCAAAATTCAGTCATAATGCTCAGCCATTTTTTTTAACATAACCTTCGTTGATACGAATAGCTTCATCAGTTTGACCAAGAATCTGTATGAATTGAACAAGTAGGTCTGTGTGCCTCGCCTGGATTTTCCTCAGCGCATCCAAACAATCAAGCGCTATTCCCCGAGGTCCCAAAGCTTCGTTCTCTTCAATCAGCTCCCTACGCTTAATGATTCCCCTCTTTAGATGATCAATGCGCTCACGAACTAGCTTTCTCAAAATCCCTTCTTGTGCAGCCTCTTCCCCAAACCACACTGTCATATGATAATTTAAGTTGGATGAACCAGCAATCTCCATGAGTTCATTCAAAATATGGAAATCTTCCATTGAAAATTGTATGTGTGTGGAAAAAGTGGTGGATGGGTTTATCGGTTCGTGTGCACAAGTAAAAAGCATCTCAGGGTAGAGACGGTCAAGGGTCTAATAATGACTTTTTTTCAAACTCGGTCCCTGAATTTGTCTTGGTTGCCGTTGTCATACTTAAAAATCCCGCCCAATAATCACTTTAAAATACACAATTGATCCTTCAATTTTCCAAGTTCCAAGTTACGTTTACTACAATTTAGTTGAAGATTAAACAACACAAAACCATTAGAAGCTTGACTTTGTTAAGTCAAACTTCAAAACATATCAATAAACTCCCTAACAAATATTGACTAATTGATAAGGATTTAAAAGGTACACTTTTTAGGGGTCATTTAAGCCCTTAATCGACCACTTTTATATCCGTTACTGCTTAATTTTGCTCCTTTTCACTTTTTAGGTCTCTTGAAGGCAAAATGCTGGAATGACGCTTATTTGGACGAAAAGGCGTAAATATGTGAAGAAAGTGGCTAAAGTCAAGATCAAGACACTCCAGCTGCTAGAAAGGCACCCGACGGCGTCACAAATAACAATATTTTTGGGATTTTTCAAGGTTTTCTAATTTTTATGGATTTTGAAAATTTTATATTTTTCTATTTTTCTTTTGTGGGTTTTGAAATTTTGTATTTTTTTTTTTTTTTTTTTGAATAAATATATACAAGAGATAGATGAAGAAAAACCATTTACTCCTCGTCTTCCTCTTGAAGACGTCTGAGTGTTTCCTGTTGTAGGCTCTTTAGACCAAGTCGTGGGAGGATAAACTCAAAACGTTCTCTAGGAAGAGCTTTGGTGAAGATGTCTGCTAACTGGTATTCAGTCCTCACAAAATAGAGTTCTACCACACCTTTTTCCACTTGTTCCCGAATGAAATGATGTCGAATGTCGATGTGCTTTGCTCTTGAATGTTGAACGTTGTTGCAAGAGAGAGCAATGGCACTTTTGTTATCACAATACAGAGGGATTTTGTTGAATTCAAAGCCATAGTCAGATAATTGGGATCTCATCCATAGGATTTGAGCACAACAAGATGACATGGCTATGTATTCAGCCTCTGTAGAGGATATAGAGGTACTCATTTGTTTCTTTGAAGACCAGCTCACAAGCTTATCACCCAAAAACTGAGCACCTCCAGACGTACTTCGACGTGTATCTTGACATCCTGCATGGTCAGCATCTGCATAGGCTGTTAGTGACATATCGGTGTCCTTCGGGTACCAAAGTCCCATGTTGATGGTTCCTTGGAGATACCGAAAGACCCGTTTAACCGCTTCAAGGTGCTTTTTGGTAGGCTTAGCCTGGTATCTAGTACACATGCATACAGCGAACAGAATATCAGGTCTACTGGCTGTGAGGTACATCAGGGATCCAATCATACTTCGATATTTCATTTGATCTACCATGATCCCTGAGTGGTCCTCATCCAGTTTGGTACGTTCCACCATGGGAGTGTCAACGGTGTCACAAGTGTCAAATCCAAATTTCTTTAAAATTTCATTAGCATATTTAGATTGATTGATAAAAATGCCTCCGGGACTTTGTGAAATTTGTAATCCCAAGAAAAATGACATTTGTCCCATCATTGACATTTGAAATTTGGAGCCCATCTCCTTAGAAAAACGGTCACATTCATTGGGGTCAGTCGAGGCAAAAATAATATCATCAACATAGATTTGAACGTGAATTAAATGTTTTCCTGACTTTCTGGTGAACAATGTCGGATCAACTGCTCCTTTGCTGAATCCAGTAGATAGAAGAAACGTTGATAGCGTATCATACCATGCCCTTGGAGCTTGCTTTAAACCGTAAAGAGCCTTCTTCAAGCGATAGACATGAGTAGGATGCTCTGGATTCACAAAACCTTCTGGTTGACTGACGTATACGACTTCTTTAAGATCTCCATTAAGAAAAGCCGTCTTTACATCCATCTGATAGACAACCATGTTCTTACTTGCAGCATTAGCCAGGAAGATTCTGATTGCCTCGATATGTGCAACTGGAGCAAATGATTCTTCAAATTCAATACCCTCCTCTTGACGATATCCTTTTGCAACCAATCGAGCCTTGTTCTTTAACACATCACCATGCTCATCAAGTTTTACTTTGAAGATCCACTTTAGAGCAATGATCATAGCACAGTCAGGAGCAAGTACTAATTCCCATACATCTAGTCGATCAAACTCATGAATTTCTTCTTGCATGGCATTGAACCAGCTGTCTTCATTCATGGCAGTTTTAACGTCTTTTGGTTCGATCTTAGAGAGTACGGAGTTGAAGAAGCACCATAAGACATCAGTTGCAAGTTGTTTACGAGTGGATACTGGACGAGAAAGGTTTCCAATGATGTTCTCCAATGGATGATCATGTGTCCATTTTCTGAGGTGTTCATGTGATTGTTGTTGAGGAACTGAAGTAGCAGAGTTGATTTCTCCTGATGAAGATGGTTCTGATGATGATTCAGGAGCAAATATGTTTTCAAAGGGAGCATCTTCGGGAGTAGCAAAGGGGTTATCTCCATCATAGGTGCCAGAAACAATTCCATGATGTACACTTGATGATTGAAGATTTGTTGATGAGACAGAGTGATCAGCAGCATGAGCTTCTTAACTCAATGACATAGATACTGAAGGGTTAACTTCGTTGACAGGGATAGGAGCAGCCACTATTGATGGATTTGACAGATCACTAGCAATTGGCTCATAGTGTTCATCAAACATTGGATCAAATAATTTTTTCAAATCATCTTCTGAAGGTGGTACATATGGAGTTGCTGGTGAGGAATTGTGTACAAGAGTAGAACTGATGGGACTACTTGATGAGGGTTGAGATGGGGTCCAGAACTGGGTTGTCCTGGAGCCATTTGACCGGTCAGCTCATCGAACGTAACGTGAATTGTTTCCATGATATTTCGGGTTCTTTTATTGTAGATTCGGTACCCTTTTCTACTTGGTGCATATCCTACAAATACTCCAATGTCCGCTTTTGCTTAATGTTTGCCTAAGTCTTGACCCTCATTAGTTGGATAACACAATGCACCAAACACACAAAGGAATGAAAGATTAGGTTTTCGATTGTGGACAAGTTCATATGGAGTTTTCCATAAGAAGTGTAAATTAGGGATCGATTTTGAGTGTAGCATGCAGTGGCAATGGCTTCAGCCCAGAGAAACATTGGAACCTTTGAGTAAATCAGCATTGTTCTTGCGGCTTCCACAAGAGTTCGATTTCATCTTTCAACTACACCGTTCTGTTGAGGAGTTCATGGAACACTTCTTTGATGACTGATTCCAACACTTTCATAAAACTCACTAAGTTCTTTATTAACAAACTGTTGGAATCACTCCTAAACCTTAATTCAAGTGTTAGTAATTCATATGTAATAGTTAGCTTAATATGGCCTTTATGTTAGTAATTAGCCTTAGGCTCATGTAGAAGGCCCATAAGCCTAGACCCAAGCCCATATAGGAAAGGAAGGGAACTTGGATGTTGCCCTAGTTCCTTCCCCTATATAAACACATGTAAACCTTCCTTAGAAGGTTGGTTGTTCAATTTATTCTCTCATTCATACTCTACGCATAACCGGTCTTACTCATACGTGTGTGTTTGTTTGACTATTGTTCAACCGATCATTCTCCTTCTCTATCTCTTACATATTGATGCTTGTATTACTAATATGGTGACCTAACAGTGGTATCAGAGCCATCTAGTTGGGTGAAACGGTTTGTTTTTGTTCTACTCGTAAGGTTCACGTTTTTCACTTTTATCACGCATAAAAACTCATCTTTTTTCACTTTCAAATCCAAGATTCTTGTACTTTCAAAGTTATTAGGTGTTAAAGGTTAAGTTTTTTGGCAAAAAGTTTGAAACTTTACGTGTGTAGAAGTGTTTTTGAGCTTGATTTCATTCGTGTACCTCTTTCTACTCGTAAGGTGAAAAAGAGTTTTGGATCATAAAGTTTTAAACTTTCTGGTTATTTTGGTGATATTGAAGCTATTTCATCATAAAAATCAAGTTTCTAAACACTTTTGGGCATAAAATTAGTTTTTGGTATTTTCTACTCGTAAGGAAACCCTAAACTTACGCATAAGATTTCCTTGGTTTGATCTTTAGTTTCGTGGATTACTCAGTGTTTTTCTTGCTTGGATAAGCCTGAAAACACTTCGACTTTGGATATCTTTTGCATTGTGATAGTGTAAAAGATCTTTTGGGTAAAACCCTAATTTTACGCATAAGCTTAAGCTTACGCGTAGAACTCTTTACGCATAAGATTATTCTTACGCCTAAGCCTTGTCTTACGCATAAGCTAATCCTACGCATAAGTTTTCTACGCCTAACTTTCAGTTTACGCCTAATCTTAGTGTTTCTCATTTCTTACGCGTAAGCTATTCTTACGTGTAATTCTCATTGTTACGCGTAAGGTGGTGTTTTTACGCGTAAGCTTCTTTCTACGCGTAAGGCACTTTCTACGCATAAGCAGGTTCTACGCGTAAGGTTTCTTTCTACGCATAAGCTGGTTTTATACGCTTAAGGACTTCTTCAACTAACAAAGTTTCATTCGACTACAAAGATCCATCATCAACACAAGTTAAAATAAATAAATAAATAAATAAATAATAATAAATAAAAAAATTGGGAGACTAAACGTTCAATTTGAGTAAAATTTAATTTTTAGAGGAGACTAAACGTTCAATTTTTACGCGAGATTCAAATTTTAGTTTAACTGTGAAAATTTTGGTCAAAAATTCAAATTTTTGGGCCCAAATTCGAATTTTTCGGGTCAAATTTGGCGTCAAAATTGTCATAACTCAAATTTTTCTTTCAACCTTAGAATTGAATTTTATAGTGAATTTCAAATTTTGAGAGTCAAAATTTTTCAAAATTATTTTTGGAGGGAAATTGCAATTCACTATATCGACCTTCTGTGTGCTATATCGACTTCGCACCTTTGCTCTTTGAGTCTTCTCCAGGGGATAGAGCATTGCTCAATGGATTCTGAAGAAGAAGCTGCATTTGTGGAGGGAAATTATTTTTGTCATAACTCAATGGATTCTGAAGAAGAAGCTGCATTTGTGGCATTGAAAGAAGGATTTATTGTTCTGAAAGAGAAGGTGCACTCAATAATTAACAATTCCAAGCGTCAGACATCATCAAATTCGCGAAATCCTGCAGTCGTGCAAGGTGAAAGAGTTGATGTACATGAAAGGAATGCTCAAATAGACGTTGAGAATGTTGTGATTACTGCAACTGTCGGTAATGCGGACAATGAGGTTGTAGCATTGGAAAAGCAGGATGACAACAGCAGATCTGGAGAAGATATCATACTTAACTACGACACCGAGCCCAACTGTGACGATGAACAAATGGTTGAGGAAGATATCTTACCCACCTATGACACTGACACATAACAGATGGTCGAGGTACAATCTACTATTGATCATATTCTGACTACAAATGCGACACAACATACTGAGCAACCTGAATTTAGTAATGAAGGAGAGGTTGACCAGTGTGTTGCACAATGTCCAGACAACTATCTCATGTCTGAGCCCTTACTTGTTAACAATTCAACTGAAACGTCAAATCAAACTCTTGAATCTGAAAACCGTCTTCTCAAAAAGACCATTGCTCAGTTTCAAAAAGATTTTTCAAAACTTGAGGCTCATTGCATCTCTCTTGAACTTAAAATGCAAAACCAATTTTTAAACTCTGAGCAAAATGGTAAATCTTTGAATGAACAAAGTAATCATGTGGATACATTAGTAAAAGAAAATGAGCATTTAAAGGCTCAACTTCAAGCAAATGGGCTTGCACATGTTGCTTTACAAAACAAACTGAGAAGATTAACTGACCAAAGTGTGGATACTAATTTTGCAAAACCAACAATCTTGGGGAAATCATCTCTAAAACCAATCAGTAGTTAAACAACCAACTGCTTTTAAATCTGAACGTTCAAAATCTTCAAAACCATGGTTTGCCTCCCAAGTTGTTGAGAATAATCATTTGTCAAAACCAGTCACTCCACATTTTGGGCCAAAGAATAATGCTTCTGTTTCTGTTAAACATGTTTCTGTTAAACCTGTTTCTGTTATACCTGTTTCTGTTAAACCTCAACATGTAGTTGCACCTGGCCCGTCTAGGATTAGTTCGAACACTGTGTCTAAACCGAGCATTAAAATTAAAAATTCATATGATTCACATGACGCGTACAAGAACTATGATCTAGAAAAGACTAGGAAAAGGGCACTACTCCAAAAGGATGGAATCTTAGGTTCACGACCTAGTGTATCACCTTCTCGTGTACTACTGAACACTGCTTGTAGTAGCAAACCAAATCCTAAGTTTAATCAACAAACAGTTAGAAATAAACCCGTCGATCTAAACGTAACATTTCAGAAACCTAATAGGTGGATCAATATAGGATGCAGACTCTTCCCTAAAGAAGTTTCAACATCCCCTAGATCTAACCTTAGATGAATACCAACGGGTAAAGTTTTCAACACTATTGGTCTTAGGTGGATTCCTACAGGCAAGATACTAAGTAGTTGCATCAAAACAGGTGTGAAACCCACAACATCCATCCCTGAGGTAGGAAAGGAAATCATCAAAATAGCATGTTCAGGTGTCAAGAAGATAATTGACACTACATCTTTATGCCTCTAACATCTGGAACCCAGTTACACTTGGGGATCCATGTTTCTTTCTATCTTGCCCCCTCCTATTTCTATGCAGGTACAACAGCTATGGCTTCTACTGCAATACAGCGTAGGACCCGTTTCTCACCGTCTAAAACTTAATGATCCATCAGCTGCACCATCAGTATACTTAATCGTCAAAAATTGGGAACATTGCTTGCTCCTCTGGTTAAAGATTCTGTCAAAAGTCGTGCTTCAGATATATCGTGTTACATTGTTTTTTACACCCTTTAATTGTAAAATTTGGGCTTTCAACTTTCTGATCGTGTTACAGTGAGCTTGAATCTGTTCGTTACGTTTGTTTATTTCAAAAAGTGCATCAAACTCTGGAACATTTGAGGATGTCTTGATGCTTGAGGTTTTGACATTTTCTTTGAGATGTTGATATTTTAGTTGCAAATCAAAATGTTCAACTTCTAGCTTAGAAAGATGTTTTACCAAATTATCATGATCATCCTGATCTATTTTCTCATTTAGTTCTGAGTTTTTGTTTTCAAGCTCAATGACACGATCATGGGAAACTTTCAAAGCAACAGTTAGTTCATGAAATTGAGAAGCAGTAATAGAATGCTTAGTAACAGTATAAAACACATCTTGAGCCACACAACTCAACACTAAGTTCTCATTTGAGATATGTAGATTCTTCCTTTCAATTTCATTATATTTAAGTTCCCGTTCATAATCATTGACTTCAATTATCATTGCATCAAATTCCTTTTCCATTTCTTTGATATCTGAGTCTATCCCATTTTTAAGACTTTCAAATTGACCTTTTAATTGTTTAAAGAAAGGCATGACCTCAGTTAGATAGCATTATTTAATTTGCTCAAAACCCCTTTCCCCTTCAGTTATCCCAGTGGGTGTGATCCTTTTCTTACATGTCTTCTCAAAATCAACAACTAGTTGATAAACAACATACAGGCTGATTAAAGTCTTGCTCTTAGTGGGAATAGATCTAGGAACTAAATGCATTGGTGTATTTGGAGGATACACAGTTGCTGGAGGCATCTTCCTAAGGGGAGTGTTCATTTTAACAAGTGCATTAGCCTTTTGCATATCTATGTCCTTTTTCCAAAAAACTTGTTCTTGGGTTAATAAAGTTTGAGGCTTAAACTTGTTCAGGGAAATCCAATTTTCTTTAGTGTAATCATGGGGTTTGTACGTTATATTTTGCTTTTTACACTCAGGATCTTTTAGCTTCTTATTCATTTTTTCCCTAGTGACTTCATCTAATTGCATATCTTCCTCCGTGCACTCAGCGCAACTAGGTTTCTGCCTAGGCTTAAGGATTTCATTACCATCATAGATAACATTTTGAGCAGCTTTTGCTATCTTACCATACTCAGGATTGGGTTTCTCTACAATGGGAACACTATGCTTATCGCTGAGAACTCTATGGTTAGTGATCATGTGAGCAGTCTGAATGGTATTCCCTTATACGTACAACTTATTTTCAAGCTTGTTTTTCAAAGTTTTTAGATTGGAAAAGTCATTCAAAAGTTTTGATTCCTTAGCATTAAATTCTTGTTTAAGCACTTTAACATCATTTTGGAGTTCTTGTTTTTGCTTAACAGTTTTAGAAAGCTTTTCTTGTAAGGAGTTTAACTCTTGTTTTAACACTTCTTCTCTAAAATTACTTTTTCTGATAATTGTACGCATTTGGTTATCCATCTCCTGCTCACGGGTAGTTAACTCAAACTTAGCACGTTGTTCATAAATAGCAACTTGTTCTTTATAGGTATTCAACTCAGATATAACAGAATCATCAGGGGCACATGGAGTGTATTCATCAAAAATAAAGTCATCATTGACTGCAGAGGATGCATCACTTGGCACAATCTCACTTTCACTTTGTATCACATATTGATCATATGGGACAGTGTTACTATTACCCACATTATCCATATCTGATTCATTAGTTACATGTGATTGTACTTTGTTATGCATCTCTTGCTCATCAACTTCATCGTATAGTTTTAATACCTCTGAGATGATTGAATCTTTGGAAGGACCAGCCTGTTGTGGTAAAGAGACCATTGGTGAAATGACAGCCATGAAGATGGTTTGGGCAGTTGGTTGCACTGGCTGTTCATCCACATCAGCATCATAGGTCTTGGCATTTCCCTCAGCAAGAAACAGCAATTCCTCTTCATCCAAAACAGCTCCATTATCCTGAGCTTGTACCAGCAACATCTTCTCCTTAAAATACTCAACATTTTGTGGGCGTTTTGTAGACGTGTAGTTTCTCGCAATATGTCCTTCACCACCACAGTTGTAGCACTTGATTGGCTTACCCTGTCCTTGATTTGTATTCCTTCCACGATTCTGATTAGCTGCATACCCTCCACCTGCTCCTATATTTCCAAAACCTGCTCCAGCCATCCCTTGTTCATTCCTTCTTCCTTGAACATTTTGCACTACTACCTTGCCATCTCTAATAGTAGCTTGATTATGGGGATTAGATGCTGTTCTGAGGTTGTTGTTGGTGTGTGAGGTGGAATTCAGATTTTGACTAACCATGAGTGAAAATTGATTGATGAAGTTTTCCATGAATGTGTTTGGGTCTGGATGCTTGTATGCTGGATCAGGAATGAGCTTGTAATTACCATTTCCAGTAGGTATGATTTGTGAAGCTTTGGTAGTAATCCCTACATTGGTGTAGAATGCTGTTGAATCATTTGACGAACTTGCTTCTCCCTGTTTGGATTTGAACTGATCAAGAATCATTCGTTCAAACATAGCATGTCTCTCATTCTGAAGCAGGAATGCATACAATTGTTCATAGTTAGTATTCTTTAATCCTTTGGTTAGCTTCACAGAGGTGACAAATTTGTGCTATTCGGGATTCATGTTGTTCACAAACTTTGAGTTCAGCTGAATATTTGGCATGGTCATTTTGATATTCCTCGTGTCATTCACAAGCTTGTGGAATCTCACGTAATATTCATAGACACTTTCTTCTGGTTTCATTTTAAAGTGCTCAAATTCATCATACAGTTGTGATTCTCTGTCTTCCTTAGTCAATTCAGAACCTGAGAGAAGCATCTTGACATTATCCCAAACTGCCTTGGCTTCAGTGTTGTGATTGATCAACTTGTAGATGTCTTTTGGAAGACCCTGAAGTATAATGTTTGAAGCCCTGATATCAGCATCATATCTCTTCTTCTCCTTATCACTGAGCTCATCATACGTCTTTGGTCTGTCCAATCCTAAGGTCACTGTACCATCTGCAGTAGTTTCAAGAACATCTCTGGTAGTCTCGATTTGATAAGGTCCTTCATCAATTGACTTGAGAATGTTAACTCCATTTTCCTTTCCCAAGCAATACAACCTAATTCGTTGAGCCCATGAGTCATAATCAGTTCTGTCAAGCATAGGTGGACGAGTATCTGATCCAGCTGCTTGAACGTCCTCAGCTACAGTAGAAACGATAGTAGGTACGTTGTTAGACATGATTACAATTTCTGTGGGATTTTACTATTCTTTGATTAAACCGGGAAATAGATTCTTTCAAGCATAGGTGGACGAGTATCTGATCCAGCTGCTTGAACGTCCTCAGCTATAGTAGAAACGATAGTAGGTACGTTGTTAGACATGATTACAATTTCTGTGGGATTTTACTATTCTTTGATTAAACCGGGAAATAGATTCTTTCACGGGATTTTACTAAACCAAAAGAACAACCGTAAAAATGTAGCATGAAGAAGTAACAAGTCTCAATAGACAAGTAGCTAAACAGTCAACTCGCTTTGGTATCAACTCGCTAAACAATCAACTCGCTTAAGAGACAAGTCGCTTAAAACTCAAGTCGCTTAAAGAAACAACTCGCTTAAAACCTAAGTCGCATAAAGAGTCAACTCGCTAAATAGCCAAGTCGCATACAGAGACAACTCGCTTAACAACCAAGTCGCATAAACTAACTCGCTGCCAATACAACTCGCTTAATAGCTAAGTCGCTTTAGAACTCAAGTCGCTTAAAGAATCAACTCGCTTAATAGCCAAGTCGCATATACCAACTTGCTGATAATACAACTCGCTTAATAGCCAAGTCGCTTAAACCAACTCGCTTCCAATAACAAAGCAACTCGCTTCCAAGAAACTCAACACCGTGGCTCAACTCACTTCGTATAATATTTGAAAACCACCACTTTATCAATCAAAAACAGCTAAACCACAATGATTCAAGCCTTCCAATTCAAAACCTAAACACATATGATGATCCTAAACACAAAAGTACAATCAAAATTCAAAATTTAACACTAGAAATTGACCAAATGATTCAAACTCTCCTAAACACTTATAACCCCAAAAACCTTATGAAATCCACCAAAACAAAGAGCATGAAAGATGAGTGATCAAACCATGGCTCTTGATACCAATTGTAAGATATAGGATTTCACAAACACATCAAACCAAATCCATATGGGGCGTATACAATGTTTTAGAGAGAGAAAGTTCTAGAGAGAGAAAGGGAAGAGAGTTGGGAACTATGTGAAACACAGAAAAATGGTGTTGAAGCTCCAACCCTCTACCTTGGGAGGTAGAGGGAATTTATAGTATTCTTACAAGACTCGCCTCCTACGGGCTGTGGATCAGGCATACAGTGGGTAAAGACCCGTCCGTCCTCCACGGTGTTACTTAACTAAATACTAACTAATATTAAATGACCACGACTACGAGCTTTCTAACGATTACATATACTTGAGGTGACCGATACTTTAATGACTGAATTTTCTAATTTCTAACAAACCTAAAAATGATTTTTGGTTGTCTTGGGCAGTATCTTAGGGTTCTCATACCCTATTGTACATTAAGATAAGTAATCTACTTCATTGATTCATTATATCTTTGATTGATTGTGTGTATGCTTGCATGTTTACCATGTCCGGCTAATTTACTTTTGTGTTTGCTTAGATCTATGAAACCTAGTTATTGAATATTGATTGGTTGTCTCTTATCTTAATTGTAATTGGCTTAGGATTGCAATAGGCCATCGTTGTGTTTTTAATGCTTGAGTAATCTTTGTGAACATTAGTTTATAATCGCCTAGAGTTATTGTAGGCTAAAAATCCAAAGATAACCTTAGAGTTAGTTTATAAATCCTAGAGATTTTGTAGGCAATAACCTTAAGGTATCCTTAAAGAGTTGGGGAAAAAAGCATACCCTACGACCTTAGAAGACACAACGCGTTAATAATAAGGATGTGACAATTCAACCATCAATAAAAGATAACTAGGGAGTAATAGCATCTAGGTAGACACATATTTAATTATCATACGAGCACACAACAATAGACATAGACTACCCCTTAGTTTAGTTAATTAGATAATTAGATAGTAGAGTAATCGGTAGAAGTACCACCCCCCAAATCCAAACCCCGAGATCGTACCTTTAAATTTTCTAAAAAATATAAAAAAGATAAAAAATTAATCTTCCTCAACCCCAACCTTAGCGTAGTAATTTCTCACTAGCATTCCTATTCCCCTAGAGAACGATATCAATCCCGAGGCTTACCCTAATACTACACTACAACGATTAGGTTCATTGCCTAGGTGGTTGAAAAACTTGCTCGAAGAAAAGGAAGTTTCATTTGACCCCGAACGCGCGTTATACGCGTATCACTAATGGTTTTGCAATTTTGACTTTACAAAGTCAAAATGCAAATAGAAAATAGCCATTCACCATTTTCAATGTTGAGTAACTAAAGTAAACTGAAAATGCAGTTTTACTTTCTATAATCAAATTGAAATGCTAAATGGAAGTTTGACTTTCGAATGTCAAACTTGCATCACCAACAATATGCACAAACTACAACATATGAACAAGTTAAATTTAAGCAAACCATATAAACAAATACCAAAATACAAAAACTATTTTGCAACATGAATTGTCATAGGGTATTCAACCCATACATAAACTACAACCACTAAAAGAACTCTACCACGGCTGTGGGGGAAGCTCGGTGGAGTTTCAACAGCTTCCTAGCCAACTCCCAGTTCATCCTGATATTTTCATTCCCATCATGACTCCTATCGCTGAGCTTGATATTGATTGTCTTTAGCGACCGGGAACACGCAAGTATAGACTTTATTAAAGTTAATTCATGCTCTGATATAGGAAAAGCTCGAAACATCACATTTTGTAGCTCCCCATGGCTGATTGTGTTTATTTCTACAACATTGAAATTTTTTCCAAAGGTAGAACACTAAGCGTGTTTGCAGCCTGAAAAATCAAATAGTGTTGAGATACACAAACATGGCAATTTACGAATGTTTATTTGATACATATGTATTACAGTATTACACTTACTCTGGTATCCAGCATTTTAAAATTTGGAGATCCACGAATCATTTCAATGATGAACGATACCATAACACTATTTCCAAAATCGACATCGAACAGCTTAAGATTAATCAGGGATACAAAGAGCACAGGGACATTCATCCTAGAATTACCTTCCCGTATCAACTACAACAAGTTTTAAAGATTAAATTTCATTACTGTTACATATTTCTTTAACATTGTAAAATTATAAGTGTAAAACTCAAATTGGTCTTACCGTGCAATCGTCAAAATCCAGTGTAAGGGTCTCAAGATTTTGAAGTCTTGTCAGGTGAAAGATATCGGATGTTGTGATTGTCGTCACAACATTATAAAGACCGAATGACAAATCTAACTTCTTCAAATTCCTAAGTTTTGCAATATCCCATAGTCTCATCTCGTTTGTAGTAGGACGATTCATTGAAGTGGAACTTGGAGTCGGCATTGTTCTGAAGCTGCCGATTGAGAGGTTGGCTTAAGGGAGTGGGAGGGCTTGGGAGCATTGTGGAGTCGTGGCTTGAGCCGACACTGTTCACACGCCGAGCTTAGCCGAGCTATCGACTTTGAGGGATTAAAATAATGATAGTGGGTTTGTTGGTGGATTCTCCACTAAGCTTCTACTTAGTTTCAAGGTTAGTCGTGTGTTGTACACCTATGTGGAAAACTAGAAGGGGGGGTTGAATAGTTTTACCTATTAAAACTTCGTTTTAAAATATTTAGATCGACTTATGTCAATCTATTTAGATGTGTATGTTGGACGTTGATAGATAGATATGTAACTATGTAATGTAAAGGTAAAGAGTAAGAAACACAAAACCACGACACAAGTATTTATAGTGGTTCGGCTACAATGACACCTTCCTTGCCCTACTCCACTCCCCGAGTTACCTACTCGAGAGTTCGTAATCACTACATGACACAACTCCTTATAGCGGAGAAGCCTTCACAACGTCGCCTACTCTTTTTCCGGTACAAGGCTAGATACCAAGTTCCATTACAAAGGAGGAACTACTACCCAACACTACACAACACCTATCCCAAAGGAGACCCACTCCTTATTACAACATCATCAAGGATATTAATATCTTTGGATACAACCTATCTCTATTTGTACATCGATACACCATATCGGTTGTACATTCTTGGCATCCTTCACTAATGCCTTTGACTTGACTCTTTTGGCATCCTTCACTAATGTCTTTGACACGGACGTTCAGCACCTTTCACTAATGCCTTCGTCTTGACCCTCTTGACATCCTTCACTAATGCCTTTGACACAACACTTCTAATGAGGAAGAAAGAACTATCAACAAGAGAACCTTAGTAGTCTTGATGATGACGAAGCATGGCAACTCATGGACTTGAGCTTGCTCGACTTCAAGAGGTGGTGATCTTGCCTTTAAGAGGAACCTAGAGAATCACACAAACTACATAGAAAGATCCTTTGGATCTGAGGTTAGAAGGTTTACAATACTAGGAGAAAGTATGTGTGGAAGTGAGCTCCTAAAAAGAAGAAATGGCTCACTATTTTATAGAGGAAAATAAGCTATTGTTCCACGGATCCCACAGATCCCTTACTTGAGGGATCCGTCCAGTGTAAATTGGGGGAACAGTGGGACGCTCCTCTTTGCCCATGGGTTTTGGGTCATGGGTCTCGGGTTATGGATCATGGGTCCTAGACTTTGGACCATGGGTATCCAAGTAGATACAATGTATCTAGTAGATGCAATGTATCTAGTACATAGGTCATGGGTTAGCTCCATGGGTCATGGATAATACCCATTATGACTTATGCATGATGTCATGCAATGGGTTATGGGTTATGCTCCATGGGTATGGGTTATGAACTTTGGGTTTTACCCAACTACATTCAATGTATTTAGTCAATGGGTCAAATACTTAAACTTCTACCCATTATATTACCCATTATAATATATACTAAGTATGTATATATCTACCCAATATGTAAACACTATTTTTTGTACATATGTATTACTACATCATGAAAGCACTATTACTTGTTTAGTATTATATGTGAAAACTTAAGTGTGTTAGTAAACTACTGGCTCAAACCATTTACGTATTTTATTTGTTTCGTTAAAATGATTTTACGTTTGTTATCGACAAAACAATTGAAGATCGTAAAATATAAATAAACGGTTATACGGCTTATTTGTATTAACAACCTAGTTTCCACTACCGTTTCATTTGGCCACTGAAATCTTTGGTGTTGGGTGCATGTTATACACATGTTTTTACATTATATCGATGCTAGATCCATGTAGAAAAGTAATCGTCCGGTCATTTCTTTGGTCTATGATTTCTCTCTCTCATCATACATAGTGGTTTTTTCGAGCGGTGAACGCTTAGGGTTTCGCTATATCAAGATTTGATAAGGTAGTTTCATTGACGCCTGATTTATTACTGTAAGGTATTTCAGTTTCTTTTTTTAGTTTGTGGATTTGTGTATCGTGTTTGTGTTTGTTTAATTTTTGTGATAGGTTGTTATAATGAGTGCTGATTTTTATGGTTTGCTAGAAGTTGTGTTTTAGTCTCGAAGAGCTTCAGCAGTGCAAGCGGTTTATCGATCCAGGTCAGTTTACATAAGTTGTTTGAATATTATCTGTTGCAATCACAAATATTATTTGTTGCAATTACAAGTTCTGACATTATTCTGATTGTATATGTTATTGTTTATGTTTTCACAACTTGATGTTGTATGTGGGGGGTGATTCTCATTCCTTTTATGTAAGTTTATAAACCCTAATTACGTGTCTCGTTTGTGAAGATCATACATCTTCAAGGTGGTTGCCGAATTGTATAAAAATTGTGTTCATGAGATATCGGAGATCGCTTGAAAAGAATCACCCATATCGAAAAAAGAAAAAGGAGTTTGATGGGATCCCGAGTATGGTAAACTAAGGACACAACTTGATGCAATCGATGCACTTTCGAGTTCAAAATATAAATATAATGTATTTGAAAAAGGAAAATAGTCAAATTGAAAAAAGAATCTGGAAAAAAAAAGTCAATATTTTGGGAATTAGATTACTGAGAGCATTTAGATGTTCGACACTGCCTCATATTATGCACATTGAAAAAAATGTTTGTGATATCCTGATAGGCTTTTTATTGAACATTTCGAGGAAAACAAAAGGCATGGTTAATGCTCGAAAAGACATGGTCTCAATGGGAATCCGATTACAACTTGCTCCTTAAGAGAAACGTACAAGGGGCATATATCTACCACCAACGTGTTATACTATGTCGAAAGCGGAAAAAATGAAATTTTTTCAATTCTTACATTATATTAAGGTTGCAACAAGCTATTTTGCGAACATTAAGAAGTTAGTGTCAGTACAACGATATTAAGGTTCCACCAAGTTATTCTGCAAACATTAAGAAGTTAGTGTCAGTACAAGAATGTAAATTGCTTGGTATGAAGTCCCACGATTGTCATGTTTTAATGACATGTATGATTATTGCAATTCGAGGTTTAATGCTGAACAACATTCGACATATGTGAAAGGATTTATGTGTGCAAACGACACAACAAGTTTTCATAACTTACCTTCACGAAAATGTTGAAGGGTCACACCGATGCACACTAAACAGAACGAGCAAGCGAAATAAGAAATGATTATACGAAATGAAATGAAATTGGAATGGAAATGAAAATCTAGTAGTATTTTCATTTGGGGGTTAAACGGTTATTACCCAAAACTTAATATTTATCAAGGGGTAATTAATGACAAGAAGTGAGACAAATAACCCCTAAGGGTTGTTTGGGTTTCGTTCAACCGACCCAAGGTATGGGGAGGTGTTTGTTTCCTTAAAAAAATGCCAATACTTGTTCTATAAGTATCCTAGATCCTTCTTAGCTTCCCTATAAATACAAAGAGACTTTGAAGGATCCTCATTACTCACACACTAACCCTAAAAGTATCCCTTCTCCTCCTCTCATCCCACGATTGGCGATCAAGGGTTTCTGATGCAGGATTTTTGACCAGGTTTTAATACTTATAATGTTACTCGTCTACTTATGGTCTACCTTATGCACTAACGGGCAGAGAACCCCATCGCGTGTAGTGTAGTATTCGGTAAAGCTGAGGTCGTCCTAAGAGCTATGCATTTGGATTCTAACTTAAGTCTATGTCATGTTTTAAAAGGGGTTTTAGAAATATTTGACTAATTAACTAAATAACATAAATGAATTGCTGAAAGTAAATTAAGATGAAAACAATAGGGAGAAAGTGTACTAGCCTAGTTGTTCATCCTATCATGCAATGACTATGTTTTCTAATTAAGCCTTCTATCATTTCAAGTGGGGCATAAGATTCACTAGACTCCTGTGGTTAATTTGCCTAACCTATCTCCCTAGAATCCTCTCCGGAACCAAAGATTCTTTTCTTTGTAGTAAGCGGAGATGTGGTAGACTAGTTTGAGTTATTAAGTGCCGCTACATGCTAGATTTATTATTTGTGTGGCCCGGAGGGGTTTTTTGTCAATTAGCACACAAAGAATTGGTAGTCCTATCATTAATTGACCATAGGATCACCCTCTCGGATCTTAGACCACACATCTAACTACTTAAGTTCATCCAACCCGGATGGTGATCCTATGGTCTATTAGCACACAAAGAATTGGTAATCCTGTGGTCTATTCTTACCAACCCTCGCAACCAATCACACTAGGGTCATATGGTCAATTCTTCTAGTGCAAGAAGTACAACCGGTCTTCAAAACTACCAAAACTAGATGATCTAACGAAAAACTAAGCATGCACACACTAGAAGCAATAATAAAAGCACGAAAACATAATCAAAACATGAAAAGAATCATAACTAGGCTAGCACCAAAGGTGCTTAGCCGATCATATTATAAAGAACACAAGATTCAATGTTTTGCATGGCAATGAAAGACATAGAATCCTAAATGTAAAAGAAATATGAATCGCTAAAACTTATTGATGTCGTGATGTGATTTATCCCTTGGAAAATGCTTCGTATGTTGTTGGAGATCGTCCTTATGGAACCCTACTTCGTCCTCTGGTGATTTGTGGTGAGAAAGATATATCAAATGCAGAAAATAGGGTTGGTATTTATAGGCCCGACACAGCTACGGCGTAACCTTGAGTTGTGGTTATGCCGTAACTAGTGTAATCTTCAACGATATTATCCATAAATAAATATTTAAGGAGTAACTTAGATGGATAGTTACGCCGTAACCTTCTAGGGTTTCGTTTACGTTGTAATCTTCATGCTTGGTGACGTCGTAATCTCGTCAATAACTTGAGTCCCCTTCTGTTCACTTATTACGCCGTAACCTCATACATTGGTTACGGCGTAACCTTCTTAGTCATGAAAATCTTCTAAGTAGTTAGAATATTATGGCGTAATCTCTTGTGATAATTACGTCGTAATCCTTGATTAGCGTTGACTTGGTCTTCATATTTGATATCATAGTTACGGTGTAAATGGAGAGTGGAACTATGTCGTAACCTCTTCACAGTCAGCATGCTAAAGTGTGTGTCTTTGTAAGTTCTTTTTCAATTCCGCGTCTCTTTTGTCCCTATACTCATTTACAACCTGGAAACGAAATATAAAGAAATCAAAGCATATATCCATATAAACGATACAAATAATGAGCATATTAGGGAGAGACTGACACTTAATTATTACGATTATTTGATGACATCAGTTTCCCAAACCCAAAATTGATCACCAAACATCCCTAACTGACCCGTAGTAGATTTAGGGTTTACCCGCTGTTTCGTATCTCGCCTAACTTGCTTAGGTTTGAGCCCTGTTCTACTTGTGCAGCATCGGTGGATGCCTAATGCAACCCAAAGTTAGGTTTTCTCCCGAAAACCTTAACTTGGTCTATCCATCCAAGAAGAAGGCGAACCCGCGCAACAGATTTATTCGGGAGCTTACGCAAGCAGGATAACAAGTATGTTAATACAAATAAGCCGTAAAAACGTTTATTTATATTTTACGATCTTCTAATATTTTGTCGATAACAAACGTAAAATCATATTAACGAAACAAATAAAATACGTAAATGGTTTGAACTAATAGTTTCTAACATATTCACATTTTCACATAAAACACTAAAACAAGTATAAGTGATTTTATGATTTAAGTAATACATATGTACAACAACTAGTGTTTACATATTTGGATAAAATATACACATAACTAATATGTAGTATATTGGGTAATATAAATGGGTAGAAACTTAAGTATCACAACCCATTGGGCAAATACATTGAATGTAGGTGGGTACAACCCAAAGCCCATAACCCATGGATCTTGACCCATAACCCATTGCATGACATCATGTTTATATCATATATGGATGCTATCCATAACCCATGGATCAACCCATACCCAAGTGACCAAGTGCATTGCACTCAAAGATACATTGTATCTAGCCAAACATCCATGGTTCAACCCACGACCCATGACCCATAACAAAAATACCCATGGGTAAAAGGGAGCGTCCCACGGATCCCTAGCTTAACGCTAGACGGATCCCTTGTGGAAGGGATACGTGGGATCCGGGGAACAGTAGGATTTTTCCTCTATAAATAGTGAGCCATTTCTTCATTATTTCTTACCCCTTTCTAACACACTTTCTCCCCTGAGTTAAATCTCACTAACCTTAGATCCAAGAGATCTATGTTTGTAGTTTTGTTTTTGTGTGATCTTTTAGGTTCCTCTTAAAGGCAAGATCACCACCTTTGAAGTCGAGCAAGCTCAAGTCCATGAGTTGCCAAGCTTCCTCATCATCAAGGCTATTGAAGTCCTCTTGTTGATGATTCCTTTATTTCTTCAAAGAAGTGTAGTGTTGAAGACATTAGTGAAAGGTGTCTCAAGTGTCAAGACGAAGATATTAGTGAAGAGTATCTATCGTCTATAGCATAAGCACTTGTGGTAGGTGCTTAGAAGTCAAGACAAGAAGCATTAGTGAAAGGTGCTTAGAAGTCAAGACTTGAAGCGTTAGTGAAAGGTGCTTTGAAGTGAAGACACAAGACATTAGTGAAAGGTGTCTTGTAGATCTAGTCAAAGGCATTAACGAAAGGTGCCTTAGATGTACATTCGATATGGTATGTTTCGATGAACTAGATAGACTAGCATTAGATCCAAGGATATTGATGTCCTTGATGATGTTGTAAAGGAGTTGATCTCCTTTGGGATTAGTCGTTGGTGTAGTGTGGTAGTAGTTCCTCCATTGCAATGGAACTAGGTGCTTAGCCTAGTACCTAATAAAGGGTAGGCGATGTTGTGAAGGTGTAGTTCACCTTGGTGTGAAAGAACTAGGTACTTAGCCTAGTACCTTATAAAGGGTAGGCGACGTTGTGTAGGTTTGGTTCACCTTGGAGTGAAAGAACCCGGTGGTTAGCCTAGCACCGGAAAAAGGGTAGGCGACGTTGTGAAGGCTTCTCCGCCATAAGGAGATTGGTGTAGTGTTTACGAACTCTCGAGTAGGTGACTCGGGGAGTGGAGTAGGGCAAGGAAGGTGTCCTTGTAGCCGAACCACTATAAATACTCGCGTTGTGGTTTTGTGCTTCTTACTCTTATCTTTTCGTTACATATTTTTATATGCTTGTTTATCAACATCCAACACACACAACCAAATAGATTGACATAAGTCGATCTAAATAGTTTAAAAGGAAGTTTTAATTGGTAAAACTATTCAACCCCCCCTTCTATTTTTCCACAAAGTAAGTCTTTTGTAAACACCCTTTTTACGTATTTAGGGTTAGATTATATCAATGTTAGGTTAAGATCATACTGGTCAAGGCTTTCTGGTAGCATGGCATTGTCATCTGTTTTATTCTGTTGTGCATGTTTTATTGGCCATGTGGGTGACACCAGAATCCTACAGTGATATCAGAGCAACCCTAACTATATATAACTTAATTTTGGTTCTAAGTAATTTCTATTATTGTTTAAAAATTAGTTATAAAGGTTCTTTGGTCGATTTATGCTTTTTAGGGTTTTTAGGGTCTATGCGATTTGAATGACAACTAGGGTGTTATTACATTTATATTAAATTGTGATTTGTGTTATTTTATCAAGATCAAAATACTTGGGTCGTTTGACCTAAGAAGGTGTTGATTTAAGGGTTGGGTTTACATCGTAATTTTCTCCCGTGATAACACACACAAAAATTACTAATTAATGTTTTCAAGATTACAAGAACTGAGTTCTTATGATCAAACTAGGTTAGAAGGTTTTAGAACACATAAACTTTGAATATTTATGGTTTTTAAATCCTAAAGTTGTCAGCTTTATAAGGATACAAGGGTATCCGGGACTAAAATCTAAAGAAAACTAAATTAGGGAAAATCGCAAAGTGGAAACCTTAATTTACCGAAAACCCTAATTCTTATTTGTCAGCTTTTATTTTACCATGGATGATTTAGTGTTTTAGGTATTTTTAGTAAAGTGTAAACTTTGCTGAAGATATGCTAAAACTATATCTAGAAACCTGAAGTTACCAAATCAAAACATATTGTAAAGCAATATAGCTTTAAAAGCAAGTAAGACAATCTAGGGTTTTCCCAAACCCTAGAAGAGTTGCTTTTCTTAAATCCTAGCCATTTTGTAGTCCTACAACACATGTTGCTCCATACATTGAAGAGCACATGGAAATGTTACCTATAACAAACCCGATAAGGAGTGACAAATAGTATTAAACTAAGTATGGCCAACAATTTGCAAACTGGTTGAAAGACAAGGTAATGGAAAATTTTGGAAAACACAATATTACTAAAATAGTGCAAAAAATTTAGGATAGGGCCCAACATGTGTAGTTAGATCATACTAAGGGTACGAAGTTAATGGCTTTACATTCTACACCAAAGAACAAGCTGAAAAGAGTACAATGCAAAACTAACGGAGTTAAAGTAATAGCCTTAGCAACGGAATTCAATAGGATGACTCATGATGCAAGGTCAACGATCGGGAAAATGTCATACCATGGTCTGATACAAGAAATTTGGGAACTAGATTATCATTCGATCACCACCCTTATTCAAGTGTAAGTGGGTGACTAATGATTAACGAGGTGTTAATGTCGACGAAAAAAAGGTTTCACACTTATCGCAACTTTCAACAAAGGTTACACATCCGACCCATTCGTTCTTGCAAAACTAGCCACCCAAGTGTTCTTTGTCAAGGACCTGAGTAAACCAAGATGACACGCCATATTGCATGGAATAAAGATGTATACTTGGTGTTGACAATGCTTTTGACGAGGACGAATACAACCGGTATGACGAGTTGCCACCTTTTTCAGTCGGTGTTCCTCCGCTAGACGAGAATATTATTGGCGATACTTACTTACAATCCGATCACGAAGAAGGATTATGGGTTGATAATACTGCTACATGAAGGTGATATATTATAATAATTGTATATTAATCAATTGTATCATGGTATTTATTAATTTAATTTGTTTAATTTTCATACTTATTAATTTAATTTGTTTAATTTTCAGGAGCTTGAAGAATGAAAAATAATAAACTATATGCATGTGTTGATTCAAGATGATTTATTTAGTTAGTCGATACTAATGTTTTGGTTGAAGTGTTAACTTATTTACTTAACTTGTTAGCTTATTTTCTTAACTTTTTTGTTACAACTATAACTTTTTAGAAATTGACCGGGTACCAGGGTAAAAACCCTTTACCCAAAAATGTGATATGCTAAAACTATGGTGGGATAAAGAATTATATAACGAAAATTTTGACGGGATATTGAATTACTTTAACAAAATTGTACGGGCTAGAAGCAATATTTAATACAGATAGCATAGAATCCCTTATAAGAAATAGATTTTTTTTCCTATAATTTTTGATATAGTACATATCAATCGTGCTAAAAATAGGAAATAGCCATTATTTAATACAGTTTATATATCAATCGTTGTAAATAATTGGAAACATGGTTATTTAATACGGTTACAAACAACCGTTCTAAAAAATAACAATATTACACAACCCCAATCAATTCACCCATCCATTATTTTGACTAAATTGGATCTTTTTCATTATGTGTCGCCCCCATCAAAACCTTCAAAATCAATAATTAATTAGCAAATCTTTCATTTATCACCACCACTTAACACCTAAAACCTTCAAAATCATATTGAAACAAAAAAAATATCCATAAATTCAGTCAAAATTTGCATTTATAGGGGAAAAATTATGATTTAGGGTTTGAAGCTTTTTACTCGATCTTGTGGGGTAACTACCTTATAATTTGCACTTTTTGTTTTGTGTTCTATGTGATTTCATTTCACTTCGAATTATAAAGCGACAAAATCTTTGGCACTAAGAAGCTCGATTACTTTTTGTTTTAGCACACAACCTCTTTGACCTTTAGTTTGTTTTAGCACTTTTATTATTACAAGTGGCTCATATGGTTATACCAATTTTCTATGCTTATGGTATTATTAAAAACCTTTGATTGTATTCTTTGTGAATTAAGGGTGTGTTTGGTTTGAAGAGATAAGAGTTGGATTTAGCGATGATGGAAAATTTTTGTTGTTTGGTATGTTTGAGTGGGTCCCATTAATGGGGATGAATACCAAATATTGGCTATGTGATAATCCTAACCATCTTGTCTACTTTTGTTATACTTTCTTTCTAAATTGGTCCATTTTTTACATCAACCACTTATATCTTATTTTATATTTGTTTTTACAATAATAACATTTTTAAGTTTATAAATTCTATTCATTTATAATATATATAATTTATTATTTTATTTTCTCTCTCTCTTATTTAATTCAAAACCTAATTCTAATCCAAATTCTAATCCAAATTCTAATCCTACACCCATCTACAAATCAAACGGGCCCTAAACTATTGTAGATAACATATGAGTAAATTAGTCAATTGTATTGTTAAAACTTGTGCCTAATCCTCCACATGACATTTCAATCCTAAATTTTGACAAATTCTCCCAACCCAACTTACAGTTAAGTTCAATTAGATTTAATGAATCATAACAATACACATAACCAGTGAGGATCAATATCAATGTAATGTGGTGTTGCACTTGATTTCAAAAATGAATTTCTAGGTAACTGACACCTTTTAGACTCATTTTCAGTTTGGCTTCCAGTTTGTGTAGATCATTGACATACATACCAGTTTATCCATGTATACTTTGAACAGTTTGTTACTTGGTAACTTACTTATTGTTTAGGTGTAAACTAGTATATACAATGTCTGGAAGGGGTAAGCGAGGTGCATCATTGGGTAAGAAAATTTATCCGCTTGAGTCGTTCTATATTGAGTTTGATGAATTTGGAGCAACCACTAGAGAGACCACTGGGAGATTCGATACATGGTTTGGGAATACGATGGGAGCACATACTCCTTATTATTTGGAATGAAAAAAAATGAAAAAAGGAAACACATGATTAATTGAAGGAGTAGTTATGTGTTACATACCATGGTAAATATACTTAACACAAATATATGTACCTCCATCCATTGTCTATATGTATAAATCAGATAAGACATTTTTTGAACTAGGATACTTGGAAATTTCTGTATGATAATGATAAGGCAAAGGATGCACAACTGTCCAAACTGAACCCGATACATTGAATATTCAAAAATAAGCTCATAGAGTTAGTGAGACTAGACATACTACCTTTTGATACTTACAAATATCTGCCTAAAAATCATGAACATTGGAAAATGTTTGTTGCTTACACGACCTTTGAAGAATTTCTGGTTTGTTATCATATTATACTTTAAATATATGTTTCTTATTGTTAATGACTATACCCTCTGTTTTCATTCATTATGTAACTTGTATGTGTAGGTAAATAGTAAGAAAGCAAAGAAAAGTGCACTCCATAACAAGGATCCAACCTGAGTAATTCGGTTGGGGTATGTTGGGTTGAAAGCTCTATGGAAAGTCAATAAGGAAGAAATAATTGAAAAGATTCCATTATTAGAGTTGTAGTAGTCCGAGCATTAATTTATTACATGTTTTGGTAGAATGCAAAAGAACAAAGAAACTCGAATAAAGGAGTTGACAGACTTGGTTCGTGAGAGATTGGATGCATTGGTAAGGGATATAGTAATATGTCTTAATTCTATAAGTTGAACGCTAACCTTGGAATATAGTAATTTAACATTTATATAACGTATGTTTTAATGTTTAACAGATAAAAAAAAGAGACAGAAATGAAAGCTAATGATACCTATTATTTAACGAGAAATGATCCCCTAATAGGGGTGCTAGGAAAAGAGCAAGGGGGCGAACCCGGTGAGTATCAAGTACTCAAGAAAGTAAGAAAGCTTTGGGATCGAACAAGGGTGGAGATGATGCAAAAGTATCAATGAAAGATTTAGAAAACATGGCGGGTAATATAATGGCTAATGGTGAGTAAAGTAAGAAAGTCTTGCGACACTTAAGAAAATTTCTAACAGTATGTCGTGTGGTGTTTCAGGTCATATAACTGTTGATACATTTGATGAAATTAAGGTAATTTTATACTTATATAAGTATTTTATTTATAATATCTCATTCATACTAACATATATCTAATTAACAGTTATATGTTTTGTAGTATTGTGATGTTATGAGTATCCACTTTGGAATTGAGGTCAAATTAGGTAAAGGTATAATATATCCGACTAACATACATGGAGTTCCTATGGAGCCTGGTTACATGAAGATACAAGTCACATAATCTATCCAGAGTGGGAGGGATTGAAGGTTCCTAGGCCAACTGATGAAGTGATGTTTTTAAGAGATGCAACAGAAGATGCTCGATTTATTCAATGGCCAAAAAATTATCTCAAGGTATTTATGAGTAATTATTATTTACTATTTGGCCTTATGGATGAGATAGGTAGACTAACGATGCCGAATGATGAAAAACCATTAGTTTGTAGCTAATTTGTTACTAAAGTATACATTGTAAAATTAGTTAATGATCAGGTTTTCGATAGATTTTTGGACACCAAAAGCTAAATTTTGTTGTTGTTTTTATTGTTGTATATGTTGCTGTTTTTTCTGCTATTTGTGTTGCCGTTTTTTGTGTTGTTTTTTTGCTATTGCTATTTGGTTGATTTATGTTGTTATTGTTGTTGTTTTTTGTTGTTGTTTATGTTGCTGATTTTGCTATTTTTGCTACTTTTTGGTTGTTGCTTTTTGACTAATTTATGTTAATGTTATTGCTGTTTTTTGTGATGTTTATATTGCTATTTTTGCTATTATTAGCTCCTGCTGTTTGGATGATCTGTCATGTTGTTTTGCTGATTTATGATGCTGTTAGGTTAATTTATGGATGTGGTTGGGCTAATTTATAGTTGTTATTTGGCTGTTATAAAAGATGTTGTTTGGTTGATATAAAAGTTGTATTTTGGACATTGTAAGTTATTATTTAGGCGGTTATTTAGATGTTGTTTTTGCGCAACGTTAGTTGTGTTTTGTTGTTGTTTTAGCAATGATCTAAGTGTTTGTTAAATACAGGTTCTTTCTAGAATGTCATTATCTCGACTCCATGAGTCGCCCGTACAGTAGCCCGTCAAGCAATCCACAATTGTATCATCCGACTACTTCAAATAGTTCACCATTGTATCATCCAACTACAAAAAGCAGTCCACCATTGTATCATCCGACTATGTCAAGTAGCCCACCATTGTATCATTCGATTATGAATGATCTTAATTGTGATCTACATGTAGTTTCCTACTCATCCTATCATTAAATATATTATTAAATAAAAATAACAAATTGGTATAGTCAAGGTCATATCATGAATATAGGTGAAAGAACAATTGCCATCAGAAGGCACAATGTCTCAAGGTTCTCCAAAAAAATTCCCCCAAAAAAGCTTCCTCCAGGGCAAAAGAACCTTCCTCCAAAAAAAGGAGAGAAACATTTGCCACAAAATGAATCTAGCACAATCGACAAATTCATGAAAGTGTTGGCAATAAGGTCAATAAATATAAGAAAGATAGCCTAAAAATTCATAAACAGTCCTAAACATGGCGATTTTATCTTAGTTCCATCGCTTGACGGGTTGTATAAGGATTTCTATGATGATGGTATTTTTTATGACTCGGTGTTAGACTGGATGTCCAATGATTGGATTAATGGTATCATTTTACACTGGTGGGGGATGTAACTTCATTATATATTTTTATCATCTATTATGATAACAAAAGTCTTTATATTTTTTACTGCTACTGATTTATGGAAATAAATTGTTTTGATTTTAGGCATTTATACGGTTGGTTCAAAGCGGCTTTAAGGATGACAACAAGTGTGGGATCCTAAACCCATAAGAGATTCATTTATGATTATGTCATATAGATAATGGTGATAGTGTCGTGAAACACATTAAAAGTACCTTAAGAGTATAACAAGACAAAACTATATTTGTTGCACCATGTTTGAAATGGTAAGTTCAATTCTTTGCTCCTTATATAGTTTTAACTATGCTATCATTTGCATTAAAAATGTTTAAAAATATGTATAGTGGACATTGGATGTTATTTGTGATTTGCCCTTTGACGAAGACTAGATACATATTGGATTTACTCAATAAGAATTTGGACAAGGAACTTAGCATATACTCTTTGATACCACTATTAGGAGCGTAAGGATATTCTAGCATTGATATAAATTGCCAATTCGGTACACAAAGTAATCTAACTAAAAAATATTGATTTTTAGGGCATGTCATGATCCATCTTCGGTTGATTGGACTTCGAATATGGATAAGGTCAATCCTCTATCATATATCTAACTATATACTTGTGCTTAAATTGATTTAGTTGTTTCAGAATGTAATCTATGCTTAATTTGAATTTAGTGTCCCGAGCAAGAATCTACGTGGGAATGCGGCTATTATGTGGCTATAGCTATGTTTTAACTTTTTTTAAACTACAATCATGTTTCCCGCATAATGTGAGTACTTGTAAATATTTATTTACTTTGTTCTACACTTAATATTGTTTTCTTGTAAAATGACTCGTTGACTTCATTTTGATTTGTTTATAGGTTTGGAATGACATAAAACCCAAAACTATGTGACACATTGACGAATGGGGTGAGATTTTGGTGACACAATTTTAATCAATTTATTTCTTACAAAATTGAGGTTTTTATTGTCGAAACTCATTGCATATGTATACTGGTTAGGTTCTGAAACAACTAGTTTGCTGTCATGACATTTAATGATATTTTTGTGTATGAGATTGTCATGTAATATTGTTAAGTAATGGTTTTATCCATTTGTTGTTGGTGTTGATATCCTATTTTAGCTTTTTATAGAAAAGAACACCTCCAAAGAATTGATGTTGATATTCTATTTTAGTTTTGTACATAAAATAAAACACCTGCAAAGAATAATAGAATGATATTATGTATAATACTTTTTAACATGAATAATTTAAAACAACGTTTGGTTGGTTTTGTGTTAAAAAGTATATCAAAACAACAGTTGTTGTTCCATTGAACAAAAAAGAAATAAATAAATAGTTTAAGATTTAAAACAACGTTTAAAAACAACCGTACTAAATGTCCTAAATAAGACATATATGTGGTCATTAGGGCATGTTTTTTATAACGTTCAAAACTGTTCTAAATAATCATCCTGTATTATTTATTATGCTCTATAATACAACGTTTCAAAACCACTTTAAAAAATGCATTTTCACAATTCTTAACAATTTGTATACTAGTGACATGGTTTAAAAACCGGATCAGACCAATGGGTTCAACCGGGAACCAAAGTCGCCATTGGTTCGGCTAGCCAATAAAAGTCGTCCGATAACGAACCAAAGAGGACCGTTGGAACGGTAAAATGGGTGAACCGGGTCGGACCGGGATCATCTTCTTTTTACTTTTCATATATTAATCAGTTCATCATTGTTATTTTGTTGGTGCATGAAATTTAATTGCAAGGTACCCGTTGCCGCAACGCGAGGGTACCCTGCTAGTATGATTCTAAAACATACAATCCGCACGCAAGTATTTGTTCTTATTTTTCTCACTTTAAGTAATATTCTCAATAGATTTTCATTGTTTTCAAGTAGGTATAAGGATAAGTTAACAAATTTCAAAGTATGATGATAAGTTAAAAGTTTAAACTTTGCCATTGTTGCCAAATTTTATGAAACAAATGTTCATTAAACTACACGAACTTTTAAATATATGTAATCAATATAACGAAAATGTTGCTAAAAAGTTACACAACTCTCAAATTTGAAAAAGAAAATGTCGGGGGATCTCTGTCAATGATTACATCAAAACCAGGCCCTTGTGAAACCCATTATATTTGAGGATGAGCCTTAATTTCACACTCGTAATAAAGATTGAATTTTGCCTTAAATCTTAAGAAAAAGGTCTAGTGAGAAGAAAATTTAAAGTGAGAAAAATTAGAAAAAAATTATGCCACAAAGTAGTGCCAATTCCTAGAAACGGTTAGTGTAAGCATGATGTCAGTTCCCTTGATTGATAAGTTCCAGAATTCCACTTCCATCTTCTGCACTTCATTCCTAGGGCAGTATTCGTCGGTTATCATTCTCCAACTCACTCCAAGTTGTTGCATAAGCAGCATCAAGTCCAACAGACCGTGCATATGCATTTCACCAAGTTAATGTACCATCCAGTAAGGTGCAAGTAGCATACTTCACTTGGCAGTTGTCTGCATAATTGCAGATGTGGAACACGGATTCCATCTTCTCAAACCACCTGGTTAAACCAACCGCTCCTTCAGTCCCGTTGAAGTTAAGGGCTTGAAGTTCAAGAACTCTTTGTAGGAGCAACCACGAGTTGTGTGCTCTGCCCCTCCCGCACTACTGGTTCCATTGTTTAAACAATTATTGTTGTTGTTGTTCGCTTTATAAGCTGTAATAGCATTAGCAACTCATTGGGAAATGAGTTGCTCAATACCTGCTGAATTCAAGGTTTGTCTCCTTGGCGGCATGTTTCTTCAAAATGATAATAAGTAAAGAATAGTGAGACGTAGTAAAGACGTGTCCTAAAATCAGGTGTTCCAAGGAGACATGTTACAAGGTGAGAGGTTAAAGTCATGTTCTAATTAAACGGCGTGTTTCTAGGTGGCGAGTTATGAGGTGACGTAGGTGTTCCAAAGGTATGGGACGAGTGCTCAAAATTCATCTCCTAAGACAGATAATAAGGTAATTAGGGGGAATCGACAATTATGACAGGTTTCAATGTCATATAAAACGATGTTATGTAAAGTCATGAAAAAGTTTTAGAGACCATTGTATCACTCACAATGTCTTGGAAACAAATGAGACTATTAAAATGCATAAGCATGTATGAATGTATTGTGATTATGCGCGCGAAATATTTGTCATTAAATGGCTATCACACCTACAAAATGTCGCACCTGCAAAATGTCGCAGCGGAAAGGTAATCGGGGTATGACTTCATACCTAATAATGGCTACCACACCTAATAGTGCAACCTAGTTGACTGTCATTAAATGGCTATCACACCTAATAATGCAATATAATTATCTATAGCCTGAGCTCTGATACCAATCTATTACACCTACAAAATGTCACAGCAAAAAGGTAACCAGGGTATGACTTCATAGCACAAAGGCACAAGATATAAAGAACGATATCTACATGAGTCGTTTAAAAGTACATGTTCAATTCATTGAAATAATGTTTTGCAATACATAGCCCAAGAGTCTCACAAAATATAATGAATTTTTTGTTTTGCAATCGAATGATAAGTAATGCAACAATCTCTATCATAATTAAATCCCATAATGCAACTCAATTTTATGCTTCATGCAGTAGAGCTAGTGAAATCAAGAACCTGAGAAATACATGCTAAAGCGTCAACATAAAGTTGACGAGTTCATAGGTTTAAGTAAAAGTAGTATGGACCACAAGATTTTCGTGTGCAATTATTATAACAAATACAATATCACAGAAAAGGATTACTATTGCACTAAGCTCATGACCCCGAAGCATTAATCATTTCTAGTTTTGGTACCCCTGTAAGTGTTCTTTTCCGTGAACACTCAAGTTTCTCAAATGATTATGCGTCCGTTTGACATACCAGTCAAGTAGGGCAACTACCCAGACGGGGGTTTCAACCCAATAGATCTATTCACAATATTCGTGCTTACTACGTAATTAATGGTTTATGATAGTGGGGACCAAATGGAAAACTGTAAAACTTAGGCAATACGTAAATGTTTTAAGTTCTTCTTTCCGTAAGTAAAATCAAAAAATGTACTCTCACTTTAAAGTATTTCAAAACAAGTATAAACAAGTAAAAGTGGGGCTATGAAACTCACCTCAAGCAAGTAGTGTAACGGAAAAGTATAACGTAAGTTCAACAAACGCAATTCCTAACCGCGACCTAAGTAAAAGTCGTCTTAGGAAAGATATGATATGTGCTATATGCACATGAATTTTATAAAGTTTTATCACCCTTATATACTTGTAGTGAAATTTTATAAAGTTTAGTAAGTCAAAATGTTTAAGAAAAACGAATAAAACATGTTTTAGTTCTTAAAAAACTAGAAAATAGTTGCTGATTTGAAATAATTTCCGATTTTAAAGGGGCGTATCTCCTTCGTTTATAGCTCATTTTTATCCGTTCAAGTCATATGTCTACTTTCAAGAAACCAAGGCCTCGGTTTGTGAAAACACGTTTTAGATGTCGATTTATACCCATTTACGATCATACCTACTGTTATATGTGGACATAAACTTTTACCCCGACTTCAACGGACTATAACTCACTCTTTTTTCATTCAATTTTCAAAATTTCAACTCCTATAGTTAGATATATGTCTTACCTTCCAAAAATTCAAATTAGAGTTCCCAAGGTGGAGTTTAGGTTCTCCGTTTAGGCGTTTTGTGATAAGTACTCAGTTTTATTCATTTTCAGACAACCGATCTTACATAGTTTGTTAAAAATACTAAGCAAATTCTAAAAATTATGAAATTCGGCCAGGAACTACGTAAGACACCTATCTAACTGTTGTTCAAAGGATACTTTGCCAGAATTATTCTAAAGTGATTTTTCACTAGTGAAAAATCGACACAAAACTTTGCCTTAACTAGGGCTTGTTTACATTAACTTTATATCAATTTTCAACACAACAAATATGTAGATGTGATATGAAACAAGAATGGAATGCTAAATATGAATGAAATGAAGTATGAAATAAGTTTATGAAATACTTACAAGTTTTGTGGATGATTAAAAGTGCACAAATTACCCAAAACTTGCAAGAAAACCCTAGATTCTTAAACCGATACCCTAATTTATGTAAAACCTTCAACCCAAAGCTTAAACAAACTTGAGATACCCTTTCTTTCCTTTGTTATCAGCCAAAAATTGTGTGAGAGAGTGAGAGTATTTGTGAGTTTGAAAGTGTGAAGAAAATGGTTCACAAGTTGCTAATTTATATAGAGATACTTATGGTAACTTTTGGATGGTCTGAGTGTATAAGAAAATGAGACAAGAGAGTCACAAGCCTGTTGGGAATTATACGTTTGAGTTGATAAGATAAAAAGAATGAAACAAGAGGGACTTAATACGACAAGAAGGAAACCTACAAAAAGATGGAAGGAATTGCTTGCAAAAGAAGTTTTATTTATTATTCCTTTGTAGTATTTTGTAAACCCTAATCCTCTAGTATATAAAGAGGACATAGGTGTAGGTTTTATATATAAGTCTTCCATAATGTAGTCAACTAAAGGTGTGTGTGTGTCCTAGGCGTATAGTCTTGTAAACGCCTAGGTTATTAGTTAGTTAGTAGTTTAGTTATCTAGACGTGTTCCTATAAACTTCTAGGATTAGTTAGTGTTAGTGAATGAAAACCTTGTTCAATAACAAAGAATTGATTAGTTTATTCCGATGTGCATGTTATTAGTCTTTGTTATTGATCCCTAGCTGAGCTTATAAACGATCTTATCAAAGCATTACTTGGAGCCTTGTGCATGCGTGGGAGAGGGGTGGGAGTGGTCTTCAAGGTTAGCTTTGTTCAATGCTTTTGGTGTTAACATGTTTAAGGTAGGTGGGGAGTTCAAGGTTAAAAAAATGATGTTGGCAATACCATACATACATGGCTAATTTTCTAGAGGTTTAAAGGGAGGGAAATTCAAATTTTGAAAGTATATAAGTGTATGTAGCTATATATAAGAAAGGTGGTGAGTTGGGTTGGTTATTGCATGCATGCATGAGACTTAATGCAAGTCTTAGACGATTTACGTAAAACTTATGAAGCCAAATGTAATTGACCTATATGCTTATAAAAGTCTTAAAGTACTTATTTGATGTAGACTAAACTTAGTCTAATGCCGATATACGTTTAAAGTAGTTTTCCGTTTCACGTGGGTTAACCTAACATTTATACGTAAATGCATAAATTCAAGTATTCAAAATTAAATGTTTTAAGTTTATGGTTATATAATGACCTATAAAATGTGATTTGTCACAAATCACTTTTTTATAATTATTTACTGTGATTTCCAAATCTTGTATCAATCAATAAAATTAAAGGCCCGTTTGGTTTGTAGATGGGTTTAGGATTAGGATTTGAATTTAGATTTGAATTTAGGTTATGATTTATATTTGAGTTAAATGTAGGAAAGAGAAAATATATTATAAATGTTATTTTCTTAAAAACTTGATATTAACAATAAATTCTCACTATATAAACCCCAATTAATGCATTAATAATTGAGGGCCTGTTTGGCTTGTAGGTGAGTTTAAGATTAGGATTTGGATTTGAATTTGACTTTGATGTAGGAGAGAAAAAAACTAGAAGAAATAAAATATATAATTAACTAATAAATAATCATTTTTTATAGTTTAATATATAATTTTTATTTAATATAGACCAATAGAAAAAAGAAAAAATTATAATGGGACCATTTTAAACTTAAATCCCACCTTACCCATCTCATTTAAAAATATGTGGGCCCAATTGGGTTGAGTCCCGCTTTTTAATCCAAATAATGTAAACAAATATGGTTTTTGATCACCAAACCCAAATCCTAAAGAGATGGAAGGATACCAAACATGCTATGAATTTATTATTTTTAGACTTAAATAAACCTTAATTAATGTATTAATGATTGCACTAATGATGATATCATTCAAATACATCACTAAAACACTTTAATTAATGTATCACTTATATTTATTTTTCTACTTATCCAAATATATATATATATATATATATATATATATATATATATATATATATATATATATATATATATATATATATATATATATATATATATATATATATATAGGTTTGGGTTATTATGAAAAGTTTCTTATAATGAAAAGAATGAGAAAGCATGTGGAGGTGACATGTGTCACCTTTGCCACATCATCATGCCACATCACCATACCCCACCCCCTCCCCCGCCCCACCCCCACCCCCCGAAAAAAAAATTTCCCGCCAAAAAAAAATTTTTTTGGCAAAAAAATTTTTTTTTCCCGCCAAAAATTTTTACTGCATCACAATTATGATTTTAGTGCATCAAGGTTATAAATTACTGCATCACAGTTATAAAGTTACTGCATCACAATCATAATTTTAGTGCATTAATGTTATAACCTTGATTTTAGTGCATCATAGTTGATGCACTACTAACTATGATGTAGTAACTTATAAAAAAGATGCACCAAAACTTATTAGTGCATTAAGGTTATAAGTTACTGCGTCACAATTATGATTTTAGTGCATTAAGGTTATAAATTACTGCATTACAGTTATAAAGTTACTGCATCACAATCATGATTTTAGTGCATTTAAGGTTATAACCTTGATTTTAGTGCATCATAGTTGATGCACTGAACTATTAACTATGATGCAGTAACTTACCAATGGAGCATTAGTCCAATGGTTGGAGCACTTGTGCTTGAGTCAATTGACCCAAGTTCAAGTCCCATCCTTGGCATTTGCTTCATATAGGTACCCACCTCCGCAAAACCTGTGGGCACACTGGAGAGACTTTGTGGAATAAGAGCTTAGGGGTCCTAGTCTTGGCTCGTGCTCACTCCAGTTGGTGCCCCACTAGGCCAGGAGAGTTTCCGGAGCTATTCCTTGTGGGGTGGACAATGGTTGGTGCCAAAAGGCACCCGGGGTCAGGGTGTTCCCGCCAATCTACACCTTTTGTAGAATGATGCAGTAACTTATAATAAAGATGCACCAAAACTTATTAGTGCATTAAGGTTATAAGTTACTGCATCACGGTTATAAATTTACTGCATCATAATCATGATTTTAGTGCATTAAGGTTATAAATTACTGCATCACAATTATGATTATGATGCAGTATTTTTATAACTGTGATGCAGTAATAAATTTTGGCGGGAATTTTTTGGCGGGAATTTTTTTTTTGCCCAAAAAAAAATTTTTTTTTGCGGGAAAAAAAATTTTTTTTGCGGGGGGGGGGGGGGTGGGTGGGTGGGTGGGGTGGGGGTGGGGGTGACACATGGCATGGTGATGTGGCAAAGGTGACACATGTCACCTCCACATGCCTTCTCATTCTTTTCATTATAAGAAACTTTTCATTTTAACCCTACCCTATATATATATATATATATATATATATATATATATATATATATAGGGTCACGTTCAATGCAGAACCATTATTTTGTACAGAACTTTACAGAACCACTTTGGACCAATAAGAATTTAGTATTATTAAATATATTTATTTAATTGAAAAGGGTATAATAGTAAAAACTTATATTTACTTTCTTTTTGATTTTTTTTTTATTAAAAACGTTTTTTAACCCTTATTTTTTGGGTTTTTTTTTTTTTTTTTACAATGCTTTTTTCAAAAAAAAAATCTCTAGGGCATATATGTTTTTTTCAACAGACATGTTTTAAAAAAAAATCAAGTGCATACGTGTTTTTTTCCTTAAATATAGTAAGTTTACATGTGTTTCTTGCATTTAGACGTCAAACTTATTTGTTTAAAATGGTAAGTACATATATGTTTCAAGTGTACATTATTGATTATCGAAATTTATGATCAAAAACATAAAAATACACATGTAACCTGTAACAATTTATCATAAACATATACATGTAATCTCTACATTTATAACAAAGAAAAAACATAAATACAATACACAAAATTTGATATAAAAAACATATGTGCACGCTTCAATAACATACATGCACGACTTCAAAAAACATATATGCACGCTTCACTTTCTCGTCAAGTTCATTAGAACATATGTGCCCGTCTTCCGAAAACATATGTGCACGCCTCACTTTCTCGTCAAGTTCATTAGAACATATGTGCCCGTCTTCCGAAAACATATGTGCACTCTGCTTTTTTTGTGATCACCTGATTCAGCAAAATGCATGCTAAATAGTTACGCCTTACTAAACTGACCCACCAAGTAAACATCAGTTGGTCCATCTCATTCTTACCTAAACAAGGCCATAAGAATTTGTTACTAGTACCAACAGTTGATAACCATAAGAAAGTAAAGAGTGAAAAGTATCAACAGTAAGCTGATATGATAGATAACTAACATAAATATGTTTATACAGTTTATTCACGATCATCAAATGATAAATTTGATGAATAATTCAATTATAAAAGGTGTTTAAATGTTATGTTTCTGTGTATGCCACTGCTTATAAGAAGCCTATAAATAAGCACTTCAAGAAATAGTGTTTGGAACTGCTTTTTTTAACAGTGATATGCTAATTTACACCAAAATAAGCAGATACGAAGTACTTTGCAAACACCTTAAAATGCTTATATCATATAAATAAGCAATGCAAAACACCATTATTTACTAATAACCATTCTCTATGGCTGCAGAAGTGAAACAAGTTTCGAACAGGGTCGAAGCCAGGAAATGGTCACATTGAGTTCAAAAAAGATACAAAGAAAAATGACAATGCATTCGTAACTTTAGTCGGCACGACGAGTCGTATAGCTTGATAAATACAACAAAATCACTTCGTTAAATACACCATTAAATACAACACCTGTTACTAGTTTCAATAATCTACCCTACTGATTTCAAACAGGTTCTAAGCTAAAAGTTATATAACAAACAAACACAACACTTTTAATATCTTATAAACGAAAAAATCAGCAAACTAACAATAAGTGTACTAGTTAATCAGTATACAATAACACTACAAATGAAAAGCACATAAACATATGTCATACAAACATAGGTAAATCATTTATCCTAGAATATAATAAAACAAATTATTTCAGTTTTAGCATACCAAAGAAATGATCTTTTACAATTAAAGAAAAAAAAAGAAACTAATCGAAAAATAAAAAGAGTAACGTGGGAGCTTCAAACCTGTAAAGTGACCCACAAAGTAAACATCAGTTGGTCCATCTCATTCTACTTTCTAAGCCAGTCAAATGCATCTATGCACCGAATATATCTTAAGTGAATTATTATCGTTTCAGCACCTTTTTAAAAACTAAACAAATTCGATTATGGTCTACACAAAAAAGTCGAATTAAAAACACTTACTGACCAATAACCAACAGGTGCGATTGGATCCGCTTAACTTCTTCTAGAGATCTTGATGAATTCGATTCATTCATTTTTCTAAAAAAACGTTGATGCAATCGAATAATAGATCTACTATAAGAAAAATGAATCGAATAATTTCAATAAGAATAATTCGATTAAATCGATTCATTTTTGTGATGTTTAATTTTTTTCATGCCGAACAATAGATCTATAATAAGAGGCGGCAGTTTTGTTTGGGTGGTTTTTAGGTTTAGAGAAAAAGATGTATGAAGATATACGAATAATTTCTTTCCCAGCACTTTTGAGGATATAGATTTAAAGTGTAATACCAATAATACCCTTTTAGCCTTTTGTTTAATTAGAAAAAGCCCCTTTATTTTTAGTTTAATTGCAATTTTGGCTCTTTCAATCTTAACCTTTAATTAAACTCATCTAATGGTCCAGATTCATTTTAATGGTTCTGTAAAGTTCTGTACAAAAATTTGGTTCTGCATTGAACGCTACACTATATATATATATATATATATATATATATATATATATATATATATATATATATATATATATATATATATATATATATATATATATATATATATATATATATATATATATATATATATATATATAAAATCTAGATCAAATAAGATCAAACTTAAAGTTGTTAAAATGAGATCCAACTAAAATTTAACAAGCGACACTCTCCTTACAACAAAAATAAATTTTTTTATTAACTACAACTAAAATTGTTAAAGTTTCGATAGATTTCTTTTTAAAATTTACAAAACTTAGGTGATACACTTTGATTAGAAGTGTAATGTGTATCAGGTTTTTGTATATGTATCAGATTTTGGAATATTTATTAGTGTAATGTGTATCAGGTGTATCACTAATCCAAACTCATGTATTATTTGGTTATTGGTTGCTAAAATGTTAATTTGTATTAAAATATTATTTTTATGTGTATCATTGCTAAAATTGTTATTTATAAATGTTTTAGTGATTTTTTAGAGTTGATCTTATTTTTACAACTTTAAGTTTGATCTCACGTTAACTCTCCCCTATATATACATAACTTAAGGAGCAAGATAATAATACTCGCGAAAATCATTTTGACGACTAACATATTTTTCTTACCATCCAGATGCAATATTGTTTTTTATATGTGATCCAAAGTAGATGAGTTAGCGGTAAAGGAAAACCTTCCCGTAATGCAACTTTAATATAATGGTCACCATCCACGTGTGTAATCACTATGAACTCATGTGAGTCTGATTGCGGTGGACTAGACCAAAGAGGAAAACTCGTAGTAGAACCTTCATCATTGGATAGATTTACAACCCCTATGTTATACGTTGAGGCAATTACCAATCATGTGTCTGGCATTTTCATCCATTGTACTACAAATCTCACGGTACTATAGACTTCGTTATAACCTATAGTTCCAAATATATACATGTATTGTTGTTGGTGAGACTCTAACTCGCCCACTAAATCCGATCGAATTCTAGATCAACGATCTTCAGTGAGACCAAGACTGAGAGCGACGGATCTAAACCCACAATTTCCATCTGGTTCGACATCTTGTAGACTTAAGAAATAAGGATGGAAAACTTTCGCAATTTGTCTATGAAGTTTTTTTTTCTGGTTCTTCTTCATTTAGATCTGGGATTAAGCTATGCAATGTAGACGTTTGGCTCATAAATGAGCTATGTCTTGGCGGTTCTTCATTTAGATCTGGGATTAAGTTATGCATCCGACCTGTTTGAGAAAATGAACTATGTCTTCTAGGTTGCATATTCAGATCTATCTCAAAAAACCTGCATGAAGAACTACGTTTACCAGGATCTTGACTTTTCGGGTCAACACACTTCTTTTGTTGTTGTTTCTTCAAGCTTGGTCGTCCACGCGTATTTTTCTTAATCGATGGTTCTTTAATCACGGTTTTACTTGAATTAACGATATCCAAAAGATTTATTAAGAGACTCTTTTTAACAATTTTGACTGGTCGTTGAATTTTCTTTTAAACAATGCAATTTTTCGTCGCATCGGATATCTTCATTTTCCACCGGTTTTGACCATGAAACGTTTAGTGTTCTCAAAAAGATATCAATTGAATCCAAAGGATATACACTCCTGTAACAATTTAAAAATAATTGTTTTGAAGTTGTTGAAAAAACAAGACCTTAAAAACATTAATCAACCAATTGATGTTAAATATACTGACCTGAATTCAAATACGTTGAAAGTATGCAAGCACATGGTAACCCACAACTACTACGAAGTCGAAAACCACATGTTGAGTAGTCGAACTCAAGATCATTCAATCGAAGAAGTTCTTTTACAATCAAAGCAAGAGATTCTTTCAAAACATGACCCCGTAATAAAGTTAAAATCGGTAGGTTATGCTGATGATAACGATAAGTTGTACTTCTTCCAAAGCTTGCATTGATTTTCATAACTTAAGACTGCACGATTTGATCTATACAACCCAAAAATTGACCCAAGCTATATTTGTTATACTTCAAGTACAATTTTAACTTGGCCTGTTGGCTCTAAACTCTATTGCTTGTGTTGTTACCAAAGTTGAGAGACTGATCAGTCCATGTAGACACAAACATCTCTTTACGTTTATTCAACCACTACTCTTCCACGTAACTAAAAGCACCTGAAAAGACAAAATAAAATGTGAAATTTAGAAAATTATATAAGCGAATAAAATGTATGTTAAATGTGAAATTTAGAAGAGTATACGTGGATATTTTCTCAATACTAAATGAAATTGCTTGTAGTTTTCCAAGTACGATGTCCACGTCAGAGAATCTATTGGTAGCTTCCATGTCGAATAAATTGAGTCCCAATTACGTTGTGTCTTGATCACTGGCCTACAATGCTTAATAATGTTTTGCTGAATGTGCCATCTACAATGTAATCGAGTAGCATTCGGGAAAACTTTTTTGTATGCACCTATGAGAGCCTACTCCCGATCTGTGATTATAACACGTGGATGCATGCATCCTTCTAATGTCAGCTTTAAAAGCTCTAACACCCACTTATAGTTTTTCTCCTTCTCTTCACTTATAAATGCAAAAGCTATGCAACATGTTTTGCTTGTTGAAGTTACGCCAACAATCTCAACAAAAGGCATTTTGTATATGTTCGTTTTGTATGTGGCATCTATAATCAACACGTGCGGGAATTCACGCCATATCTTAAAAGATGTTGGATGTAAAAAAATAAAGCTTCCAACTTGCTTGTAACTAGATGTGCATCATAGTCGTGTACATAACTATTTGAATGTAAAAGTAACATAAGAACCTGCATCGAATATAATTATAGCTAAATTAATATTTGATTAATTGAAAAAAATTCAAAGTATAAAAAAACATAAAAGGTTGTGTAATTTTTTACCTACATCGTAGTTTTTTTGACTTTTTCGACCTTGCGAATTTTAGACTAGGCATTGTATATGTATTTAAGTGTTGACACACTGGGTGTATTTTGGTAAAATTAGCAGTGAGTTGTGAGCAGTAGCCATAGCTCACAGCTCACCGCTCACATCTTCTTAAAGGATCATTGAAAAATGAGCATTCCTAAAAAATAGCATGTTGGAAAATTTAGTGCACTTGTGGGATTAGTTCACACCTGGTAATGGGTCAGGAGGTACGGAGTGTACACCCATATGGTCCCTGAACACCCTGACTCTAATAGTGGTTTGTACTGATATTCAGTGTTTCCACTGCTAGTGCTTAGATAGCACTGATAGGCAGTGTTTCCACTGATAGTGCTTGGTTAGCACTGATAGACAGTGTTTCCACTGCTAGTGCTTAGTTAGTGCTGATGGGCGGTGTTTCCACTTATAGTGTTATGAAAGTACTGCTAGTGGTATGAAAGTACTGCTAGTGTGAAAGTACTGCTTGTAACGGGCATTGACCTATTCAAGTGACAATTACAACTGCATAATGACCACGTTTAATTGGTCATGTAACCACTAACAGCTATAATGGGGATAATTATGAGGCGATTAATGGGGCGATTAATTCTCTTAATTCCATTTGAATAGCTAAGAGTATTTTCCTATAAATAGGAAATCTGATCATGCATGAAAATATAGAAAGAAAAATGATTAACACTTCTAAGCAAAAGGGTTATTGATTTTTGCCTAAATCATTAACAAACATTTGGTTTTATCCCAAGTAGATATTCGTGTAACCCAGGCATTAGGGTCGAATAGTTTACTTTGGAAAGTGATCACACGATTCCAAGTGATATCCGGTAACCACCTAGTGGTATTGCAGTTACTGACATTGATTTTCTTACCCTGTTCTGGGCGACTACACACCAACAATCAAAGTAAACTATTTGTGATAATCAATGGCTGCTGCTGCAATGAAACACATGGCTTCAAACTTTTCCAAGCTTGATAAGTTTGAAGGGGTGGACTTTAGGAGATGGCAGAAGAAGATGCACTTCTTGCTGTCAAGCATGAGTGTGGTGTATGTGCTAACCACACCTATTCCTGATGATGGGGATGATGCTACGGTTGAGCAGATCAGGAGAAGGAGCAAATAGGAGAATGATGACTACATATGCATAGGTCTTATCCTCAAGCCTCTGTTTGACATTTATCAGAACTTTGAATCTTCCAAAGTACTGTGGGATTCCTTGGATGCCAAATATATGGCTGAGGATGCATCAAGTAAGAAGTTCCTTGTAAGTAATTTCACAAATTACAAATGACTGATTCAAGACCAGTTATGGAACAATACAATGAACTTCTTGGTATACTTGGAAGGTTTACACAACACAATATGCACATGGATGAGGTTATTCAAGTCTCTTGTGTCATTGATAAACTTCCCCCTTCTTGGAAAGATTTCAAGCATACCTTGAAACATAAAAAGGAGGAGTTAACTTTGGTTGAGTTGGGCAGTCATCTGCGCATTGAGGAATCTCTCAAGGTGCAGGATAATGACAAGCCAAAGAGTAGCAATGCTACTGGTGCATCTGTTGTCAATATGGTGGAGCATAACAACTCCACCAGGTACAATGACAACAACGGCAAACGCAAATATCATGACAACACAAGGGCAGATCCTAACAAGAAGGCAACACCTACTTGTTGGAAATGTGGCAAAACTGGTCACATTAAAAGGGATTGCAAAGGTGTTAAAGTTGGTGGTAAAGCCAATGGATCAGGCACTAATGATTCAGGGAGTGGTGGTTCAGCCAACTCACTGAAAGGTCAGAATATGTTTAATAAGTCTTTTCAGATTTATTATGTTACATATGTATCTGAATCTTATTATGTGCAGGATGATGATGTTGCGTGGTGGGTTGACTCGGGTGCAACAGTTCATGTGTGCAAAGATAGAAGCTGGTTCAAGACTTATGAGTCACTGAATGATGGTTCTATTCTTCACATGGGAAATGAGTCAACAGCCTTGGTGCATGGTCATGGTTGTGTAGATCTTAGATTTAGTTCTGGAAAGATTGTAACTTTGTTTAATGTTATTCATGTTCCTGATATAAGGAAGAACTTGGTTTCAAGTAGTATTTTGAATAATCATGGATATAAACAAGTTATTGAGTCTGATAAATTTGTTCTTTCTAAGCATGGTGTTTTTATTGGTTTTGGATATTTGTGTAATCAAATGTTCAGGCTTTATATTGTCACTGATAGTGTTAATTCAGCATTTGTGACCACCACTGACCTGACTGACTCTACCCTATGGCATGCAAAACTTGGCCATGTACACTATAAAAGAATGCAAGATATGTCTAAGGATGGGTTAATCCCAGCTTTTGACATGGACACTGAAAAGTGTAAAACTGGCATGTTGACCAAGATAACCAAGAAACCTTTTCAGGGTGTTAGTCGTGAGACTAAGCTCTTGGAGCTTATACACAGTGACCTGTGTGATTTGCATGCCAATCCTTCTTTGGGGGAATAAGAAGTACTTTGTGACATTTATTGATGATGCTTCAAGGTTTTGTTATGTTTATCTGTTACATACAAAGGACGAAGCATTAGATAAATTCAAAGTGTTTAAAACTAAAGTTGAATTACAACTTGGGTCCCTGATCAAGAGATTAAGGACTGATAGGGGAGGTGAGTACATGGATACTCTGTATTTTCAGTCTGTTGGAATTATCCATGAAACAACTACCCCTTATACTCCTCAGCAAAATGGCATTTCTGAAAGGAAAAACAGGGTGTTGAAGGAGATGGTTAATTCCATGTTGTCCTATTCAGGACTGAGTAAAGGGTTCTGGGGTGAAGCTATGTTAACAGCTTGCTATTTATTAAATAGGGTTCCCAACAAAAGGAACAAGGTTACCCCTTATGAACTCTGGACTAAAAGGAAACCCAACCTGAACTATCTCAGGGTCTGGGGTTGTAGGGCTGTTGTAAGACTCCCTGATCCAAAGCTGAAAACTTTGGGTGAAAGAGGCATTGATTGCATCTTTGTTAGATATGCTGAGCATTCCAAGGCTTTTAGGTTCTATGTTATTGAACCTAATGAATATGTTTCAGTTAACTAAATAATTGAATCAAGGGATGCAAACTTTGATGAGAATAGATTCTCATCAGTCCCTAGACCAAGTCAGAGGATTCCTAATGGAACTCATGACACTGGTGTATCAGAGGTCCCTGATGATGAACCATCAGTGGTCCCTGATGAGGTTGTGGTGCAACAACCTGAACCTGTGCTCAGGAAGAGCAAGAGGGTCAGGAATCCAAAGTCATTTGGACTTGAGTTTCAACTATACTTGGTTGAAGGAACAAGGGATGAGGTCTCTGACCAATACTCCTATTGCTTCATTGTTGAGGATGATCCCAAGACATTTGAAGAAGCAATGAAGTCCCAGGATATTGCTTTCTGGAAAGAAGCAATCAATGATGAGATGGATTCCATCATGGGCAACAACAGTTGGGTGTTGGTTGATCTACCACTAGGTTGCAAACCTCTGGGTTTCAAATGGATTTTCAAAAGGAAAATGAAGGTAGATGGAACTATTGAAAAGTTCAAGGCTAGAATAGTCATTCAAGGCTTTAAACAAAAGTCAGGAATAGACTATTTTGATACTTATGCCCCTGTGGCTCGTATCAGTACCATAAGATTGTTGATTGCTTTGGCATCAATTCACAATCTGATTATTCATCAGATGGATGTGAAAACAGCTTTCTTGAATGGTGAATTGGAATAGGAGGTTTATATGAACCAACCTCAGGGCTTCATCATGCTTGGAAATGAAAACAAGGTGTGCAAACTGATTAAGTCTCTTTATGGACTAAAGCAGGCACCTAAGCAATGGCATCAAAAATTTGATGAAGTGGTTTTGTCTAGTGGTTATGTTCTTAACCAAGCTGACAAATGTGTATATAGCAAATTTGATGAATCTGGTAAAAGAGTTATCATTTGTCTATATGTTGATCTTTGGCACTGACCAAAATCAGGTTGACCTGACAAAGGAATTTTTGTCATCAAGGTTCTCCATGAAAGACATGGGGGAGGCTGATGTTATCCTTGGTATAAGGATTAAACATGAAAGTAAAAGAATTTCTATCTCTCAGTCTCATTATATTGAGAAGGTGTTGAGGAAATTCAATTACTTTGATTGTACTCCTGTGAGTACACCTATGGATATTTGTTAGAAGCTGAAGCCTAATAATGGCAAGGCTGTATCTCAACTTGAGTATTCTAGGGTAATTGGCTGCATTATGTATGCCATGACTTGTACAAGGCCTGATATTGGTTTTGCAGTGGGAAAATTGAGCAGGTATACTAGTAATCCTAGTGCTCATCACTACCAAGCTGTTCACAGGGTACTAAAGTATTTGAAGAGAACTATGGATTATAGTCTCTCATATACTGGCTATCCTTCAGTGTTGGAAGGATACACTGATGCAAGTTGGATCAGTAACACTGAAGACAATTCGTCTACCAGTGGCTGGGTATTCCTACTTGGTGGAGGTGCAATTTCTTGGGCATCCAAGAAGCAAACTTGCATCACCAATTCAACAATAGAATCTGAATTTGTGGCCTTAGCAGCTGCTGGTAAAGAAGCTGAATGGTTGAGAAACTTGCTTCTTGAGATTCCATTGTGGCCTAAACCTATAGCACCTATTTCTATCCGTTGTGATAGTGCTGCTACATTGGCTAAGGCTTATAGCCAAAAGTACAATGGTAAGTCTAGACACTTAGGTGTCAGACATAGCATGATTCGTGAGCTTATCATGAATGGGGTGGTATCTATAGAGTTTGTTAGATCTCAACAAAATTTAGCTGATCACTTGACAAAGGGATTAGCTAGAGACTTGGTTATAAAGTCTGCTAAAGGGATGGGTTTAAGTCCAACTTAGTCATTGAATGCTAGGACACCCAACTCCCTCCTAAGGAAACTTGGGAGCTGAGTTCAATGTGAAAAGCTGAACATTCAGTGGACTGGAGCACATGTTTTATTTACATCCCAAGGTTGTGCTCAGAACCTGTTGAAAGGAGGATGAAGTCTTTACTTCTTAATGGTTAATTTTCTTTGAAAAAGTGCTTGGCATGAGCATGAATAAAGAGGAACCACCTATGTAAATGTTGAAGTTTTGCCGCTTCAGGAAGCTTTTGGACTTTTAGCTTTTACAACATTTATTAATTTGGATATGGACACATGGCTTGTATAGTGTCAGGAGCTGTTAAGTGTTTGAAAACTTGTGTGTATTTTATCTTCAGGTATTCAAATGGGTTGAAGGGTTCAATTCTTAGAACACCCTGATTCTCGAATATTTGAACGTGTAATGTACTAAGATGGAAATTCAATCCTCAGGATATTTTCGTTTATGCACATGTTTTGTTTGATGTTGTTTTTCATGCAAAGGAAGTGAACTAAATTTGGGGAGGATTGTTGGAAAATTTAGTGCACTTGTGGGATTAGTTCACACCTGGTAATGGGTCAGGAGGTATGGAGTGTACACCCATATGGTCCCTGAACACCCTGACTCTAATAGTGGTTTGTACTGATATTCAGTGTTTCCACTGCTAGTGCTTAGATAGCACTGATAGGCAGTGTTTCCACTGATAGTGCTTGGTTAGGACTGATAGACAGTGTTTCCACTGCTAGTGCTTAGTTAGTGCTGATGGGCGGTGTTTCCACTGATAGTGTTATGAAAGTACTGCTAGTGTGAAAGTACTGTTTGTAACGAGCATTGACCTATTCAAGTGGCAGTTACAACTGCATAATGACCACGTTTAATTGGTCATGTAACCACTAACAACTATAATGGGGATAATTATGAGGCGATTAATGGGGCGATTAATTCTCTTAATTCCATTTGACTAGCTAAGAGTATTTTCCTATAAATAGGAAATCTGATCATGCATGAAAATATAGAAAGAAAAATGATTAACACTTCTAAGCAAAAGGGTTATTGATTTTTGCCTAAATCATTAACAAACATTTGGTCTTATCCCAAGTAGATATTCGTGTAACCAAGGCATTAGGGTCGAATAGTTTACTTTGAAAAGTGATCACACGATTCCAAGTGATATCCGGTAACCACCTAGTGGTATTGCAGTTACTGACATTGATTGTCTTACACTGTTCTAGGCGACTACACACCAACATAGCAAAGCTCACCTCTCCTTTGACAAACGAACAAGAAAAATTAAAAAGCTCATTGCTCACCGCTCATCGCTCCAAAAAACTCCAAAAATCTCATTTTTTTCATGCTTTTTTTTGCATCGATAGAATGTTTCGGGCCTCCACATTCTCCCTTGTCAAATTTGCCACCAATCAATATTCATCTGCTCTCAATTGCCTCGCATAGGGATGCGCATCCATATGTTGCGCAGGAGGATGATTATGTTCATTGCATATCACATTTAACGTCCAACCATTGTATACCCATGGATATTTTCCTATCTATACTACATACTAATGCATTTAGGACTTCCTATAAAAGAAAGTTTTAAAATGTAAGCCTACACATGTTACTATAATTAAATACTACACTATAATAATTGCATTATAATATACACTAATGACACATTAAATTTTAGTATTAAATTGAATGTTACAAACTTAAAACAATACAAATTTATAGTTGTAATTTTTATCATAAACATTCAATTACCAAAACTAAACTACAACATGTGCCTCCATACGAGTTAAAATCGTATCTACTCTTTTCGAACTATCAAACGGGTAAACCGTCAAATATCGACTTTCATTGCATACCGCTTAAAGATCAAGGTATGAGAAAAACTGACATGTCGGGTACCGCCGCTGCTTTGCGCGGGTACTATGCTAGTTAACAGGAATGGGCAGGTAGTTTTTCTTGTTGCCGTATCTTTACTTGATTCCTTCTCTTTATATTGACCACAAAGATCACACCTAAGATCGACTTCGTTTGTAGAACCGCTTGTGTTCGCCTTTGATCTTTTAGTTATGATGATATAACCAGGAGGGCGTGCCTTATTTTGTGCATAAGTTTTTAAATCTCCATGAGAATTAAATACCTAAATTTGAGATTGTTTTTGTTAACGATGAGTTATAATTACATGATAATATTATAAATATAAATCAGATAGAATATTAGTACAAAACCTCACCGGTAAAAATGGTGACACATATGCAGGGAATTCATCATCTTCAGTCAAGCTGTTTTCATAAAAAAATGACATTTTTACATATGCTAACGAAAAAAATACCTGCAACAATGTAGAAATAAATAAAGATAATAAAAAAAACATAATACGTTAACTAGGGTCAAAACTTCTTGATGATAGTTTCTCATCATCAATCCTAAATATGATGCTAATATGGCATTTGATGTTTCAAAATTTTGTCCTAGTGTTAATAACGAGAGCAAAACCAAAAGTTTCTAATACGTATACCATATGAGTGATTACTTCAAAAGTGCTTCTAATTTATATTTCAATATTGTCATTTACGATTGCAAAACTAAAAGTTTTTAATTCATATTCTCGTTAGCTTTTTCATTAAGCAAATTCAAAAGTCCAACAAAAAAAAATATTCTTTGCAAAGCAAGTCTTATATTTTATTATGACAAAATACTTATAATATAAAATAGGAAACATGTTGTACCTGTGACAGTGTAATGTCAAACTTTTTAAATACCCGCTAAGAAACCAAACTTTTAAGCCCATCTCTTCTAGATTTCTAAAAACGCCTTCTCTCTCTACAATTTAAGAAAACAAAACCAACGGATTAAAAAAATGGGCCAAGTTGCCAACAAACTTCACCATGTTCTTGTTGCAATAATTCTAATACAACACAATAAGTTACTGATATGTAAGATATAACATCTAAGTGGTCATGTGGGTCAGCCATTTGAATGTACCCATTCATAAATAAGATAATACAACTAAGAGAATAATACAAATCAATACCTTGGTGATTACAAGAAGGTTTGTTTGATTTTCTTGTATCTCAAAACTTGAAATCTTCAAAAGGGAGTATAAATTCTTTCTTGCCTCTTGAGAAACTAAATGGATAGAAAAGTGGCGTGTCGTTTTAATGGTGGTGACGGTGGGTTGTTTACTGGTGGTCTGGTTATCGTTTTAATGGTGGTGATGGTGGGTTGTTTACCGATGGTGATGGTGGGTTGTTTACCGATGGTGATGGTGATGGTGGGTTGTTTACCAATGGTGATGGTGGGTTGTTTATAATATATGGTTATCTTTAATCAAAATTTAGTTAGGAGTTGAATAATAACTATTTTGCAATTTCCCAATATAAAAAGTCTAAGTTAAAGTGGAATAAATATGAATTAGTCAAATTGGTTTGCCCGAAGTTACACTTATTTCAATAAACCCATTTTTGAGAAAACTACTTTTGAGGTGTAACTTTGACTTAGGTTTTGAAAGTGTATTTAAGGTTAGAATAGTAGGACTCTAGTCATCGATATTTTTGAAAACCCTCAAACACAAGTGTGAGTCGGATATTAAATGCTAGGGATTCAAACCAAATAATGTTATTTGACTTAGGGCTGAGCATCGGGCCGATCTCGACCCGGCCTGACCAGAATCCCGACAAGCCGGCAAACACAAACCGACTCCCGACCCCGACAAGCCCGACAAGCCCGACTAACATGATTCGGGACTCGGGATCGGGACGGGATTCGGGATTTGATCGGTTTTGTTTGTTGTTTTTTGGTTTTCGGCCCGTCCCGACCCGATCCCGACAAGCCCGAAACCCGACTAACCGAAAAACAAAAACCGACTCCCGACCTCGACAAGCCCGACTAACATGATTCGGGACTCGGGATCGGGACGAGATTCGGGATTCGATCGGTTTTGCTCACCCCTAATTTGACTGTGTACCCTATTCCCATTAACAAACACCTCAAACCAAACGAGCCCTAAGTAATAAATCCGTAACTTGAAATCCACACCCCTACACCAAACAGCCCCTAAATCATAAAACCAAAAACCTTACACCAAACCGCCCCTAAATCATAAAACCAAAAACCTCCATACAAACAAGGGGCCAAATGTGTTGACCGGGTTGTCTTTGATCACACAGCCACCAAACCGGGTCCCTCACAAAACCCATATTCCATCCCATAAAATCAACCATTTTCATTTTTCACACACACCCACTGTGTGACAACCGATCACCGGAACAAAAATGAGCGGGCACGATTCAAAATATTTCTCCACAACCAAGAAAGGAGAAATACCTGAACTCAAAGAAGAACTCAATTCTCAGTACAAGGTTTTTTCATAATTCTTTATATAACAAATTTGTGGCTTTTTTATATTTTTCTTGTCATTATGCTAGATCTGTTGAAATAAGTAAAATTTTAGTTATGGGTGTTGGTAAATGTTTTTTAAGGTTTGTGTTTTACGATGTTTTTTTTTGGAATATGGAGATGTATCGAATTATGGTTTAAGTTAGAAAGGACAGGATTCATCATGCAAAAATGAAAGTTGAGGGACGTGCGATGTGATTTCGGCCAAAGCACAGGGACGAGTAGTGTAATTTACTCATTTACTTGGGATAGGTTCAATATCATCCAATGTTTGCTTCCTTTTGGAATGTTTCTCTCAATTAGTGATATATGCATGAGTTGCGCTTGCATGAACTTTGATGGTATACTTTCGCGTTGCGGGTTGGATCACTGGATGTGTAGACCACAACAACAATGACAACATCATTTTGTTTCTATTACTGGCTGCATTATGCTAGATATTTTGGACATGAGTATTGTCCTTCCACTTTCTGCTAAATAAATCTCAGACGTAGTAATGGATCTATTTAAAGATTCACATAATATTTACTGCATACTGCATGACTATATAAATATCACATTGATACTTCATGATGGATAGTTTGGGTTATCTAAGCTCATTGATTTGATGGAAATGTTTTTCTGTGGTTCAGGATAAGAGAAAAGATGCGGTTAAAAAGGTGATTGCAGCTATGACAGTTGGGAAGGACGTGTCATCACTTTTCACAGACGTCTTAAACTGTATGCAGACTGAAAATCTGGAACTTAAGAAGCTTGTATACTTGTATCTTATCAATTATGCTAAAAGTCAGCCTGACCTGGCTATACTGGCAGTTAATACCTTTGTGAAGGTAAGAAGTGAGATATTTTTCTTTTCACATCCACATAATGGTTGCCATTTATAGACTTACAGATGCACATAGCCACACCTATGCACTGGCTACAAGACTATACCTGAACCGCGGGGAAGCCATATGAGAGGGAGGGTTAGGCTTAACTTTGACATGGGGTAAGTAATGAATTGACACTTGAACAAGAGGAATATTGTAGTCTGTAGGAGTTGCTTTTACATGGGATTACGTAGACATAGGATGTTTATGTTCTGAAGTCCTATAGGTTGAGGCTAGGGTTGCTATTTTTATAGTTTCTAGTGGACTTCACCGTTAGAGAATTGTCTTTGTTGTTCTTGTTTGTTGCATTTCTTGTATATTCATTAATTTCTTACTCTTTAAGGGATTTGCTGGAAAAGCTAAACACCTTTCTTAACCATGAAAACAAGTTGAACATTGCACCTAATATTGAGGGAAATGTTGTATATGACTAGTCATGCATGGCATGGCCTTACAATCCAGGAAAAAAAATAATGTTCGTCACTTTGTGCTTGCAAATAATAGAGGGTGTTTGGCATTGCTTATTTTTTCTGCTTTTTTGCTTTAAGCAGGAAAGCACTTTTGCCTGCTTTTTTTCTCCAAACATATCCCTGCTTTTCTGCTTAAAACAAGCAGAAAAAAAAAGCAGAAAAGCAGTTTTCCGTAGGCAGGTTGGTATCTGCTTTTTTTAAAAGCACTTTTTTTTTTTTTCTTTCTGAAATTTATTTTATTTTTAGCTTTAAAATTTAACATAAAAGATAAAAGTTTGAAATACATTCTCATTTAATGAACTTAAAATAAGTTTTTGACATGTTATCGAAAATTTTGCTCATTATATATGTATAATATGTTATAATTTCTGTTAAATCAATCGTAGATGTCTTTCTTATGTAACGAATGAGGAAAGTTTGTCATTTAAAAAAAAAAAATACTGCTTATCTGCTTGTCAACTTATTTTTATTCAGAATCAAATCCAAATGCTCTATAGCACAGCAATTCCAAACACCTCTTAGATGTGCTGGAAAGATAGCACATCAGGAACCCAAACTATAACCTCTCATAATTACACTAGGTTTTAGCCTAGTCGGTTTCTCATCGCCTTCTTATGAAAAAAGGCTAGATAAGTTTAGTCTATAGTCTATACTTTCCTCAGTTTTATATGTAATTGTTTTCTAAAATGAGTGATGATTTCTTAAGACGCTAACTAATAAAAAGTATAATTCTTTGCTAATTTTCATGTATTTGTATACTATATCTTACATTTTGTATATGATTAACATGCCATAAGTACGAGACCAATTTATCTTGAGCTATTATAAACGAGGATTGCATCAAATGACTGTTACAGGATACGCAAGATCCGAATCCTTTAATCCGGGCTTTGGCTGTTCGCACAATGGGATGCATCCGAGTTGATAAAATTACAGAATATCTTTGTGATCCTCTCCAAAGGTGTCTCAAGGTTAATATTATCTTCCTTTTCCAATTGGAATCTTCATCTATATAGTAGTTAGGGTATTACTGGATGGATAAAAGTTCTTCTAACCTTTACCCCAGGATGATGATCCATATGTTCGGAAAACAGCAGCTATATGTGTTGCTAAACTTTTCGACATCAATGCTGAATTAGTTGAAGATAGAGGTTTTCTGGACGCTCTCAAGGATCTGATATCTGACAATAACCCTATGGTAGTAGCAAATGCTGTTGCAGCTCTTGCTGAAATTCAAGATAACAGCACGACACCCATCTTTGAGGTCACTACCCATACTCTGTCAAAGCTGCTTACAGCTCTCAACGAATGCACGGAGTGAGTGTGGTTCTCAATTCATTATTTTCTTTAGTGCACTGTTATATTGCGTTTTGGTTGATCATCTATTACTCTCTTGGTCATCACATTTTGTACTATATATGAGTTTGGGTTGAAATGTATCATTTTTAGTATGGGATGGGTCGACACACACATTCTATATATCTCTTTAGAAAGCAGAATGGATTAATAATGATTTGGAAAACAGTATTATTACAGTAGCAGTCTGAATCTTTGAATGAAGCGATTTGAAGGTTGTATGAATTAAAATATACTTTAGGCGACTTTCAATCTATCGCCATTTCAACTCATTTGGCGTGTATCCCTTTTATATATGTTTTTGTTTGAACAGTTTGAGATAAAACACTACCCAAATTGACCTATTCATAAGTACATCTGATGTAATTGCCACCTCTATCTGTTATGGTCTGCTAATCATTTACTGTACGTGTAACTAAATTATTAATGATTCAGGTGGGGTCAAGTTTTCATATTAGATGCTCTTTCCAAGTACAAGGCAGCTGATGCACGTGAAGCTGAAAATATTGTAGAGCGGGTTACTCCAAGACTGCAACATGCAAATTGTGCTGTAGTTCTTTCAGCTGTTAAGGTACTATTTTTCAGCTATATTTGTCTGCAATCTAGTTTCTGGTTTCTCATAATCCTAATTATTATCATTAAACTTTTTGCAGATGATCTTGCAACAAATGGAACTCATCACCAGTCCTGATGTGGTCCGGAATTTGTGCAAGAAAATGGCTCCTCCTCTTGTAACATTACTTTCTGCAGAACCTGAGATCCAGTACGTTGCATTGAGAAACATTAACCTTATTGTACAACGGCGGCCCACAATCCTTGCCCATGAAATTAAGGTATAAAAATACTATAAGGGGTCCCTAATATAATGATTCAGCAAATGGTCTTTTGGTTCATTGGTTGGCTTCGTAAATGGAGAGCGTAACATTGAAAGTATCTATTTTGTAGGTGTTCTTTTGCAAGTACAACGATCCGATCTATGTGAAGCTGGAAAAATTAGAGATAATGATTAAACTTGCTTCAGATAGAAATATAGATCAGGTCTTATTGGAGTTTAAAGAATATGCTACAGAAGTAGATGTGGATTTTGTCAGAAAAGCTGTTCGTGCTATTGGCCGTTGTGCTATTAAATTAGAAAGAGCAGCTGAACGTTGCATTAGCGTTCTTCTAGAATTGATCAAAATTAAAGTTAACTATGTTGTCCAGGAAGCTATTATTGTTATCAAAGATATATTCAGAAGATATCCCAATACGTAAGTTACTGAAATTGTACTTTTATGTCAAGTTGTTTAACTCAAGAGTATAACTCTTGCTTTAACTTTTATTTTCAGATATGAGTCTATAATTGCCACACTTTGTGAGAGTCTGGACACATTAGATGAACCAGAGGCCAAGGTACTATGAATGATATTTACTTGATTACACATCTGCTGAAACTTAGTAAGCGTAGCATGCTTAATTATTTTACAGGCATCGATGATTTGGATAATTGGTGAATATGCAGAAAGAATTGATAACGCTGATGAACTTCTTGAAAGCTTTTTAGAGACTTTCCCTGAAGAACCTGCACAAGTCCAGTTGCAGTTGTTGACGGCAACGGTCAAACTTTTCTTAAAGAAGCCAACCGAAGGGCCCCAACAGATGATTCAGGTAATCGTATCTGTTGCATCATTGTTTTGTTATGTTGCAAACACGTGTTATATTCCGGTCATGCAATAAAGAGGTTCTGTATTTGTATTTCTATATAATCATGTTTTACTCGTCATTTTAGGTTGTATTGAATAACGCCACTGTGGAAACTGATAATCCTGACCTGAGAGATCGTGCTTACATATATTGGCGTCTTCTTTCAACTGATCCCGAGGTTTGTTTTCACATTTTCCTTTTTTTTGTCAGAACGTAAATTTGAACATAACAGCTCAGAATTTAAAGTGGTGTTTGGTTTGAGGGTATTCATACTCCCTGCCCATTTCCATTACAACGTTTTGTGACTTGTATTTACCATTTCAGGCCGCGAAAGATGTTGTTTTAGCTGAAAAACCAGTGATAAATGATGACTCAAACCAGTACGATTCATCTCTTCTTGATGAGCTGCTTGCGAACATTGCTACTTTATCTTCTGTGTATCACAAGCCCCCTGAAACATTTGTCACCCGTGTGCGGACCCTACAGAAAACAGAAGAAGAGGAGTTCCCTGAGGGAAGTGAAGGAGGGTATTCTGAAACATCATCTGCACACATTGCTGATAATGGTGCATCACCGCCATATGCTGCAGCAAAACAAGCACCTCCTGCACCTGTTGCTCCTGTGCTAGATTTACTGGATCTTATAGGTCTTGATGGTGATGCTGGTGGTGATAATGCCATTGTATCAGCTGATCAGCCGGTACAGTCTACAGGGTAAGTATGGTAGGCACCCGGATGTGGTAATTTTAGCCTAGAAGCTGGTGTATTCAGCTTATATTTCACCTCTAACAGGTCAAATGGGAAAATTTGGTTTATTATTGAAACTAGCCGAAAGTGGCACAAAGTAAACACTCAGGTCCTATTAGTTTGCCTTATACAAAATTTTTGGATTTGATTAACGTGGCTTTCATATCATATGTATGATACAATAGTTAACTATAAAGTTCAAGAAAAAGGGATAGATAATGTTTAAGGTGTTTTGACCCGTGTTAAACTACCCGTTATGTATCAGTTAAAATAAGAAAATTAGATCAAGATTTTAGGAAGATTGTTTTTCTAGTCATATTCATCACACTGATTATAGGCAGAGTTTTAGAAAAAAGGGCAATGAATGTGTATCAACCCAACCCGACCAATTTTGACCTGACATTAGAATAACATGTTATGATCGAAACCCGTCTTGACCCGCTCATTTTGTCACCTATATACTAATCTGGACTGTCTAATTGGAATGATACATGATCATTTGGTTTCAAAATACAATAACAAAAAACAAAATTAGAGCTCACCGACATTTTTTTTTGCAGGCCTCCGTTACCTATATTATTACCAGCTGCAACTGGTCAAGGACTGGAAATCAGTGCTCAAATGGTACGAAGAGATGGTCAGATATTCTACAGCATAATGTTTGAGAACAACACACAGATTCCATTAGACGGATTTATGATTCAGTTCAACAAGAATACATTTGGTCTGGCTGCTGGTGGGCCCCTCCAGGTACCCATTTTGATTATATTAAATATATCACTCACTCCTCGCTATGTCTTGTTTGGTGTTGTGATGACAATACACCTATTTTTTATAAATTTTATGATTAGGTACCACAAGTGCAACCAGGAACATCCGAAAGAACCCTTCTTCCTATGGTTTTGTTTCAAAATATAGCACCGGGTCCCCCAAACTCACTTTTACAGATTGCTGTAAAAAACAATCAACAGCCTGTTTGGTACTTTAATGATAAGATCTCATTGCTTGTGCTGTTCATGGAGGATGGAAGAATGGAACGTGCCACCTTCCTTGAGGTAATATAGTTTTATGATTTTATTTTGTTTGTCCAAAAGCACAATATATAATAAACTATAGATGCATAATAAAAGAAACTAATTTGGTTGTCGGATCAAGTCCCAATGTAGACAATAGGTGTTTTAGAAAGGTGTAGAGTAGAATGTGTTAGCGTATTTGCTGCTAAAAAATGATGGTTTTTTAGCTAGTCATCATTTGAACCACTGTCTTCGGCTTTCTGTGCAAACTATCCTTCATGCGCTTTTGCAAAAATGCCAAAAATATTACAATATGCATAATATGAGCACCTTTTTTCCGTCTTAAATTGATTTGTTTTGGCAATTGTGGTTTTTTTTTTGTGTTTTTCAATTTTATCAGGTTACCCATTTTTACAAGTAATAAAAAGCCGTGTAGGATGGTTCAAGAAGTCTTGCATATTTTTTAATAGCAATCATGTTAATAGGATATCTACATGTAGAAAAATCTTGGTTTTTCTGTAACACGTTACAGTTAGGTTTGACCTCGAACATAAAAAGTGTTCCTCTTTTTTCATCTGATATAGTGACTGACTTGCTGAGTATACCTATGTCTAATTTTCTTGAATTATATTATGCAACTAATAATCGAACTTGGTTTTTAGTTGATTGATCTAGGAGTTTTATACTAATAAACATATTATACCCTTAAGTGACTTTTGACCCACTTATAGGGGCTGTTTGATAAAATAAAATGATTTAGCGCTGAATGATTTTGTTCTCTGAATAACTTGAAGCTCTGTGGGATTTAGTTTCACCTGTTTGATAGCTAGTATGAATCAACATTCTGAATGACTAAAATTACTATTTTTAATTTTATCATGACCATCATTTTATGGTTATTATGTGAGTATAAAACCATTTTTGCACTTTAAGAATACTAAAAACTAAAAGTATCAATTAACAAATACACAAAGTACACATATTCAAAAGTATATACATATTTGTCATCTATGTGCCAATCAATATTGTCATCTATGTGTCAGTCACACAAGCAAATCAATTATTATATACTTCAAATATAGCAACACGACAATAGAAATTGACCAAATGAAGTGGGTAACATACTAATAAAATAAATTATAAGATAGACACGTGAATAGGAGAATAGCATCACCTTATAATTTCTATCACTGAATGGTTTAGGGACCACATATAGTAGAATCGGTCGGCATCAATTCACTCGCTCAGAGGTGACGAAATCTTCCAGTCAAACAAACTGTGTGCTGCCCGATTCATTATTCAGTGCTGGCCCATCCTATTAAGTGACAATCAAACACACCCATAGTATTTTTACCTGTGTGACTGAATGTGAATTACAATATGACCTGAATCTGTATTGCCACCTCTGCGCTGAACACTATAATAGCCTTTAAGTTGCAAAATGCCTTAATTATCAAATTGAGTTTTTTTTACTGTGATTGCAGACATGGAAGTCAATACCCGATTCCAATGAAGTCTCAAGAGACATTCCAGGTGTAGTGATAAACAATGTTGATACAACCATTGAACAATTATCTTCTTCAAACATGTTTTTTATTGCCAAACGTAAGAACACCAACCAGGACGTCTTGTATCTATCAGCCAAAATCCCAAAAGGTATCCCTTTCTTGATTGAACTTACAGCAGTTATTGGTGTTCCTGGACTTAAATGTGCCGTTAAAACTCCAAGCCCCGAAATGGCCCCGTTATTCTTCGAAGCACTGGAAACCATCCTTAAGAGTTAATTAATTGTCCCATCTCGTCGGGCTATTTACTATATTTTTCTAGCTTTTTAGCATATGTATAGGCTGTTACCAACTAAGGTTTGATGATGAAAAAAATGTATTTTTCACCTTACTCTTGATGCTTCTTGCAGCACAAATTATAGTTTTGCAGATATGTTTTTGCCTATTTTAAGCATGATTTGTAATTTGTATAGATGGGTGTTGGAATACGAATTTCGTGTTTGGTAATTTTGCATCTTGCAAGCTGTAACCTTATTGTCATCTTATTTCTCTAATGTTTTTACTTTGTTACCAAACATCATTGTGTGGCATACTTAGAAAAGTTTGAAAGACTAATACTATTCCCGCGGTAATTTCATTGACATTCAAACGGGTAATTCATAGAAAATGTTTTTGAAAGTGGGTTTCAAAGTACGTACAAGATTTATTTTATTAATTCTTTATTTATTTATAGTATTTTTTTAGATAGGCAACTAATTATCTCAAAGTATATATATCACAAACTATCTCACATGTTTTAAGCACAACTTGAACCTACGACTTGATGTTTTTCTTTAGCAATGTTCATGCACAATATGAGAAAACGAATCTAATAAAAATTTATTCCAAAATCCCGTGCATAAACGAAGATCTAAAACTAGTTATTAATCACATTAATTAGTGAAATGATCAAAATAGACATTGCTTTCTATTGTTTGAAAATTTTAAGTTTAATGGATATGGAAATGATTTAGAGACCTAAATATGTGATTACTTTTGTATCTAAATGGATGTGGCAATTGTTTAGTGCATAGTTGTCAGAATCTCGATCCTGATCTTAGGATCTTATGATTTTACAATACTGCAAAGCAAAACGATCCGAATCCTACATAGGATCTTTGCAAGCTTAAGATCTTATAGGATCTCAATCTTTACCATACGATCTTAAAATCTAATCTGATCCGATCTTACTTTTCTCGGATTACAAACTAAAAAACTGCAAATTTACGAGTTATTTTTTTTGTAGAATTAAAAAAACATGTTAATATTTTTAAACTTTATAAACATGATTTATGACAACGTTTCTATGAAACACTCATTATATTTTGTGTTTATAATGTATAATAATTTATAGATTTGTATGATATTACAAAAAATATTAAGAAATAACATTAGAGTAGGATCTTAAGATCTCGATCACGATCTTGTAAAGACGAAAACGATCTCGGGTAGAATCCCGATCTTGGAAACCTTGATTTAGTGGATTGTGAAATTGTGGGTCTATGTGATATCATCATTCTGATATCATACAAGTTTTAGGCATACTTTTGTGCCTAAATGGATATGACAACTGTTTAGTGGGTTGTGAAATTGATGTCACTAATAGAATGTTGAATTAGCCGTAACAATTAGGCTTAGCACAGTCGAACGGAATTGATCGGTCAACAAGTGTGGTTGACCGACTTTGAAGTCGGTCACACCCACTGTGGTCTTGGGGTCAAATATCGGTCGAGAAACCAAAACAAAAACAATCGGTCTAATATTCGATCGATTATTTACACACACAAATAAACAAAAATGTAAGATCAAAGATTCCAAGGCTTAGATGGACTCCTGATCATGAATATTTTGTTAAAGCAATTGAAAGACTTGGAGGTTCTTCAGTTGATGGATGTTGGAGGACTCACCATTTCTCATGTCAAAAGTCATCTTCAGGTTCTTCTTCTCATAATTTTCGGGATTATCATTTTATGTGGAAATGGTTTTTGTTGTATTAATGGAAGCTGTTAACAGATGTATAGAAGCATGAGGAGTGTGTGTGAAGATGACATGTGTTTTGCATGCATGGAAGTTTGATGCTACGTGTGGTAGTTTGCATGCATGGAAGTTTGATGCGAAGTGTGAAAAAAGAAAAAAAAAAAAAAAAAAAAAAAAAAAAAACTTGGTCATCGACCGTTGATCACTGGAGAGAAAAAGTTGATGTGGCAGACGGTGCAGGTCACGACCGTGCACAGCCTGGCATGCTCTAACGGATATCATTAAGAGAAAATTACCAAAAGGGGACTTTTTTCTAAGCATGGTCCGTTTTTTAGACTTTTTTCTAGCCACTTTCCCAAAAGAGCCACGCTCAACTGCTCAACTGCTCGACCCCATACGTTTTTCGACACGTGGCAAATCCGGGTACTGTTCAAATAGTACACTAAGTGTCAAATCAAATCTTAAAGAAATCTCTTGTTTTGTTTTCTAGCATAATGTCAACGCTCAACCTGCGGCGCTCAACCGACGGTGCTCAACTGACCCCTCATTATTTCACCTAGGAAATTGAAAAAGTAACCCAAAAGATTTCCCAAATCCAATTGATATGACATTTCTTATTTTCTTTTTTATTTTTCTTTTGCCACTTTAACCATTCAATATCTTCAAAAAAAACACACACTCAACACACACAAACACACAGTAACAGTGCATGGGTCCCTGTACATCACCCGTGTTGTTGTTTAGATCATTTCCAGTGATCACACAACACCCGAAACTTTGATCACACAACCGTTTTGTTGTTTAGATCATTTCCAGACGAGATCCGTTGATGTTCGACTCGATTATATGATAATGGCTTCTAGACAAGTAAGTAAAAAGTGCGATTTTCACAGTAACACATACATCTGTTTTATACCCCAAAGGGGTCTATAGTTTTATGTTACCTCACAAATATAGTCCCAAAAGTTGTTTCGCAACTACAACCTCGTTTATTACTTCGTTTACCAATAGTTCGAGCATACAAAAATACAGATTGGTAAAGGGCTTTTGACACCAAAATTTTTCAAGTTCTGCTAGTCCGAACTTTGAGTCGAAAACAGAATATCAAAACTATATCACGTTGAAACTAGATCGTGACTCGAAGCGTCTTATGTGGATATGTGTTTTTATATTTTATTTGTAATCTACGTATGTGTATAATCGTATACAATATTTGAATACTGGTTATTTTTTTATCTCGACAACTGGTTATAGAATTATTGGATTTGTAGAGTGCATACGTCCACAGGTTAAAAAGTCTATTAGTTATATAAAGTATATACAATTCGTGTTTTTGCTCCCAATAACACGTCTTTATTCGTATGGGATTGTACATATGATTGCATCAGCCAAAAGATTGTTATTATCATTGTTATTGGTGTGATTTGTAGTTTATTGGGATTTTAAAACATTTTTGGGATTTTGTTTATATATTAGTTTCAATGACATGTTTAGCTTTTTTTAGCTAATTTTTAGTTTCCCATATTTTGTCTACATACACAATGACACTTTTAGCGTGAAAAATGAATGAACAGATCTTCGGTAATAGTATATTAGCTCAGCTTGTAGTTGCCTAGAGCAGACCTTTACTAGATTTGTTGTTTTGCCAACACACTAGTTTCAAAGCCCACAACACACTAGTGACCTTTACTAGATTTGTTGTTGTGCCCACTACATGTCCCTGGGTACGTGACAATGACACACAAACACACACAACTCACACACAAAAAAAACTTCTATAACTTACCAATTTCACCGTTTTCTTTTTATTTTTTCTTTTATTCTTTACAGTATAGTTAACCTAAACCCTTTAGAAAACCCAATGAAAAAGTTAAAGGATCCACTTTATTACTCCCCAGTCAACTCGTGGCAGCCAACTCGCGGCGTCCAACTCGCAACTGTAATACGATCTTTTGTTTTGTTCTCTAAAGAAATTCTAAACTAAACTGTGAATCACATGATAAACTTGTCATGGGCCTAAACGGTGCACAGCTTTTTGCATACCCCAGCTCGTCAACTCGTCAACTCGCACCGAGAAAACCCTTTCACCGATCTTTTT